>CM061921.1:350797724-351462509 GCA_031002005.1 Vandiemenella viatica
CAGAAGTACAGAGTTTCTTTTGCATTTATAATATTATTATTATAACCACAGAGTTAACAGTCCACTAACTGTTGAGGTACTACAGAGTCCTATACATCCTAAGTGTCTGTCTATCTCAGTTATGGCAACTTTCAAAACTATATGACCATATGAGCTCTTTTTTTACAGAAAAAGTATCCTATGTCCATTCTAACGCCAAATCGCATCTCCTTGTCAAATTTAATCATGATTGGATTAGCCGTTTAGCCCAAGAAACATTAGTATAGATGAGTCATGGTATCCCTGAATTGTTGAATAGGCATTAAGATGTAGTATCACTGACATTAGGCTACATCAAAATAAATTTCCTTTTCTCAATTAGTCCTTATTTCACTTTTCAGGGTGGATGGGTTAAACTGTTAAAATTACTGATTTATTAAATAACAATCATAAAACTCTTTCAGCCACTACCAGGGAAAGATTAGGTTATCAGTACAGATACCTTATTGCTAGTAAAAATCAACTGGTATATTTTTTGAAATATGGCAGATGTTTAACATATTTTTTTTATTTTTTTTTGTAATTTACATCTTAAATTTCCAAATTCTTAATTTATTTTACATACTTTTTTTTTTATTGTCTGCTTTTGCCTATCTGTTGGTCATATCTGCCAATGGGTCACTTAGTTGGTTCTACATTTATCATCACATTTGGAGGTGAACACAGTGACAATAGCATTTGTACCTTTCTCAGAAGTTAAGACTGCATTGAATGTTGTGAGAAAAGGTGAGACCTTTATTGATATTAAAATGTATTTCATTACTTCAGCAGATATTCAATCTATAAACGGGATACTCCTATATGTTATGCAGGACAAATGCTTCCCCTCTACAAAGTGTGCCTGTGTCATCCTTGTCTTTGGAAACACGTTTGTTTTATTTATACCGGTAGATAAAGTAATGGGAATAACTGGTCTATAATATCTTGCACCAAGTGTACCACCTGAAATGTATACTGTTCTGAAGCATAACTATAAGGTAAGAGGCTTATGAAGTTTGTTGCCATATATACAGTGTTATGATAAGATTCTTATCAATGTCAGTCAAGGAACTGCAGTTTTCTCAAGTCAAAGCCTTCAATGTTTCTTATAACTACAACTTGTTTAAGTCATTTAACACTACATAATACCATTTCCTTATTGGGAAGTTGTGATTATGCAGCCATCTGGTTTGTTTTCATTTTTGAGATGTATTTACAAGTTATATTATAACAAATAAAAATGTCTCTTTTATGTAGATAAATTCTGTACCATCTATCCAACAAGAACAGTAAAATTTTAAGTAAAAAACATATTGTATGTTTCCCTTTGACTATTTATCTGTCAACCAAGTGAGCAGAGGAAGCAGTAATATATCATGTGGCCAGAACAGCAGGTTTTTTTTATTTCACATTAACAACTCAAAACATCTGTTTCCATTATCCAATTTTAAACAATTATACGAAGCATGTTGATTTATTTATTTGACTAAAGCTAAAACAAATAATAAAAAGGGGGCGACCTGACCAGTTATCACTTTATCACAAATATTTTCCCACATATAGAAACTATTACAAATATTAAAGTTAACAATAAAATGGGAGAAAAGGGATACTTTTTAAAAAAAGAAAAAAAAATGCAGATGTAACAAAATTACAGAAAATGTATTTCACAAAAGTTTCTATACAGCCACAATTTACAAATCTCAAAAATTAATAATTTACAGACATAAACTTAAAAGATGAAATACTGAGCAAATTTAATTCACAAAATGGATAAATTGTATACATATTTTTGATTCATTATATAGGATCTAAACAGTAAAATTATAACTGCAGTACTAGAGTATTCTAGTATCATCTAGGCACAAAGAACCAAAATTTTTTCTCCATTCCCTATAACAGAAACTCTTCAAAAATATTTTTTTTGCACACGTTGCCAGTATATTGCTTCCAAACTTTTACAATTTTGAACTCACTTTTTATTTTCCTGTTTGATCTGCCACAACATAAGTTCCATACATGCTTTAGCATCTTCTGCACTGTCATGGCCAGATTCTATAATAAAAAAATAAAGAAATAATAATAAAATAAATCCTTACAAACCATGTAGCTTGAAGAGTTTCTATTTTTTATATAAATTATCATGCATTACTGAAAAGTATACAAGAAGAAACAAACAACCATAAAATCAAAACATTAAGATTTGTCTTAAAACAATGTGAATAATATGTTCATTACATTCTAGTTATTTTTCTACAAACACATTTATAGCTTACTTACCACAGTTCTGAATGTTTATATTTAAGTATTTGCCGCAGAGAGTTTTCAGTGATTGCTTGTATGGGAGTCCCCACCTGTGAGGAAATACAATACTAGTGTCAACTACAGTGTCGTGTATCAACTGAAAGATAAAACAAAAAGGAATATTAAAAATGGTTAGCACAGTTCCACAGCAATAATTTAACACCTAGCTAAAGCACAACACAGCAGAAGGTTTATAAATTATTGGCAATTCCAAACATCCCTACTGTTTAATGTATACTTTGAACCACAGGCACTTAGGGTATTCTTTATTAACACAGAAAATATTTTGAAAATCATAAAGAACAGGTAAGTGTCTTGTAAACTTCTAAATAAGGCTAGGATTATTATTTTTTTTTTTAAAGTAGCCTCTTGAGAAAAGGCAATCCTGAAACTGACTCTTATGATTCATTTATAAGTAAATACCCTCTACCTGACATAAGTATTCCAAATGATTCATGTAATTTGTGGATTTTGGATGTCCAACACTAGTTTTGAATACTTACCAAAAATTAAAATAATGCTCTTTCAAGACTTTTTGTGATTCATTCAGAGCATTACTCGAATATGTTATATCTGTACTTATACAATCATACACTAAGTGCTTCACTTTAAAAATAAAATGTGATGCAGGTCATACTGTTTGAATAGTAATTCATAATATGTATATGTGACATCTCAGGACAGCACAAAGTGACATGGAAATGTTGGGTTTAACTAGAAAAAAACAAGAAGAGAGCAAACAATATCAGATCAGTTAAATAGGTCAAAGACATTCAATGGCTGTGAGCCGGTCATGTTGCTCGAAGAGAGGAGGAAAAAATGGGCAAAAATATTGCTTTTTTACCTGGAGAAGAATGTTGGCATTCATTCTGTACTAGATTTGGATAATCTGTCATAAATAATTATGAATTTATGAAGCTTGCTATCTACTGTCCATTACAGTGAAGACCATAATGATTATGCATATATCAGTTTTAACATTCATTTAAAAGTGTCACAAGAATGAAATGTGTCAAGTTATATTACCATTTTAGCATTTGTATGAAATTCTTATAGAACTTGGGGAAAAAAATGAGACATTGATAACAATACCAGAACTTGAAGCCCAAATTATTATTTTTTTTTATTTTAAAAAAGAAAACTAGGGGTTCAAAGCATATTGACTATGAGATCATTAAGGCTCAGAGAATATGTTGGAATAGGGACAGGAAAGAAATCAGCAACAGACTGATAATTGAACAAGCATCCTCTTAAATCTAACATTAACTGCTTATTCACAAAGCTCAGTATAAAATATACAAAATATGAAATTGTCACTTTATTCACAATGACCAACTGAGACCATTTGAGACAAAGCATAAGCTGTATTGACTACTGGCACAGGATTAAAAAACCATAAGTTTCAGATTCCAACAAAAGAAGCCATATACAGCTCACCACACAACAGGTCAAGCAATTCATTCATTCAAGTACTGTAAACAGTTCAGATACAAGCTAAGATTTGAAAAGAATTTGTACTTTACATCCCCAGCTCATAGTCTCATACCAATACTGTGCACTCTCTCAAGATCAGGTCATACACTTAATGTGCCATAATATTTTTCTGCTGGTGCTTGGTGTACATTCAAAATCAATGATACTTTAGAATGATCTAACCAAAGAGAGGATAATTAAAACAGTTAGCAAGCCATGTAAGGCATCTGGATATGTGATGTTATTCTGTGTGCATAAACTAGTTTTTGTTAGAATTCAAGGCCCATCCTGGTACCCTTTTAAGTGACAGCGGAAATCAGCCAACAAGCTTTAATTATAATAACGATTGTTAGCACTCTGAGATTGAATTTGGATGTTTTCCTTGTGTTGATGTATAGGTCATTAAAGGCAGGAGAGGAGTGGGGAACAAGAAACGATGAGAAATTAGACCAGGATCTTTTGAAAGAACCACCCCAGCATTAGGCTGGAGTAATTTGGGAGAACCATGGAAAAACCAAATCTTGGTGGCCAGACGGGGATTCGAACCTGCATCTCCTCAAATGCGAGGCCAGAACATTACCACTCATTCACCATGCTTGGTTTAAATTTTGAACACATTCCCATTGTAGCTGCTAATGTACAGCATGTTGGTATTTTAATAGGCTTGACAAACTGACAGATACCTAAATCATACCTGGTGTTTACGGATAACAAGTTCATACCTTTTTGTTAAAATGTGGGTAATGGGAAATGTTCTTGAATTCAATTATTGTATAAATTATTCTAGTTTGTTGGTGCTAAATAAATATATAGTTATGAAAGGATACTTTATTTTGTATATTTTTTTTTTTTTTTTTTGCCTAACTGATTCTCTTATTACTGTGGTGTTTGTATGATCATATTGACTGGTGCTAACTTTGTTTGAGGGAGCTGAAATTTAAAGAACTAATTTTTACCAGAGATTTGAAAAAAAAGGAAAAGTGTGGGGTTATTGGCTGAAATGTCTGGCCAGTAATTAGCAGAATTTCAACTGGCAATACCTGTTTAGGAAATCTACAGCAAAATATGGTATCTGAAGCAGATAGCCATGTTCTTTATATACAGAAACAATAGTTTAACCATCATTTTCTTTAGAATATTTCCAATTTTGCTGGTTGTTTTGGCTCAACCTCTTCCACAGTCCGTGATTATTTTGAAAACATGGTTCCATTTCCAACCAGCTTGCTATGTCTGCTGAATATTGATGTTTATTGCAGGAGAGGAGGAAGTGGATGTGTTATCATTTGTCTGTAAAATGTGTAACTTATATTCTATGTGATAAGTGTATTTTTGTTTGTGAAATGTGTAATTTATTAGGCAGAGATTAGAGACTTCTCCAAGCATTCATCTAGATGATTCCAGAAAACTGCCTAAAATGCACAATCAGGGTGGCTGGTATGCTAGGCCTGGGATTTGAACCTAGGATCTATTGTACCCCCTTGACCCAGTGTGGAGGTGCTTTAACAAGTGCAACGACTCTGAACAATAGTTTAACAAAAGTAAATTACTAGGGGCATACAAAAAAAAATTCATGCAAAGAATGTGATTACAAAGAGGGTCCTCTCAATTTACAGGCGCCTTACCACTGTGTCACACAACACTCATGAACCATTATGTCACGCTACAAGCACCAAAGTGAATTAATCCCACAGGTTTTACAAAAATATTAAATCATCCTGGCACATAGTAATGTGTAATATCAGAAATTCACACTGCATTATTGACTGGTAGATGTTTTAAGTTGGTATACACTGAAAGTTACCATTTTAGAAAACATTCACTGGGAATAACATGGCAACAATAAATGAATACAAGCATAAATAAATAATAAAAGGTATCAATTTATTACAAGTACCTTGAGTGCCTTGAAATCATGTTCCAAACTGTGGCCAATAAGTATTGTTTTAGAATTAACAAATGTTAGCAAAGCACACTGAACATCAACAATCGTAGTTGACACATTTCTAAGCATTTCTTCTGTGACACCACTAAACCTGAAATATACAGTTATTTCCATTCACTTAATCATACTATTAAAAATATTATTGGGGTATTGGCAATAATATTAAACTGCAATTACATAAAAGGAGATTTTCTAACATATTATTCATTAACAGAAAACATAACAAACTGTTATATCATTCCATTTACATTTTACAACATATAAATAACTTACATATTTTTCCAGGCAGTGGACAATAAATAGTTTGATCATTAAGTACTTGGATCATCAACAGGGAGAATCTGTACTGTACTATGTTATTACAGAAAGTGATTTTTGGAGAAAAAATATTACACAAAAAATTGCAGCACACAATATTTTCATTTGTGACAAAAGGATCAAATTACAATAAAACATATGATACTTCCCTTCTCCATCACAGGTTCTGTGGATCCTAAAAGCCAGTTCTTCAGAATAAAAAAAACTTAATTCATTAGCTGTTGTCTTAAAATCCGAGTCATTGTAAATTTATCAGAAGTTAAGCCATTTAGAGCAAATACATAAAACAACATCATTTATGATATAAGGTAATAATAATACGCCTATAGAACTTATCAGAGAAACTTTTCCTATCACAGGTCTCATTCAATTTACCAATGCAACTGTCAACACTGTATTTCCTCCCCACCATTTCAGCTATGTAACTTCCGAGGGTTATTTTTTAAATAAGTTTTTTTTTAATTAGTAGAAAAATACTGTAAATATAATTAAAATATACTTGTTTCCGTATTTTATATACTTTCTTCTACTTTTCTACATTTTTGTTCAAACATTTGTCATACCGTTTAACAAGTTTTTTAATTCCAGCATCAAAGAAATCTGCTGCCTGTGAAACAGCCCAAACCTTTATTGCAAGTCTTTAAATACTTTACCACTGTTGAACTATTGACCACCATGGAAGTCTGTTGAGAAAAGAAACAGATGAAAACCATGTAAATCATTCTGGGCATGGCTCATAAACCCACCCGTTCTTGAACATTCACACCCACTTTCAAACTTTAATGTCACTCATAGCATTTTTACTGTATACTTCACAAATCTGATGCTGAATTTCAACTGCTGCTAAGTTGCTTCTAAACAAGAATCAAATTACAGATTGCATCTCACAGTTGTTGGGCAAATCAATTTCTTCCATCATTGGAAACTTCTACAGCTCATCACAGAGACAAACCATATGGTTGTGAATGGAATCTAAATGTGTGCAAAGCATGCTGCGAGCAGACATGCATGTTCACATGTCATTTTAACTCTCATTCACAATTTTTTTTTTTTTTTTTTTTTTTTTGCTGTCGTCAGTCTTTAGACTGGTTTGATGCAATCCTTCATCCCTTCCTATCCTGTGCTAACCTCTTCATTTCTACATACCCCTTACAATCCACGTCCTCAATTATCTGCTTGGTATATTCTAATCTCTGTCTACCTCTGCAGTTCTTACCTTCAACTGTTCCCTCCACTAACAAATTAACCAATCCAGCATTAACCTTATTTAAAAAGTAACCTGCATATTTACCAGGTTGAATGGCACCAGACGGTGTTTCCAAGAAAAAACATCCTGCCTCTAATGGTCCATGCTGATAATTACATCAGTGCCTGTAAAATCAAATGGTTACAGTAAAAACATCTCATTTAGTTGACATATCCTGACCTTTCTGAAATGAGATAATTATTTAACCACAAGTCCCTTCTGCTCTATATTCCCTCTTGACATACTTCTCTTTCTGCATTCCTTACCCCCAATCTCAATAAAATTCTTTTATGTTTTACCACTCTTCTTCCCACTTTCCTCCCCACAATAGCAATTGTTCAGGTGGTTGGAGGAATGTGAATAAAAACAAATCAAGATCCCTGATTTGCTGGTGCAGGTTTTGAATATGTGATGGTGAGAGCTTCTCACATTAATTCAGTAGCATCTCACTCCACCAAGTCACAATGTTGAGATTTGTGAAGCCAGCAGCTGCTGCTTACCACTTCAATATAATTATAAGATTATTTAATTTCATTTTTTTACATGTGGTTTTGATATATTATTACAGTTACTTGGCCCTTATCTAAGTCACAAAAGCAAATTTAGCACATTTTCCTCCTACTCACATCATCACTACATACATTGTCTGATTAACAAATTAACCACTATGTAAGAGAATTTTAGCTCTACAAGATAAAGTATCCCAGAACTATAATTAAAAGTGGAACTACTGTGCGAAAGGATATTCACACAGCATTTTGAGGATTACAATATAAAAAGTACTGCAACTAGCACAGATGAGAAGGATAATGTTTTTCTATACTGCAAATGTCAATAACAATGATTTAAATCAAAGGAGAGTAGCTCATGTTGTCATTCATCTATAAACAATATAAGTTTTATGCAAATCAGTTTCTTATTACAGTTCATGTAACATGTAGTTCTGAGACTAAAAGTGGGGCCAATTACTTTATTTGTCTAGTTGAATGTTGAAACAATGAACAAACCTCATGCATAATCAAGATCTAAACCTACAGCAGTGCCACATTTATCAGTTAAATATCGTAAGGTTGAAAACAGATGGCATATAATAATCTGAAGGCTGATGAACAAAGTTTCATAATGTGGAGAAAAGAAAACTCACATTCATATTTATTCTTAATAATACTGGCATCAGTGATAAACTATTGCATCAAGCTTCCGTTAAGGCCAACAAGTTTTATCATGCAGTATTTAGAAGGACTGAAAACCAGATTCCTCCAGATTGGGATAGTTCTCTGATGGCGACTGACAAAAATATATCCCTCCCCTTAATGTCAAAAAATCGTCAATCTTAGCCTTTAATTAACCAGTTTTATAGAGCCCAGTAATGCAAAATGTTATGGACACAGATGTAGCTAAGAAATTACAGTTAAACCCAGATATGTTTTGAACATTTTCCTTGGCCATACAGATCTTTTACTATCAGCATAATATTTTTTGAAAATGGTTTTAGTTTATTGATACACGTTAAAAGTTAGAGTATTTGAAAGCCCGCCAAAACACTCATTTGCTGCCTGGCGCAGGCCAACAACACTCGTGACGTCACATGCCAGCAAGCCCAGACTCTACATAAGTAACGCCTGGTTTGTTTCTCTGAATTTGTGTATAAATTTTGAGAAATATGTTTTATAAATAGAGTGTAGTACATCAATCTACAACCGCAACAATAAAAACTCTCCAAATAAATGTAGGTGTTCCCGCATTAGCTGAAATAGGAAAAATAGTCACTGCAACTTTCCTGTAGAAACCCAGATGACATTGCGACAAGTCACATATCATTTACTGTAAATATAATTTGCACCATAATTTCTTTGAGATGGTGTAGTACGCTGTATAAGGTGAGTAGCAGTAAAGTTAGTGTTCATAGGTTCGATCCTTGCTTTGGAATGTTTTTTTTTATTTCTGAGCATTTTCTTTAGATACTAGTTTCTGTTGGTAGTGCCACATATTCTTTTTCTAAAATCCACCAAAACATTAATTTTTTCTGAATGTTTCACAAATTTTTGGATAACAAGCATATTATAAACATTTGAAACATAACCAAACAAGACTTCAAAACTAAAACTGGACGTTACTTGCACACTGATAAAAAGTTTAAAAAAAATGAAAATTACTTGCACATTAAAAGTAAATACCACCTAAATAGATGCATTTATGTCAGAAAGGCAACAGGCATTTGTATCATCACATAAAAATTCCAACAAAAGGTATTCAAAGTATTCTGGAACTGTTGTGATATTAGCGTTATATGTTATTGTTAAAATAAATTCTATTATTCACCACTGAGCACTTGGATTTTTTTTGCAATAATACTGTATCTCTGTTATGTTTCAAAATTAAAAGTGGGAGGTTGTTATCTTTTTATAAAAGTTTTCTTGTATGACAGCAATTTATGTTTCAAATGCTTGCATAACATTTTATGACTTCTTCAAATAAAAACATGATTCTGTAAAGCAACAAACAGCAAACAGAAATGATGAAAAAAAATGTACACATGAAAAAATATATCCTAATCAAGGTTCAAATATAGGATCCTCAAATTCCTAAAGCACTCTTTAACCATGCAGCTACCTGCACACCATGGGATCGTTACTTATCTTCTCGTTAATAGTTAATACTTAAACATCACAGTTTCTACGTGAGGTGAAGTGAACGCGGTCAGTAAATAAATAAACAATAAATTCAGTTTCGTTGGAAAAAAATTATCATTTATCTATAATTATTTATCTGCAGTTAAGAAAAATTGTCCATAATATCCAGTTATTTAACTGTTGTGCTTACCTTATACTACTCTAGCATTTTTCTCACAAATAGCTCCTAAACCAACTAACTCAATTAAAAATTTTAGTCATTCTTATGAAGGATTCTGTTGATCTCTAACTTCCAGTATAAATATAAATGATTCTCAAATTGAAGTTATGACATTCTCAAGCTCGGTAGAAAAAAAGTCAGTGGTTGTTTCTATAGCTATCCCGACAAATAATTTTCGGTATTTTTCCGCTGTAGGCTTCTACAGATTGTTCTTCATTTTATATTCAACACAAATTCTCATTAGTAACAAGAGATAACCAGCAACAAATAGTTGAATACTTGGATAGTGGGAAATATTCCATACACAACTGCAGCACCTACAGGCATGTGATGTCACTAAAGCGATCTCCAATCCCAGAGCGTTTTCTGTAATGTGACAAGAGGCAAGAAAAATCTGATTTTTATTTTGCTTTTTTTTTATTAAAAACAATCCACCTTTCTTTTCAAATTTAACAAAAATAGCTTCCTTAAGCATTAATCTACGCAAATGACTACAATTTGTAATATATTTTCAGTACTGTCAAATAGCCTATTTTTCACGCATCATAAACTTTGGTTTTATGTTCTCTATGTGATAAATTAGAATACTTCAGTTTACAATCATTTATAAAAACCACCATTCTTAGTCACTTACTCTGTTGTCATGAAATGCAGTTACCATTAAAGCACAATTAATTATTTGCTCGTTATACCTTCTCACAATTATTGGTTGCAAAGTATGAAAAAGAAACAACTGGAACAATATGCTGAGACAATACTACTTCCAAACACCTTCATCATTTTTAGACACAAAACAGTAATTAACAATAACAAATCTCTGCTACATGCTCAAGAATTGCCACATTTCTCATTGATTTCAATGAGTGTGTTTGTAACATGGTCCTCTTGAATATTTGCACTAATAAGTAAATTTATGTGAACAAGTTAAACTAAAATATTTCAACAAATGGTGCAATCATATGAAAATATAAGCAGTAAATTTTTGCATCTGACACTACTTATGAGAGCTGTGTGAAACTTTAATTCTGAGGTTAAAAAATCATATACCAAAACACAGAGAAGGAAAGTTGTTTTTGTTAAATGTTATTGGCACACATGTCCACATCCCAATAAAAAAATAAAAATTAAATTTAAGCTTTGAATAAAACAGTTTTTTTTTTTTTTCTTTTTTTGAATCACCCATCTTTGAGGTATGTCAGATCAATCACTTCTTGGATGCTTGCGTTTTCTTCTTCTCCCAGTATTTCTTCATTCTATCTGATCTCTTCCTTCTTTCCTCTTCTGATATTTGAATCGGTTTTCTGGTGTTTATCGCAACTTGGAACCTCTTACTTTTGTCTTTGGTCACGGTCTTGGCTGTACCATTTTTTAACATCACTTCGGTAATCTGGAGTTCTCTCAAATCCTTTTCCACTTCCTTAAACCAGTTGGGCTTAGTCTTTTTTTTATAAAAGAAGTCAAAGATTTTTTTTGTTAGTCTGTTAGGATTCATCCAGAATATGTGTCCATAGAAATCAATCCTTTTTTTCCTCATGGTTTCGTAGAGGGCTTCGTTTCTGTAGAAAACTTGTTTGTTATTCTGGAATTAGGGATCCATGATCTTCCTCAAAATTTTCCTCTCTTTGATTTCCAATTTCTCCATTTGTCCTTTCCTCCCCATGACTAGTGTCTCTGCTGCATAGAGTGCTTCCAGCTTAATTACTGTGTTGTAATGTCTTATCTTTGTGTTCCAAGAGAGGCTTTTCATATTGTAAGTGTTTTTGGTCTTCTGGAAGGCTAATTCCATTTTGGTCCTTCTCGCTTCCATTGTTTTACCTTCAACGTTGTTCCATTCAATCCACTCCCCTAGGTACTTGAAACTCCTAACCACGTCTATTTTATGAGCTCCTACTCGGACTCTCGTAGGAGTGTCTGGTATATTTGTCATAATCTTTGTTTTTTTCAAAAGAAATCTTAAGTCCTAACTTCCCTGCCTGCTCTTGTAATTCGGCGATTTGTTCTTTCGCTTCCTCCCATGTTTCTGCGAGCATCGCCATATCGTCAGCGAATGCCAAACACTTAATCGTAACTCCTTTATTTTTTGTTCCAAGTCTAATTCCTCCTCTGGTTCTTGCATTCCATTCTCTCACAACTTTTTCGAGTGCACAATTGAACAACAGGGGGGAGAGGCCATCCCCTTGCCAGACCCCTGTTCTGATCTCAAAAGGTTCTGACAGTTCACCCATGAATCTAACTTTTGAGGTCGTATTTGTGAGGGTTTCTTTGATGATATTCCGGGTTTTCCTGTCCAAGCCAAATTCCTCCAAAATATTGAATAGCGACCCTCTGTCTATGGAATCGTAAGCTTTTTGGAAGTCCACAAATGTCACTATATATTGTTTCGCCCTCTGTTTCTGGTATGCTAAAATGTTTCTGAGGTTTAGGATCTGTTCAGGGCAAGACCTTCCTTTCCTGAACCCTGCTTGATACTCCCCGATTTGGCAGTCCAACTGGGATTCTGCTCGTTCAAGTAATGCTCTGGACAATATCTTATAGGTCACATCCACCAGAGAAATCCCTTTGTAGTTGTTCGGATCAGATTTAGAGCCTCTTTTGTGTAGAGGTTGTATCAGGGCCATTTTCCATTCCTCTGGAATCACTTCTTTCTTCCATATCTCCTCAAAAAATTTCTGGAGTGAGATAATTGCATTTTTGCTAGCATATTTCCATAATTCGGCTGTTATCTGATTTTCCCCTGATGCCTTAAAATTTTCCATGTGAGTCAGAATTGCCTGGATCTCACTTATAGATGGGAGTTTAGAGTCAGGGTTGGTGGAAGACTTCTTTCCATCATCGAACACCATCTTTTGGAGTGGTTCTTCGCAATTTTGGAGTTCCTTGAAGTAGTCTGCCAGTATCTGGCAGTTGCCCCTATTACTATATGCCATGTTCCCTTTTTTATCCTGAAGTTGGAGGGTTGGGGGGTTGTATTTATTGAGCTTCTCTCTGAAGATCCGATAATAGTTCCTCATGTTGTTCTTAGTAAATTCGTCATTAATCTTACTGAGTATTTGGTCTTCTTGAACCTTCTTTACTTTCTTGATTTCCTTGGACACCATCCTCCTAGTTTCCACAAAGTGCTGCCAGGAACGTTCATCCTTTTTGGTTTGCCAGATGTGCCACGCCTTCTTTCTCAGATCAAGTTGTCTATCACACTTCTCGTTCCATCACCTGTGCTTCTTAATGTTTCCCTTTACACCGAAAAAGAAATTAAAGAAGTACATTATATTTTAATTGAAATGGCTACTGACCAATTAACTAAGTATAAATGCTCTGTAGGAAAATTATTCATTTATGTATAGTCAATTAAGCCTAAACTTGTCCTACCGACAGTAAAATGCTAATACTGGATTTGACTGGAAATATATTTCTCACACCAGGAACTTTAAAGTTAAGAAACACTTATTTACCTTCTTTATATGAAAAACTATTTTACTATTCTCACAACTGCTTACTAGTTTTGACTCAGCTGAACATCATGAAATCATATTAATTGCTTTTGAAATAAAATATTTAAATAGCAGACTTTAGGCTTGTTTCTAATCCCACATTTCATCACAGTCAAGCAAGATTATAGTGAGGAAGTTGGCTGTACCCACAGCTTTTTGCACAGTGTATGCTGTATTTATTTCAAATTAGCAAAGTGCATTAATAGCAGAGCAATAAAATGTGAAGATCTGAAAACAGTGCACTGAACAACCTTAAAATGGAGTTTTTGGTATACCCTTCAGTGATTTTTTAATTTTGTTTCTGGCATCAAGGCTCTTATAATGAGACCAGTCTGATCTTTCAACAACTTAAGTAACTGTATAATATGCAATCCCCACTATTCATACTTGAGGGATGGGGTTGGTGTTTAAACTCAAGCAGTCAGGTGGAAAGTGTTACACGTCTGGTTGAGAAGATAAACTGTCTGAAATCTGGTCAGAATCAGTGGAATTGTATGAAGAACAAACATTCAGACTGAGGTTTTTAAGTATGTAGATGTTACGTTGGCAAGCTGCTCTTTAGTTCTCTAAAACTCTAAAATTAATCGGGAATCTAGAGCTAGATAAAGAAACAACTATCAACCTTCCAAAACTCAGGAAACAATATCTATTAGCTATGCCCATGACAAGCTGTTGATCTGTCATCAAAGTGACACCATTTAATAGCAAGTTATAGGAAGTAGCCAATTCTTTTGTTTCCAAATTTGTTACACTGTGGATCCTGCAGAACTTAGGTCTAATTAATATAGAGGAGATGTGGTACCTATGTCTGGCGAAGGAGTGGCAAGGACAAAGTGCTGTTTAAAATTGTTTAAAATAAACAAATTGGCATTTTACCCTTTGATGTCTGTTCCAGTTATCTTTGTTGTCTTGAGTGGCAGATTGTGGTGTGTTCCCTTGGCTATCAAAATGAGTTATGATTAACAGATTAACATACAAATTTGCGAAACCATTGAGAATTTTTCCAAATTGTATGATTTATTGCAAATCATAGTGTACATGGAAAGGCGTGGTAACAGACTGCAGTGGAATTAAATGAAACAGGAAAGCTATTAATTTATCGTTAATCTTGTGGCTATTAGTTATTCCCACTGGGAACTCTAGTTTTTAAAAATACATATTCCACACAATACTGATCTTGATATTGTATGGGTGCGCATCCAACAAAGAACTTGCATAGGTACTTCCTGAAGTACTTTGTCATCTTGATTTTTTCCTGTCACTATATTTTTTTATAACATGATTAATGCAGGGTGGTTAAAATTTCCCACTGAAGTTCCATTCTGTATAACATGCACATTGCTTTTTTTTTTTTTTCCACCTTCATCTGGCCAACTAACAACCACATGTCACTAGCTCCCAGTTGCATGCATATGGCCAGTATCGCGAGGTGGGGAAGAACTTGTGTCCTGCCTGAATTCAAACAAACTTTGTTAAACACAGCTTAATTAAACTAGATGAGGAAAGTTGTGCTGCCATTTGTCTGTAAAATGAGTAGATGTTTGTGTTCTGTACGATAAGTGTATTTTATTTTATAAACTGTGTAGTTTATGAGGTAGAGATTGAGGACCACCCAAACATTCATCTAAATGTTTGTGGGAAACCATATACAAAACGCAATCAGGATAGAAGGTATATGGGGACCAGGAATCAAACCTGGTAGCATTGTACCTCCCCGATCCACTGTATAGTGCTTTAATGCACTGAGTCACACTGGCAGGTATTGCTTGCATAAATTAATCAATAACAATGAAATGGGAGTGTATACACCATGGCCTACTGTATGACTGAGCCACCCTGCTGTCAAATAGAAAGCTCTGTGACTGATAAGCTCTTCCAGATTGTTATTATTAAATGCCAACCATCACTGTTTTGTCTGTATTTGCCAATATCTAGGGCCCCAAATAAACAATGTCAATGTAAACAATTCTACAGGGATGAATCCTTTATAATTGACCAAGGTGGAACATGATTTTGACTGCATTTTTATTCTGACATGTTTCCCCTCAATACTGCCAATTCAGTTGGATAAATTTCACAAAACATAGAAATGCTGAGCTATTCCAACCCATTTAGTAGTAGTTGGTATAGCCATGAATTCTAGTTACAATGTTTTTCATGTCACCTCAGAGATTATAAATGCAATTTGTTGAATTGTTGAGTATCCTTCCAGAAAATAAACATTTAAATGAACATCTAGTTGCATAGTACCAGAACAAAAGAAATAATTATTTTTCAATGTTCAGTGAATAATTATAAGGATTGGTAGAAAAATATAGGTGTGTGCTGCACAAAATTTACAAACAAAAAAAATTCTGCAACCAGGGAATGGGGTTACACAAATCAAGGAATATTACTTGCACCACATCTGGTATTTTTGACAAAAATGTAAAAAATCTCCTACTTCACATGTAAGTTGATAGAAAAGCCAAAGCCAACAGATGAATTGGCAGAAAATAGTGTATCAGCTAATAATGAAGATAGTAAGTTCTTTCAAGAAAATACTCTTTCTCCTGCTTCTACACAATTTCCTTACCAAAATGCAACTTGTACACTCCAGCCAAAGTTGCTGATTGTGATGATATTAGGAGGAGGAAGGATACAGTTAAAAACAACATAAATAAAACTGCTCTCAATTATTACTTGACAATAAAACTTGATTTTTCTACAAAATATTTTGCCAGATATGAAAGCAATGACTACATACCAAAAACATAAATTCAAAATATAAATTTTAAATTTCAGTAAAAATTCTTGAACAAAGCATTCAGGATTTTTGCCTCTCACCAGTGACAGCCAAGCTGATAGCAGGACAATGCTGGCTACTGATACTGACATAGAAACATCTTCTCAAAATGAAGACTTATAAGAATAGATGAATTTACATTGAATGACTTCATTAATTTTAATAAATTAAATATTTGTCATTAAAACACTTCATTCTGGATAGACTAGTGATCTACAGCCAATAGCTTTTATCTGTATACCATCTTTGATTTTGTTCAATATAAAAAAGAAAAAAGGTTGGGTCATTCTGTAAATTTTTTTATGGCTTTATGCCTCGTCAATGTTGTGGTAATTACAGTTGGGACAAGAAATAGGATGGAATTCGGTCATTCCTTTTCAAGGAATCATTCCGGCTTTCACCTGGAGTGATCAGGATAATGTAACTGCTTATCCACTGGGCTCGGACCAACTCCTTCATTGCATCAAAATTCGTCTGGAGTGATCAGGATAATGTAACTGCTTACCCACTGGGCTCAGACCAACTTCTTCATTGCATCAAAAATGCCATAACTGTTTTCCTTCTTCAGCAATTACTGACAGAACCAAAAACTCCTGTTGAAGATTATTTAAACTGAGAAGGATAAGAACATCTTAATCATTAAGTCAGGAGGAAGTAATGGTTGACATCATGTAATGCAAGAAATTCTTCCTCCTTGGATTTTGCAGGTTACGTCAGTGCCACATCCCTGCCATTTCTCCACTTCACATAACTTCTTTCTTTTGGTAGTTATCTTTCTACGCTCGTGAGATGTTATCATTTTGGATCTACTTTTTAGCCATTTCTGCTAACATCTGAGGTTGTCGATTTGGCTCCTGAACTAATTTCTGTAGTGGATCAACATTGCTGCAATTCTCATCTTTTCCATTTTGAAATTTTCCAATCCAGATATCAGACTTTGTTTATGCATATAGATAGTATTTTCAGTCTGACTATATAGGTCATCATTTCTCATTTTCTTTTACATCTGCCTGTATTTTTCTAGTGTCCTAGAAAATTTTTCAGTATTTACTTTTCTACTTGACCTTTTACAGCTCCTATTTCTTATTTAGCATCAGACATTCCAGGTCATACACTTGTTATTACAGTGTTTTTAGTATCTGAGTTTGGTTCAGCAGCATATAGTACCTGTTCTTTATTACCCAGCAGATTAATATCTTTTTTTAAGCTGTAACTGTGGAGACTACAGACCTAGAAATTCTTAGTCTTTGATCTATTCTTTGTGAAAGGAATTAACTTTCACTGACTGCACTACCCGACTGTCTTCATATTCCTTTGATGGAGTCATCGTTACAAATCTTTCATTTTATAAAGGATTGCCACTCTAAACAGAACATGCTATAAGCACCAAAACTTGATATCGAATACGGTAAGAAAATAAATTCCTTAACAAAACAATACAAGGCTACACAATTCATGGAAATAAAACTGCATAACTGACTGTTACGTAGCAAAATGAGGAAAACCATATCATTCAGTTTTGAAAAAAATATTATTAAGGCCAATAGATAATGCATATGCAGAATGAGATTGCTTACCTTGTATTATAGTCGATAACAGGGTTTCCTGGCTTCACTAATGTTTCATACTTGGTTTTGAATTCTCGGTCGATTACAGTAACTTGTATTAGCTCCAGGCCCATCGTTGTGTAACACATTTCACAGTCTAGAGCATACACCCCATAATCACCATCTGCTGGTTTCATATCTTTTGGTAATGTTTTGACAAAATTGTGCAGATTATTTGGATTGAAGTTTGAAGAGACATGGCAGCAACTATGATTACATCCAGTTGAACCAATGCCTTTATTACAACAGTTGTACCTTCCTTGCCATGATCCGTTTACTGTTAAAAAAGTGGAGTCTATGTTACAGTGTTTAGAATATGATGACAAAAGTATTAACCACTGAAGTGAATGAGGATTTTGATGGACAGAAAGTAAACTGAAGGTCACATAATGCAGTTCTTCTTTTATGCTACTATCTAAGCAAAAACAAAGAATGGTTTTTAAATTTCTAGTGAAGTATTTGTAACCTTAAAACAAAGGAGATGAAACTCTATTCACATCAGAATGAACTTCTGGGCCGAGGCCTGTGTTACATGGAGACTGGGATATATAACATAAAATTGCATACAGCGCATATATGTGCACTTGCCAAATTTCTTAAGCTTCACTTTTTCAAAACAAAAATTCAAAGCAAATTAAGAGTAGGGCACAAACTTTTAATGCAAAGGATAAGATGTAAGGATATTACACAGCACATACCTCTCACAAATCTGCAAAGTGACGTAAAAATACATTCGCATTACACATATAATAAACATCAGAATGGTGAACAGTTCATTTAATAGAGTTGTGTAGAAAATTAACAAAAACAGAATAACATAATTCTCAAAATTACTATAATTTTTTTTAAATAGTTTAGTTGTGCTGATTCCAAACATTGGAAGCCAAGGTGTTACTGATGCATAAATTACTTTGTATTTTCATTTTAAGTCAGGGTGAAATAATCTGCAATTTTGTTCATCAATGCAAAACATATTTATTTAGAAATATATGTCTTTTATATCTTTTTTACCAGTGTTAATTAATCGAGTTAAATGCTTGTCACTGTTGAGTTTACTAAATGTTTCTACAGGATACTTCATAATCCTCACAAACAAAGAAAATAAAATGCTAAATACTTCAAAGAATGGTTTATAAAGCATTTGCAATCGACTAAGATAAAAAGTTATTTCAATGAACAGTGAGAAACCGAAAAAAGTGTAGCATTTATGGTTTCCATTTCTTTCATGCAATTTATGGAACAAGTCAAGTTTTAATTATTTTCCAACTTCAAAGGATTCCTGCCCATAGCTTTTGTAATTAATGATTTTAATTTCACTATACTCCTAAAAAATGTTTATTGAAATAGATAATATCATGCTCAACATACTTCTCACGTTGTGCAGTCGGCCTGAATGATTCATGCATTTCTCCTTCTTCACGGGGTGTCCATCTGAATTGACAGAATATTCTTTTTTACATCTATCACATATCCTTTTGAGAGGATCATTTAATATAGCTCCTTGTTTATATCCTGAGTAAACAACAGCCACACCTTTCTCCTTCTCATGTGGCCTTGGATATCCATTATTCTTCAAATCTTCAAGTGACAAAACATACTTCAGGAAATTTTGATATGTATACTTCGGTGTTCCTGCAACAAAGGGGAGATATGTTAATAAAGGTATTCAATTCTAAGAGATTTTTAATAAATGAGCATTTTTTCAAGAGTCTGAGAAACCACACTCTCCCTATTTTCCCTCAAAAAAAAATTGTAAGCATGCACTTTATAAATTCTTCCTTTAAAACAATAATAGCTGTGTGAAATCTATAAATTCCACCACATGGATCTTGAAACATAAGCAATCTAAATCTTATTAGAAATAGGGATTCATTTCACCAATGCAGATTGGAAATTTGTCACAAATATTTTATCCAGATACCAGATTTTAAGAAAAAGATGTTTCTGGTGTTAAAAATGTCTATACACATAAAAATATTATTTATATCAAGAACTTGAGCTGAAATGGCTATGTAAAAAAATCTAACTATTGAAGGAATGTTACTGCTCTGGCTATTCTCAAGAAAACTCTATATCAAAATCATATTTGGTGTTCCACATATTTAAGCCACCAGATGCAATATTCTTCATAAATCTGTCAGTTATAATTTTTGTGTGCACACTACATTAAGAACAGTTAAAATGGAATTAGTGATGCAAAACATAATTTTTTAAACAAAATCCTGTGTAATTCAGTTCTTCTTTTATACTACTGTTTAAGCAAAAACAAAGAATGGTTTTTAAGTTTCCAGTGTAAGTATTTGTAATCTTAAAACAAAGGAGATGATACTCTATTCACGTCAGAATGAATTTCTCTGAATTTTATAATTTCATAAGCCATAAAATAATAATACTAAAATTTAATTTGTATTCTACTTGATATTTCCCACATTATGTTTGCATGATTTACATTATCTAAGAACTTAAGATTCTATGTATTTCAAATTAAGTTTCTGTGGGATATGGTACTGTGTTACAAACAGGCACTGGTTTACCAAGATTTATGATGAACAATTATACACCATAAAAAACATTTCAAATATACACGACATAATATCGGTGCTTCACCCCCATTAATGCATACTCAAAATAGAAGTAATCAAAATTCACAGTCAGTCCCACGAGACATATGACTGACAGGAAATTAAATACAAGATATCAATTATTTTTTGTTTATATTCACTTTGATTAAAAAGAGATTGCTGAAAGCCGAACACTGCTGGAAATGGTTGGAAATTTTTTTTTAAGCACTTGCTATTATTCCGCAATTCACTAAAAAAAGGGGGGGAGGGCGGAGAGGGTGTTGCAGCTATCTTCATATATAAACATGTATGCATGGAATGGGAAATATGGGATAAGACAAGAGGCATTTATAGGATATCTTAAGGAACGGTCTAGGAAAACCATGGAAAATCCAGATCAGAATGGCCGGACTGATTCCTTGAGACCTGCTCCAGTTGAACTTTATCAAAAAATCCTCTCCATTCTATTCAGTAATCATTCACAGAAAAAATGAGATAAGAAAAGAAATGGTTCTGGTCCTACAGTATGTTCGATATCATTCTGAAACAGATCTGTCATAAACTTTCCAATTAACTTCTGATGAGAGCAACACCTATGGCGTTCGAGATCTTCCCAACTTAACACATTCAACATCAGGCTTTCACTATACCTCCAGCTATTTACATCCTTCATTAATTGGGTAAATCTCCTTTGGACTATCTCTCCAATGCCCCTATTAACTCTTTTTGGAACTTAGTCTTCAGAATTGTCTGAAATTGGCACTGAATCCTTTTTTTTCAATAATAATAATAATAAAAAAGATTGTTTTGTACATTATCCATCCATTTAAATTTCAGTATTCTTCAATAGCACCACATTTCAAATGATTCAAATTTCTTTCTTTCTGGTAGTCCATGCTTCACTACCAGAAAGTTGTAAGCTACCTTAGTATTTTGCAAAATCTAACAACCAAGTTTGTTTACAGTAGAACAGGCATAAGTGAAAGACCTGATACTGCAGCATCTGAGCCATTTACACAGCAAATTAAAGCCACTAAGCAAACTAAAAAGTAAATAGAAACAATAAATCAACTGTAAATAGTAAATCTTAGTTCTAAATTTACCTAAACAGCTATAGCAGGGTATAATCCATCACAGTAAATACAATATTTTGTTGTGAGGTAATTTCACTAAAAATCGACACTTTCCTTCACTCTGTGAATTTGTTATAATAATAAACAGTTTAGAGTTAGTAAATTTGGTTAAAATGAAATCATAATAAAGAGTTTAAAGTTGTTAAAAGCCCAAACACCGGTATAGCAATTTATCACGTAAATATGCACTCCAAAAATTAAAAAATCATATGTTAAAAGTGATATTAGAAGTCAGCTGATAGATCGAGACAAATGTAACTTCTTCCCATACAACATATTAAAATTTGAGAAAGTTTCATATAGTTTAAAGATGGTTTTTCAATATAACATGAGGAAGTGGACATGTGCCAATAGGAACTTTATATGATTCCGAGTAAGTCATGTAAATACAGTGGAAAGAAATACTTAAAAAATATGAAATAATTAATTGCAAACAAAATTTTGTAAAACTTTTTGAGAAACACTTAGTATTATAATTAGGGTGAAAGGAAATAGTGATATTTTGCATATGGCTGATTTCAAATTATACTAAAGTATAGGCCATATATTTTAGAAATTAATTATAGAGCATAGAAAGCTAGAGGCGAGATTAAAAGTTTTTCTAAGTATTGGAGAACCTGTAGAATCTGTTAAAACTTGTTTTAAAGTCATTACGATATTATTAGCGGGGTCGGAGAAGAAAAAAATGACTTTTGCTAAACTGGCCATATTTGGTATTAAACGAAAGCTAATTTAATTTGAAACTGTAAAAACTTTGAACTCTCTAGTATCAAAACTGATAAAGTTATTAACAGATTGCATCACATCACAAAATCCCTTTTTATGGTAAATCCGTTATAGATACAGAAAAATTTATAAGAATTGAAATTGCTAATTACCCTCAAATCTAGCAACTATTAAAATTTCAGAACTGTGGAAGCAGTATTAGTCGAGATTGAAGAACTATGTTGCAAATTCAACCTTTGATCCTGTGGAGGGATACATGAAAACTATACAAACCTATATATACGAGTGGCTACACTTCTATGTTTGTATCCTGGTCTGTTGCCAGTGATAACTCAGAATGTGAAGGTTGTGGGTTGGTGTAGCGCATTGCGCAGCAGACAGAAAACGGTTCCACCATGACAGTATTTTGGTAGCTAAATTGAACTTCCATAACTAACATGTGACTTTCGTATTTTAAACATCGGATTTGGTCTGGTATGATCACTTTTCACTACTTGCAATTAAAATTTGGTGAAGAATTTTCCGATAGCCATCGATTGTTTTGGACTTGCAAATTATCCAAGAAAATAGTGAACTTTGAAACAATAGTAGTGACTTTCATTATGATGTTAACCTAACCCTTCCTATCTTGGAGTTCAAATTGAGATTGGTGGTCGCCGATGTTAACTCAAGCAATCGATTATCCAGTGGCTACATACTACATGGTTAGAGATAAGGTGATAAACTATATTTGATTTGATTTGATTTTTTATTGGTCCATTTGGTCAATTTATAGTACAGGTGTACATACTGACATTAGACAAGTCATTTTAATGAATTGATGATACATATACTTATGAGATGATGGGATTTGTACAGGGATTTGTACAGATGATGGATAATATGATGACAAACAAGTATACATGCAGACAAGATACAAAGTTAATATTCTTAGAATATTTTTTATGAGTCCATATATTCACCAATAGAGTAAAAACTGTGTCTCACTAGAAATGCCTTTAGTTTTATTGTAAATGAGATACAGGAAGCATTTTTTACTTCCTCTGGGATTTTATTATAGAGTGCTATTCCAGAATTTAAAATACTTTTTTGATATGTTGTAGTCCTGCAAAAATTTTTGTGGATGTCTGAATGCCCTCTAGTGAAGTGATTGTGTAGCATATTATTTTTTTATTATTTTATTGTTTTTTAAGAGATACTCTCTTGTGAAGATGATTATTTCATAGATGTACAGGCATGGAACATTTAGTATGGCAAGGTTTATGAAATGTATTCGACATGATTTTGATCTTTTTAGGCAACTTATGGTTCTCATTGCTCATTTTTGCATCCTAAATATATTAGTGCTTTGTGACGAGTTACCCCAGAAAATAATTCCATATCTTAACAGTGAGTGGAATTGGCCATAGTATGCTTGTATTACGGTATTTATACTGGTAGTATTCCTAAGGATTCTAAGTCCGTAACACACTGAAGACAGTCTTGTAGCCAATTTGCTTGTGTGTACATCCCAATTCATGTTTTGTTGTACCCATAAGCCCAAGAATTTCGTTTCGTTTACATTCTTTAGATCTTTATCATTTATGGCTACCTGAATATTGTTTTTGCTAACTGAGTGGGGTAGAGAAAAATTCAAACATACTGTTTTTTCCTCATTTAAAATTAGGTTGTTTGTGTCAAACCAGTTTTTGAGCTCGCTCATGGTTTTATTTGCTTTTAATTCTAAACTTTCTAAATTTTGTGAGGTGAGTAAAACACTTGTGTCATCTGCAAGCTGAACTGTATCTTTTGAATGAACAGTTCTTGTGAGATCATCGATATAAATTAGAAATAATATAGGTCCTAGCACTGAGCCTTGGGGTACTCCATACTTTACAAACTGTTCATTTGAGGTACATTTTTCTCTTGTATTATGTTTTTGGTATGTTGTTTCATGGTCTACAGTTACTCTTTGTTTGCGATTTTCAAGATAAGATTTGATCCAGTTTTTTGCATTTCCTCTTATTCCCATTTTTCTAGTTTAGTTAGCAATATACTGTGATCTATTATATCAAATGCCTTTGATAGGTCCAGGAAAATACCTGCGGCCATATCATTTCCATTCAAAGCTTTTATAACAGATTCTAAGAATTCAAATATTGCAGTGTGTGTAGATTTATTTTTTCTGAATCCATGCTGTTGAGTAGAAAGTAATGTGTACTTGTTTATAAACTTAAGGAGTCTATCAAGGAATAGTTTTTCTAATATTTTGGAGAAGACACTTAACTGGGATACAGGTCTATAATTTGTCACCTGATCAGGAGAGCCTTTCTTTAATAGTGGAGTCACTATAGCGGTTTTGAGTATTTCTGGAAAAATTCCAGTTTGCACAGATATGTTAAATATTTTTGCAAGAGGGGTAGCTACATGGTTAGCACAGGTTTTCAAGATCAAATCTGGTACCTCATCCAACCCACATGAATAACTATTTTTTAATGTTTTTATGGTTTTTATAATTTCATCAGGATTAGTTTCAGCTAGGTACATTGTGATACTAGATGTTGTGGAAAGACTAGGAACATCTTTAGTTTGTTTATTGCACTTTTTATTAATTAATTGTTCTGCCAAGGATGTAAAATACTTATTGAATTCTTCGGCTATCACTTTGGGGTCACTAATTATTGAATTGTCAATACACAATTTGACGTTCCTTCTTTCGGTTTTGGTACTTTCAGTTTGCTGTCCGATAACATGCCACATTGCTTTCATTTTGTTGGAAGATTTTTTGATAAAATTGTCATTTGCCATAATTTTTGCTTGCTGAATTACTTTTTTATAAATTATTATTGCCACAGCATGAGGTTTGTCCCTTATATGGGATCAAAGTTGACGACAAGTGTTTATTCCAACCCCGGTAAGCTTTTAGGTCGTTACAAAGTGCAGTGTTCCACACAGAGTTTTAAAAAGTTCTTTCCATGTCCTAGATCAATATTTGAAACTAAAAGATTTTTATTTTCCAAGAAGGCCCTTTTTGCTACTGCTATTCTGCTTTGAACATCATTCGAGCTTCGGTCATAATTGTAATTTAACTTCCCAAGTAACAGAATTCACTTACTTCTCCTATTGCTTTCGATCCTATTTAATCTACTATTACTGCATCATTTTTGCTAAAAAATCATCGTATTTGTCTTGCTTTGGGTTTACATTTAGTATAAAACTTTACTTCAGCATTCTGATCATGCCATTAAATAACTTCTCAAGATCCTTGGTCTGTTCTGCTAAGAGGACAAAGTCCTTAGCAAATTGTAGCTTAAACACTTATTCCACATTTCTATTTTACTTCTTATATTGCTTCCTCTATATAGAAGTTGAACATTAATGGGGACAGATTGCAACCTTGCTTCACACCCTTTTTAACTCATGCATATCTCTCATGATTCTTTAATTTTATTGCAGCCACTTAATTCTTATGTAGATTACAAAGCATTCTTCTAAACCTATATTTTAGACATGAATTCTTTAACATTTTAAACATCTTTTCATACCTAATATTATAAAAATAAAAAAAAATCCACATCAACAAATGCCATAAAAGTATCTTTGTTTTTCTTGATCGGTCCTTAAAGTATTGATCTTAAAGCCATAATCACTTCTCTTGTACCATAATTTCTCCTTAATCCAAACTGATCTTCAGCTACTACCTCTTTCACTATTCTTTCTATTCTTCTGTATTTTATCCTGGTCTGCAATTTTGAAGCATGTGATGTTACTTATGGTGTGGTAAATCTAACATTTATTGGCTTGTGCTTTCTTCATGAGTGTGAAGTCAAAACTTTTATTAAAATCAGTTAAAATCTCTTCTATTTCATATCTGTTTGAAATCAGTATGAGTAATTTCTGGATGGGGTGTAAGGGTTTGGGAGAGGCTATACTAACCTTTTCCAACCAAATGTCAACCTCTCCTTCACGTGGTGCACCCTGTTTGCACGGACGAGGCTCTGGCGACTGAAAGATTCCCGGTATAAGGAATCACCCACTGCTTGCCAACGGCCTCCGAAAGGAGGGCGGAAGAGTGGGGAGCGGTTCAGGGCACCCTCTTGCCCTTGGGGTTGGAAACGGCCCCTAAAGGCAGATGAATCAGAAATGATCAACGGCATGGGGAATGCAGAAGGCAATGGGAAACCACTGCATTAAAGACCCAAAGGGTATCCCGAGGACATGTAATCCTCTCAAATTACATATATCATGATGGCTTCTTCCTGGGTAAAATATTCCGGAGGTAAAATAGTCCCCCAATCGGATCTCCGGGTGGGGACTGCTCAGGGAGGAGTCATCAGAATGGATAGAAACATTCTACGAGTCGGAGCGTGGAATGTTAGAAGTCTGAATAGGGCAGGTAGGTTAGAAAACTTAAAAAGGGAGATGGAACAACTTAAGTTAGATGTTGTTGGGATTAGTGAGATTAAATGGAAGGATGCACAGGATTTCTGGTCTGGGGAACACAGGATAATTAGCACACATAGCTGTCAATGGAGTCACTGGTGTAGGATTTGTAATGAACAAGAAAGTAGGGAAACGGGTGAGTTATTATGAACAGTTTAGTGACAGGATTATTTTGATGAGGTTAGAAACTAAGCCCGTCCCAACCACATTAGTACAAGTGTATATGCCAACATCACAGGAAGATGACGAAGAAATAGAAAAAATATACGCTGAAATTGAAGAATTAATTCAATATGTGAAGGGGGAGGAAAATCTAATAGTCATGGGTGATTGGAATGCAATAGTGGGAGAAGGAAAAGATGGGAATACTGTAGGAAGTTTTGGTCTAGGAGAAAGAAATGAACGAGGAAGCAGGTTGCTAGAATTTTGTGAAAGATATAAGCTAGTAGTGGCAAACACACTGTTTAAGAACCATGCAAGAAGAATTTACACGTGGAAACGTCCTGGGGATACAGGCAGATATCAGCTAGATTATATCATGGTCAAACAGAGATTCAGGAATCAAGTTCTAGATTGTAAAGCGTACCCAGGAGCAGACATAGACTCTGACCATAATTTGATAATAATGGAGTGCAGGCTGAAATTTAAGCGAATAAGAAAGCAGTATAAACACAACAGACTGGAACTGAATAAACTGAAACAATCTAGCACTAGAGAAAAATTTGCATTAATAGTAGACTTGGGTCTAAGAAGTATCTCTGAAAGGAGTTCAACCGAGGACGAATGGAATGCATTAAAGACCGAAATAATGAAAGCTGGTAAAGAAACATTAGGCTTTAGGGAACAATCTGCCCGAAAACCTTGGATCACAGAAGAAATTTTGGAGCTGATGGATCAGAGGAGAAGGTACAAAAATGCTCAGAATGAAGCAGGAAGAGAGCAGTACAGGCAATTTAGAAATCAAATAAATAGGTAATGCAAAATAGCAAAAGAAAAATGGCTACAACAAAAGTGTGAAGAAGTAGAAAAGGAAATGGTCGTAGGTAAAGTAGATGTTGCCTACAGAAAGATCAAACAGAATTTTGGAGAAATGAAGAAAAGAGGTATGAACATTAAAGCTGCCGATGGGAAACCTCTTTTAAGCTCAGAAGATAGAGCTAACCGATGGAAAGAATACATTGAGAAACTTTATGATGGGGACGACTTGAACAATAGTGTAATGGAAAAGGAAGATGATGTTGACATTGATGACTTAGGGGATCCTGTTTTGAGGACAGAATTTAATAAAGCTCTGAATGACTTAAAAGCAAATAAGGCAGTTGGAATTGATGAAATCCCTGCAGAACTTCTTAAATCCCTAGGAGAGGAAGGAATCGAAAGATTATTCAAGCTGATATCAAAAAGTTATGAAACAGGAGAAATTCCAACTGATTTTAATAAAAATATCATGTTCACACTTCCAAAGAAAGCACAAGCCGACAAATGTGAGAATTATCGCACCATTAGTCTAACATCACATGCTTCAAAATTACTTACCAGAATAATATACAGAAGGATGGAAAGGGTAGTAGAAGAGATAGTAGGTGAAGATCAGTTTGGGTTTAGGAAAAATCGCGGTACAAGGGAAGCAATTCTGTCTTTAAGATTAATACTGGAAGGGCGGCTCAAGAAAAACAAAGATACTTTTATGGCATTTGTTGATTTAGAAAAAGCTTTTGATAATGTTAGGTGGGACAAGATGTTCAAAATTATAAAGAAGTCAGGTCTAAAATATCGAGATAGAAGAATACTCTATAAACTATATAAGAATCAAGTGGCTGGTAATAAAAGTAGAGAATCACGAGAGACATGCATCAGTTAAAAAGGGTGTGAGACAAGGTTGTAGTCTATCCCCGTTAATATTCAACTTGTATGTAGAGGCAGCAATGAAGAAAGTCAAAGAAAAATTTCCATGTGGCATAAGTTTTCTGGGAGAAAAAATCAGTATGCTACGTTTTGCTGATGACATTGTCTTGTTAGCAGAGAGGGCTGAGGATATTGAGAAGTTACTGAATGGCATGAACGAAATACTGAAGGAAGATTTTGGACTGAATATAAATCAAAGCAAGACAAAAGTGATGAAATGTAGCAGAAATGATACCAATACTAGATTAAATATAAAAATAGGATCGGATGCAATAGGAGAAGTAAGCGAATTCTGTTACTTGGGAAGTAAAATTACAACCGATGGCCGAAGCAAGAATGATGTCAAAAGCAGAATAGCACTAGCAAAAAGAGCTTTCATGAAAAAGAGAAACCTTTTAGTTTCAAATATTGATCTAGGAATTAGAAAGAACTTTTTGAAACCCTTTGTGTGGAGCACAGCTCTTTATGGTAGCGAAACGTGGACTTTAGGAATACCGGAAAGAAAGAAAATTGAAGCATTTGAAATGTGGTGTTACAGAAGAATGCTGAAAATTAAGTGGACAGACAAAGTAAGAAATGAACGAGTTTTGGAAATGATGGGTGAGAAAAGAAGTTTATGGAAGAAGCTTACAGAAAGAAGAGACTGGCTGGTAGGTCATATTTTGAGACATGCTGGATTGGTTAACTTGTTAGTGGAGGGAACAGTCGAAGGTAAGAACCGTAGAGGAAGACAGAGATTAGAATATATGAAACAGATAATTGATGACGTGGGCTGTAAGGGGTATGTAGAAATGAAGCTGAGGACAAAAAAAAAAAAAAAAAAAAAAAAAAAAAAAAAAAAAAAAAAAAAAAAAAAAAAAAAAAAAATTTCTGGATTCCATATCCAAGGGATTTCAAAAGTTCTGCTGGAATCTCACCTATTCCAAGCACCTTACTCAATTTCAAATCTTTCAGCACTCTAATAAATTTTTCCCTAAAACAGGATCTACTAAATTATCAATTTTGACATCCTCTTCTTTCTCCAGCACACAGTTGTACAAATTATCCCCATCATACAGTTTCTCTATGTATTCCTCACACTTATTGGTTCTATCTTCTGAGCATAAAAGAGATTTCCAATTGGCCACTTTTATGTTTATGCATCTTTTCTTGATGTTTCCAAAACCTGTCTGATCCTCCTAAAGGCCACATCTAATGACCATTTCCTTTTCTACTTCTTCGCACTTTTCTTGCAGTCACATTACTTTCATTTACTTGCACTTCCTGTTTATTTGATTTCTAAAACATCTGTACTGCTCTCTTCCTGCTTCATCCTGAACACTTTTATGCTTTCTCCCCTGATCCACCAATATCAATATTTCTTCTGTGATCCAAGGTTTTCAAGTAGCTTGTTTAATAAACCCTAATGTTTCTTTATCACCTGTGAGTTTTTCTCTCATCAATACATTCCATTGTCGTCTGTTGAACTCCTTTCAGAGTAATTTCTTAGACCCACATCTACTATCTCTTCAAATTTTTCTCTCATCTTAGATTGTTTAAATTTGTTCACTTCCAATGTGTTCTATCAAGAGTTAATTCTTTATTGTTCTGAATTTCAGCCTGCACCTAATAACCATCATATTATTGTCAGAGTCTATGTCAGATCCTGGGTATACTGCTAGAATTTGATTCCTGAAACTCTGACCATGATATAATCTTCTGATATCTACACATATCCCTTGTATGTTTCCAGGTGCACGATTCTTAAATAGTGTGTTTGCTATGATGATTTTATATTTTTCACAAAATTATAACAACCTGATTCCTCAATCATTTCTTTCTCCTAGGCCAAAGCTCCCTACAGTATTCTCCCCTATTCTTTTTCTCACTGCCATATTCCAATCACCCATCATTTTAGGTGTACTGATCATTCACGTATTGGATTAATTCTTCAATTTCATTGTAGATTTTCTCTATTTCTTCATCATCTTCCTATCATCTTGGCATATATACTTTTAGTAACATGGTTGGAGCAGGCTTAGTTTCTATTCTCATAAAAATAATCCCATCACTGTACTGTTTGTAATAACTCACCAATTTTCCTACTCTCTTATTCGTTATAAATCCTAAAACAGTAACTCCACTGACTGCCTTTATGTTAACAATTTTGTGTTCTCCAGACCAGAAATCCTGTGCATCCTTCCACTTAATCTCACTAATCCCAATGACATATAGCTGAGTCATTCTATCTCCTCTTTTAAGTTTTCTAACCTACCTGCCCTATTCAGACTTCTAACATTCCCCACTCTGACTCACAGAATATATCTATCTATTCTCATGGCTTCTTTTTGAGCAGTCCTCATCCAGAGATCCGACTGGTGAACTATTTAATCTTCAGAATATTTTACTCAGGAAGAAGCTATCATTCTATATGTAATTTGAGAGGATTACATGGCCTCCGGATATTAGAGGCAGTTTCTAACCTTAAGGGAAAGAGGGTACCATGAACCACCTCTTGCTCTTCTGCTCTCCTTTCAGGAAGCCACTGACAAGCAGTGGGCGGACTTCTTATCCCACAAATCATTCAGCCACCAGAGACTCATCTGTGATCGAGGGGTTGACAATTTGATGGACAAAGCTAATATAGTCTCTCCCATGCCCTTACACCCTATGGTCCATAAACAATTAAAAAACTCAACTTTCTGACATGAAATCCATATGAACAATTGTTTTGGACTCAAAGAAAACAGTCCTCAGAGACTTGATTTGGCCTTCTCCATTCCCAATTCTTTGGTTTTAGGAGATTCTGAACCATTCCATTTCAAGGTCTGACAATTTTTAAGTTTCTCATATTAATAGCCCTCTGTTACAATGCTTGGAATTAAGTCTGGAGCCATCTGAGCGATTTAGTTATATACTTTGCGATTTCTAATTATCATTCAGTATGTACTGAATTGTACTAAATGTTTCTGTGACACTTTTGAATAATTTAAAACAACATTTAATGTTAGCATAATTCTCCATTCTACCCACTGTGACAGGTTCAGAAAGTAATATCACTTGTTTCAAAAGAACCAGTGAATACCATTGTGCACAAACATTTATAGAAGGTAGTCAAAATGTATCGGTAGCTAACCTATTCCTTTGTTCACAAATGGCACTAAAGGTTTTGTGAAAATAAAACCGGTAACCTTTCACATTGGAACGACTTCTAAGATCCAGAAATGCCTGCTTTCTAACTTGTAACAAATGGCTTCATTTTTTTTTTTCTGGCTTTATTTCTCATTGAGGTAATTAGTTGTGGGAAAGAACTGGGAGCAAGGAACAGGAATGAATTTTGCCCCAGCATTCACATGGAGTGTTCTGGGGAAACCATGGAAAACCCAAATCTGGACTGCCAGATGGGGTGCAAACTCGCGTCCTCCTGAATTTGACACCAGAGCATTACCGTTCACCAACCACACTCAGTACAGTACCTATCCTCCTTTAGATACAACACATGAAGAGTGCAACTTGGGAAAAATACTGAAATATCCAAAATGGCCCATTTTTTTTTACAATCAGCTTCAATTATACTGTGTAATTAATAAGGTTACACAGACATGGAGGAAGATACATATTCAGAGTTGTTCAGAATTTCATAATATTTTTAGCATTAAGACATCACAGATTGTTTAACAACCTCCCATGTGAATGAGTGGGTAATGCTTTATTTTACCAAGTGCATGATCATGGGTTTGATTCTAGTTATTTTTATTTCTTTTTCACTGTACTGCAAAATTTATTGTAGCTATTATAAAGACATAAATTAAAGGTTTGCAATAAAGAACACACATTGTTTTCCTGCAATATCCTTCTTTTTTTAAAAAAAATCATAGCTTTTTATTGCTGATTTCTCAAATAAAAATTGTCTTTAATGAATTCAGGAAAGATGCCATTTGAAAAATACCTATTTAATATCCACTGATGAAGAAACCAGGCTGGGAGAAAATTGTTGTAAAGACATTATGATAACAGTGACAGTGAAAATACTACTAGGTAATGAAAATAAGGAAGGCTAAGGAAACTAAACTCATCACTCACCACAGACGAACGTAGGAGGGCTCTTGCAAACACATAAATGTGAAAAAAACTTTATAATATTTCAGTTTAAACCATAATCATGTTAAAGGACACATGGCAAAGGGACTGGATGTATACACGCACAAACCCACCAAATTACTAAGCCAAAGATAAACCAGGTGGAGCTGACAAGTGGCACAGGAAAAGTTGACCAACCATAATTAAGGAAAGTAAAACTTCAGTGACAGCCAATTAATCAAAAATTTTATTTAATTTCTAATTTTAATTCAGTTTGCTTTAAACTGATTTGTTGAATGACTGATTCTTGAGGATGTTTGATGCTAGAGGTGGACACGCTGTAGCCTAGCTGGCCAAATGGTGTGGGGTAGTACAAAGGTAGCTTCAAATCCAGATTGTTAGCACCCTGTGTAACTAGTAAAAATGGTAATAAAAGTCATCATGTGTTCCATGACTGTGAGTACTTGTTCACAGAGCCCTATACAGACTGAAAGATTGCATACCCAAGTGGCAGAGTGCAGAGGGCCCCTGGGAATAACCGCTAGCAATCCTACCCACATTCTCTCTCTCTCCCCTCGGTCCTGACTAGTAGCTTGGGTCACTACATAGAAACAGGTTTAATTCAGACCATGAGGAATATTTAGAACAATAACTAATTATGATGTATTTAAATGGTGGCTGTTCTGCATCAAGCTCTATCATTACATTTAAGAGCAGTTTTGAGGTTACATTGGAATGATTATTTACTTAAAATCTAACATGATTTTTTTTTATATACATTATGTGATATTTACTGTTGGTGTATGGTAGAAAAATAATAGTAATTGTTCAATACTTGTACAGTATGATTTTGAATAACAGTTAAAGTTCAAATTAAGATCTAGGGCAGCTTCTTGCTTAAAATAATATGATTATGTTCTGGAAGTAGTTTTGTTGGTAGGAGAAATAATTTATCATTTCATGCTTGAAAGGTTGAGGTGTAAAGAAACATTTTATTTGCCTGAAGAACTTTCTGTATTTAAATCAGCAACAAAAATATATGGTATGATTCATCCAGAGAGTACAAGCAAGAATAAAAAAACCAAGGGAAGTGGTATATAGTCCAATGAGTTACAAAGTAAAAGTTATCAATATTTTTGGGACCCATCTGAGAAGGAGACTGAAGGATCTTGAAAAAAGTGCTGTTCAATTTCAAATGTATTTAATGTATTCATAATATGAACCACATGCAGTCAGTGATTTGAAAACATATAATTGCTTGAAATAATATGAGCAAAGATGTCAACCAGCTGGTGCCAGGGGATTTGTAGCTGTGGGCTTTATCAGCTGTAGCTTACTCTCAGTTTCACAACTTTGGTTTTAAAACTTCTGATTAAACACTTCAAACAAAAAAATCAAAATCATCAATGAATACAACAAAATATTTGAGATAAATACAAACAGAAATAACAGAAGAATCTTAGATTCCAAAAGAAAACTTTTGCATGAGGACTAACACTCTAATACAATTTTACAGTAATTTTTCATTAATACTGACTAGTGATTTAAAAGTTTTCTTCCTCATTACTGATCACAACAGATTTATGAATAAGAAATATGATAAATTTTATAAAGATTTTGCTATCAATACTGATCCATTTTCGAGAGAACTCATGTTAATCAAGTATGAAGATAATTATCATCACAAGCCTGCTCTCCTACAGCATAATACATTCTAAATGTTTTGATAAATTGTTTCCTCCCAATTGCAAGAGAAGCATTAAAGTGATATATGAAATAGAAGCAATTTCTGTTACTGAATGAATATTGGGAAAGAATTAAGGGGCAAATTAATCTAGTGTTTCATCATAAAATATTTAAAGATGATAAATATATAACAATGTGAAGTATAAGTAATTCCACTGATAGGTGCTCATTTGTCCAACCCTGTGAAAAGTACTTTTATAGATCAGTAAAGAGTTTTTAAAGCACCTTCAGCACGGAGCTTACTGGGCTGAATAGGGGTAGGAAAGTATATCGCAAAAAGGTAGTATCAAAATGAAATCAACTATTCAACAAGGGTTCTCTCCATTTCTTATATAACATGATACACTATGCTCATTAACTCTGTGAAGGTGGAGAAATACTAATGGATTTCAGTGAAACTTGCTTTTACGGGGAAGACATTGGAATTTATACGGTTAGCTAAATACAGTGAACTTTTTTTTTCCTGTATTTATGGCAAATATCATTCTGTCTTATTCAGTTTTTCTAAAGCTGATGTATTAAGGGTTATGGTATGATTGTTCCCCAGTTTGAATGACAAATTAAACTATATAAAAATTTATTCACAATTATCATTTTATTATAATATATCAAACTAGTATGAATTAGCTTTCATTTTCCTCTTAGTGTATATTGTCTTGTATCTGGTACAGTGAAAACACTGACACAGATATACTCTTTTTTAAGTATGAATATTTTACATTATATAAAGGTTACAATAATCAAAACTCTACCAGTTTTCGAGTCTCACCTCGAACTCTCCGAGCCTTTCCCACACTCCACGTTTCTCTGTGGCGACTTGAACCAGCAAGCATTGCAGCACAAGAAACTGGTCTGTGGGCTGCTGCTTGTACTCCAACCAGACTCTCCGTCTTGGGAGGCAATTCTTCACTGGGACAAAAAAGATTGTCAGCTATTTTCATCATGACATGCACTGAAAATATTTTATACCAAAAAAGATATTGAAGGAAATGAACACTGGTAAAAGTGGTAATCCTACACAATCATTAAAGGTTTAATGCTAAAAATTTCATATATGCAATTGTATACTATATACTGGAACTATGTTTTTCATTGAATTTAATAATCTACTGACATGTTCCAGGTCCATATCCCTGTTAATACTGTCCACTAACTTTCTTTAGTGATATTTTAACAGAAATGGAACCAAAGAAAATTAAGCATAACAACATATCAATAAGGTTTTAAACTTTACGTATAATTTAAAACAGAACTAGGTAGCATCATCACTAAAAATTAGAGTTGCAGACATACTATAAACATCTAAAAAATGTCATTCAAATAACACATGAAATTTTGAGGCAAAGAAAAAAGTAGGAAGGAGGATTGAAATGCTAGAAATCAAAAGTAGAAGAAATAAAGAGAAAAGTATACAATTATAAGGAAAATATTTAGCAGCATAAGCAAATATCAAAAGCTCAGGAAGGAGATATAGTTAGAAATTAACAAAGTGAAGACTGAGCACTGGGAAATGGCCTTTGAGAACATGGACAGATGGATAAGAAAAACAGAAAGAGGCTTAAGTAGCATTTATCAAAGACTGATAAAGAATAGATTTAGTTAGTATGAATGAGTAAGGCAACCATTTAAAAAGTTAACAGTAGATGAAACTCACTGTAAGATGGTAAGTAGGCAAGTATTTAAAGAGTATATTATCCTGGTAAAATTAGAGCATCCTTGGGACTGTTGCAAAGCAAAAAGGTACACGTACCTAGAAACATCAAGACAAAAATACTGAAGTCATGAAGCATGTTGAAAAGTGTGGCTAACACTTTCAGTAAAATTATTAATGGTAATGGGCCATTAAAAAAGTAAAAAAGGCATTATTATTCTTGCCTATATGAAAGAAGGTAGCCAATATAGTGGTAATAATCACAGAATATGGAATAAGTATCTAAGGCTGCACAAAGCTTTGCATCTTAAAATGCAGAATCAAATATCATTTTATAGGCTGAAGGATACACGGCTTCCATGACAAGCAGGTTACTTCTTAACGTTCACATTAGAAAATTTAACAGAGAAGAAAGTGAAAAAAGAGGTAGCTCATTTATTTCCTATCGACTCTTAAAGGTCTATGATACAGAAACATCAAATCAGTTATGACAAAATATAACGAAACACCATAATAGCAAAGTTTAAACTGATGACATTAAACCACTGAATTAGAGTTAATAAATAACTTTCTCACAAGTTTCTAGAGGAAAGAGGTTAAGAACATAGAATTTTAAAGTTTAAACAGTAAAGGGACTATTGAACAGCTAATTTTTTTACTTATGGCTTTACACCTCATTGGCATCGAGGTCATTAAAGGTGGGATAGGACTGGGGACAAGGAATGGGCAGGAATTCGTCCATGGCCTTCTGAAGGAAGCATTGCGGCATTCTAGAAAATTATTGTGAACTGAAAAAGTATAAAAATTGTCAATATACTGAGCAGGTTTTATCAATGATTAAGTTATACTGAGGGAAGTGAATACTAAGTAAACCATTACAGATGTATGGCTATAAACATAAAAAGTACAAAATGTGTGTTTGTAGCATATTCAGGAATTGTTAATTCAGATAAAACCATTCTTTTAAGCATTTTATGGGTACCCTCACTTGTAGTGGAATAAGACGTTGTAGTACTAAGCAAGTTACACCTTCTAATGTATCAGAATTTCTTTTTTAAAAAGAATTTAAGTTGCTACCATTAATAAAATAGTATAGAGAGAAGTATGAATAGAAATGAAACTTAGGAACTTAATAAAATTAAAAAGATAAGCTAATGGTACCTGAAACATATTATATGAGGAGGAACTGCTATATGTTAAATGATAGTGAAAAGCAAATGATGAAAGTGCACAGCAGCATCATTAATATCACTACAAACAAACATCTTGGTATATTTATCAGAACAGTTGACTAAAGAAATTCTGGATGTAGGAAAAATAAATTGAGAAAAACCATTGAGAAGATGGAAAGAAAAGTCACGGAGCAAGAGATTTGCAAGATGGGAGTGAAGAGACGAGCAAGAAGCTGAGAAGGTAACATCACAATATATATATATATACAGAGAGAGAGAGAGCGAACATAGGAAATAGTATCTTTAGATCTGCAGAAGCAAACAATAGTATAGTGAGCTAGCTCATCCCTCACTCTTACGCAGTACACATAATGTTATTCTGCTGACAAACCGGGTTTGAGAACTGTTCTATCTGGAATTATGACACATCCTTCAAAATATCATGTTACGCTTATACTGGGTATATATATATATATATATATATATATATATATATATATATGCTCTTGAGTGCATGAAACCAAGTAACTTGGAAGTACTTTGAATTTAAACACAAGAGTATAATGAAGATTTATGCCAGAATGAACACTTCAATCCATGGAATAGAGAGAGTGGCAAATTACATCTCTGCTAAGGCAGAAATTCAACCAAAATTTGTCTGCCCAAAAGATCATGTGTGCCATTTTTTATAAAGACAGACAAGGTGAAAAGTTTTAAAGAAACTGAATCTTGCAATCCAAAACAAAAGTTATTAATGCTGCTCTAATCCAACAGATCATAATGTCAACTGGATTGGAAGAATTTGAACTTAGTTCTACAATCCTGACTTAAGTGTCAAGTGACTTTCACTTGTTACCACATTTTAAATTGTTTTTTGCTGGGCAGCACTATTACAACAACGATAACTTCAAACAAACTGTGCATCAAAGGCAGTATTCACATGCAACTTTATTTTATAAAGAACTTATTCTGAAATTGGTTCCAAATATCTTTGTAATTGTGGAAAACAGTTCCAGGTGTGCTCTTTGTTATAACAATGAATTAACTTAAAGCCAGCATGTTTTCATTTACTTGTGGTCTGGCGATTACTACTTTCCTCACATACCTCATAATATGCATTTTGTTATCTGAAAATTACTTCCATCACAAGATTATACAGTGAAACCAAACAGCAGTTTGTTACTTTCATGTCAAATATGAAAAATATATTGTTAAGTTCTATCCTGTAATAAAGTATTATTTATGATGAACTGCGCACAACACCATTCGTTTGTGTGTGTGTGTGTGGGGGAGGGGGGGGGGGGCAGGAAAGAAGTAATATTATATCAACTGACAAACTGTTTATCACTCTGTTCAAAGTGTTGAATTAATGTGACAAACTGGAATTATTTAAAAAAAAAAATTATTTGAAGATTCGTTTTCATATATGGATCAATCTGTTTCAAAATTCTGTCTCAAATAGAAACTAATTTAAAAAATCTTTGGTTACACATGACAGTGTCACATGATTGCTTTTCTGGGATATAGGAATAGTGTAAAGTCTTTATTTCATTCCATTCATAACAGTTGAGAAAAGCCCAAAGCGATTTCTCAGCCTGTAACTTTAGTGAAATGAATGCTCTGTAATGTTTGTAGAAACCTTATCCTCGACAGCCTAGGTGTGAAATTGCAACCATCTCCTGACCATGCCTGAGAACCAAGGTCAATTGCTATAACCATAGATGCACCTAAGCAGCAAATCTAAGGTCATGAGAACCATCCATCAGCTACCAAATTGCTTTACAAAGCTCTACCAATCCTTTTATCTCGTAGACATAATCAGTAGCCAACCACAGTTCGTCCTCTTACTAACATCTCAACTAGCAAATCAGGAGTTAGCTCATCCCCTCCACTAGTAGAATACCTTCCAGCTTGCAGACTCACAACATCATTACGTTGAGGTAAACTGCTGCTTGCTATACATATATTCCATGTTGAGCTATCCAAGTATTTCACAATTGCATTAAATTAGGAACTATTCCATCTAAAGTCACTCCATCTTCCCAACAGATTCTATGAATCCTTTCCAAGCCTAGCACCTACCTTATGTGATGCATGACTAGTATCAAGAGTAATGCCATAATAGATAGATAGATATGTTCACTTTGATCCCATGTGAGAATAATCTCGGGGATGTGGAACAGTACATACACTTATTAGTAATGTCAATATTACTATATAATTGATAATATTATTATATATTGACAACAAGTTAGCAACAACCCATTAGTATAACCAATATCTCCTGTAATCTACAAATACAATCCCGAGTTAATTAATACTTATTATGTGGAACAGTGTATACACTTGTTACCAGCATCTAATAACCAGTTATTTTCTTACCAACCAGTTACCATGATAAGGTTTCACTGTAATTTGTGACTACATATTATATTATGTTAGTTGCTATTTATGTGGAACAGTACACACACCTATTAGCAATATCAATTATATTACCAACAACTCATAAGCAGTCAATTACTTAAAAACCTGTTAGTATGATAATTTTTCACAGCAGTTTTTGAGTGCATGCTATCCCATGTTAGTTACTATATATGAGTGAAATTTTGTAAACAGTGTAATTAGTTCATTTGTCAAAGTTTCAACAGAAAGAAAAACCATATATCATTTTAGTAATTGTGGATAATTTTGTCACCTTCCCCTTCCATACACCATATATACTATTTTATCAGTCATTCTTAGTTACCAAATTCCAAGAAGAAAATTCTTTCACAGAGTAAAATGGGTTCTGAAGCAGAAACTCTTTCAGTTTGGACTTAAAGTAGTTGGGTTTTTGTAGATAACATTTAATTTCTGTTGGTAATACATTGAATAAGGAAGCTCCAGTAAATGTTAGCCCTTTCTGTACAATTGACAGTGATTTGTAATCCTTGTGAATATTATATTTATTCCTAGTATTATGGCTATGTATGTCAGCATTAAGATTGAAGTGTTCAGGATTTTCTACTACAAATGATAATACAGAGTATACATACTGTGCTGGCATTGTTAGTAACACCCAGGTTTTTAAATAGATTTCTGCACGACGTCTGTGGGCTTTGCTCCACAAATAGTTCTTATAGCACGCTTTTGCAATTTAAATACCCTCTGTGCTTGTGACGAGTTTCCCCAGAATGAGATGCCATAAGTGAGCAGGGAATGAAAATATGCAAAATATACTAACTTTCTGGTTTCTATATTAGCTATTCTAGATATTACCCTCAGTGAAAATGTTGCAGAATTCAGTTTTTTAAGAAGTTGTTGAATATGCTGTTTCCAGTTCAATTTGTTATCTATATATACACCCAGGAATTTTGTGAAACTGCTTTCATTCGATTGCTTTTCCTTCTGATAATCACATTATAGCTGTCCTTTGTTTTATTTTTTGTAACAAACTGAAGTAACTGTGTCTTTTCTACATTAAGTATTAGTTTGTTGGCATTAAACCACCTGTTAATTTTCTTTATAACATTCATTTGCTGTGTTTTCGAGGTTTTGTGCTGATGGGTCTTTCAAGGATATGCTAGTATCATCTGCAAAGAGCACCATGTGTTCATTATCACCTAGTATATGTGGGAGATCATTTATATAGATTAAGAACAGCAGAGGGACCAAGAATTGAACCCTGAGGCACACCACATTTAACTATACCCCATTCTGAGTTTATAACATCTCCTGTATTAAGCATCTTTCAGTGATACACATTGCTTTCTATTTTCCAGGTATGATTTAAACCAATGTCCTGGCTTACCACTAACTCCATAGTGGTCTAATTTACCTAGTAGAATTTCATGATCAACACAGTCAAAAGCCTTAGCAAGATCACAGAATATACCTAGGGAATTTAATTTTTTATGCATTGATTCCAGTATGTTGTTTACAAAAGCAAAAATTGCTGAATCTGTTGAAACGCCTTGTCTAAAACCAAACTGTACTTTACTGAGTAGGTCATTTTTTTGTAGATGTGCATACACCCTTCTGTACATTGCTTTTTCAAAGATTTTTGAAAATGCTGGTAGAAGTGAAATGGGTCTGTAATTCTCAATCTTTGAGGTATCACCCTTTTTATAAAGCGGTTTGATTATTGACTTCTTGAGTGAGTCAGGGAAGATACCTTCTTCAAAAGAACTATTACAAATATGACTAATAACTCTACTAATGCTGGTGTTACATTGTTTCACTACATGGGTTGAAACCTCATCATAACCAAATGACTTTTTATTTTTGAGGGATTTAATAATTTTTTCAATTTCATTTTGACTGGTGGGAAATATAGACATAGGTGCTGTTTTTGGTGACAAGGATTTAAGTATTGCTATAGCATCCATATTCCCAATATATTTTCCTTTTATTTTTTCAGCAACTGTTAAGAAGTAGTTATTGAAAGCATTTCCTACATAAGAGGGGTCAGTTACAAGCTTATCATTAATGCTTATAGATATAGGTTTATGTTCAAGGGATGATACAGTTGTTTCTCTTTTAATAATGTTCCAAACACTTTTTATCTTATTATCTGAACTACTAATCTCATCGTTTATGGCCAAACGTTTAGCTTCTTTTATTACTTTGGTTAAAATTCTACAGTAAGTTTTGTAATGTTGTCTGAGAAGCATATTATCAGTATTCCTAACTTTTACATACAATTCCCTTTTATGTAGAAAACACTCTCGGGATTCTAGCCGCGTCAAATAAAAGTCGACTGGCGACGTTTCGAGAGCCGGCACTGCTCCCATTGTCAAGCCCTGCTTAACTAACTAAAACTGCCTAGCGGTAGTCTCTATATAGGGCTACCGGGCGGGAGAGGAGGGGAACTCGCGCGGAGGGCGGGTCTGCTTGGTGACGTCATGTTCCGGTTGTTGTTATGCCCAAATATGGTCCGCTCCCGTGTGTTTTGTAATTGTCTAATAACTGGCCTCCATGTTTGACTTATGTTAAGTCCTTGATCCCGATTTATCACATTGTTATTAACTCTGATTTCAATCGCCTCTTTCACGACACTATCCCAAAAATTATTAGCATAGCAGAGGCGTGTCGTAGAGCACGCCCTTGAAAACTGTCATGAGCCGTGCTTTGACAAGACGACACGCCTCTGCCATGCTAATAATTTTTGGGATAGTGTCGTCAAAGAGGCGATTGAAATCAGAGTTAACAACAATGTGATAAATCAGGATCAAGGACTTAACATAAGTCAAACATGGAGGCCAGTTATTAGACAATTACAAAACACACGGGAGCGGACCATATTTGGGCATAACAACAACCGGAACATGACGTCACCAAGCAGACCCGCCCTCCGCGCGAGTTCCCCTCCTCTCCCGCCCGGTAGCCCTATATAGAGACTACCGCTAGGCAGTTTTAGTTAGTTAAGCAGGGCTTGACAATGGGAGCAGTGCCGGCTCTCGAAACGTCGCCAGTCGACTTTTATTTGACACGGCTAGAATCCCGAGAGTGTTTTCTACAGTGCTGCCGCCGCGAAAACGTTCACAGTTAATTCCCTTTTATGTCTGCAAGATGTTTTAATACCAACTGTAACCCAATTTTTGTTTACTCGTTTTTGACCAATTGGAACTAGTTTTGTAGGGAGACACCTTTTGTAAATTTCTGAAAACCTTTGGTGAAAGTAATTGAATTTATTGTTTACCCCTTTTAATTTATAAACAGTGCTCCAGTCCTCATTGAGAAGTTCATCATTTAATATTTTTATTGAATTGTTCTTTAATGGCCTAACTCTGACAAATCCTTTCTTTTTCTTACATTCATTTCCCACAACATCCAAATTTTTATTTGAGCATTATGGTCTGACAAACCATTTTCCATTGGAACTGTTTCATATATTTCTAATTTATTGTGCTCTACAAAAATGTTATCAATAATGGTACTACTATCTTTTTGTGTTCTAGTTGGGAAATTTACAGTTTGATAGAGATTGAATGATCTAAGCATTCCTAGAAGATAATCTGTCTGGTTACATTCTACAGCAAAATTTATGTTGAAGTCTCCACAGAGGATAATTTCCCTTTTAGTACGTGATAAGTTTATTAGAACCGCCTCAAGTTTATTACAAAATTTACTGAAGTCTCCTGTGGGAGCCCTATAAACTGTCAGCACTATAAGATATTTGTTTTCTAATTCTAACTGTATTGCACAACAATCAAAATCTTTTTCTATACAGTATTTACTTACATCTAACGATTTTGTCTCGGTATTTTCGCTTACATATATTGCTGCACCACCCATTCTCATCTCTGACCTGCAATAACAAGAAGCTAATCTATATCCAATAAAAGGGAGGAGACCTATTTCAGAATTCTTCAGATGATGTTCTGTCAGACATACGATATTTATGTTAAGATTCAATGATTTTTGGGTTTCTTCTATAGATATTATGAACTCATCAAGTTTGCTTGAGATACCTCTAATGTTCTGATGGAACAAAGCTATTTTAGACTGACATTCTTTATTTTTTACTGTAATACCATTATGTACATTTCTTAAATAACTCTTCCTACTCTTGACATTTGGCCTAAAAAAGACTGAGTCCTACCACCAATTACCACTGGGATGGGGTTCACATCCAACCTGCCTCTCCTGATGTTATTGGCAATCAGTTGCGTTAGCTTCTGCTTGCCCCGAACATTCAGGTGGAGTCCATGGGAGGTATGGTCACTCCGTGTTATGCCAGAAACATCTATCAAACCAATGTGTGTTCGGTCAGCCTGACACAATGCACGCTTCAGATCTGCCTGTGTACGCTGTACATGACCACGCATCCAGGGTTGATCATAACGCCTGAACAGGTCAACAAAACCAACATTGGTGTGAGTGGTGTTTTTAGCAATGTTGTCAATGTCTGTTTCAACACAATAATTGAGATTTCTGGACAGACTGTTTCCAGGACCCCCAACTATAATTATATGATCCTCTTTAGTAAGATCTTTCCCCAGGCTTGAAATTTCATCCACAACATTGCCAAGTTCTGCATTAGGCTTAAATATACTACACACCTCAACATCAGAGCCCAGGCTTGACTGTAGCATTGCACTTAACCCCCTACCGTGACTACTTCCAAGCAATAACACCTTCTTGGATTTCTTTTTTCGAGCTTTGCACAATGTGTGCTTTTTTACAGCTTTGTTGCAATGAGACAGCCCTGCTGTGGTATCTGATACATCCTCAGTTAGATTCTCCAACACCCCAAAAGTATTGGAAACTTCCAACTGAAAATTTGTAGAATGCAGGTCCTGTTGTTTCATTCCAGTTTTGGCTGCAATCCACTGGAATTCCTTAACATTTAATGCTGCTTTTTCAGCCTTCAAAACATTGAGCTCTTTTGTTAATTCAGCCACTGTGGATTCGAGACAAGAGATCCTACTTTCTAGTTCCCTCTTTTCCTTGCTACTTTTGCAAGTCAAACAACTCCAAGGAGAGTAAAGTGCATTTTCAGCTTCCATGTAGCCACATTTCGGATGAAAACGAACTCCACAATCATTACAGCTGTTTCCCTGCTTTACAACCCTGCGACAGCCACCACACTTCATGCTCATTGAGATTTTAAACAAAACAAACTATGTGCCCTTGAAGCGAGTTGTGACTTAACCTATAAATACCTTTCCTTATTATGCAATATAATTTCCACAAGACACACCTTTCTCCGTTTACCACGCAAGCAAACCAATTTTAACAATAAACCTGTTAGTAACTGCTTGTTTCCTTCACTGATAGAAGATTAATTCTATATAACGGTTATTAGTATAATGTAAACAACACACACGAGTTTTAAACTTGTTGAACCAACACCTTTTTGAACTATTTAATCTATGATACTTTTACTACACAGTGTTACTACACTCAAATTCGCTAAACACGCCACCAGACAAATATTTCTACACGTTATTTAATATTAAAAGTAATTTAAGAGAGCTGGTATCCGTTCACAACTTCCGCGAGTAAGAACCTATCCTGCAATCAGTGTGTTTAAGTCATAACATCTTTATCTGAAGTGTTTGTACCAGTGTTTGTTCTTTCACAATTGTTTACCAATAAATAACAAAGAACTGTATATGCTGTGTGTTTCCTTCAAAGCAACCTGATCACTAAATGAAATATAAGAATAAATCTTGATGAAATATGCTAAGTGTTCATTCAGATATTTGCCATAATACTAACAAAAGATAGTCTATATTATTTGCAGAGCTTTTTTACCAACTACAAGCACTAAACCAATTTTTAACCTAATCTCTTCAGCATGACTTCACATACAACTGATCACACTGACAGTTGGTAGAGGCCAAAGTGAATCCAAAAGGTGTTTATTGCAATAATAGCTTCCATTCAGCTTAACCCTTCCTCCCTGACGGTACAAATTAGTGCGATTATGGTTATCACTATATAATTTGCAATACCATTGTGCACTGCATAGTTAAGCTGGTTGATCCATTGTGTACTATTAGATCGGACAATGGTAAAATTTATTTTTAAATTTTGCATGAAACTGCCAAGCAGTGAATTTTCCAAGTTGGTGTTTGGTAGCGTATTGACAAGAGTAACAAGTGCTACATTACAATGCCTTTTTAGATGAGAATTTACTTGGTAAGTGTCAATTTCTGTTATTAGTCTGAACATCTAACCATATATATTTTACCCATAAAATATGTGTTTCTAGTTTCTTTACTAAATTGTGAAAAACTGATGAGGAGTAATAATTACCAACATGGATTTCTGGTGAGTTTAATACAAACTATTGGTAAATAGATTTAGCAAGTATACAACTGTTTTTTATTATTGTTTTAGATATTTTCAAATGTATATTTCTTACAACTATGCTCTGATTGAAGTTCTTCTCTTAGAAGTTTATAATTTATCAAGACAAAAATGAAGAAAGGACTGCAAAGTTCTTGGATTACTCATTAAGCAAAAGAGTGGTCTTAGAATTGACTGAACAAAAATGGAGCAATGATGATGTTATCAATTTTGATAATTATTTTTCATCTGTTTCATTATTAGAAAAACTGAAAGAATTTTTGGCTGTGGGACAATAAGGCCTAACTGCAAGGAGCTTCCCAACAACTTATCTGCCAATGGCAAACTAAAATGAGGAGATTGTGACCATAGATTTTCAAACCCAGATATAGCCTACTGCGAATGGAAGGATAAAAAGGTTGTACATTTAGTATCAAATTTTCATGGCAGTGAGGAAACTACTGTTACACACTGGTGTAACCATTAACTACACCGGTTAGGGTCCATGTCAACTTCAATGGATGGGCCCTCTCTCAGGCTGGATTGGCGACGTGGGCAGATCTTTGGCCAGAGGGCTCCGAAGAGTCATCAAGGACTACAATACATTAATGAGTGTGGTTTATACTGCTGATTGGCTGATGGCTTTGTGCAATGCTGACAGAAAATCGCCGAAATCATGGCACAGATTGTTTTGGGGAGTTCTGGATACTGTATTTGTCAATGCCTATAACATAAATGGCCTGATATATGAAGAAACATCTGTAAACAATTCAGAACATCAGTTGCACAGGTATGATGACCATGAAGGATATCGGTAAGAATAATAGGTCATATGCCGATATTTCACCAAGCCCTCGTCCAGTCTGACTATAAAATTGGTTTGTTGAATATCAGGAGGTGAGCATTTCATACTAATATGAACATAATTGATTTCAATTGCTATTTCTGTACATCCTGTGATACACAAAGTCCCTGATTTGTACCGGCTTGGTTTTTTTTTTTTTTTTTTTTTTTTTTTTTTTTTTTGTAACTGCGTTACGTCTCTTTTTAACATCTAGGTCTTTAGAGATGGGAAAGGATGGGGGGCAAGGATGGGGGCAAGGAATGGGAAGGAATTCGGCCATGGCCTTTTTGAAGGAAGCATCCCGACATTTGCCTGGAGTGATTTGGGGAAACCATGGAAAACCCAAATCTGGATGCCCGGACGGGGATTCCGGCTTAGTAATTAGCACTTAGAGTTCAAAAAAAAAATATATATATATATATATATGAACAAATATTTGTGTGTAATTTTATGTACCGTTATACAAATATATAATTGAAATTATAAATTTCCCTGTATTTTCCAATAGCCGGTAGGAAATGGTTAATACACGCGACAACAGTATTAATTTAAACATGTGTTTTTTATCCAGCTCATCATGGTCATTAGAGCCACATGCAATAAATGAACATCATTCCGCAACTGTAATGCTAATTTACATTTTAAAACTTAGCAACAAAGCTAATTTCACATCATTTTTGCACTTATATTTGGCAACTATGAATATGATTTTGATATCACCTTACTTCAGCTTAGCTACAGTTGATAAAGGTTCTTAAAGACAAGCTAAAGCCAACTTCTAGTTGGTCAGTATGTGTGCTGTGATAAAAAATAAACACAAACTAGTCAGAATTGTGTTTTAGGATGAGATGAACCAGTTAAAGAAGTGACAATATATTCAGTATCTTGCTTGATGAAGTCTACTTTTCTGTAAGTATGTGAGATTAAAAATGTGGCTAGATAATGCATAACTTATGAGACGTAAGTTACCATTAAATACTGCATATTTATCACTAGCACATTACCTTACTAGTGGTTGTTTATTTTGTTCTGACATAAGCATCTTGATATTTCTGGATCATTCAGTCCTTCAAGAGATGTGAGGTCCATAGCAAAATTATTATTAACATATTGTTTGGAATAGAAGAAGAAAAAACAAAAAAGTTTTCTGAAGGAACAACTTCGCCATTCACCTGGAGGGTTCTTGGGAAACCATGTGGAACCTAATCTGGGTGGCCAGAGAGGTATTCGAAATTACGTCTTCCAAAATACCAGTTCTGAACATTACCACTAACTTTGCTTGCTGCTGAGTCCTCAATGAAGAAGCTGCTTACAAAGCTATATGAATTTCCCACTTACATGGGGGTGAAAGAGTGGTATGGCCTAAATGGTGCTATTTCATGCTGTTTAAGTCAGGCAACAAAATGTTGAGACATGCTTCGTAATTTCTTCTTAGCAACTATGCCAGCAAATCCTACTCTATAAAGGTGAAATCTACATGATCCTTCTATGCGCTCAGAATGGAGTGTAGAAGATGAGATAAGATTACTGATAAGCCCCTGTAGCCTTAAATCTGGGGCATTCCAACTAAGTCAGAAATCTCTGATAGAAAGTGAGGCAGGTTAGAAGGCCTAGAGATGGCAGCTACACCATCCAATATTAGTGCTGAGAAGCTTCATGCAAGGAAAAATCTGGACTGATTTCAACAAAGTCGATTGAGGCAAGTCAAGGGCAAATGATCAAGAATTAAATTATGTGAGTGGAGACTTTCCCGGCGTATTGATGAAATGAATTCTTCACAGGAGTTCAGCCAGATAGCATCGTAAAATGACAATGTTTCAACAACTGGCTTGGTTGTCTTCATCAGGTCTATTACTTCAGATATTATTACCTGAAATCGCAAACTAGACTGGCTTAGCAGCCGTCGAAAATCTGACTCCATCTACCGATGATTGCCAGGCCACCCAATCAGTACTGGAATGCGAAATCTGCCAACTCAGGGTATCGATGTTGCGGACTGCGTATGGAGCCATATCTGGTCACCCATCCAAGTATTAACCATGTCCAACGTTGCATAACTGGTAGCTGGATGTGCTGGCGAACTTAATCCACGGCGTCAATTTGCATCCATTTCGCCTTTTTGAGAAGATTTCTCTCATTCAAGACATAGATCCCTAATAAATGGACTCCAGGCTTCATTCAGGTAGAGTCCACTGTCCCTATTGATGTTATTATTGTTCAATTGTATTTTCAATGCCCTGGTGCTAGCCAGGGTCTGTTCATTCTGGGACTCAGTAATTGGGAAGGCTTTGGAAACACAGTTGAACGATAATAACATCAACAGGGACAGCAGATGCTTCCTGAGTGAAGCCTGGAGACCAATTATTAGGGATCTACGTCTTGAATGAGAAAAATCTTCTCAACAAGGCGTAATGGATGCAAATTGATGCCATGGATTAAGTTTGCCAGCACATCAGACTACCATTTAGGGTGAATGAAAATTCTTCCGAGGTGTTAGGTTTTTGCTGCCTCATGGCCCGCTCTCAGAGCAGAACCCCCAGGCACACAGTGTAGGGTTGCTACTGGCCCTGATACCTCTCAGCGCGAACGAAAGGCCAGAGCGGCACTCCTTATTACTGACTGACAATTACGACGGTAGGACCTCCCTCCTTCTACACAATCGTCGGCGGCGGCACCGCCATGGGGACCTGCAGCCATAGTAGAAAATCGTCAGAATCATCAAAAACAACCCCTACACAGACTAAGAAAAATATGGAACACACACAAGTCATGCTGCCGGTAGGGTCATGTCTCACAGTACTACAAAATGATAGTGAATCTGACTCAGACTCACAGGACATCAATAATACAACTAGGTGCCCCCTATATTCTGCTATCAAACCACAAGGTATTTGGCATTCATTAAGGAAATTGAGAGGGGACTTACAGTTGACCTCCACACAGCATACCATGTAAAATGCATTAACTATCTGGCTAGTAATTTGGAAGACTTCAAACTCATTCTTCAACTTCCAGTACCACACCTATGAATCAGATCCCCTGAAAATCATGAAAGTGGTAATTAGGAACCTACCCTCAGATATTTACCGTGACGAAACTCACAATGATCTTATCGCAAAATAGCGCCCAGTCCATGACGTGTATCAAACGACGTCCGCTACACCAGATGGTACTAGAAAGCCTCAGCCGCTGTTTCTCATACAACTTTACCACTCAACGGAAGCGATGGAAATTTATTATACACAGTACATTCTCCACCTGAAGGTGGGGGTTGAGTCTTATAGGGCACCGAACGGACCGATTCAGTGTCATTCTTGTCAAAATTTCGGGCATGGATCAAAAAATTGTCTCATTGCACCATGTTGCGCAAAGTGCGGGGGAGGGCATCTCACTAAAACTTGCGCAAAAAAGCTGCAGGAACCCCCAAAGTGCACAAATTGTAATGGGTCGCACCCTGCCTCTTACAAAAAGTGACCCACTTACCAAGATATCCTCAAGAAGGGGCCTGAGCTTAAAAAAGCCAGGAAGGAGAGAAAGAGAAAACAGAAAAAGACGAAAAATCTTCTGACTCCAGCACACAAAACAACCCAGCCAACACATTCCAGCTAGAAGCAAATCAATTTCCTCCACTCCCAAACCAAAAAACCAGCTCTGAGCAGCCATCTTCAACTGTAAATATGTCAGAGCCACAAGACACAATACTGCCAACAGCAATAATTGTGTCAACAACAATAACGCTACCCCACCTGGAGAAGAAGAAACAAACTCCTCATCACAAGGTTCTCAAAACACCACCTCTTCAACTTTTGCAAAGGATTACTTCAAACATTCACAACCGCCATCCAGCACTTCAAAAAAGCCCCCAACGCAGAAGCTAAAATACTAGTAATTGTTAATGCCTTCACAAGCTTCATCGATGATGCAAAATAAATTGAAAGATCTAGCCATTATGACTTGGAAATGCCGACGGCATTCTTGGACAAAAACACACCTTAGAAGCATTTCTTGATGAGCACAACATTGATATAGCCTTAATCAGTGAAACTCACCTACAAACGGGGCAGAGGTTTCAGGTGAGAAATTACGCTATATACCAAATGGATAGGCAAGGTCTACCAGCATGGGGTTGCAACGCTAATAACAGCGTTGAAGAAAAAAACCCAGGTGACTGTAGTGGTGCCTGACGAACCCTTGCACTATCCCAGGGCCTCTATAATCAGGCCTGATATTCTGGACATCTATGTGTTCAAAAATATTGTCACGTAGTAAACCAAATTCAGAATCCTAGGGCGTAGCGGGGTCGTAGACGAAACACTCACTTTAAGGCAACGAAGCTTTATTAACAGTTGGCACAGTACAGAAGCACGGAGCGAACTGACTCCGGCTAGAAAGGAGTATCGCTTATATAGTGATGAAGAACAGTCTAGAACATTAACACTAGTAACAACAAGAATATTCCAGAACAGTTTACACAAAGTTAAGAAATTAAAATTTTACAGCACTTAATGGATTCGTACCCACGACCTTTAGTCCCACAGTCTCTTAGCGTAACCACTACGCTACGACAGTCTTTTCTTCTTCGTCGCCTGATCCACTTGATGTGCGATATTGCTCCCTCCTTAAGGGAACAGCGTCTCGATGTTACGTTGCCCTGGTCATGGAGCGAGTCGTAGGTCCCACGCGCCTTGGTTCCTGATGGGCGGTGATGTCCCTAGTCGTCGATGTCTTCGAGCCCGGATGAGACGTACAGCTCTTGGGGCCCTTTGGTTTACTGAAGAATGCTGGATCTTCTAGCCTACTCTGGTTCGAAGGGTCCATGTAAGGCTTCAGTCGCAGCACGTGAACTGTGTCTCTCACCTTTCGTCGTTTTGAGTGTGGATCGAAATCCTCGACTTCATAAGTGACATCAGACAACCTTCGTACAATCCTATATGGTCCAAAGTAACGTCTGAGGAGCTTCTCAGACAGGCCAACCTTACGGATGGGAGTAAATATCCAGACGAGGTCGCCAGGTTGGTATGAAACAGAACGGTGACTTGCATCATACCTCCGGCGGTAATTCTCTTGAGCCTGCAGTGTGCGGAGCTGAGATAACTGTCGACACTCCTCAGCCCTTGTTACTAATTTGGCGATGTAATCGTCGCTCACGTCGTCAGGATGGCACGGGAACACAGTGTCCATGGTAGTTGTTGCTTCACGTCCGTGTACCAGGAAGAATGGCGTAAATCCGGTTGTGTCTTGTTTGGCAGTATTGTAGGCGAACGTCACAAAAGGCAGCACCTCATCCCAGTTGGTTTGTTCGACACTCACGTACATGGAGAGCATGTCAGCAAGTGTTTTGTTGAAATGTTCTGTAAGGCCATTAGTTTGAGGGTGGTAAGCAGTCGTCATTTGATGTGTGATGTTACATCGACGGTTGATCTCGTTCACAAGTCTCGACTGGAAGACCTTTCCTCGATCCGTGATCACTGAGCTTGGGGCCCCATGTTTTAATAAAATGTCCTCCACAATGAATTTTGCAACCTCAGGGGCTTCAGCTGTTTTCAAAGGTTTTGTAATGGCGTACCGAGTCCGATAATCAGTACAAATGATAATCCACTTATTGCCACTGGTAGAAGTCGGGAATCGTCCGAGTAAGTCAATACCGACACACTGGAAAGGAGTTTCCATAACCACTAGCGTCTGTATGCAGCTCAGTAGGCGCTTTCTCATCATACAGCCCAAGCACAGGGTCAGTCGTCAGAGCCTTTTGCAAAATGAGGAAAGAATCTTGTTGAGATCTATCCCAGAGGAATTTAGCACCACTTTTTAGCAATTCTTGGAGCGGCCTGGCTTTCATACAAAAGTCTTTTATAAAGCGTTGATAGTAAGAACATAGGCCAAGAAAGCTCCTGACGTCACTGGTATTCTTAGAAACAGGAAATTCCGTTATAGATCTCACCTTGTCGGGATCTGGCCGCACACCCTCACCTGACACAAGATGCCCAAGTATTTTTATTTCTTTAGCTCCGAAAAGACACTTTCTTTGGTTGAGCTGCAAGCCACTTTGTTTCAGGCACACAAGAACAGCTTTCAGTCTTTTCACGTGTTCATCGAAGGTTTCGGAGAACACTATAACATCGTCTAAATAACAGGGACACATCGTTCACTTCAGATGACGTAAAAGATTATCCATCATACGTTCGAATGTTGCTGGCGCATTACACAAACCAAATGGCATTACATTAAATTCATACAGGCCATCGGGGGTAATAAATGCAGTTTTCTCTCGATCGCTTTCGTCTACCTCTATCTGCCAGTATCCTGAGTGTAGGTCCATAGTCAAGAAAAACTTAGCTCCCTTCAGACAGTCCAACGTATCGTCAATTCGCGGAAGAGGGTAAACATCTTTTTTAGTCACCTTATTGAATTGTCGGTAATCGACGCAGAACCGCCAGTGGCCGTCCTTCTTTCTCACGAGCTCTACCGGCGATGACCATGGGCTCTGAGACGGCCGAATGATGTCGTCATTCAACATCTTTTCTACTTCTTGCTGAATTATTCGGCGCTCCGCTGCTGAAACTCGATACGGTCTTTGGCTGATAGGTCGATGGTCGCCAGTGTCAATTCGATGTTGTACCTTCAATGGGGTCGACTTGCTCTTCACCTGTGGACTGAAACATTCATAGAATTCCTGAAGAACCGCGAATTGCTTCTCGTGTTGTTCCTTAGTCAAATCCGGCGAGAGTCGGGACTGAATGTTTAGTCTCGTTGCTTCCGTTACATTCACACTTGTGGGTTCTTCGCAAAAGGTTTCCATGACACTCAGATGCCCTTCAATTAACGTCTCGGCGTATGCTATACACTGGCGCCTTGGGAGAATATGTAGCACCTTGCAGCAGTTGACTACCCACAGTTCACCAATTCCGTTCTCAAATGAGACGGCGGAGGCAGGGATGAACAAATCTTTCTCCAGTGGTAAATTCTATTGCATTCCACTAGGAGGTCCATACAAGTACGTGGCGTATGACACATGACAGTTACCTTCGAAGCACTGGTGGCAGGAATTATGACGCCATCCAGCACACAAACTTTCCAGGCACGGGAAGGACTGTTTTCCCCCTCCTCAACTCTCACATCGTCTAGCAAAATCTTCGAGCGACCACAGTCTATAATTGCTTGTGAGGCCTTCAGAAAGTCCCAACCAAGTATGACGTCATGACTGCATTCTTGTAGCACAACGAACTCAAAGTGCTGCTCGTGGCCATCTATAGAGACACGAATAGTTCACCTTACTGTAGGTTGTACATGATTCCCATTAGCAACTCTGAGCAAAACATTTCTGTTGTCGACGAACATAGTCTTCCGCAACTGGCGCCGGTAATTCTCCGAAATAACTGAGAAAGATGCCCCAGAGTCCACAAGAGCATGAGCTGGTTGACCATCCATGAGGATTTCAACGTAATTTGCCAACATTTTCGTAATGATCGGCGGCGGAGGATTTTCCCCTACAGCGGCCTCACCTCCAAGGAAGGTCGCACCTTTTAGTTTTCCAGGTTGCGGCGGCTAGGAGACTGGCTGGAGCGTCGGAACGGTGACGGAGATCTTGATCGGCGTGTCGGCGACCGTCCTCTGAAGCGACCAGCCTGCGGCGACAGTGATCTACGTCGTTCATAAGTTACGTCTTGATCTTCATTGTCGTCCTGGGGTCTTTGGACGCTGAAACGTGCTTCGAATCTCCTTTCGCGGGCATCATTAAATATCTTCCGTCTCTCTCGGCAGTAGCGTACTACATGTCCCGCTCGCCCACAGTGAAAACATACTGGCTGGTTGTCCCGCGTTCTCCAGACGTCGGTTTTCCTGGGAAAGTTTGGAGGATCCTCGCGTTGCGTCGCAGTGGCAGAAATTCTCTTTGGTCTCGGCTGTCTAACAGTCATTGTTGGGGCTGCACGATAAGAGATGGGCGCCAGCGTTTGTTCCACCTCCTCCCTTATTATTTCCTCCAGAGTCTCAGTTTTTCGCTCGACATACATTCCTATCGCCCTTTCCACTTCCTCTCTCACTACTTTTCTAATAATGTCTCTAATATCTGTGTCCTCTTCCACTGCGGCCATTGATACGACGTTTGGTAATCTCTCAAACTTCTTTCGTCCAATTCTTTTCTGGTGCATCGTCTCAATGTATTGGCAATACTTAATAAAGTCGTCCGTTGTGGAAATTTCCTTCAGCAGCAATGCTTGGTACATGTCCTCGGCGACGCCTTTCATAAGGTGTGCTACTTTATCTTCTTCCTTCATTGTGGGGTCGACTATTTTACACAGCCCCAAAACACTTTGTATGTATGACTGTGTCGTTTCCCCTTGGCGCTGCGCTCTACACTTTAGTTTCTCCTCGGCATGGTGTGTCTGCCGTTGTGCGTCTCCAAAGAATGCCTGCAGTTCTTTCTGGAATGCTGCCCAGCTAGTCAGTTTCTCTTCGTTATTTTCGAACCATTGTTTGGCAGTTCCTTCGAGGTAGAAAAATACATTTGCCAGGCACACTGTATCGTCCCAGTTGTTGAATTTAGCGATACGTTTGTAGCCTTTCAGCCAGTTGCCTGGGTTTTGGCTGTCGTCGCCTGAAAATAATGCCAGATGACGAATGTGCTGGCAGGCGGTCGGCGTCATCGTCGTCCTTACTTCTTCTTCTCCTTCTGACAGCCTCCACTCAGTAGAATACAGCTCGTACTCTGGCTTCTCGCCTCGTAAGCGACGGCTCTCTTGTGGTCTGATTGGGGCCACGGTGTTTTTGTAGATTTTAGCGGTCACGAGGATCTACCCGGCGCCTCCACCAAAATAATGTCACGTAGTAAACCAAATTCAGAATCCTAGGGCGTAGCGGGGTCGTAGACGAAACACTCACTTTAAGGCAACGAAGCTTTATTAACAGTTGGCACAGTATAGAAGCACGGAGCGAACTGACTCCGGCTAGAAAGGAGTATCGCTTATATAGTGATGAAGAACAGTCTAGAACATTAACACTAGTAACAACAAGAATATTCCAGAACAGTTTACACAAAGTTAAGAAATTAAAATTTTACAGCACTTAATGGATTCGAACCCACGACCTTTAGTCCCACAGTCTCTTAGCGTAACCACTACGCTACGACAGTCTTTTCTTCCTCGTCGCCTGATCCACTTGATGTGCGACAATATCACCATCCACTGTACACAACGACCTCGATTCTGACCACAACCCAGTTGTATTATGTTCTGATACAGCTGTACGCCGATCAGAGAGTATAAAGTTCCCTCTAACTACTAACTGGCAAAAATTCAAAGACCTAATAAACACTCACATCATGGGGCAAACCTTCCCAGTAAACAAACAAGAGATCGAGAAGTAAATCGACCATCTTGTAACAATTATAAATGAATGAGTGAAAATGGCTACAACAAAAATTACAACTGATCCAGGGAAAAAAGTCCTTCCACCACATATCTCAGATCTTATAAAGCTAAAAAACTTCCATCGCAAAGAGTGCAAAAATATCGCGACCCAATAGATCTTCGAATCACAAGTAGGTTAGCACACGAAGTCAGTTGGCACCTTCAACAACATCATGCTGATGCTGGGACAACACTCTCAAGCAGAAAACAAAGCTGACCTTTTCTGGAGACTAGTTAAATCACGCAAAGAACAGCCCCAGTCATCCAAGCCACTACACAGGCCAAACAGCATAGCATATACAGTGCGGGAGAGAGCTGAAGCCATGGCTGATACTTTGGAACTCCAGTTCCAAGAACATGTCATTGATGATGAAGATAGCAATATCCATGAGTAAAAGAGTGATTAGAGAATTACCTCAAATCTTGAGGCAAAGGTCCTGCAACTCTTTCCATTATATGGACTCGACCACAGTGATTTCAATCATTAGGGTGCTTGGTAATAAAAAATGCCCTAGTTCTGATGGCATCAAAGCCATCTACTTAAAAAAATCCACCATAACCTGCCATAGAACATCTCACCCACATCTACAATACCTGCCTCAAATTATCCTACTTCCCATCTGCTTGGAAAACCGCCAAAATCATCACATTCCCAAAACCCAACAAAAATCAGCTCTTTCCACAAAACCACAGAGCCATCTCTCTTCATAACAACCCAGGCAAAATCCTCGAAATCCTCATCAATGAATCCATACATAAATTCCTCAAAGACACAAACACCATCGTACCTGAAAAATTCGGCATGTGTGCTCAGCACAGTACCACCCACCAAGCAGTCCGACTGGTTGAAAAAATCTGTCGGGCGCACTCCATCATGCACCATACAGGCTCTGTAATGCTTGAGTTTGAAAAAGTTTTCGATCATGTTTGACATGACAGACTTATATAGAAACTTCATTGATTTGGCTGCCCTGGCCATCTACTGTGAATGATAAACAGCTACCTTTGCAACAGAAATTTTTACATGGTGGTGGAAGGAGAAGTAAGCCAGTTCAAATCAATTGAAGTAGGTGTAACCCAAGGTTCGGTCATAGCACCAATTCTCTATAGTATTTATACCAATGACATCCCACACCAGGCAGACGGAGGAATTGCCCTATTTGCCAATGACACTGCTATATATAGATCCTGTTGGAACTAAAAATACATTATAAGAAAGCTATCCCAACACCTCCAACTTATAAAGCAATGTTGCAATAGGTGGAAAATAAAATTAAACATGGACAAGTCACAGGCCATTATGTTCACAACCAAAAGGGCGGCACCCACCCAACAAGTAACACTCAACGGCACAGACCTTCCCTGGCAGGACTCGATCAAATATTTAGGCATCCAGTCCGATGAAAAGTTAACATGGGGCGACCACATTCAAAACACCTGGAATATGAGCAAGGCACGCCTCAATAAATTGCATCCTCTCCTCAAGGGGAACGGCCTTACCATCAAAACTAAAATGGAGATTTACAAAGTGGTCATCAGGCCGGCAATGTTATATGGTTCTGAACTGTTTAGTATGGCATCAGATAAGAGACTGAAGAAACTCCAAATCGTCCAGAATAAGTAAATGAGAATCATCTTCAACATCCCTCAGTACATGACAAACACACAAATACACCACGACTTGGGAATACAGACTATCACAGATTACATTAAGTAAAAATCAACAAACTTGAAACCAAAAAGCACACGCATCACCACACAGCATCATCTGGAACCTAGGACATGAACAGTACGATGCATGAACAGTACGATGCAAACTACAACCGACCAATACAGACACTAACCTGCAACTACAGATTTTGGAAAAAAATAAGACAAAAACACAAACTTAACCCTTTGACTACCATTTTTGTTTTCTTTAAAAGAAAAACAAATTCCCTCATATACATCTTTATTAGGCTTTTTAGAAGTAGTTCCTGCCTGGTCATACTCATATTAGGTGGGGGGGGGGAATTTTGGGGGCTGGGACATATATGTCCCACTGGTATTACTGGTTGGGACAAATATATCCCAGTGGTATTCTAGAGATTAAATGAAAAAGAGAAGTAATAGTATAGAAAAATTATATTTTGGCAAAATTTACAAAGAATGTATTTATGAAAAAGTTACAATGAAGTTATTTGTGAAATGGTGTGAAACATTGTTTGCAGAGTGGTAATTGACACATGTAAAAAACAGTTTTTGTCCTTTTTTCGATTTTCTTCTGCGCGCATCATGTAAATCTTCCCCTTGTAGTACCTTCGATAGGCAAGTGGTCACCTACATTCAGCAATAGTTTTGCTACTTTTGATGGCCTACCTTCGCATATCTTGCGTTTGACATGGCTGTTTTGTTTTCCTGTCGCCATCAGTTTTTTGGCAAGTGGAACAACAAATTGTAGTAATTTGACTTGCCTCTTGGTTATTTCCATAAACAAAATCCATGCATTCACCACAGAAAGCAGAAGCATCTTATAAAATACTTTCTTCCACCATTTGTTTGAGCGTCTGTCAAAGTGATACACACTAACTTTCTGATCGGAATATCCACCCCTCCCATGTATTTATTGTAGAAGCAAATTAGGCCTGGGCAATCTACTTCCAACATGCTTCCATTCGTCTATTTGCAGCAAGCTTTCTCTACTGTAGTACCATAACAATTGCTGAGAACCATAACTTCTTTACTGTCTTGCCACCTTGTTGCTATGGTTCCTTGCAGGTTCGCAACAAATTCAAATTCTCCTCTTTTCAGTTTCCCCTGAAATTTCGGCATATCTTTTCTGGAACTAATTGCAGTGCCCACCAAAGGAAATTTGATAGTATTGAGCAAACTGACACTTGTAAAAAATCTGTCAAAAACAAGTGTGACATCTAGATTTCTGATTGTTTCTGCCTGCTTCTTTCCCTGCATATACATTTAGATGATACATGTCAGTTACAGCATTGCAACGTTCCCAAATTTTTATGCCACATTTTATTGGTTTGAAAGGTAGGTATTGTTTTAGAACAGATCTCCCTTTGAATTTTGTCATAGATTCATCTATAATCTGGTAGGGGCTTTCTTCTCTTTCTTTTGGAAAGGTATGTTTCAGGCAAGCTATAACATCATCAATATAATAGGTTTTCGAAGAACCAGTAGACTGCTGAGAGTCACTGAAATACATCTTTGGTAGCAACAACTGGACTGGTTGCGCGCAATAGCTGCTTTTATTGCCTCATTTCCCAGACTGATTGTTGGACCAATAATCAGAAATACTGGGTACTTTATTGTAGCTCATTACAAGCATACAACCATGCAACAACATTATTTCTCCAGCATCTGTATCTTCAATCATTTTCTTCTTATTTTTTCGTAAGATATTCAAATGCTTGTTAGTACATTGGCTAATGTACATAATCAAACTGCGAGGAAACATTTGTAGAAAAAAGTCCACTTCATCAGATGCCCTATTCAGTTTTGATAGTAAGATTGTTGTGCGATCTTAAGTTACAGAGTGTCTAGGCACAAATGAACTGTTAGGCATGTACCACATGGCAGAATCATTATTTTGAGGTGATATTGTTGAATTAGAAGTTTCCTGTGAATGAACTTTGTCCTTAGTGTTGGTAACAGACTGATCATTTTCAAGTGAACTTTCTGAAGAATTTCCATCTTCACTCTCATCAGAGTTGTCCTTACCAGGCTGGTATTCTTCGTTTGATGATTTGTCCCAGTCGGATTCCTCCAATAACCGCTCCAATTCTGCATCCGAGAGTTTTCTTTTTGCTCATTTCAAGGGCCTAAAGATATGTAAAAAACCATGGTAAGAGCCAGTTTTACTGCGGGTGTAAAAGTAAGTGAAACTACCGGGGTAAACAAACTTGAGGATGAAGTAAAACTTCTGTCTGATATATATCACACCAGCGAATATTGATGAAATTATTATATAATATTCTTATACACTTACCAGGTTGTGATAGAACAAAAGTAATATACTTGTAGACGAATTATTGACAATTATCTTACAAAACAACACAAAATAAACACAAAATGGTGTCTCTGCACGACCGCTGAAAAGCAGCTGGCGGGAAACAATTGTTTTACTTCTCAGTACAACATAACTGATGCTATCTATGGACAGAATTTGGAACTAAATGTCTCATGCTCACTTCTATACTAGTAGTGGGACATCATCGTATAACTTTCAGAATCACTATTGCCCCAGTGGTTTCTGAAAGCCATTTCATAGGGCACATATGTCTCATTGGTAGTCAAAAGGTTAAAAAAAAATATTTTTTTTGACGACATCTCAGACTTGACTAAAATTACATGCTAACAACCACTAAACTGAAAGAAGTCAGAGAGCTAAGAGCTCTGGAACGTCAATAACTACTTGGGCTTCAGCTCAGACAGATGAAGACGTCAGCTGTTGGCTGCTAAGCTAGTCTAGTTTGTGATTTCAGGTAATAATATCTGAAGTAATAGACCTGATGAAGACAACTGAACCGGTTGTCGAAACGTTGTCATTTTATGATGCTATCCGACTGAACTCCTGTGAAGAATTCATTTCAAGAATTAAAATAGTTGGCACGTGGAATGTGTGAAGAATAAACACAAAAGAATATGATGAAAATGATAAACCTAAAGAGGCTAAGATAAATAATACAGCAGTCATAACTAAGACTAGGAAACTGTAAGGATCTTTTCTGTTGTAGAATAATATATAAGAGCCCATAGCAGCATTGCAGTCATGATGGACATAAAGTGATCATCAAAAGTGGATAGCTATTCTTACATAAATAAAAAAAATGTGACACTAAGGTTGAAAATAAATAGCATCGACTGACTGTGAAAGTTGTTCATGTTCCTGAAGAAGGTGGAAAAGAAGATACAATATTTTATGAAAACCTCCAGAAGGTACTCTCGAATACCAATAGATTATACTACATGACAAGTAATTTAAATGGAAAAGTCAGAAACTTATTAGCAATTACAAAGATTGTAGGCAGCTTTAGTGAACCTTCAGCAAATTATAATGGCATGGAGCTGAAACAGTTTGCTATCTATAACAATTTAAAGTTGACATTTTTCAGACACAAAGCAGTACCCAAGGAACCAGGTCTGTTATAGATTATGTAATGCTCGATGAAAAACAATCATCTCTAGCCCAACAGACATGGGCCGCAATTTGAAACACAAATATGTGTGTGAAGAGAAAAAAAAGCACAAAACACTTGTGAACAAAGTTTACTGTATTTGCTGGCAGACAGCAACTCTTACTTTCCTCCTTCTGCACAAATAACTTCTAATGGTGTTAGCTGTGAAGTAGGCATTCAACTCCATAAGAGGAGGAGGATGGTAAGGGGATGCAAATAAGTGAAAAAGGATGAAAAATTAATGGAGGAACTGCAAACATAATTTAGCTAAAAAATAATCAATATCTCACAAAAGAAAATTTGTGAGACTATCTGTGCCTGCCTGGAGTAGGTAGTGTAATTAATAAAATAGCAGATGAGATTTGTTCACATGTTTCTAAGTATTTCATGTTTTAAGGATTTCTTATCCTATAAAATGACAGATTTTCTCACACTGGGTTTGGAAACAGGGTGTGTATTGTATTTATTATACATTGATCTGAATTCTGGATGAAGTAGTTGGAGAGGGACAGATTTGATGTTATTTTTGCCATAAGGATTTAAGAGCAAAATGATAGTTTGATTTTTAGTGCCTTAACAGAAAACCAAATAACTAACATCAATAACAGTACAGCAGTATTAAATGATAAAGCCAAAGTCTAGCTGACAGTAAAAATTAGCATAACTCAATATATAAATCAAAACTGACAGTTAAAATTTGTAAATGAATGTAATTTTTCTCAGCGTTGTTTATTTATAAACGTTTCTCGGGAAACAAGCCGAGTAATATTGTTATTAATTCACAATATTTCGGCGACTTTATTCTCCGTCACCATCTTCAGGTGCAGTTGCAAGTGCATTAATAACAATATTACTCGGTTTGTTTCCCGAGAAACTTTTATAAATTAAAATTTGTTTTGTTGGCAATGAAGAGACCTGTCAGAAATCAGAGGAAATAATGTAGCTAAAAAGAGGAATAAAACCAAAATGGATTACCTAGCTACATAGAGGCTGGCATGTGTATGTTAAATATTGGGAAGTATTTTTAAATATTTTAGGAAGAAGAACAATCATAACACAGAAATATATAATTTTTATTTCATTTCCCTCATCTTGTTAAAAATGAAGTCAGGCCATTACCAAAGCCGAGATCTATCTTCACATGGAAAATGAAACATAACTAGATGGGCAAGCATACACTCTATCAGGCTATTTTACTAATAGGAATGCCAATAAGCAAATTGTCAGTGAGAAGAACCACAAAATCCTTCAATGGGGTAACAGTTTGATCATATAACTTCTCTCCACAAGTTAATACCATGAAATGACCTCCACAACAAAAAGGCAAGTTAAGACCTAGGCACAGGTGTAGCAACATCAAAATGTAACATGATAGTTCACCTGCCAGTTCTCTGCCTCAGAGGCCTAAAGCACAGCAGATTACCACCTCCGTATCATGGATCTTAAGCATTCAACAGGCAGTCACAAATCAAACAATATTTAAAGTCCATGTTGCAATGTCTTCAGTGAAACTTGTGGAGTCACAGCAAACACTAAACTTTGAACACCTACAATGGCTCATTTGGGTGAGCACATCCAATACAGCATAACATTTTGCATGTGCTGTTACACTTGTACCTGTAAGATCCTTGAGAAAACACATTTGTATTAATAACTTCATTCCCCTATTTAGACCTATATAATGTGGCATCTTGTCTTCCTCCTCTTCCTCTTCTTTTTCTTTCAGTCATCAATCTGAAGATTGGTTTGTAGGAATTCTCCATGTTTGACACTTTTTTGCCTTCCTTTTTATTTCTACAGAGCTACTGCATTTCATGTCATTCATAATTTTGTTCTTATAGCTTAATCTTCCTCTTTGTCTGTGGTTTGTTCCTTCTATATTTCCTTGAAGAATCACCTAAAGCAAGCCATTATATTGCAAAAGATGATCTATCATCTTGTCTCTTCTTTTCTGTAAATCCTTCAGGATACTTAGTTCCTTGGAAACTCTTCTGAATACTTCATCACTAATGACATAATCCACCCACCTTATCTTCAGCATTAGCCTGTAGCACCAAACCTCAAATGCCTCCAGTCATATCATTTTTGCAATCCCTATGATCCATGATCATTTCCATATATGAGGGGTTACCAAAAAGAACTAGGTTTATTTTTTACAAGCTAATTATTTTCAAATTTTCACAAAACAACCTTATCTCCTTCTAAATATTCTCCATTACAACTAATACATTTGTCCCACAGGTGCTCCCACTGTTTGAAGCATTTTCTGTAGTCATCTTTAGAAATGGCTGACAGCTCCTCCCTCGTTTTTTTCTTGACCTCTGCAATGTGTCCTTTCATGGCCCTTTTCTTGCGTGGAAATAAGAAAATGTCACACGGAGCCAGGTCAGGTGAGTAAGGTGTGTGGGGCAGCGGGACCATGCAATTTTCAGCCAAAAACTGTCTAACAGAGACAGCTGTGTGAGCAGGTGCATTGTCGTGGTCGAAGAACCAGTCTCCTGTCTGCCACAAATCAGGTCTTTTTTGACAAACAATGTTGCATAACCTTCTTAAAACTTCCAAATAAAAGGTTTGATTGATGGTTTGAGGTGGGGGAATAAACTCTGAATGAACTATGCCATTTGCATCAATAAAGCAAATGAGCATTGTTTTGATGTCTGATTTAATTTGACATTTTGTTGCACAGGGTGACAATGACATTCTCCATTGGCTTAACTGTTGCTTTGTTTCTGGGCCATAGCCATAGCACCATGGCTTATCACCAGCAATGACCTTTGACAGAAAATCTAGATCAATTTCAAGTTGTTGATTCAAAGCACAACATGTTTCAACTCGATGTTCTTTTTGACTGTCAGTCAGAGCCTGAGGAACAAACTTGGCAGCGACTGATTTAATTCCCATATCTTTGGTTAAAATTCACTCAACCAAGCTCCAAGATAGCCCTCTAATTGCTGACAGTTGATCAATTGTCTGTCAATTATCTGAGAGCACAAGCTATCAAATTTTTTTCAACATATTTTCCGATTCGGGTAGTTCATGGATGTCAGGAATTAAATTTGTAATCAATCAACATGTCGCCATTTTTAAACTGAACAAACCACTCGAACACTTGAGTTTTTCCCATTGTGTCATCTTTGTAAGCTGTTTCAGCAGCATTTTTACTGAGTAGAATACAAAATTTCACAACTGCAGATTGTTCACTTAATCTTCCAATAGTCAAAAACAAAACAATAAGAAAACAGCACTAGCAAAAACAATCACTGCAGATTAACAGAACAAGCCAGGTTGACAACACAGCCAGCACTAAACTGACAATGAGTTGCACTATAAATGTCAAGCGGGTGAAACGCATTCTACACAAGCTCCATCCACGGCAATGCTATTCCAGGTATTTTTGGGTACCCCCTCAAAAGACTATGTTCCAAACATATATTTTCAAAAGATTTTTATGTCTTGATGGGCTGATGTTGTTAGGAGTGGAAAGTTTCTTCCATTTTTTAATAGCATGTTTAGCTTGGTTGATTCTGGAAAGTATTTCTTTTCAGGTTCTCCCATTTTCTGTGACTATACTAGCTAGGCATATTAATTCTTCAACTTGTTCAGTTAATTGTTCATATAATTTTACCTGTATTTGTTTTTTAATGTCCCTGCCACAAATTAATACTTTTTCTTGTTTATTTTCAATTCATAGTGCTCAATAAGCACTTGGTCCATTTTAGCAAGTGTTTCGTCTGTCAATAGAAATTTCTGCCTTTACTTGATCCCCCACAGCTTCTAATACTTCTTGCACAGCCACAGGGGATGAAATGCAATCCTGCCTTACTCCCTTTTTAGCCTTTGATCTGCTTTGCATTTTTCAAATTGGATTACCACAGTTTCATTCCCATATAGTTTCCATGTGTTCTTCGATCTTTGTACTTTAGCTCCATTCTTTTCAGGACTGAAAAACAACTTGTTCCAATTAAAGATGTCAAAAGCCTTCTCAAGATCTATAAAGGCTATATAGACATACCTGTCTTTCCTTATACACTTCTCAGTAAGGACTCTAAGAACCAAGATTCGTTCTCTTATGCCTCTTCCCTTTCTGAAACCAAACTGGTCATCAGTTAGCTCTAGATCAATCCTGTGTTCAATCTGACATTTGACCATTGGTGTTCATATTTTAGATGCATGAGAAACAATATTTAGTGTTTGAAAGTCTTCACATTTATTTGCATATGCTTTCTTTGATATAGGAACTACTATTCTCTTCTCAAAATCTTCTGGTATTTTTCCTATTTTGTATGTGTTACAAATCAGTTTGTATGATGATTCCTTTATTTTACTCCCTTGGGTGTATTATAGCATTAAAACCATTTCGAAAACACATTAAGTAGTACAAAAATAGTATCACACCATTTTTTTAAAAATCAATCACTGGCTCTTTAAAACTCAGAATGAAGACTTGCTCCATCACCAATTCAAATTTAGGTATATCCATACTATGTTGCTCTAAAACTAGCACTGTACAAACTGCAAACGAACTAAGCTGAGCTATATAAACCAAATATTGCTGAATCCCAAACATATTAGCAGATTTTGACTAATGCAAACCTGATTCTTTTGTGATTCACAGAATTTGTTGATGGTTCCCTTGTTCTCAGCTGTATGCAACACATCTGCTATAAAGCCTAATTGCAAAACAATTGTATAAATAAACTGTAGCAGGCGCAAGTGATAAACTTGTAGACTTTGTTCAAAGATAAGAGCCAGAAAGAGAATATGATCAAAATAGAAATGCATATTCTTCAAAGTCCTTCAGGATTCTGCAGCTGCCTCTCAGCTCCTCTGAGGTTAATTGAAGAGGAGATAATTGAAAAATCACCCACAATTGAAAAGTAGCTAATGGTATTCTGTACCACAGCTGATATGTTGCTATGAGTGTTAAATATGTCCTTAGAAAGAGGTAAAAAAACTTAGATTTTTTATTTTATTTTTCTCTTGGTTCTATACACCCTTCCAAATGCTTCTTTAACTTCTCTGTTCCCTCCAAAAGGTAGGATTTTGTAAGTTCTGCAAAATAGGCAACTAACTGTCTGGGTGATGAGGTCCTTATTCGACATAAACCATCGTCCACCAAGCCACTTATTTTTTAAGGTTTGGAAATAGAAAAAAGTCATTGGGGGCTAAATCTGGAAAATACGGTAGATGCTGTAATAATTTGAACTTTAATTCCATAATTTTAGCCATCAAAACTTTGCAACTTGTGCATTGTCCTGATGTAAGAGAACCATTTTCTTTTTCAAATGAGGATGTTTTTTAAACCGATTCATTCACCTAACATGTGCAATAGTGACACACAGCAAGTTCCAGTTATTGTCTGTCTATGTTTCATGCAATCAATGTATATAATTCTGTGTGCATCACAAAAAACTTCGCACATCACCTTGCTGGCCAATTTCACAATTTTCAAATTTTCTGAGCCTGTTCACCATAAAAAAAATGCAATCTTAGTAATGTATCCATATTTAATTCACAGACATGTATCGATACAGAAACTTAGGGTTGTAACAGAAAAGCATCAAAACACTCTCAGAATTTTCCTATACAATTGAGCTTATTCTCCGATAAGAGCAAATGTGGCAGTCATCTTGCTGATATTTTTTCACACATAATAATTGATGCAAAATTTAGCATAGTGTACCTTGCGAAATGCCTGTGGCCTCTACTACGAGGGGCGATCAAATATAAACGGGATTGTTGTTCCTGAACATCAACAATTGGCAGTACTGGCCCCGCGCTTCTGCTATGCTTAGGCGGGACCATTAGGAGTGGGGAGAGCATGCTGTTAGATACTTACCGCCATTTAGTCAGTAACGCTCACGATGTCAAAGCAACAGGTGCACCCCTCCACTGCGCAACGCATTATTATAAAATTTCTTGCTCTTGAAGGAGTTACAGCGGCGGAAATTTGCCAGAGATTAACTGCACAGTTCGGTGATCAAACACTGTCAAGGATGCGTGTGTTTTTCTGGCATAAAAAGTTCAAGGAAGGACGAGAACGTGCGGAAAATCAGCAACACGATCGCCGTCCCCGGACCAGCGTTACAGACGAAAACATTCGTGCGGTTAAAGACATTATTGACGTCGATCGACGCGTGAGAGTGTCAGAAATTGCAGAACAAGTCGGAATCAGTTATGGGAGCTGTCAAGCAATCATCACAAAACACTTACAGTTCCGTAAAGTGTGTTCCAGATGGGTCCCTCACCTTTTGACCGAAAATCTGAAGTTGAGACGTTTGGAAGTCTGTCAGCGGCTTACAGCAAGGTTTGCGGAAGAAGGTGATGCATTTTTGAGTCGAATCGTCACCTGCGATGAAACATGGGTTCACCACTACACTCCTGAATCCAAAGAAGCCAGTAAGGAGTGGAGGAGGAAAGGGGAGGTAGCACCAGTGAAAGCCAAGACTCAACTGTCAGCTGGCAAGGTTCTTTCAACCGTTTTTTTCGATCAGCGAGGCATTTTACTGATTGATTTTTTGCATGAACGACGCACATTCAATGCTGCTTACTACTGCGAGTTGTTGAACAAGGCGAGAGTTGCATATCGCCGCAAAAGAAGAGACCAACTGATTCGACAGGTCATTCTCCTCCACGACAATGCGCGACCCCATACTGCATCTCTAACTGTCTCTAAACTACAGGAAATGCACTGGACTACACTTGATCACCCTCCTTACAGTCTGGACTTATCGCCCTGCGATTTTCATTTGTTCGGACCTCTTAAAGAGGCTCTAGGAGGGCAACGATTCGAAGATGACGAGAGTGTGGAAGACTTCGTGCGCAACTGGCTAGTGACACGACCCTCTTCTTTTTATGATGAGGGCATCAAAAAGCTGCCCATACGATGGGAAAAATGTATTTCCAAAGCAGGATACTATGTGGAAAAATAAATTGTAATTACCTTGTGTTTTCCAATAAATGAATTTAAATAAAAAATAAAATCCCGTTTATATTTGATCCCCCCTCGTATTTTGCACACTTTGATTTGTTGATATATTAAAATCATATTGTGGATTTTGGCAATGATTTCGGGGGTAGTAACTTCTGCTGAACATCCTGAACATTATTCATCTTGTATGGATGTTCGGCAATGATTAAACTCATTTACCCAATTTTAAACAGCTGCAAACACAGGAGCATATGGAGCATGAACTTCACCCAGCTCAGATTTGATCTCTTTCAGTTTTAAGCTTTTTAAATAAAAGTGTTTAATCACCACTCTAAAATCTAATTATTTCCATTTTTCTCAATGAACATGAGTTGTCTGCTTCAGTTGACAATAACAATGAAACCATGTGACAGAGGTATCTGAAATTTCTCTTGAATATGACTTCTTGAATGACCACTGTAACTTCACTTATAAATATGAAACTCTTGAGGAATAACACTCTCTTTAGAGCCAAAGATACACTCCTCAATTGATGAAGCAAAAATTACTTCAACAAATTAAAAAGAGTAGGTGCCTTAGGAAATTCTATGTCATGCAGTCATTGCAAAATATTATGACAGGTAGCTTCTCATGCCATTTGATGTTCAAAAAACATTTTCACTAAGTATTTTTATGAGTATAAAAAAAAAAATCACTTCAATTATTGGCTGAAGAGAAAAGCTACTTATGCTGCAACCTTCATTAAGATCATGTTATCCAAAATAGAACATAACTGCCTAAACCCAAATTGGAAGTGATTCAAAGAAATTTTGAATTTGGAGCACAAAACGAAATGGCTGTTTGCTATTCCCACCAGTGTCTTCCTCACACAGCAGTAAAATGACACTACAGGCATCCTGTGTTTGCCATACTTATGGGGCATTATCTGCTTTGGCATCTTTATAGACAGTCAATTCATCCTCAGAACAGATATGATTAAAAATCTCTATAAGGCACTTCTAATATCATTTGGTAAATTGAAGCCAGCATTATTTTCTTTTAAATTGTGATTTGTAAATATTGAACATAAGCTAATCTTCTCAGCAAATAACCTCACAGCAGGAGCTGAGGATTGCAGATGCATTCCAACTTTCTTTTTTGCTAGGACTTTACCTGTTGAATATCATAGTCTTAAATGACTGGGAACATCAAACTGACTAAGATATTTAATTGGATAACAGATGATAGTAATGATGAAGATATGTCATATATTCTTCTTGCTATCTCCAATGTTTTGACCAGCCTCGGTCCAAACAAATATTTTAAACCACAGATTTCCCACTCATGTTGATTCAAAGCACTTCTCTGTTTTCTAATGGCAGAGTAACAACTATGATTCCATTGAGGACCTGGTATTGTTTTGGTGATGGTTTTATTGGTAGCCTATAATTTTGGTGAAATGTTTCACATTTTCAATGATTCTGTTATATTCAAAAGCAGCCAAATAACTGGATAATATTCAGTTGGCACTGTCTATTATCCATTTTCACAGTTTTTCTTTGGCATCTGTTACTATGTGCATGAGCAGCCAAATAGGAAAACAAACACTCCCTTAGAAGCCATATGTCCACATAGGATGATGTGCAGATTGTGTGTTTACTGGCAAATAATGTAATTGCTGTAGTAAGTGAAGTAAGTAATTAATCCGGCGTTCAAAATTCAGATCCATCGGCTCTATAAGATTACAAGTCACTTGACTTTAGATTCAATCAGCTGTGAAGTCCTAATTTCCACTGCAACCATTCAAGTTTCCAAGAAGGAAAAACAATTGATGAAGTTGCATGGTAAAATATACCATTTTCTCACATTTGAGGGTTTTTGGTAGTTTAAGATAGACTGTGTGAATAGTAGGCTAACTGGACTTGTAAAAACTATCGCTGAAGTGGGGTTGTAGCTTACAGCAGCTGTCTTAACTGTGATCGTGTCTGGTACCCTTAGCTGATTCTGTTTACGGTTGCCAATCGCTCGTAATTACCTCAAGAGATAAAGGTATGTTCTCAAAATAAAACTTCAGACTTCCTGATTAATTCCAAGTTATATATTTTGCAAAAGTTCTTACATATAATCGGTACCAGTGTAGGCCTAATAGAAAAGCATCAGACTTCTATCTAAAATAAATGATTACAGGTTATACCATCCTCTCACAGTAAGAAACTTCCTCCCTACCCCTAGACGAAAGTTAAAAGTTCATCTCGAAGAAAGAGTGCGCCCACACCACTGTTGCATCACTACTAAAATTTTCTACATCTCCACGACCGACCAACACGCTGTCCTTTTGGTTCAATTTCTGCCAGATTACTGCCCCTTGCCTAGGCTAGCGGTGGCTCCTTCTATTAATATTGGGCCAGCTGACTCAGCATACGCTTGATTTGACAAAGGGGTTATTTCAATCATTCTGAAATTTTGATATGTTGTGAAGTATATTTTAAATGCCAATTTTAGCTATGAGAGTTTTTCTTCTGGGATTTGTGGATTTTGAGTTAATGTTGTAAAAGTTTTAATCTGTCATCATTCCTACAATTCATTAGTTTGTGAAATGATTCTGTTATCAAAATATTCCATAAAAATTTCCTCAACTTTTGACATATAACACATCTAAATCCAAAATGTATTTCATAGTGAAAATCAAAGTCAGCTAAAAACTTTAATGTTGATTATCTCCAAATATATTAGTGCTACCGATCTATAAGATATTTCAAACATTACTAAATCCGATTCTCTATCTGATGGTAATATTATTTTCTCATTATTTATTTCCCTTAATGCTAATCCTTTGATTCCAAAATGATGCTTTGTAGCAGAATTACTACTAAAATTTTCTACATCTCCGGGACCGACCAACACGCTGTCCTCTTGGTTCAATTTCCCTATTACGGCTTATATATTAACGGAATCTTTATGAAAATCACTCCATGTGTTCAATGAAAGCTTCTCTTAAATCTAAATGTCATTTCTATGCGCTCAGATCTGTATGTCCGCAGAAATGTTGAATTGCAAAGTCAGCGATATCTCTTATTTTGTCTAAAAAACACACTTTCCTTTTAGTTATTGACTCTGTCTTTTCATATGTTGCATATTATCTCATGCCGAATATTTTGAGCTCTGAATCTTAGCTGTACCTTGAAAATTAGGTGAAAAAAGTTTCTTGTGCAATATTTTCCATTAGCTTGCAAGATCACCAATCTCACGATATCTCTTTAATATAATTTTCTATAACGCAAGTGTTAGAGCTAATTTGAATTGTCATCTTGTTTTATACCTCTGAAAATGAATGTAGCCAAAAGGCTTCTAAAAATGTTTAACTACCTTTATAGTATTTTCGAAAACTTATAAAATAGCTCAAACTCTCCTTACTAACATATTTTATGACTCTCAAATTACTGGAAAATGCTTCTAAAATCATCTGCTGTTGGTTTTAAGTGTGTTAAGGACCCTTTGAACTGTTTTTGAAAGTATACTGACATAAGTAAGGTTATGTGACAGACTGTATTCGCATTTCATGCTGCAACCTTCCGTACTGTCCTACAAACAAAGTTGCAACTGCTTGACACTGGATTGTTTTGTCTGTACCGTCTCTTACATATACTCGGCACCAGCGTACCGTCTTAGACTATGCCAAGAGATAAATCTCTCCTTGATGCTAGTTTGAAAGTAATTTACACTACACTGAATTATACGTGCCACCATATCCATCCAGAATCAACCAACCCAACTGTTTTATGTACACTTCGCATGATTCTCTTTCACCGTCAACACATCTATGATCAATAATCTCTAATTTTCATTTTTTGTTCACCTTGTTTAAAAAAATTTGGTAAAATTTATGACTCAACACTGTCAGCAGCCTAAATGCTTTCAGTTTTTATTAGTCAGTATATGTTATTAATAAATAAAAATAAACAAATTTACATCCAACTGGAATGACAATAGAGCTAATAAAACCATCCTTCTCTATGTTCAATAGCTCCTAAAAGCAAAACAAACCATAAATAACGTGACTAACGGTTATGAGCTCTTAGTCTTTTCTGTATTCTCACCCAGTCATGATAAAAATATGTTAGCATATGGAGGAAGATTACATCTGACAAAAAGATAGAGGAAAGTTAGTAAAAACATCTCTCCTTGTGTCATTTTGTCAGTTACTACAATAAATGGTTTATGCATGTCACAAACACAATATTGGATGATGGTGACAATGAAACTGTCTGTTAATCAATGTAAATAAGAAAGGGTAGGGAGAGTAACCCATCACTTATCACAGATGACCAAACAACCTAAATAAAAGAAAACACAACTCTCTTCACAATATTTCGGCTAACAACCTTACTCATGTAGGAGGCAGTACATACAATGTGTTCACATCCAGAACTATCACATGAATGAATCAAAGATTAAACAAGAGGGAAGGGTAGGGATTGCACTGGTGGTGTGGGGAGAAAGATGATCAACAATAATTGTGTGAATGAATAATCTCTGTGACAATCAGTCGAGGTAAACATTTTTGTTTAAAAAAAAATCAGTATTATAATTTGCATTTGTTATGAGGGAGAAGAGTAAATAATAAATAAGTAAAATTAGAAAGACAAAAAACAATAAAAATACATTAAACAATTATATATGCAAAATTTAAATTTTTAAAATTGTAAGTGACAGGTTTACAGGTGGGGTTTAGTGTAGGTTGAGGCCAGGGATATGTCTGGTGTTTAGGATATGTTTGTTGATCAATTAATTCCTATCTATGGAGTTCTGAAGAGGTAGTGGAGTCCAGCAAATCTCTGACAGCTCCAATCTACACTCCTGGAAATTGAAATAAGAACACATTGACGCCGGTGTGTAAGACCCACCATACTTGCTCCGGATACTACGAGAGGGCTGTACAAGCAATGATCAAACGCACGGCACAGCGGACACACCAGGAACAGCAGTGTTGGCCGTCGAAGGGCGCTAGCTGCGCAACAGTTGGGCACCACCGCAGTCAGTGTCAGCCAGTTTGCCGTGGCATACGGAGCTCCATCTCAGTCTTTAACACTGGTAGCATGCCGCGACAGCGTGTACGTGAACCGTATGTGCAGTTGACGGACTTTGAGCGAGGGCGTATAGTGGGCATGCAGGAGGCCGGTTGGACGTACCGCCGAATTGCTCAACATGTGGGGCGCGAGGTATCCACAGTACATCGATGTTGTCGCCAGTGGTCGGCGGAAGGTGCAAGTGCCCGTCGACCTGGGTCCGGACAGCAGCGACGCACGGACGCACGCCAAGACCGTCGCATCCTACGCAGTGCCGTAGGGGACCGCACCGCCACTTCCCGGCAAATTAGGGACACTGTTGCTCCTGGGGTATCAGAGAGGACCATTCGCAACCGTCTCCATGAAGCTGGGCTACGGTCCCGCGCACCGTTAGGTCGTCTTCCGCTCACGCCCCAACATCGTGCAGCCCGCCTCCAGTGGTGTCGCGACAGACGTGTATGGAGGGACGAATGGAGACGTGTCGTCTTCAGTGATGAGAGTCGCTTCTGCCTTGGTGCCAATGATGGTCCTATGCGTGTTTGGCGCCGTGCAGGTGAGCACCACAATCAGGACTGCATACGACCGAGGCACACAGGGCCAACACCCGGCATCATGGTGTGGGGAGCGATCTCCTACACTAGCCGTACACCTCTGGTGATCGTCGAGGGGACACTGAACAGTGCACGGTACATTCAAACCGTCATCAAACCCATCGTTCTACCATTCCTAGACCGGCAAGGGAACATGCTGTTCCAACAGGACAATGCACGTCCACATGTATCCCGTGCCACCCAACGTGCTCTAGAAGGTGTAAGTCAACTACCCTGGCCAGCGAGATCTCCGGATCTGTCCCCCATTGAGCATGTTTGGGACTGGATGAAACGTCGTCTCACGCGGTCTGCACGTCCAGCACGAATGCTGGTCCAGCTGAGGCCAGGTGGAAATGGCTTGGCATGCCGTTCCACAGGACTACATCCAGCGCCTCTACATCGTCTCCATGGGAGAATTGCAGCCTGCATTGGTGCGAAAGGTGGATATACAAGGTACTAGTGACGACATTGTACATGCTCTGTTGCCTGTGTCTATGTGCCTATGGTTCTGTCTGTGTGACCATGTGTTGTATCTGACCCCAGGAATGTGTATATAAAGTTTCCCATTCCTGGGACAATGAATTCACGGTGTTCTTATTTCAATTTCCAGGAGTGTATATATACAAAAATGAATGTTTGTCCTCTACGTGCTCCTATACCATTGATCCAATTATGATGAAACTTTGGTAAGTTGTTGAGTGCACGTCTGCGAAGGTATGTGGCCAAAAAAAGCCTCCTCTTCCCCTTTACGGCCCTTAATTTAAACAAACCCATAGATTTTATCCGATTTCGATGGAAATTTGCACACATATTCCTTAAAACAATTATAAAAATACCACCTATATATGGTTTATAAGAATGCAAACCCATTTCCCCTTCATATCCACTTAATTTAAACAAACCCACAGATTATATCCGATTTTGATGGAAATTTGCACACGTATTCTTTAAAATAATCATAAAAATACTGTCTACATATGGTTTCCAAAAATGCAAACCCACTTTCCCTTTTCATCCCCTTAATTTAAACAGACCCACAGATTTTTATCTGTTTTTGATGGAGACTTGCACACGTATGCTTATAAAACAAACAGAAAAGTACTGTCTACATTGTTGACAAATCCTAGCCCGTCTCCGCCTCTACTCCCTCCTCTCTTAATTTCCAATATTCCTAAGAAAAAAATTACAGTTTTTATTCTATTTGAATGAAACTTTCGATATGTATACATTAAAGCAAAGAGAAAAATACTGTTAACAAAAACCCACCCACTTTCAAACATCGCCATAATTAAGCAAAATTTACACTTGAAACCATTCAGTTTTTTGCAGATATCTCAAAGATGGGGAAAATTAGCCAAAGCAGATAGCAATGTTCTTAAAGTATACAACATTTCCTGTTAAACCGCACTGGACAACTTCCGATCAAACAATTGCTAACGAAGAAATTCAAACTTGAATTTTAGAAAAAAATATTAAACTTTTTGTGACAACACACAAATCTACAGTTTTTATTTGATATCGAAGAAAGTTTGTACACATATGCTTCAAAATAAGTGGAAATAATGTTTACATTTAGAATGCACCCACTCTCCCCTTTGATCCCTCTTAAGACTGATTTACATGTGCAACCTTTCCGTGTTAAACGTATATCTCCAAAATGAACCGGGGGATTTTTTTGCATACATGCCAAATGGAATCACTGTAAACATCGTATATTCAAGAACATTGCAATAAACTTGAAATTGAATAAAACAATATTTAAAATTTATAAGTAAATATCTAATTTTAGCTAAATAAAAAGCGTCAGATATGTTCATGTAATCTATATGTTTTCTCAAGTCTAGCAATAGTGAAGAATTGCAGGTTGCGCTAGTCATAAAATAGATGTTAAGATCATTTGATTTGTGTGAGCTGGCATGGATTGGCAAGAATTGGCAGTAAAAATATTCTACCTGTGTCCATTCATCCTGCAGGGCAGTTGTTGAGTGGTGAGACCAATTTAAGAAGCAGTGCAGTGAAGACAGGTAAGCTGGTAAATAAAATGAGTGGTAGCTAGAGTCCGACAGAAGGTTCGTCTTCGGCTTTGGCTACGGCCACCTTCGGTCAAAAAAAGAACCTTCGGCTGGACATTCGTCTTCGGCCAAATTCAACCAAATGTTTGGCCGAAGCCGAAGTTTCACATCTAGCTGCCGAAAATGAACCAACTTTTACGAATACCATCAACATAGCATGTCAACAGGTGATAGCAAAGATAATGAACCATTTGGAAAGTCTATTATGAAGCCAGTGTTAAATAGCAAAGCCTGATCAAATTGAAAAAAAAAAAAAAAAAAAATCAGAGATCTTGTATGCACCCCAAGATTTTAAAAAGGAAGTTTAATAGTCTGCTTTACATGATATCGTAGAAAAAAGTAGTGCCACCATGGCCCGATAATCATCTGATTTCTTTGTAGATCACTGTATTCTGTATGGACCTCATCATCGTAAACATGTTTCCATAAACCTCTTTGAAGGAGAAGCACTTCCCAGAGTTAATTTTACTGATACTCAAACTTGACCAAAGTACAAACAAAAGCGAGAGAAATATTTTAGAAAGTCCCTATATACAAAAAAGTAAACAGTAAAGTTACATTGCTTTTAGAAAAAGGCCAAATGGATCAGTTTCACCAAGAACATATGAAGTGATAAAACAAACACATTTTTGAGAGTCACGGCACATAGCATTTCCAAAGGTTCCAAAAGGAAAAAAAATAAGCTGGCTGTTAGTGTGTTGGAAGAAGATCATAAGTGCAATTTCTTGCTCAAAAAATAACTGAAACTGTTACCAAATACAACAAAAGAAAATATCCATACGGGGTATATGTAATAATGCTTCAAATATGAATGCAACCATGCACTGTGGAAACTTCGTTTTTACTGGTTGTGTTGCTCACACTCCACAGCTCACGATTCACAATATAGTTTTTAAAAATACTGCTATAATGGCAATAGTGAAAAGTGTCATAAAATGTAAGAAGAGTGAATAAGTCAATTGATATCTTAATAAACAGAACAGAAAAATGCAGTAAATCTGTATATGTCAGAACGTGGCGGAATAGAAATTTCGACTGCAGAAGAATGGATACAAATGAACAATTTTATAACTCTGCTGAAGTATTTTTATCAAGCAACAACTTATATCCCTAGCGATTGATCATCAGTATCTTTAATTGTATCATTGATTGGCATCTTAAATTCAAAACTTGCTCAGAAGAATGACCATATAGTACTGCTCAAAAGCCACATGTGTGGCTCTGTTAACAGGAGATCTACTTTGGCAATAAAAACCTTACAGTTGTTGATTGCCACTTTAAACGATCTACGGTTTAAAACTAAGTATTTGACTAGCAACGAAATTGTAAATACGAAGACTGAAATTTTGGTATTTCTACGTCAAAACTGTGCACTGGCAACTACAAATAAAATTGGTCATTAGGATGAGGATGTTGGTGAACCTGGACCCTCCTGGTCAACATCAAATTCTACTCCTGAAAATAAATACCCAGCAGATGATTTATGGGATATCCTTAAAAAATTTTGACTGAGAATGAATTGGAATATTCAGACAGCTGTCACCTGCTGTTTGAAGAACATTTTATTTGTTATTTAAAAGAACCTTTGCTGCTGAGTACCGCTAATATTTTTCAATATTGGGCTTCTAGTCCGTGTATTTATTTACAAGTGATAGTAATCAAATATTTATTAGCTCCTCCCATTAGTCATCCTAGCGAACAATTGTTCAGTGCTGCTGGTCAGATCTATGAAGGCAGAAGAGCTAATTTAAGTGGCGAAAATGTTGAAAAAACTATTGGTTTTAGCTCATAACATCAGGCTTTTAGGCTTTGATTATTAAATCTTATTTTATTAGTGACGTTCCACTTTTTGTTTCGATTATATTTAAGTACATTTTTAATTATTCTGTATACGTGAAACTACTTCAAAAATATTGGTATTGATTTGGTTTTAACTGAAAATTTAATATGTGATACTAGTTTAGATAGCAGGATATCGTATTTTAAAAGGTAGAATAATTTATGTTGGGTTAGAAGATTGAAACTTGTTTTTATTGTTGTTAACAAATAACAGTATTATTATACATAAGCTAATATGTATTTGATTTACCAAAGCTAAAACTTCAAGTAATTAATTAATAATTTTATCCATGAGACAAATTATTTTAATTTAATTCAGGCTGTTTCTTTTTATTATTGCTAAATAAAAATAACTGCATTTATTTTTGCTAAGTTGCATTGCTCAAAACCTGGTTTGGTACTATTTTATTGTTTATTTTATTCTAATAAATAAATATTAAAAACTGTGTTAATAATTTTGTGAAGGTACAATTTATATCAACAATACTATATATATAACAAAATAACAGTTCAGTATTTGCATGTCATATATACTTCGTGTAAATGTTCTAAGATATATAATTATTTTTGAACATTTGGCTTCGGCTACGGCTGAAGGTTATCCCAAGAGGCGAATATTGAGCTGATCTTCAGCTTCGGCCAAAAATGGACCTTTGGTCAGACACTAGTGGTAGCACAGGTGACATTTTAAATAATAGGAAAGGATATGATTAGGATAAGTAGTGGTTACAATTATATTTTGCAATAACAATTCAAAAGCTCAAGGTTTAACATTGGATAAAGTTGTTGTAGATGTTGGAGACAAAGAAACTTCTGCAGTTTTAACATATGTTGCATTATTGAGAGTAAAAACTTTAGAAAGCCTTGTGGCTGAATGCATACTGCATGTTTTGCAGTATGCTCTATTGCATGGGAAAGACCCTCTCTGAAGTCTAGCAGTCAGAAGGTAAGTGTTTGTTGACATAGATCATGTTTAGATTAGGAACTGCTGAAGCAAGTGCAGTGGGAATCCGGTAGGATTTTGAAAAGGACATACATTTCAGGGAAAGAAATTATGTCCACTGAGAAGGTTCTCGTTATTGGATTCCAAGACAGGAGAGAACTGGGTGATGAATATTGGTCTGTAGTTAGCCTTAGGGGGTGCAGAACGGGAGTTGTCGGTGGTAGCATTGGGAAAAGATGGCTTGGGATAGATTTTTGGAATACCTGGAAAATGATCCATGAACATAACAGATATGTTTGCAATGGATTGCAAGGCTGTACAGAAGGAAATGTTTGCTATGAAAGGGATGTCAACTGTCAAAGTCTATATATTTGAGACATACAAGGGGGCTGAGGAGGTAGTTGTTCAAAAATATTCCTCTAGACATCCAGGAAGAGGTTTGCATAAGATGAGCCCTTGCAGGTACTCATGGCAGTGAAACATATCTGGTAATAAACTTGGGAGTTAAAGAAGAAGTAGTTTCTAGGGAGAATTAGTTTGACTCGGGATATGAGAAAGGATGTGGTTGGGAGATACAACAGTATGTACACTTTGACAGTTTCCATCACTACCACATTAAAGTTCCCTTCCAAACAGCCTTGCAGTCCATTGCAGGAACATTTGTTCCAATAATGAATCACTTTCTAGGTATTCAAAACAATTATCAAAAACCCTCATTTTCCACTGCTACCCCCCTGATCTTGTGCAAAAGCAAATATCTGATGTTACAACTCTCAAATCTCACTCTGCATTTCCTAAGGTTGACTGCAGACCAATATTCATCACTCTGGAATCCGATAACCAGATCCTTCACTATTGACACAATTTTCTATGTCCCTTTTCTATATCCTCCTTACAAAAATACTACCCACTGTCCCCCACAGTTACTTTAGCAGATCTCATAATCTAAAAACAAGCATTTATCTTTTGATTCTTCTAGACTACCACATAGATCTTTCCCCTGCAATAAACCATGCTGCAAAACATGCACCGTGCATCCAGCCACCACTACCTATTCTAATCCTATACAGGGAATCCTGTCCTATTATTGGACATGCCACCTGTATTACCACTCACCTAATTTACCAATTCACTTGCCTTCACTGCATTGCTTTTTATATTCGTCTCACCACCTAACAACTGTCCTACACAATGACTGGCCACAGGTAAAAAGTTTATAATGGAAATCCATGCCAGCTAACACAATTCCAACACTCTTAACACCTGTTTTACAATTCAAGCTGAGTTTTTATAGATTTCACTACCTGTTACATATATCTATTTTAACATTACTGTCTCACGTTCATTAAAGTATGGAACTGGTGGGATTTGAAATTTCTTTTTTTTTTTCCTCTCTTTCTCTCTCTCTCATCCCCCCCCCCTTTTTGATGAAAGGGTTATTGAAAAGTGGCTTAATTATGCTGTAAACTGACATCAAACATGTAGAAGTATGCACAACCTGGCATTTGAAAATAATAAAGCGAATCAAACCCTATCACACCATAACATGAAAGTTTAGGTGTCACATGAACACAAACTTTGGACAAAGTTATTGGCCAGAAAACTTGTTTTCCTAATCTCATGTTTAAATTCCTTTTATATAGCCATCAGTTTTGATACATTTTGGTTTAGTTTATTCCATCCTGAATTGTAGCTCATTGTATTTGTCCTTTTGTTGTAAACTTCATTACATAGACAAATATAAGTAATATCCATAAATCCACAAAGAAAATTCTGGTGTGCCTAATAAATGAGTAACTTTATTACTGGTGGCACTCAAGGGTACTCATTCAGATAAAAGTCCTGGAGGAAATGAAAAAGCTTTTGATTTAAACATATATGTAAAGTACCTATCTTATTTGTATTCTATCCAAAACCAAGAAAAAGCCAGTTTCTCACATGGTCAAAATAATTTCACATAAGCTTGTTATAAAAGCAGTGTGCTTATGGTACAATAATACCAAACAAATTTTATTGTTAACTTGACAAAATTGAAAAAAATTACTACTAATTCTGGACCCTACTCTATATCTCTAAGCCCACTTAATGCTACAGTCAGAAGAAAAACACTTTTAGTGGGGGGGGGGGGGAAAAAAGGGTGAAGAAGAAGGATAGGTAATGTAAACCCATCACTTACCCCCTTGCCAAAGATCAAGCCAGAAAAGACAGTGACAAATATAAAAAATTAACAAAATTTCCCTATAGATAAAATTCTGTCAGGTAACTAGCCGAGTGAGTGCTTGGGTGATTTACAACATTTTTGCTGTCATAGTACCTGCCAACTTTATCAAGTGACTGCTGCTAGTGTGTGATGGGGCTGCTGATATTCCGTGTGTAATCCTTGCAACATCTTGCTCCTGATAGGTTGTGGACTACTGGAGGAAACTGTTTGCTACTGGTGGGAACCACTGATTATTGCGAGGAGACCTTACGGTACTGCTACCTACCGGCGGGACCAATAAGAGAGGCACGTACTTTCCAAGAATATTTTGAGACTGTTCTCAGATTCCGTTGTTCTCTCATTGTTTGGATCAATGAGCTCTAGGCTTTACTTAGTTGAAATCCAGTATCTCTTTCGTCTATCACAACCAAAATATGGATTTTGGCAGCTTCAAATAAAATGCTGCCCCAGTAATCTCTTGTGAATTTGAGAATTTTAGTAGCTTAGTAGTCCAGTTTTGATGCTGCACTTGGCAACTGCTGACATGTCAGTTTGTTCCAGACAGAGTGTAGTGTGCATGTTCAGAGCACCTTCATTTTATGCATCATATGGTTTGCTTGATGTATGTCATGTTTCACCTGGCTAGTTAATCAACATAATTTATCCATATGTAATACAGCCAAAACCTCCAGTCTTACCAAATTTCCTTATATTCCAGTATGAACCTTATTCTTGTAAAGATATGAGACACATGGCAAGTAGGTCTCACATGTCCACATATCAAGGATAGAGGAACAAACAGAAGATTTTCAGGCAATGGTTAAAAATCAGTGATTGAGTGAAAGAGCACACTGAAGAGAGTGACAAACGTGTAAGCAAACAGATGAGCAGGAATTATACACACAATCTAAAATTTCAACTATGTTTTTTGTAAGACTGATTGCAAACTTGTGATGTAACAGCTGATGATCTCACCAGATGCTACTGCTGCCATAGAGACAGGAATGTAACCTCTGTGTATACAGCAACATAGTCATATGAACCTTAAAAACTGAATAAAAGTAACTTAAATTCAGCAAGTTAAAGGACTACATAGTGACGTTAATGGCATGCTCACAAACTGGTGGAAATGGCACAAACCCATGGAGACATACTTGAAGAAAAACTTTCCAGGCTGCCAGTGACTGGCTATGATAAGTGCACTGAACATTTTCTTATGACGTATTGGGACAACTGCTATCCCTGGATTCAAATTTGTCTGCACATCTTATGTAAACAGCACTGTTAACAAGGCATTATCACACTGCAATGAAACTGATGACTTTGTGATAGTCATTTACAATTTTTGTACTGGGTGCATTAGGTGACAACAGATATTCCCCACCAATTGTCAGTATAATATCTACCTTTATTGCAATTTTTCAACCCTATGCTACTGATCTCTTGGATGCAAATAATCAGGATAGTTTTAATTTAAAAAGCCTTTGCTAACTGTGGTAAATTATTGGCTGTACCAAACCGAAATACGCCATGGCATTTCTATAATTTATAAATCAGTGTTTACAGTTGTCCTCTATCTCTCACTCTGCCTTTCACTGAAAAGTTGTTTCCATACATATATTACTCTGACATTTACTTCTCATGCCTGCAGCAACTGCTGTCCAACTAAAACCTCTAACTCTCCCCCTACCATGACTTCACATCACTGTCTGTAAGCTGCCTTACTCTCTATTTTCAATATTCAGTAAAAATCCGACGAAGTTTGAGGTTAACATTCAGTATATGATACGATAGTTGAAATCGAAATAACAACACTTTAGGTTCAGAAAAGTAAATAAACAACCATAAATAAGAAGTTTCTAATAAAATATAAACCATAAACTTACCTAAATGAGCGTAATCCATAATAATTCTGAAGTAAAGTAAACAGGTTTGGTTAAACAACCATATCACTAATATTCCACTAAATTAAACACTGTAAAGCACTTTAATAATTATAATTTTACCATTTGGTATTAAATTCACCAATAACTCGCAGTTCCAGACTAATTTAAAGCAGTAAATATGATTTTTAAAGCATCACCTCATGGATTGAGTTCAATAATTAATTCCAGCACATCTAAGTAATTTCAGAGGTTTAAAAGTAGATTTAACCAAGCTAAATAACCGGCAAGCCAATATTCTTTAAGTTTCCAATAGCCATCAACTAATAAACAGAAGATATGAATAAATAAAAATCCGTTTTTTTTTAATGACGTCGTAGAAACCGATTTGCAACTTGAATTTCTTTCTGACTAACATATTTCACGAACTAAAAACTTTTCTAAAACACTTAAATAAAATAAAGGTACGGTTTAAAAATGGTTTCAGGCCATAATAGACTTTAAATAAAAAGTGGATATATTCTTGCACCATCCAGGAAACCAGTAAATTTTAGAAATTCAATAACTTTTGATATCCTTCACCGATTTAAAAGATTTTTACACCACTGAACGCGGCAGGAGCTAGGGAACACTTTGAAAATAGTATAAACTTGATATTTTAAAATTTTGCAAATCCATATTTCGGATGTGACGTATTGCAATACTCTAAACAAATGCGCTTTCCGATTAACCAAATTTCAAAATTCATTTACACCAGTCTGGAAGCTATAAAACCATAACAAACCACATCACTACACTTGTCTCGTTACGCTCTTCATCTTGTGATTTTCTGGTAGTTCGCAGTTAACAAATTCTTTTTCTAGATAGACTGTTGTTTAGGTCAGTAGGCCATTTTGATAAAAGTTAGCCCGGACACAGTCTCGAGGCAGTTGATCAGAACATCTCGTGGAGTCAACACGTAATTCGTGGTTTAGTGGGTTTGAGAAAGCCTGGCTCGCGGTGGCTGATGGGAAGTGGGAATTCGGGCAGCATGGCTGACTGACGCCATTTCTAACAGGATAGGCAACCATTGAAATCTGAACTTTTCCGGCATGTGTTCATCGATGTGAACTTTAACTTTCAATTTCATTCGGGGTGGTGCGGTCTGTTCTGTTTCATGACTTGTGATCTTCGGCAAATGATTTTCTCCGATTGCCATTGCTAACTGTGACTTTATGTAAACTCTGAGAAAATTTCAAGAATATATACTTCAGTGATTTGGACTTCAACTTTTATTTCTAACTTAGTACCTTTCTTACAGGAGGTTAATCTGTAAGTGGCGGCCGTCTTCATCAATACAGTTAGCATTCTACAAGGTTTTTCACGGTTAAAGAACTTTTCCCGAACTTTGGTAACAATTTTGGATGACTTCAAGTTTAGGTGTACAAGCCGATACCCGTACCCCGATATCGGTTACGACCCTAACATGTCTCTGTCTGTTAGTAACTGCTTCCATAAATCTTCTTCCCGCCCTACCATGGCCACACATTGCTATTAGCATCAAAACTGAGCTGCATGAAACCTGACAGTGACTGTTCAAAACTGAATGCCATATACGATCTCACCTAACTCTCTGCTCTCCTTGTCTCTGAGCTCTGTATATGGTTGCTTGAAAAGTTTCTCAAATATAGATGACCTTTTTTGAGGCATCATACTACGTAGATTGAGGGGCATTTTTTTTTTTTTTTTTTAAATCCCCTTTGGTGCCTTGAAAGAGGAAAGCAACCAAAGTTTGAAGAACCAAGCCCTGTCCCAAAATGAAGCAAATAAAACCTTCTCAGTATGACCTAAAAGGATCGATTGCTCAATGGATTACTTCTAAGAATGTTATCTTTTTGCACTTAATAATTTCTAAAATCTTGTAAATAATTCCTTCTCTCCAGACTGTGTCATAGGCTGCTATTAAACCAACAGTTCTCATGCATTTTTCAAACTCAGCTTCAAAAAATGTGGTTAAGGTGAGAACTTGGTGTTCACAGCCCCACCTGTGTCTAAAACCTGCTTGTTTAATGGAGAATGTAGTTTCAATTATGGGAGTATTCTTTAGTAGAGAAGGCATTCTAGCAGTCTATAACAAACACTGAGGACGGCTATAGAATGGTAGTTCCCTGCTCAGCTGTTGGGCTTATCTGGTTTTAGAATTCCAACTACTCCCTGATGTGGCATGGCTACAGTATTTAAAGAGAGTCAAATGGTTATAAAGCATTCAGTTTCTGATAATAAGTTTACATAGATTTTATTGAGATTATATTCTTTGTTACATGTGGAATTAAACTAGCAAATGATCACTCTTATAGAGGTCATTATGAATAGCCCATTGAACAGTGTCTGTGAGGCCTGGTAAACTTATCAAAAGATCAGTGGAAGAAGAATATATGGCCAAGGAAATAATGAGAAAATGAAGAAATGTTTATTCCAAAACAGAGGATAAAGAGAAGTACAGAACCTTCACATAATAACAGGGAGGTGAGGAAGTTAAAGAGATTGGTGAGACGAGAAAAATAACAGAGTTAAGAAACAAAAAGGCAGTAAGGGAAGTCATGAAACAACTAACCAAGGAATTAATAATGTCAAAGAAACTGTTTAAGGATAAGTTTATGAAGGATATTATTGGTGCAGGGGTACCTCTGACTGATGCATCTAGAAATTTCTATAGCTATATCAGGAAACTGAGGGGAAGAGAGGGTATTGAGACAATTATAGATAAGGATGGAGAAGAAGTAACTGAGGAATTGAATAAGGCAGATTTATTAGGCAACTGGTGCAGTAAGACTAATTAAATACTAATACTAATTAAATATGAAGATATCTTGAAGGACCTTCGGAAGGACGGCGGTTCGAATCCCCGTCCGGGCATCCAGATTTGGGTTTTCCATGGTTTCCCAAATCACTCCAGGCAAATGCCGGGATGCTTCCTTCAAAAGGCCATGGCCGAATTCCTTCCTATTCCTTGCCCCAATCCTTTCCCATCTCTAAAGACCTCGCTGTTGAGAGACGTAAAGAAGTTAAAAAAAAAAAAAATTGAAGGAACTAAGGAATCTAAAAAAGCGTAAAGGGGCTGGTGTTGATAATATTACTACATATGTCTTAAAGATAGTAGGATGGGACATTGTACCTTACCTTGAAACATTGATTAAATTGAATCTGGATACTTGTTGTTTACCAGATGACTGAAAAAGTGCAATAGTAGTACAAGTCCATAAAGGAGGGGTGACAAACAGGGTTCAAAACCACAGGCCAATCAGCTTGACATCAGTGGTAGGTAAATTAATGGAGAGATTAATATGCAACCATATTAGAAGTGTGTGTGACAACGTAAGTGGTTTTCAAGTTGGTAGCATGGCTTTAGACAAGAATATTCACGCAAATCTCAGTTAGTTAGTAGGCTATTTGTAAGATATGTGTGATTAAATGGACAGAGGAGGTCAAGTTAATAGTGTAGCACTAAATCTTTCAAAGGCCTTTGACAGAGTGAATCATAAAATGGTGCTAAATGAGGTAAAAACTATTGGAGTTGATAAAAAGGGGATTTGCTGGGTAGAGGAATTCCTAAAAGGTAGAAAGCAAAAAGTTGGGGTAGGCTGTATCAAAAGAAGTAGGAGTTAACATGGGATTTCCACAGGGTAGTGTATTGAGACCACTGTTATTCAATATTCTAATGAATGATTGTGTTACTGGTTTACTGTCAGAAGATAGATTGTTTGCAGATGACATAATGTTATATAAAAGGATCAACACAATAGAAGACTGTAAAAAGCAGCAGGGTGATCTAGATAGGGTAACTAGCTGGGTGAATCAACATGGAATGAAGATAAATGCAATGAAGAGCCAGATTATTAGGTGCACAGATAAAATGCTAAAGGTTGATTATGATTATAAAGTAGGGAAGAAGCTACTTATTGAAGATTTGAAATGTAAATACCTTGGCATAAAATTTGATAGCAGACTTAACTGGGCAGGACACATTGGACAGGTAATAGGGAAAGGGTTCAAAATCCATCACCTGTTGGAAAGAGTGATGAGAGGATGTAATAGAGAAGTGAGGGAATTGGGGTACAAAACTTTGGTCACACCACTGCTGGAATATGGTGGTGTAGTTTGGGATCCACATTTTGGGTATCAAATACAAGTGTTGGAGGGGGTGCAGAGGAGGGCTGCCAGAATTGTCTTTGGAAATTACTGCAGAACATAATTGCTAACTAATATGATAAAAGAGTTGGAGTGGGATTCACTGGAGGTTGGAAGGAGAGTGAAAAGAGTCATGGGAGTGTAAAAGGCCTATACTGGTGATGAAGCATGGAAAGATATAGGCGGGAAAATTAAGAGAGGAGCTTGGACGGGTAAGGTTGACCATGACCACAATCTGTCACTTGATTTCAGGCATAAGGGTATGGGAAAATTTCCTTTCATAGGAAAGGGTGTAAGGGACTGGAATAAAGTGCCAAGAGAAGTGATGAATAATTTACTGGAAACACTGTAGGAATTTAAAGTAATTAGTAGAGGGCAAAAGTAGGTTGGAAGAGGAAAGGAGAAAGGGGTGTGTAGGGAAATATCCACCCGAGTGGGCGCTCCATAGCAATTTTATCAATGATTATTATTATAAATTCTTCTGCTCACAGATATTGTTTACTGGGCTATTAATAATGACCTCTATAGAATGACAATTTCCTTATTTAATTGAGTAAACACAGTAAACATAATGAAAGATCAGTGCAAGAAAATTTAAGTTATTTTATACATGTCCAAAAGGCACACATCTCTCACTTGACAAGCCTCATGTCACATTACAAGTATTGTCTCCGAGTAAAAGAAATAGTCTAGAAAGTTGTCTGGTCATGTCTGATTCTATTCATGTGGCTGTCAGGATCTGTTATAATATAAATATCAAAATGTCAGAAATTCTCCTTCAGTTTAGTTTAATTGACTACACAGTTAAATTTGATCATGCACATTAACCATAACTGCCTACAAGAGTAAGGGCAGAGTAAGAGGTTCAGAGCAAACAGTGCTGCAAATACAGTAACTTCACTTATTGATACTTTACTCTCTTAAAACCAGATTGTGTGTCATGCTAAATCATATTTCTTGTAGGCAGAGAGATAACAGATTAGACCAATACAGGGTGGTCAGAAATTCACTCATCGGCGGGTAAGGGCAGTGTTCGGGACATTGCACTAACGAAATAAATACAAAAAAAATCTAGTAAAAGTCGTACCGTTTTTGAGTTATTCGCAGCTTAAGTTGGCCAATAAGAGCGCTGCGTGGGCGAATTCAAACAGCCTTCCACTGGCGGTGTTGCCAAGCGTACTCGAGGCATGCGGCCGCCACAGAAAACGAAAAGAAAAATTCTTCGGAAGGGGGGATCGAACCCACAACCTTCAGATTGAGAGTTTGCCGTCTTACCGACTACGCTGCCAAGGCACTAGAATTTCCATGTTTTTAGAAGCCACTAGGGCGGGAAGTCAGTGGTGGTTCTAAAGGACCATGCCCGAAGAAGTCTCGCAGTCGAACGCAACTTACTGATAAAGACACTGTCATCATGCAACGTCATCAATTTTCGTTTGAAGAGTACGCCGATATGCATTTGGCGTATGGCGCTGCTGGACAAAACAGGGCTGAAGCAGTTAAGATTTACACGACTCGATTTCCTAACTGTGTGATTCCATTGGCCAACACTTTTGTGTTGGTTGACAGAAGGTTGAGGGAGACGGGAAGTATTGTTGTCCACAGGCCCAACGCCGGACGAAATCAGTTCAGGCGGAGTGTAGGATTTGAAGACAATGTCCTGGAAATGATTGCTGATAATCCGAGGACAAGCTCTAGGGTCATTGCCAATGCATTGCAGATACGTCCAGTAAAAGTGATCCCTCAAATTCTCCGTTTAAATGCAGCCTTTCAATAGGGTCATTTTTGTTGTTTTTTAATTACCAGGCCTCACATGCCACTGTTTTGGACGTCCTTCACGACGAAGGGTTACATCCCTTTCACTTTCAAAAGGTTCAAGATTTGGAGGAAGACGATTTTCCACTTTGAGTTCAGTTTTCACAGTGGTACCTGCAGCATTGTAACGATTATCCAAACTTTGAAAAGAAGGAGCTGTGGACGGATGAGGCGTGCTATACCAGGGAGAAGTGTTTTAATAGCCGAAACAGCCACATCTGGGATGTCGAAAATCCGCATGCAATTTTTGTCAAGTCATACCAACACAAATTTAGTGTTAACATTTGGGCGGGTATTTTGGGCGAGTTTATACTAGGCCGTGTTCTACTTCCGCAACGTTAAAATGGCACTTCTTATTTAGCATTTCATGAAAACGTCCTTCTGTTGTACTTAGAAGATGTTCCTTTGGTAATTCGTAATGACATGTGGTTTCAACATGAAGGCGCGCCGCTGCATTTTGCAGTACCGGTACGCCAACACTTAGATGCATTGTATCCTAACAGGTGGATTGCTCGAGGAGGCCCAATTCACTGGCCAGCTCGGTCACCAGACAACAACCCATTGGATTTTTATCTCTGGGGAGCTGTCAAGGCCACTGTTTATGAGACTGAAGTAGAAATAGAGTAAGAACTTTTGGCTAGGATAATTCTAGCTTTTGATGAAATTAGAGAAAGTTACAATTTTGGAAGACTCGCAAATTCAGTAACTCAGCGTTGTCGTGCCGGTATTGCAGTTGAGGGAGGACATTTTGAGCAGTTGCTGTAAAATGTAAGGACCCTATTTTTTTGTTATTGTTGTTTATTGGGATACATTTTTACTACGGTTACTACTGCGGGTTGACGCTTATTGTAAGTAAATCCGTGTTGGCTTTCAATGTTGCGACTGATAACGTCAAGTTGGAATTGAAACTACGGCACAGTAATTTTGTTTTGTATCAGTGACAAAAGGGCTTTCAATGAGTAACAGCTTGTTTACCTTTTGCGGCTTGCCGCAAGTTAGCGAGTTGATGCATGTTACCAAAATGTACAACTTGTTTGAATAAGAACAGACTTTTTGCAGCAGAGAAAGTTACGTTACAAACGATAGAATGGGTTTAATGTTCTTTTTTCCAAAAGTTTATTGTTTTTTTGTTTTATTGTTGCAAAATAGTAGCAAGGATATTCACGTTAATCAATAAAAATGTTGTGATCGAAATCTAGTGAAATACGATTACATGGAATAAAAGAAGCTTCTTTACAACGAATAAATTAAGTTTGCAGATTTTTTTTTTTGTGCCAGTAACTAAACGATTTTTGTACAAAAATTAAAGATTAATCTGACAAGCAGATCAACTAATTAAAAAACAATTCCCAAAAAAAAGAATACTCTAGCCCCACCACCGACTTCCCGAAAAATGTCGCGGATTACCAATCAATTCCGATTACGAATAAACAGTCCGCCCTAGTGGCTTCTAAAAAGAAGGAAATTCTAGTGCCTTGGCAGCATAGTCGGTAAGACGGCAAACTCTCAATCTGAAGGTTGTGGGTTCGATCCCCATTTTCGAAGAGAGTTTTTCGTTTCGTTTTCTGTGGTGGTCGCATGCCTCGAGTACGCTTGGCAACACCGCCGGTTGAAGGCTGTTTGAATTCGCCTGCGCAGCGCTCTTATTGGCCAACTTTAGCTGCGTATAACTCAAAAACGGTACGACTTTTACTAGATTTTTTTTGTATTTATTTCGTTAGTGCAATGTCCCGAACACTGCCCTTACCCGCCGATGAGTGAATTTCTGACCACCCTGTATAAATAGCAACATCTTAAAATGTATGCCTGTATTATAAATTGACTAACTATATTAATAAAAAAAACTAATATAATTTAATTTTAACATACTAAGCATACTATACAGGGTGCTATACTGCTAAGATTTTTGCATTGATTACACTTATATATGATTTTATCCCACATGGCACATCAATTAGGAACAACAAGGGAAAAATTGACAAGAGTTCACAATATTTATTGCACAAAAGGATCTAAATGATTCACATTTGTTGTTACATAAAGTTTTTCTTGTACTGTTTAGAATAGTTTTGAATGTACAGTCAATTGATTGGTCTGGCTAATGCTTCAGTGGTAGGCATTTACATCCAGGCAGGGACAGAATTCACGAAACCCTTACCTTTCGATTATGCTTTGCTCCAGACAGTACTACCTCATGGGACAGCATGAATGCTAAGTGGTACACTAAATTCATGACATAATAGACATTCAGTTCCCAGTACTTTAACCAAAGCAAACAAAAAAAAAAAAAAAAATAGCTCCAGGTGGAAGAGACTTGCTGATGCATAGAGACAAAGTTAGGAATCCAACAGTTAAAATGATTAAAACAATTCCATTTTTAGTTATCATAATTATTGAAATAATGAAATTGATTGATTTTCAAGGAATGACACCACTTTTCTGATCAGGTTGAGAGCTATCGCAGCTTTATTTATAAACAACAGACAATTCACTAGCAAATGCAGTTCTATGACGAGTGCTGAAAAGATTCCCTAAAATACATAAAGGGAGAAAAAAATTGGAACCCATAAGACAGTTTTCATGGATAAAGTCACAATTTCTAGCACTGCAGGATTACTGAATTGTGTGTGACAAACACAAAGTTTAAACGCAAGAAGGAAGGAGTTTTAGGAAAGTTGTGAGATAACAACCATAGAATTAGTTAACTTGTGTAAGTAATAGTTAAAATAATATGTTGGGATATTTAAGTTGGCTAGCATGTAAACCAAAGATTTATGCAATGAACATCGCTGACTGTATCTATGTTTTGTTTTGTTTTACTCGTTGTTATAGTAGACTGGCTTAAAACATTGTTGGTTTGAGTTTTTTGTTAAGCTTGTGAAAGTTTTAAACACTGAGAGTACAATAAAAAAAAATCAATGTTGAACAAAAGAAACCGAAGGAGAATTATTTTTAATGACTGATGAATAATTTTTTTTTAGAGAAAGGTCTGTATTATACAACGGCGAGGCGGCTAACGTTTGTCATTTTTGGCTAAAATCAAAAGTGCATAACGGGTCCTATTAAATGACAGAAAGTAAGTATAAACCTTGCAATTGGCGACCCTGGACCAGAATTGTGGGTGTTAATTAAGGTGATTAACATAACACCTTAAACGTCTGGAGTTTCTTCTGAAGCAGTGGTTTCAGTTGACCAGCAGCAGAGAGCTGATCTACAGGCAAGTGCATCAAGTGAGAGAATTCCAGTTTTCATTTTGTTTTTGGGGCTGCAGTGTCAACGATCACATTCCAACAGGAAGGATATTAACTAAATTTTGAACACTCAGTAAATGATTATGAAAGTGGAATCAAAGTTTAACTTACAAGTTGAGTAACATTTTGTTAAAGAACAGTTGCAAAGTTAATTTTTTTTCATGTGACAAAAGTAATTAAAGGGGTAAAATTTGTGATTTTAAGAAATTGTAAGGAAAAGTAATACCATCAATTAGTGGTAAAAATCTTGCCATATAAAAAATTGTAGTAACATGTGTAGTCTAGAATCTGTGGATTTCCGTCGAGAAGCAAGAAGCAATTAAGGAATTATTACAAATAAAACAAAGAAAAGGGGGGAATTTATATGTACAGCCAAATTAGTTAAAAAAGCAAAAGATCAGTATTTTAAGCATTTTCGTATATATGTGTCGGCTTTGTTTCCAGGCCTGAGGCCGTCGAATTTTGTTGTTTCCTTTCAGTGATAATATACATGTTTTTCAGCAGTTATGATAAAACATTGTAAGTTAGTTGGTACTTTTCTGTGTCTTCCTAAAAATTGTGTTGCAGAGTTGAATGTGGACAGCGTTGTATTGTTGTGGATTGGAGTTGTAAGTTTGTAATATCGATTGCGGTGTAAAGAATTTCTGCTAAGAGTAATAATACCGTTGTGTTTCCTTGCATTATGAAATTTTAAATGTTAAATTATTATGGAAAATAAGTGTGGAAAATTGGTTAGTGAGTTGGGAGAAACAAACAGTAATATGTCAGAGGGGGAAACAGTAAGCTCCGAAATCTTAAGTTTTGATGGAAAATATGAAAACCTAATGGGTGTCCGGGGAGATAGTAATTCGGTGAAAAATAATTTCAGTAGCAGTCCTATTAATAATGGGGATAAAGATGGGGTTACGGGTTATTTTCCAAACAATGATCTCAGCAACATTGATGAGGGTGACGAATTGGTTGATGGAGAAAATGAAATTAATGGGGGACAGAATTCAATAGGATATACAGTTTTGCCAAAAACCAAATCAACCCGAGTACGCTCGAGAAAGGAATACGGACCTAGGGTTGCTATTAAATGCTATAAGAGAAATGAAACAAGACATCAAAGAAAGCCAAGAAAAATTTAGGCAAGAATTGAAACAAGACATAGGAGAACTTAATGAAAAAATCGAACGTAGTCAAAGGAGGGCAGAAGAGATGATGGGGAGGATGTCAGATAGAACTGAGAAGGTGGAAAAGGAGTCCGAAGAAAAATTACAGACGATTAAGAGCGATATTTTTGAAGTTAAGAAAAATGTACAGCAAGACGTTAATGATTTGGCAGGCCACTGTATAGAGGAAAAAGAGAAAATTATCGCTAAAAGAATAGAAGGATCACTAAGCCAGAAAATAGAAGGAAATCAGAAGGATATTGAAAGCAGGATGGAAAATATTTTAGAAGGCCAAGTGCAATGTGAGATTAAAATACAGAGCGTAGCGGAACATGCTAATAATGTAGGAAGACAAATTACTGGTTTGTCGACGGAAGTAGGCCAAATGTGTGGGAATATGAGCCACATTAATGAAAGACTTGAAAAAGTGGAAAGGCGGCCAGACACCGTGGTTAGTCGTATACCAAGTTATTGTCAGATTACTTTACCAGAGACTGTGTTTGAACCAAGCGGAAAAGTACACCCCGCCAATTTTGTGAAGATATATTCCCGAACCTCGCCAATGGAGTGGTCGGATACAAATAAAATCCGCTATGTACAAAGCAAATTAAGAGATGAGGCTTTTTCATGGAGTTGTGAAGTTACAGAGAGGTGTAATAATTATGACGAATTCCTAAAAATGTTCTGAGATAGATACTGGTCTCAGAGAAAACAGCGCAAGGTAAGGAGTGATTTTTACAACTTTAGGAGATACTATAGAGGCGACGGCAGTATGAGGAAATTTTGCGAGGAGATGAGAAAGGAATTGCGGCACCTGGACCAATAGGTAGGGGAAGTAGAATAAGTGGAGATATTCCTACAAAAGCTGCCACAGCAAGTTCAAGATAAACTGGTGGTTACTCTAGGGGATAAGATGGAAGATTTCTTGGACATGCTGGAAAGACTCGACCGATTCCAAGAAAGTTATGAAAATAACATTGAAAGGAATCGAGAATCTGATCACAGATATGGTAAGCCAAGGGACTATCAATACAGGGAGCGAGCAAGTCTTTGGCCACCAAAAGGAAGTGGAGGATATGGACAAGAAGGATCGCACAGGCAAGAAAGGCAAGAGGGGCATAATTTTAACAAGAATGCGAGCAATAATGGCTACTGGCATAATAAGAATAATTATACATCGGGGGAATGAAGCAGCAATAGCCAACCGCCAAAACAAGTGATGTATGTGAGAACAGAAAATAAAACCGAAATCAAGGAAGGAATAGGGGCGGAAAACTCAAGTCCGCGACTGTTAAGGTCCGCAAGGGAGCGAGTGGTGAAGTTAAAGGACCATCCTATATTGAAAAAAATAAAAGGGCAAGTGCGGAATCTATCCAGAGCAACAGGCAAAACAGCAATTCCAGATACTTAGAATGGTGGAAATATCTACATCTAATTAGTGATAAGAGATGCGAAACCAATTCCACATATGAACGAAGTGGGTGGAATAACCAAGAGATTAAAGAGATGGCCGAAATCAATGTGCGGGAGGAAGAACCTAGCGAAAGAAAAGTTGAAGAAGAAACGGGTAGGGCGGAAGCAAAAAGCTAATTTTTGAAGGATAAATTCACAGAGGAGAATTTTGCAGAGAATGATAGTCAGCTACCGTTGGATGATGAAGAAAGTGAAAAAGATATTCCTAGCAGCGATGATGAAGAATACGAATATGGAAGAAGCGAAGATGAGTATGAAAGTAATGAAGAAAACGGAGTAAGAATATTTTTTATAAGGAGTTATAATGATGATAACAGAAATGAGGATTTATCGCAAATAGGGTTAAAAATGAATAATGAAACCGGTAGTTTTAAAAAAATGAATACATCCTGTTTACAAGCTAATGCCGACGTACCTACGTGTTTCGTACTCGACAAAAAGGATCAAAGCAAAGAAACTAAAACATTGTAGCGAAGCGCAAACGAGGATGGCCGCCATCAAGTTGTTATGAGTTATTTAAAGAAAGAATATCCACCTGATGTTAGAAAAAAGGAAATGATTGAATGGTCGCAGCATGAGATTATGAAAGACTTATTGCAGGAAAATGTTTGTAAAGCTGTGGAAGATAAAGATGAAACATTTTTTAATACTAAAGAAAAAGAGAATTTAAAAGACGAAATTCAGGGATCTGCAGAAATGAAGAAATGGCATAGAGAGGGTGAAGAGAGATGCGAAGAAAATAATTTGATTGCGGGAACATTTAATGTATTAAAAGGCGAAGGCGCGAGCGAGTATACCGAAAGTTATGAAGAAAATGATGAAGAGTTTCAAGAGCAAAGAGCCTGTGGTCGTCAAAAACCAGAGGAATGTGAAAATAATCAAAAAGTGAAGTGCTTTGTGATACGAAGAGAAGATATTAAAGAAGATGAAGAAGAAAATTTGAAGGGAAAAGTAAAAAAGAAGAGGAAAGGATTAAATATACACTATGAAGGAAGGAATATATTACGATTGAAGGAAGAAGAAGTAAGAAGTGGAGAGAAGAAAAAGTGAAAGAAATAAGATGTATAGGATAAAAATGTGAGAGAAAACTTGATGAGAAGGGCTGAAGAAAGAAAGAAACGTCATGGCCAGAGGATTCGGTTGACCGAATTCAATGTCGGTGATTTGGTGTGGGTTAAAACAACCAAAAATCATGTGAGATCAATGCCGAAATTAAGAAATAAATTGATATATATTGGAAGCCTTTCATAGTCAAGGATAAACCTCATCCAAATGCTTATTTGTTAGTCTACCCTGTATCAAAAAATAGATTTGGGTTGCAGAATATAATAGATTTAAAGCTTTATGGGGCGAAGGAATACTAATATTACGACTGATGGTCGCATAGCACATTTTTCTTGTTTGGCCACTTACGGTATTAGATATTTCGATACATGTTCAATTTTTTTTGTTGAATTGAGGCATTTTTTTAAATAACATGATGTATTTATTGAGATCAATTAAGTGGTAGTTTAATTTTAACCTTAATATTTTTTTTTATTAATTGAATACAGAGAATATCTAAAACTGATCCTGAAATACGATGAGTGTAAAATCTGAACATTATTTCGATGAAACGATTTTGATAGACTTTTGCATAGGAAAGTGAATAAAATGTGGTATAGTGAGTAATTTAATTTTTTTTTTTTTTTTTTTTTTTTTTTTTTTTTTTTTTTTTTTTTTTTTTTTTTTTTTTTTTGTAACTGTAACTGTGGGTAACTGTGGTTGTTATTTAACATTTCGTTTTGTGAAATCATCATTTAGTTAAATAATGATATAACTGCTCCAAAATGGGGGGCATATGTGAGATAACAACCATAGAATTAGTTAACTTGTGTAAGTAATAGTTAAAATAATATGGTGGGATGTTTAAGTTGGCTAGAATGTAAACCAAAGATTTATGCAATAAACATCGCTGACGGTATCTATGTTTTGTTTTGTTTTACTCGTTGTTATAGTAGACTGGCTTAAAAAATTGTTGGTTTGAATTTTTTGTTAAGCTTGTGAAAGTTTTAAACACTGAGAGTACAATAAAAAAAATCAATTTTGAACAAAAGAAACCGAAGGAGAATTATTTTTAATGACTGATGAATAAATTTTTTTTAGAGAAAGGTCTGTATTAAACAACGGCGAGGCGGCTAACGTTTGTCATTTTTGGCTAAAATCAAAAGTGCATAACGGGTCCTATTAAACGACAGAAAGTAAGTATTAACCTCGCAAAGTACACGAATGTTGAATTAAATCACAAAATATGAATTAAGGGTTTCGGAGAGACTATACTAGCCTTTTCCAACCAAATGTTTACCTCTCCTTCACCTGGCGCACCCTCTTCGCACGGACGAGGCTCTGGCGACTGAAAGATTCCCGGTATAAGGAATCACCCACTGCTTGCCAACGGCCTCCGAAAGGAGGGCGGAAGAGCGGGGAGCGGATCAGGGCACCCTCTTGCCCTTGGGGTTGGAAACGGCCCCTAAAGGCGGATGAATCAGAAATGATCAACGGCATGGGGATGCAGAAGGCAATGCATTAAATACCCAAAGGCTATCCCGAGGACATGTAAGCCTCTCAAGTTACATATATCATGATGGCTTCTTCTTTGGTAGAATATTCCTGAGGTAAAATAGTACCTGAATCGGATCTCCAGGTGGGGTCTGCTCAGGGAGGAGTCATCAGAATGGATAGAAACTTTCTATGGATCGGAGCGTGGAATGTTAGAAGTCTGAATAGGGAGGTAGGTTAGAAAACTTAAAAAGGGAGATGGAACAAATTAAGTTAGATGTTGTTGGGATTAGTGAGATTAAATGGAAGGACGCACAGGATTTCTGGTCTGGGGAACACAGGTTAATTAGCACACAAGCTGTCAGTGGAGTCACTGGTGTAGGATTTGTAATGAACAAGAAAGTAGGGAAACGGGTGAGTTATTATGAACAGTTTAGTGACAGGATTATTTTGATGAGGTTAAAAACTAATCCCGTCCCAACCACATTAGTACAAGTTTATATGGCAACTTCACAGGAAGATGACAAAGAAATAGAAAAAATATACGCTGTAATTGAAGAATTAATCCATTATGTGAAGGGGGAGGAAAATCTAATAATCAAGGGTGATTGGAATGCGATAGTGGGAGAAGGAAAAGATAGCACTACTGTAGGAAGTTTCTACATCTACATCTACATATATACTCTTCAATTCACAAAATTGTGGGTGGCAGAGGGTGCTCAGCACCAAAGCTAATTTCTTTGCTGTGCATTCCAATCCCTAATGGTACAAGGGAAAAAAGAATTCATATAAGAATCAGTCCGCACCTTATATCTCTAATTTTATCTTTCCTGTCCTTCCGACTCAAATAGGTTGGTGGAAGAAGTATTTCACTACACTCAAAAGTGAAAGTGGGAGTACACATGTTTACCAATAAGTTTAAACGAAACGTGTGTCGTCTATCTACCAGAGACTCCCAACCTAGTCTACTAATCAGTTCTGTGACGCTTTCATAAGGACTGTAGCAAGCGGTCACAAATCGAGCGGCTCTTCTCTGTACTTTCTCTATACTTTCGATCAACCCCTTACAAAACAGATCCCAAATGGCACAACAATACTCCAAATGTGGACGCACAAGAGATTTGTACGCTATCTCCTTTGTTTGCTCATTACAATTTTTCAAGATTCGACATATGAATCACAGCCTAGAATTTGCTCTACCTACTAACGAATTCATGTGTATGTCCCATTTCATGTTCCTTTGTACTGTTACTCCCAAATATTTCATAGAATCGACCATATCAATAACTGTATTGCTTAACTCGTATTTCTGAACAATTGGATTCTTTTTGTTAGTTATATTCATTGTCTTGCACTTTTTACAATTTAGAGTAAGTTGCCACTCTGCGCACCAAGCCAAAATAACATCCAGATCGCGCTGAATTTCTAAGCAATCGGCCAAATTTCTTACTTCCCTACAAATAACCGCATCATCAGCAAACAATCTAAAAAGGCTTTGGTCTAGGAGAAAGAAATGAGCGAGAAAGCAGGTTGCTAGAATTTTGTGAAAGATATAAGCTAGTAGTGGCATACACACTGTTTAAGAACCATGCAAGAAGAATATACAGCTGGAAACGTCCGGGGCATAAAGGCTGATGTCAGCTAGATTATATTATGATCAAAGAGAGATTCAGGAATCAAGTTCTAGACTGTAAAGCGTACCCAGGAGCAGACGTAGACTCTGACCATAATTTGATAATAATGAAGTGCAGGCTGAAATTTAAGCAAATAAGGAAGCAGTATAAGCAGAACAGACTGGAAGTGAATAAACTGAAACAATATAGCATGAGAGAAAAATTTGCAGAAATGGTAGACTTAGGTCTAAGAAGTAACTCTGAAAGGAGCTCAACCGAGGACAAATGGAATACATTAAAGGCCGAAATAATGAAAGCTGGTAAAGAAACATTAGGCTTTAGGGAAAAAGGTGCCAGAAAACTTTGGATCACAGAAGAAATTTTGGAGCTGATGGATCAGAGGAGAAGGTACAAAAATGCTCAGGACGAAGCAGGAAGAGAGCAGTACAGGCAATTTAGAAATCAAATTAATAGGAAATGCTAAATAGCAAAAGAAAAATGGCTACAAGAAAAGTGTGAAGAAGTAGAAAAGGAAATGGTCGTAGGTAAAGTAGATGCTGCATATAGGAAGATCAAACAGAATTTTGAAGAAATGAAGAAAAGAGGTGTGAACATTAAAGCTGCCGATGGGAAACCTCTTTTAAGCTCAGAAGATAGAGCTAACCGATAGAAGGAATACATTGAGATACTGTATGTTGGGGATGACTTGAACAATAGTGTAATGGAAAAGGAAGGTGATGTCGACATTGATGACTTAGGAGATCCTGTTTTGAGGACAGAATTTAATAAAGCTCTGAATGACTTGAAAGCAAATAAGGCAGTTGGAATTGATGAGAGCCCTGCAGAACTTCTCAAATCCTTAGGAGAAGAAGGAATTTAAATATTATTCAAGCTGATATCAAAAAGTGATGAAACAGGAGAAATTCCAACTGATTTTAATAAAAACATCATCTTCACACTTCCAAAGAAAGCACACGCCGACAAATGTGAGAATTATACACCATTAGTCTAAAAAATTACTGACCAGAATAATATACAGAAGGATGGAAAGGGTAGTAGAAGAGATAGTAGGTGAAGATCAGTTTGGGTCTTTAAGATTAATACTTGAAGGACGGATCAAGAAAAACAGAGATACTTTTATGGCATTTGTGGATTTAGAAAAAGCTTTTGATAATGTTAGGTGGGACAAGATGTTCAAAATTTTAAAGAAGTCAGGTCTAAAGTATCGAGATAGAAGAATACTCTATAAACTATATAAGAATCAAGTGGCTATAATAAAAGTAGAGAATCACAAGAGACATGCATCAGTTAAAAAGGGTGTGAGACAAGGTTGTAGTCTATGCCCGTAATATTCAACTTGTAAGAAGAAGAAGCACTGGAGAAAGTCAAAGAAAAATTTCCATGTGGCATAAGTGTTCAGGGAGAAAAAATCAGCATGCTACGATTTGCTGATGACATTGTCTTGCTAGAAGAGTGGGCTGAGGATATTGAGAAGTTACTGAATGGCATGAACAAAATACTGAAGGAAGATTTTGGACTGAATATAAATCAAAGCAAGACAAAAGTGATGAAATGTAGCAGAAATGATACCAATACCAGTAGGTTAAATATAAAAACAGGATCGGATGCAATAGGAGAAGTAAGTTCGGTTACTTGGGAAGCAAAATTACAACCGATGGCCGAAGCAGGAATGATGTTAAAAGCAGAATAGCACTAGCAAAAGGAGCCTTCATGAAAAAGAGAAACCTTTTAGTTTCAAATATTGATTTAGGAATTAGAAAGAACTTTTTAAAACTCTTTGTGTGCAGCACAGCACTTTAAGGTAGCAAAACATGAACTTTAGGAATACTGGAAAGAAAGAAAATTGAAGCATTTGAAATATGGTGATACAGAAGAATGCTGAAAATTAAGTGGACAGACAAAGTAAGAAATGAACTAGTTTTGGAAATGATGGGTGAGAAAAGAAGTTTGTGGAAGAAGCTTACAGAAAGAAGAGACAGGCTGGTAGGTCATATTTTGAGACATGCTGGATTGGTTAATTTGTTAGTGGAGGGAACAGTGGAAGGTAAGAACTGTAGAGGAAGACAGAGATTAGAATATATGAAGCAGATAATTGAGGATGTGGGTTGTATGGGGTATGTAGAAATGAAGAGGTTAGCATAGGATAGGAAGGGATGGAGGATTGCATCAAACCAGTCAAAAGACTGACGACAGCAAAAAAAAAAAAAAAAATTGTATCTAGATTCTTCAATGGTTCAAATTATAGTAATAATCCTTGTTTTTTCCATCGCAGTGCCGGTATTATTAGAAGGTAAGCTTATCGAGGTAGAAGTATTGACTATTTAAACAGTAATAATGATGATTATGACAGTAAATTCATCTCCAATGTGAATTAGATGTTTCAGATTATGAAGCTTAAAGAATGCAAGTAGGAAATGTTTTATATGTCCCGTTATTGCAACTAGCACAGATATTTCTTCAACATATAGTATCATGCATTACTCTACCTGGCATTCGAGAGTACATGGATTCAAACCCCGTTGGACATCTAGTTTCAGTTTTCCATGATTTCCATAAATTGCTCTTGATGAATGTAAAAAATGTTCCTTCAAAAGAACGTAACCGAATTCTTTCTCCATCCCAGTACCCAGTACCCTCCTGACTCAAACGGCATTGGCATTGATGAGAGGGAAGAAAATACTTCTTGCCGATCACACTCTGGATTTATGTTATTCAACTGCCGGACTCGATAGTGAAGTGGCCAGAGTGCTAGCTCCATTTTGCCAAGTATCCCCACTTCCATGTTATATTTTCTTAACAGCTCGTTAATGTCAAAATCATTAGAGGGGGAAAAGGAAAGAGGGCAAGGAATGGGATGCAGTTCATCCATTGTCTTTTGAAGGAACCATCTGGCTCTCATGGAGTCATTTTGATTAATCGCACAAAGCTGAAATCTGAATGGATGGACAAAGATTTAAACCCAATTCTTCTCAAAAGTCAGGCTTGAGTGTTACCGCAATGCTAGGTCACCAATGCGAGTCTGGCTTATTACATGAGTAGGGATATTACACCCGTCCTGACCACAATGGAACTCCTCCCCCGTCCTGTTTAGAATTTAAAAGATTCCAGGAGTCCGCCTGGCTGGCTGAGCTGTCACAGCGGGCGACATTAATGTTCCTTTTATAATTGGCCTCCCTGCCCCACAACCTTTCTGATGACATTCAGCAACTATTGAAATAATTAGGCTATTTTTGTATAGTGGGGTCAATTAGTCAGGGGCTTACACCCACAAATATATATATTTTTTTTCAACTGTACCTATGTAGAACAATAATGTATTTGAGGTAAGGACGTGTCAGGCATGTGAAGATTTTTACCGTAATTAACCTCTCTTTCAGCTTGGCTTTCATATTACAGCACCACTTCATGGAAGTTGTAACAGAAACAAATTAGTAACCCAGTAACTATGTTATACTATAAATATTTTTACCATAGCTAAATTCATCAGTTGTTATACTAGGTTAATGTGAGAGCATTTACCTGGCTATGGTGGATTAGCCGGTTTAATTCTAGATGGGGATACCGCTGCCTCGCGACTGTTAACGTGACGTCGCGTTCACGTACAGTCGTAAAAACATATATTGTGACCTAGCGTAGCGAGGTCACAATAATTTAAAGCTGTACAATATCAACATAAACTGATTTCCCGAAGGTGGATCAGATGCAGGCGGCCGCTGGTAAGCGGCCGCAGATGTCCGATAACACAAACAGATGTTCAATGTTTAAGGTGAAGCTCGCATTTCATCATCATCCGGCAGTGAACCCGCGAAGATTAGCAATATTGGTTGTGTTATCGGACATCTGCGGCCGCTGGTACCAGCGGCCGCCTGCATCTGATCCACCTTCGGGAAATCAGTTTATGTTGACATTGTACAGCTTTAAATTATCGTGACCTCGCGTAGCTCGGTCACAATATATGTTTTTACGACTGTACGTGAACGCGACGTCATCGTGACGTCACGTTAACAGTCGCGAGGCAGCGGTATCCCCATCTAGAATTAAACCGATTAGCCTAACATAACCTGACTCATTGAACTAGTATGATACAACCTACAGTACAGTACAGCTAAGGTAAGGTGGCCTTGAACCTACTGCACAAGTATAGTTTTCATGATAACTGCTGACTTCATTCATTCCTGGAGGGAACTGACATAAGTTATATTCAGTTTCTGTTAAATTTGACCAACATTCATGATTTTTACTCATTATGTGCATTTTGTTACACTTTTTAATGAAATCGGTGGAATTTGGCAGTTTATACATACAGTCTGGCTAGAAATCAGGAACCTAATTACTGTTATTTCTACGTATTAGATATGCTTTGTTGTTGAGGAAACATTCTTGAAAAAAAATCGTACGTGATTACTCATCTTTTGTAGAATCATTGTATACAGCGTTATGGTTCTCAAATATTCATTCTTTCGCCAATCAAGGGCTCCGACTCTGTAATCGGCTTTTAGCGATAGCATATTACCTACCTCACACTTCGCGTGGCAGGGCAAGATGTCTCGACTTTCGACGTGGTGATCGCGCTTGCTGGCCGTCCAGTGTTGGCGCGAAGACACCTCATCCAGTGTTGCCAACTCCTAGAAATTTGAGTCGCTAGACTCAATATCAAAAGTCGCTCAAATTAATTCCACCAGTAGCCGATTATTATTATTATTATTACTCCGCGATTCACTAAAAGTGTGTGGCGGAGGGTGCATAGCACCTATCGAGAAGGGTTATGGTTTGGAAGGGTTATAAGGGATATGGCAGGAGGCGCCCATGGGCTATTGTGAGGAACCATCCCCGCATTCGCGTGGAGTGATCTGGGAAAACCATGGAAAACCCAGATCAGGATGGCCGATTGTTCAGTGTACAAAAAGTTCGGGGATTCCCTGACCACATTACTCTTTTGTTACTACTGGTAGAAATAATTCAATTACAAGTTAACACTTCGAAAAATAAGATGTAATTGGACATAAATAAATTTCATTTTACGTAATATTACTTATGTTTTTTGTCAACTCGAAAAAAATTTAAGTTAAAAAATTGAAAATTTCAAATATAGATCGATGAGTTATCGACGATAATGAGTAAGGTACGTTCATGGGCGCCGGCAGGATTGCTTCTAGGGGGGTGCACCAGGGCTGCGTTGGTGCCCCCCCCCCCTATCGGCCCAAAAACCCCGGGATCCAGGGGGGTGCACCCGGGATCCAGTCGCTAAATTGTCAACACTGACCCCGACGACTGAAAGCGTATTCCCGCCAATTCTGCGTTGTATCCCGCAACCCATTCCATTTCTTCTTGATGTCAGTCAATATAACAAAAGGAAATAGAAGAATAATTTCTTAATACATATTAATTTACTTTTTAATTAAGAAAATAAAAGTAAATATCTTTGTTTGAGCCTTAGATCGGCAAAATTTCCATTCTCACATCCTGTCATTACTATTTAATTGATTTTAATCTTATACCCCATTAGCTATTTAACTTTACCTTAAAAATATACTGGTACACTAAAAATAGTTTTATGATCAGAGAGAAATAATTGCTTGAAAATAGGACACAAAAAAGTAATTCGAAAGTTCGGCTGAAACAATTTCGAGCTAAATTCGAGTAAATTAGTAGCCTCATATAAAGTAGGTGAAATGAACTATGACGTAAATAATCTTTATAAAATTGACGGTATTTTGGTCTTAATATTATTCAATATCTACTTATGTAATTTTATCGATACATGGATACTTAATATATACTACCTTATGCACTGTTATGTATTAAAGATTAGTCACCACTGGTTACAATCCGCATTATAAATTGGATCAGTGATTGAGAGAAAAGTGAAATATTTATTGGAAATTTTATAATTATTCCATGGACGTGTTGCGTTTTGGTGGATTAAAATGGCTTAAATGAACTGAATCAATGTTGTTAATTAATTAAAAATAAGGGAGTGTATGGAATTATTTAAGGACCGTAATTAAAAATGTTATGTGGGCCATTATGTTTAGAATGAGATTTTGAATTTTTTAGAAGTGTTTGGTTTCGTAAATATGCTGTTATGTGCTTGTATATACTTTCTATTTTCGTTTAAATACGTTTCCTAATGATTTCAAGTAATTTTGTGTAAGTTTTAATTGTTTTTCTTCAATTAGTATCTTTTCCGTGATTGTTGGAGGTCAAAACAGGTCTGTCGGCGTCTTTACATTCTCAATATCCATCGCATGCGACCAAATTCAAACAATTTCGGATCTCGTCACCTTCGCGTATGTTCGCGCTACTCAAGCACTTACAATGGACGGAGTCACATTACATTCACTGTGTTTGGATTGGAGCAATCTGTTCGCGCGTATACAGGCGTACTGACGCCAGCTTTTTAGAGCGAATAAGTGCTACTGGACGGCCAGAACAGAATATTTGAGGAACGATGACACAAAGTTTTTCAGTTATTTTGGGATGTTTATTTCGACAATTGCTTGTGAAACTAAAGTACGGCATTCAAAGGAGAAATATCCAGTTGATGAATGGCATTTAACGTGTGGAAATGCTGGCAATCACCTTGAAGTAAGCAGATTTCTCATGGAACTACTATAGATAAACATTTAATTTAATGTAATTCCAATCGCCTATAATTGTTTTATGTTAATTAGGTTGAAAACTCCTTTAGGTGAATACGAATAGGTGTACAAGAAAAGTTTGAAAAATACATTATGCCATATAATGGCTAATACTTACATTTATTTGTAACTAATACATATACTTCACTGTGTAATCGATTCATCACTGTTGAGTTTACTCTACATTGATTTTATTCTTACAAGCACAATCGACTAGTTAAACATTTTTGCTTAAGTTGTAATATGTTGAGTGTTTTAAAAATTATTACTTTACAAAGAAAAATCGAAAGTAAATGGCGAAGATGATGCCAAATTTAGTAAACAGCTTGTATCACTGTATTCGTCAATGCTGTGTTAAAAAGAAAGGAAAAAATGTCCCAAAATGTCGAGCGACAGAATTTTGAATGTTGAAAGTGTTCCTTGGCAAATCTCTACTATTAAACATCAAAATCTTTCTATAAAATGTGATTCAATATTTTTCAAGTTCTAGTTGAAGCGGTAAAAATTTATGTAAATACGTGATCAATAGTTTACTATCCAAAGGCATTTTTCCTAATTTTCCATTTCGTCAAAATCATTACACTTTCAAGGCACACTTGTTTCCAAGCGTTCCTGGTAGCGTCTCGGTCTTTAAAAGGAACCACTGTTTTGTCTCTTAAAACTGGTCTAGCTTCCACTAACGAAATGAGAAGGGCATTATCTATCACCACTTAACTCATATTACGATTTTTAAATTTAAAAAATGATAACTTTACACAGACTGAAAACGCACAATCGGTTGAAAACCCGCCGAGTGTGCAAGCGCCCATCTGACCACATGGGCCACTGTCTGGACTGGAGCGGTCAAACAACCGTCGAATGTAGTGGCAGCGCGCGGCTGTACACCTGCCGTCGACGGCAGCGCTGCCGCGGGTTTTCCCCTCCGCCCAGTGTGTAAGCTCCCATTTGATCCCTTGCGCCACTACCTGAACGACGGCGACGTAGAATTTCCGGCGCGGATGAAACCGCCCAGTGTGTAACCGGCCTACGGTGCGAGCGTGCGCGACTCTGCGGCATCCACAATGAGACTATACGTTAGGTCATACCTAACACCGTCCAGTATGTGATAAATAAATGTAGGTGTGATTTTTGATAAGCATACACGCAAACAAACTAAGCAACTCGCCGTCGCCACCGCCATTAGAGGATTCGAACGCCAAATCGCGGCCCATTTCTACACGCGAAATTTTTGGGATGAAATTTCTCAAACTGAGGATTTTCGGGTTTGAGAAAAAATAGGTTTTCCTATGTAAAAAGGCTATATCAAATATTTGTGGAACCCACCAATGCCGTTTTAAGTGATGATGATCTTGAATCAGGATTAGCAATTCAAAAGAGTTGTGTTATGAATTTAATGAATTACCGAAACATAAAGATGTAATCTAGTAAAGACGTTATCAAAATTGTTCTTATTTTCAAAATAGCATTGTTGAAGAAAAATACCAGATTTCAAAAATGTGTACGACTAAAGCAAGGGAGAGAGCCAACTCTACTGCTTGATTGCAAAATAAGTTGAAACTGCTTCTTTGCAATGCTTGAGCGTTTCGCACTATTAGATTTTAGCGTTCGAATAGCGCTAATAGATTTAAGTAAACCAGTGCTATTGAAGGCTCTTGGTGCCAGTCAAAATAACTGCGCAAGCACTTTGTCCTTATACACAAATTTGTGTACAACTGATGCAGTTTCTTTTCAAACAACTGAATGGGACTTCTAAATTGAAGTAGCACCCACAAGAGTGCATAAAACAACACCGACAAAATGATTTAACAGACGTTTTATGCTATTTGCAAAACTCTCATTAAAAATGGTGATTTGGACAATGAAATAAGGGATTTTTTTACTATACACTGTTCACAATCAACTGGTTATACAAGGTCATGTTTTCCTTGTCCCGCTCCTTCCCATTGACTACCCCTCCGTGCAGACCGCTTGGTCCAAGTACGCGAGAGGCAAATTTGTATTTTTTGGCTTACAATCTTTCTCGATAATTTTTCCAAAATTATCAAGAAGTAAATGAATCTTTTTGAAGCCACAAACTCCAGTCAGGGCTATAATCTCGAACAAGATAATAAATAACTTTACTCGAATCCGTACAAGCTAAGACGGCAGCAGCATACATGTGCAATAAATTAAGAAGCAGGCTGGGCGTAGACCTACAAACATTGACCGCCTCATTATTTATTCGATTGTATTTTCGCAATTTGCAAAAAAATTTAGATTTAAAATATTAATTTTTTGACTATAAAAAACATGAATATGATTTTTGTGTAAAAAACTACTGTGATTGTATGAGCTCAAGTCTGATTTCTCAAAAATGACTGTTGTCTAAGGAAATTAATTAATTTGTTAGTAAAATTACAATAAAAAATTGATTTTTACAAATTCTTTGTATGTTGTTGTTTGTAATTCCAAATCTAGGTTTTATCCGTGGATTGTCTGTGCACAACTCCGAAATCACGGGATTGGAAATAAGGGACGCGATTTAATTCTATACCCGCCATCCGTCGCGCCTCAGCCGTCCCCCATGTCGCCAGCGATTTCACGGCCGTGCTATGTTTCATGTGTCTTACCAGGGCCAGATTAAGACAGCGCGGGGCCCGTAGCAAATGTGAAGGAGCCCCTGGTTTTCGCCGAGCCTGGCGGGGAGGCTCCAGAGACTCCTAGGTGCGGGATCTCCCTAGGAGGCGCGAGGCCCCCCACATTTACTAATTCCTACTACGTTGCTAATCCGGTACTGTGTCTTACTCATTGTCAGTCGAGCTAGTAAATAAAGCACATGTTTCGAAAGCGCTCCGAGCGATTTGTTATCGTGTTTATTTCAATAAATTATTAGTTTGAAGGCATAAATTCATCATTCGGAATTGTAAGATGCCCAAAACTGAAGAACCGTCCACAAGCAGCTCTTCTCAACTTAGTAAAACTCAACAAATACAAACAGAAAATCTTATTTTTACAAATGGAGTTGAAGAGAAGAAACGGCGCAGATTTCAAAGTAAGAGGCAGACAATATTTCCATGGCTGTAATATGATGGAGATATAGATAAAGTGTTTTGCCAAATCTGTAAAGGAACCATGTCTAGTGGCGTTTCTGAGCCGAAAGAATCATCAAGAGATAATGAGTCCATTAAGGCATTCACTCAGAGTGGTTTGTCATCATGGAACAAAGCTTTAGAAAGATTAAAAAGCTTGAAAAGTCTGATTTTCACTATTATTGTGTAATGCATAAAGCCAATTTAGAACGTGGCGTCAATGTACACTGCATGTTATCTAAAAGTAAACGATATGATAACAGCTAGAAATCTCTCTTAAAAATTATCACAACTCTTCGTTTTTTACTGACTGGTGGCCTAACCAAAAGAGGCCATAAGGACGAACAATCAAATTAATTTGATTGTTGAAGTTGCGATCACAGGATATCCCTCAGTTAAGCTCGTTGCTTCAGCGCAGCAGTTATAGGTGATTGTCACAAGATATTACTAACGAACAATGTACAATTTTGAGTGACGAAGTACTGCATAAAATAATCAAAGTAGTACAAAATGCGGTTTATTATACAATTATGGTTGGTGAAACTAGTGTTATTTCCAAACAAGTCACATTCTGCTTTCGTTACGTGTATTCAAAGCTTAACATACATGAAACTTTTATCGGCCTCTATAAAACAGTATCAACAACATCCGAAAATTCGTTTGAAATTTTCAATGACGTACCAAGAAGATTCGACGTAAAAATCAAGAAGTGTAGAGGTCTATGTACAGATGGCGGCGCTACTAATGCCAGTGGATCGCATACATACATTCAGTCGCGGGTTAAAGCTATCGAAGCAAGGGCAATTCATGTGCTTTGTATCTCTCACTCGTTAAACCTAGTTGTTCAAGATACAATGAAAGAATTTCCTGCAGTAAGAGATTTTTTACTATTAGCAAGAGAGCTTATTGTATTCGAAACACCAAGCTTGTTTTGAAACACTACAGGCACCTGGCGATGCTCAAAAACTTTATTTGCTGCCGTTTTGCCCAACAAGATGGTGTTGTCGTATATCTTCCTTGGAAACTATTCTAAACAATTATGGAATACTGTTATGTTTTTTGAATGACACAACAAGTCAGGCAGATGATGCTGGAATGAAAGCAAAATGGTTTTTAAAAAGTCTTCAGTCTTATCAATCTCTCTTCATTATTAAATTTCTGGTAGAAATTCTCGATCCTGTCGAAGCTCTGAATGCAGCTTTACAGAAGATCTCTTTGCACCTGCAAAAAGCTGTCGGTAATATCAACACTGTCAAGCAGATAATATCATCCCAAAGAACTAACGAAAAGTTTCAAAACATTTGGAAATCAGCTCTGGACTTAACTCTTATCTTGAAATTGTATGAACCTAAAACTCCAAATATAAGAAGGATAACCACAAAGATAGACGATTGATCAAGTGAACCACACCAATTTTCCTCGACAGCTGACTTTTATCGAAAAATATATTTTAAAGTGCTCCATTGCAATTAAATTAAATTAATTAAAAAAAAAAAAAAAAAATAAAGTAGTAAGCTGTATTGAGCAGCACTTTACTAAGAATGCTATGACACATCTGAGTAACTTGGAACTATTTCTTACCAAGAAAACTGATATAAGCAGCAATTATGTGAAAGAGTTTTACGAAGATGAATTTGATGATGATCGTTTGGTCATTCATCGTAACATCCTTTTAGATATTAGACGAACAAAAATTATCAGACTGAATAAAGTGGAAGACATTGTTTCTTTTATAATTTTTCATTGCTAATCTATCCAAGATATGATAACTGCAGCTATAAAATTGTTAAAAATAGTTTTAACTATTCCATTATCAACATGCTCCGCCGAACGATCATTTTCAGCATTACAGAGAATAAAAACTTATTTGAGGGGTACTATGATACAACAAAGACTGAATGATCACATGGTAGTGCACGAAAACCAAGAAATAAAGGAGGGATTGTACCTTGAAGAAATCGTTGATATACTTACAAACAGAACTGCAGTTCGAAAAATACGTTTGTATTGGAAAAACATTGATGTCATTATATAGTTTATAGAATGTTCCTTCATAAATTTTTTTTATTAATATTAATTTGTTGATCGTACAATTTCTAGTACAATTGTGTTCACTAAGTTGGTACTAATAAAAAATATTACAAAACGTAAATAATAATATCATGGTTTATTATTTTAATATTTTTATTGTTATGATAGGTATCCGTTCCTTATTGTTCAGTCTAGCAGTTTTAACCAGTCTTCTTTTCCTTCTCCTCTGTGTATTAATTACTAATTTTAACAGACTTCCTTCACGATAGCGGTCCTTGCAGACACAAATCAATTGCAATAATAAAGTTCTGAGTTCTATTAGGAGTACAATAATACATACACCACAAGATGTACAATCATAGCATACATGGTACCGTAAACAATTGCGTAACAAAATAAATACATACACCAGCAGATGTACAGTCATAGCATACATGGTAAATTAATTATGTAAACTACATTTACACAAGCTACTGGCAGTTATTTTTAGATACCTTAGAAATAAATTCTTCGACAGAGTAGAAGGAGTTGTCAATTAAAAATTCTTTCAATTTTTTCCTGAATTTATTCTTATCATCTGCTAGACATTTAATACGTGTTGGGAACTTATTGAAGATATGTATCCATGAATATCGGACCCCTTTTTGAAAAAATGACAATGACTTGTAATCCTTGAGAAGATCATTTTTACTTCTAATGCCATAATTGTGTATTTCACTATTTGTTTCAAACAAAGTATAATTTGTGACTACATAGGACATTAATGTGTATATATACTCAGACGCTAATGTTAAAATCCCTAACTTCTTGAACAACTCTCTACATGAAGTTCTATTGCTAACCTCACACATATTTCTTATTACACACTTTTGCGCTCTGAACACTTTGTCTCTATGGGTAGAATTGTCCCAGAATATTATTCCATATGACAATAAGGAGTGAAAATAAGCAAAATAAACTAGCTTCCTCATACGGAGATCACTTATAGCTGAAATTGTACGAATTGCAAATGTGCCTGCACCCAATCGCTTTAATAAGTCAGAAACATGTTCTTTCCAATTTAAATTGTGATCAATATACAAACCTAGAAATTTCACACTCTCTACCTCTTGAATAGACTGGCCTGCAAATTTTATGTCTATATCTGGTGTTAATCTGTGTAATGTGCTGAATTGCATATACTGAGTTTTAGCAAAGTTTAAAAACAAGCCATTAGCTGTAAACCATTTATTAATCACTTCAAAGACATAATTTGAAATATATTCTGTAGATAAATCTGGAGTATTTTTAATTCCTATGTTTGTGTCATCTGAAAATTGGACAAATTTTGAATTTTTACATGAAACACAGGGTAGATCATTTATATATATTAAAAACAATAGTGGCCCAAATATAGTACCCTGAGGTACAAACACATCTTATTAATTTCCACTCAGAAAACAGTGGACCTCGTAAGGCAGCCTTAAAATCCTCCATTGATACTTTCTGTTTTCTATTTAGAAGGTAAGAATTAAGCCATTTATTAACAATGCCATCTATACCATAATACTTTAGTTTCTGTATTAGAATTTTATGATCTACACAGTCAAATGCCTTAGATAAGTCACAAAAAATTCCCACAGGAATTAATTTATCATTTATTCCTTCTAAAATATTGTCAGTGAATGCAAATATAGCTTGTTCTGTTGAATGACCCTTCTGAAAACCAAATTGTGATTTAGTTAGAATATTATTATTACTAAGGTGTTCATAAACTCTATTGTACATTGCTTTCTCAAAATTTTTGGAGAAGGCTGTTAGTAATGAAATTGGTCAGTAATTCGATACAGCTGCCTTATCTCCCTTTTTATAGAGTGGTTTAACTACAGCATGCTTAAGCCTTTCTGGAAAAGTACCCTCAAGTACAGATATATTAAACAGATAACTTAGTATATTACAATTTAATTAATCTGCTGGAAATCCCATCATAACCACTTGAGTATTTGCTCTTAAGGGATCTGATAATTTTTCTTATTTCTTCTGGATAAGCTAATTTTACAGACATAGAGTTAAATTTTTCATGGAAACCTGTTCTGACAAAATCCATACTGTGTGTCACTGAGCTATTAGCAGTCAATTTATCAGCAACAGATAAAAAAATGTTTATTAAATATATCGGCAATTGAAAAATTAGATTCTACTGTATTTTCTTTGATAAAAATATCATTACTTGATTGATTAATTTTTTCTGTTTCCTTTTTTACCATCTTCCATATAGTCTTAATTTTATTTTCAGAATCATGAATTTTATGTTGGTAGTACATACATTTAGATTCTTTAATAAACTTTTTCAGTATTTTGCAGTACTGTTTGTAATGTGTTTTTAACATTAGCATTCTCACTGTTCCTAGAGGCAATATAGAACTTTCTTTTATTAATGCATGATGTTATAATGCCAATAGTTATCCAAGGTTTTGGTTCTATTTGAGGAGCATGACACTTTTTCAAGGGGAAGCAACTTTCAAAGTAATTTAATACAATGCTACTAAAAATGTTGTATTTTTCATCCATACCTTGTGCACTGTAAACGTGTTTCCAGTTTGTGGTATCGAGGCATCTTATAAAATAAGTAACTGACTCATCATTTATTACACGCTGAAGTTTAAAAACATTACTCTTAGAGCTAGTTCCTACTGAAGTATTCATGGTTAATAATTGGGCATCGTGATCCGAAAGGCCATTGATGGATGGCTTGATGGTATAACTGAATTTTGAGGTATCTAGGAAAACAATGTCTATAGCTGAGTGACTATTATTCATTATTCTAGTTGGAAAATTAACTACCTGAGTTAAATTGAATGAACTGACTAATGATTCTAACATGACTTTACAGGGTAAGTTATTTAGAAAATCTACATTAAAATCACCAGATACGACTATGTTGACTTCTTTTCTGCTTAAAAATGTTAATAAGAGTTCAAATTGGTTCATAAAAATAGAAAAGTTTCCCGATGGTGCTCTGTATACTGTTACTATTATGAAAATTTCATTACTGAAATTTAGCCATGTTGCACAAGTTTCAAAATGTTGATCAAATCGTTCTAAAATGCAGTGCGAAATGGCGTCAGATAATTGTTATGTTAGGTGGACAGTCAAAAGCAATTATTTTTGATGTGTATAGTTTCTTTAGAACACTAGAAAACACTGAAGAGGAAGTTAATATACGTTTTAGGGGACCACAAAATATTATGGTAGATGCATGTGGCGTATCGTTACAAACAGTACAGTGTTCGTTTTGTTCACGGAGGTTTAAAGAATGTATGGTGTTATTAATGTATACGTTCCAAACAAACAATATGTGAGTTAGCAAAGAAAATATGGAAAAGTTACTGTCGCTCGAGAGACGAGTGGTTGTCAAACAAAGGGTTTAACACTTGGCTGCATAAGGAAAACGATTTCACCGCATTTTGTAAAATTACTTTCACTGTGAAATTTGATCGCATAAACGGCAGTAAAATATGGTTTCTTCCATAGAAGTATTTGATTTTGTCAAATCAATTATTTGTAAAAATAAAAAAGAATAACCTGATAAATTTTAATTTTTGTAACATACAACCTACCCCCTCCCCTCACCCCCAGAAATGTCCATTCATGGTTATTTGAAAATTCAACGTTTGTCCGGTTGTGGAAATCTGAAAATTTGGCAAGCATAGAGCAGAGTGAAATTGAACTGTCTCTCTTAAGTGAGTGCGTTATAACATGAAAATTTGTTTCTTTATCACGTCAAAAAGACTGAGCACATTTTAACGAAACTTAGCAAGTTTTTAATATGGATTTTTTTTTTAGAAAATTCAAAATCTTTATGTCCATCTTTGCCTGTCTGTTCGTTTGTAACTTGAAATCTACTGAGCGGATTTAGATGCTATTTTCACGATTATGTGAAGCTGGGTACACACACACACTTAAGTTTGTCAATTGTTTCACTTGTACAGTCTCAAATCGCAATGTAAAACGGAGAGTGTATGAGGTCATTTCGATCGATTAAATCGTTATTTCCCTTCAATTGTTTGGCTAGAAGGCATTCAGGATGCTCTTGATTTCCCGTGCGTGTTCCTACTTGTCGTCTAGCAAAAATGAGTGTGTGTACTTACTTCCGACTTGCATTACCTTTTTTCAGTAGAAATGACTGATATTAGACTAATGTCGTGCGAATTTCTCACTGAATTTATTAATTTATACAGACAAATAGCAAATGCAAAAAACTATTTAATCAAGAAAAAAAGTGCCACATATTATATTCTTATCAATAAATCAATACGTTATTCAGCAGGCAAATAAACGAACAGTAATAAAAAAGTGAATTCATTAAGAACTTGTCTTCGAAAGACACAGAAAAAAAAAACATAATGAAACATGTAAATCTGGAAGTGGTACCAAAGACATAGAAAAGTCAAATTTATCGTATTTTGACATGCTAGTTTATATTTTTTTCATGCTTAATAATTAGGTGTCTGTCGTAATTTCCCACAAAATCATGGGCTAATATAGAACCGGCCAATTTTATAGGCTCTTAACATCCACCTGTTGACATTTTTTTAAACGCAATATGCCTCTAAAACGTTCATAGTATATTGTTCTAATATCTTGCTTTTTAATATGTGATGTAGGTCCCTTCGTTCATGCAAACATAACTAGTCCAATCTTCAGGTTCAATCTTCAATTCATTACAACATTAATGTGAATAAATTCTGTTCTCCTCAGTAACCATTGTTTTGACCAGTTTTTCTATTTCCGTTCTTTTTCTTGTTTCTTATTATCACAATAATGGCCCCATGATTAGCTCATTTCTGTATATCAGCCATATTTACATTTTGCAGCTTACAATAAAATGAAGTAGTAAGCGAAGTGTCTGTGGACTCATCTGAGATCCATCTTGCATTACAACTTGAGACTGTACAAGCAAAACGATTGACAAACTTAAGTGCATGTGCCAGTCTTAAGACTAGCTGGTACCTACCACACAGTGCGCCATTAACAAGAATTTTCAAGATTTTGATTTTTTTTCAATTTTAATGTTAAATGATAAACAGTTAACAATATTTTAATTGGCAAAATGACGTTAAAATTTTTGGCATGTTTTAAGTGTATTTCGAAGTTTTACATTTTTTAAAAAAATCTACACCAAATTTTAAATAAACAATCAAAAATTGAAATTAAACAGTCTTAGGTCATATGAAGTGCCTTACAATAGATCACTTCAGTATAAAACATGGTATGCATAAAGGCCAAGTCACCAGAGTTTTTTAAAAATTATTATTTTAAATAAACGTTTCCATAACACCAAGAGGAGGCATTCTATTTCACAAAGTGAAGTGTATTTACTCTGTTAAGTGTAGACTTGGCTCAGAACAAGATCTCTTAATATTTTGTCATTGCACAAGCACGAGACTTGGCCTACTTATACATGGAAAAAAAAAATTGAAGATGGCGGCCACGTGTAGTAACGGTGAAAAACATAAAATTTTGCTCCAAGTTAATTGTAAAATGTGCATAAACTTAGATGCAGAGGAAGATTTGTGAACATCATGCAAGGTAAAAGAGAAAACTGCAAATGTTATTGTTACACAAGCAAAGTCTAGACAAAACAGTTCAATAGCAGGTCCCACGGGTAATGTTTAATATAATATTTGTATATATGATAAACTAAGACTTGAATTAGCCAAGAAAGAGGACATTATCAAATCGTTAAAGGAGAAGATTGATCAGATTTCAGAAGAAAATAACAGACTGAAGGATAGTGATGATGAAAAACCGGAAATATGGACACATGTTGTGAAAAATAGTTGGCGAAACATCGTTTAAGCCTAGGCATAAAATCGCGGTAACAACAGTTCCCGTAAAAAAAGTATTTAGTGTTCTTAATGAAGTTCGTGATGATTATGAAGAAGCACCGGTAAAGATAGATAGATAGATAAATAGATATGTTCACTTTGATCCCATGTGAAAATAATCTCGGGGATGTGGAACAGTACATTACACTTATTAGTAATGTCAATATTACTATATAATTGATAATATTATTATATATTGACAACAAATTAGCAACAACCCATTAGTATAACCAATATCTCCTGTAATCTACAAATACAATCCCGAGTTAATTAATACTTATTATGTGGAACAGTGTATACACATGTTACCAGCTTCTACAATAATAACTAGTTATTTTCTTACCAACCAGTTACCATGATAAGTTTCACTGTAATTTGTGACTACATATTATATTATGTTATTTGCTATTTATGTGGAACAGTACAAACACCTATTAGCAATATCAGTTATATTACCAACAACTCATAAGCAGTCAATTACTTAAAAACCTGTTAGTACCATAATTTTTCACAGCAGTTTTTGAGTGCATGCTATCCCATGTTAGTTACAATATATGAGTGAAATTTTGTAAACAGTGTAATTACTTCATTTATAAAAAGTTTCAACAGAAAGAAAAGTCATATATCATTTTAGTAATTGTGGATAATTTTGTCACCTTTCCCTTCCATACACCTTCCATACACCTTCCATACACTATATTTTATCAGTCATTCTTAGTTACCAAATTCCAAGAAGAAAATTCTTTCACAGAGTAAAATGGGTTCTGAAGCAGAAATTCTTTCAGTTTGGACTTAAAATAGTTGGGTTTTTGTAGATAACATTTAATTTCTGTTGGTAAGGACATTGAATAAGGAAGATCCAGTAAATGTTAATCCTTTCTGTACAATTGACAGTAATTTGTAATCCTTGTGAATATTATATTTATTCCTAGTATTATGGCTATGTACGTCAGCATTAAGATTGAAGGTGTTCAGGATTTTCCACTACAAATGATAGTACGGAGTACGTCTGCCGCGCGCTTTAGTGCGTGTCGAGTGCTAATAATTTGTGTTTTTGTAGTTAAAAAGTTAAATTTTGTCTCGTAAGGTAGTTAATTCGTTGAATAATATCTGGCAGGAGAGGTAGGAGACGCTGTCTGTCTGATGGTTTCCAGCTGGAGACATCCAATGTGTTTCGGCCATTGGAGGATCTAGATGGTGACTCTGAGGACCGTCAGGTTGGACTGAACGATCTGGGTTCTTGCAAAGTAAAAGCGAAAAGTTTTCAGGGTGTATCTAAAAGTAAACGCAGGAAGGTACTGTTACTTGGGAGCAGTCACGGGAGGGGAATCAGTGAGATGGTTCAGTCTGACTTGGGGCCAGATTATGAAGTCTGCAGTATTTTCAAACCAAATGCAGATCTTGGAAGTGTGGTAGCAAATGTGAAAGACCTAGTTAAAGATTTTTCAGATGAGGATTGTGTTGTAATTGTTGGGGGACCAGGAAATAGCCTTGATAAAGACCTCAATTATTCAATTGAGGGAGACATTGCCCACATTTCCAGGAACACACGTCAGACAAGTGTGAGATTTGTTGGTTTGCTTGAGCGTTACGATAAACCCTGGATGTGGGCATAACATCAGGCGTGCAAATGCATCCTTGGAAAGGGTTCTCTGGCAGCCGGCTAATTCACACATTGGTTTGATTGATGTGGCCTGCATTGGTAGGGACAGTTATACTCGCCATGGACTCCATCTGAATGTCAGAGGTAAGAGGAAGCTTTCGCTTCTTATTGCTGATGAGGTCAGAGGATGCCAGGTGAGTGAAAGAGGTATTCCTGTGATAAATGGTGTTAAGTCGCTGCCTTTTTTAGGGTAAATAAAATAGATTTATTAAGATGTCTAAAGGAAATTAATGTCTCTGATGATCATAATTTGTTGAAATTAAAAATTCCAACTGATATACCAGTATGTAAAAATAAAATAAACAATTCAAAGTCATTGCGTCAAAGTGTTCAGACCAGTATTTTCCACCAAAATATAAGAGGAATATTTAGTAAAACTGATGACATTACCTTAAGCCTAGAAGAGATTCAAAATTCCAGAAATTTTAATGTAGACGTTTTGTGTATATCTGAGCATCATTTGTCTGATACAGGGATATCTCAGCTGTCCATCCCAAATTATAAATTAAGCTCTCATTTCTGCAGATGTAGGGGAGAGTGGGGCAAAATCGACTGGTTGGGTCAAACCGACCCCCAGAAGATTTCCCATTAGGAGCTGCCATTGGGCGGCAGCATTATGAACTAGTTGAAGAAGGTGTAATAATGAGCATTTTGAGACTGGTTTCGTTCGCGTACTGGCTATTGTTAGGATTATGCGAAGCGTAAAAGTTTTTATCAGTTTTTTTTCGGAGTTTCATGACGTCTGTTTATGGCTTGGAGGATTATCACGCCAATCTGATTTACCATTGGTGAGTAAATATGATTATTCAGTTTCTTTAGCTATATTTTTATTGTAAATGTAGCTTAGAAAGTGTTGATCGATAATCTGAAATCGCCACATTTGTTTTGTCGTGTACTGCGGGGCAAAACCGTCAATCAGTGATGGGGCAAAACCGACGAAGGATTTCATTATACTTTATAAAATAATTAAAACTCCGATTTATTAATATGAAGTGTTTCATTAAATTTACTGTACATGAGGATGAGATTTAATATGAAATAGAAAGGCTTTTGCGAATTTTTTACTTAACACAAAAGTTGTTTTACTTGTTAGCCTACATAAGAAGTTAAAACCGCGGGAAATCGGTATTTCGAAGGGCCTAAGGTAAGTTTCTATTTCAAGTAAAATGTTATCTTGAAGTTAATAAAACCTCTTATTTAATTTTTTTTAAATACTCACAGTAAACAAAGTTATGCGTAATTTGTTTCTGTTCCTAAAACTAAAGCACCTACATTTGGATTTCAGATATGGTGAGGAACTACGTGCGAAAGACAACTCGGCAGAGCTGGTTACAAGAAGGAATGAAGGAGGCAGTAAACACGGTTCTTGAAGGACGGATGGGATACACTGCAGCATCTGAATGTTTGAACGTACCTAGAACAACATTGATTGACAGAGTGAAGAAAGCACGAAAAAATGATCTGACGCCCGAGCTGGCTTCTGAGAAGCTATTAGGTCGCTATGATACCGTGTTTTCTGAGGCTCAAGAAAAGAAAATAATTGAGTATGTATTATTTATGGAAGAAAGACTCTTTGGCCTGACAATTTCCGATCTACGGCGGCTAGCATTTGATGTAGCAGAAAAAAATATGATAAACCATACCTTCAACAGAATCGAAAAAATTGCAGGAAAGATTGGTATTACGGATTCGTTAACCGACATCCTCAATTAAAACTAAGGTCACCAGAGCATACATCTTTAGCTCGAGCTTATTACTGTGAAAATGGAAAGGTAAAAGAAAAGAAAATGAGAATGAATCTTAATGAAGATGAAGATGACAGTGACTTGAATGAAGATGAAGAGGCTTGCAAATTCTGCAATGAATTATATTCGAGCTCAAAGGACAGGGAGGGATGAATTCAATGTCAGAACTGTACAGGATGGGCCCACGAGGCTTGTACAAATTTTGAAGAAGAAGATGACAATTTCTGTTCTTAAAACTAAATTTGACCTCATGTATGTTAATTTCTTATTTCATATTGATAAATGCCTCTTTATTTTATAAAAACATGCAATTCTATACTATATTTTTTGTAAATGCTGGAATAAACTTTTTTACATGTAAATCTTATGGGTGTCTGTTTTACCCCACCCATAGGGCAAAACCGTCGTTTTGTCAACATCACAAAAAAAATTTACAAAAATTAAACTACTTATCATTAATGAATTATACATGAATATGATACATCTTTAATATTCCGTTAATATTATTAACCTCATTTAAAAAAAATATTTTTGGCAGAAGTCCGATTTTTATAAGATATAAAGTTAAGAGGTCGGTTTTGCCCCACTCTCCCCTAAAATGGAGAAAGGAGGAGTTGCCATTTTTGTTAAAAATAATAATGAATGCAGTAGTGTAGTTGTAAGTAAGTATTGTATAGAACAACACTTTGAATGTTGTGTTACTAAACTAGAATATGATAAGGAAGAGCTGATAGTGATAGCAATTTACAGGGCCCCCTCAGGTAATTTCAGACTTTTTATCTCATTTAGAGTCTTTGCTACTAAGTTTTACAAATAGCAAACAAATAGTATTATGTGGAGATTTCAATGTTGACTTTCTGAATCACAGCAATGATAGATTAGATATGGAAGCCTTGATGTTGTCTTTTAACTTAACAGCACTTGTAAATTTTCCTACGAGAATACAAAATAATAGCAGGACTGCAATTGATAATTTTTTTATGGATATTTCTCAGTGCAGTAATTACAGCATACATCCAGTAATAAATGGTATCTCAGATCATGATGCCCAGCTATTATGTATCGAGTCCAGGAACACTGTTAAACAGATAAAGAAAAGCTGGGTTTATAGAAGAAATATTAGTGAAAATAATATAAAACACTTCATAGATACCTTAAACAATGAAAACTGGTTAGAAGTATATAATGCGCAGGGTGTTAATGCGAAATTTGATTCCTTTCTGAATATATTTCTAACACTTTTTGAAGGTAGTTTCAAAAAAAGGAAAATTCTCAACACTCCAAACAATGAACTGGGCATGGGATGGATAACAAAGGGTATTAGAATCTCTAGTAAAACAAAGAGGGACCTTTATTTAAAAATGAGAGAATCAGATAACTATGCGCTGAAAGTTCACTATAAACTTTATTCTAAAATACTAAGAAATGTAATAAGGAAGGCCAAGAACAGGTACATATCGGCGAAAATAGAAAATTCAGACAATAAAATGAGAACAATATGGAATATAATAAAGACTGAAACAGGAAAAACTGTAAATCACTCTAAAGACATAAAAATAGAACAAAATGGATATGTGTATAGCGAAGTAGGGGAAGTTTGTGAAATATTTAACAAACATTTTACGTCAGTAGTAGATAAATTAGGCATAGAAAAGCAATCCCCACATAGTGCTCTAAGGCTTCTTGAGACTGCTTTCCCAAATAGCTTTGTGGAGATGAAATTGCCACCAGTAACAGTCTCAGAAATAAATAAACTCATTAAACAATTAAAACCTAAAAATTCTTCCAGCTATGACAATATTTCAAGTAAATTACTGAAAAGATGTTCAGACTGTATCAGTCATGTACTTGCTCACATTTGTAATGAATCCTTAATACAAGGTGTTTTTCCCGATAGACTAAAATATGCTGTTGTAAAACCATTATTTAAAAAAGGAGAAGTAACATGTGTAGACAACTATCGTCCCATTTCATTACTTTCAACATTCTCAAAGGTTTTTGAAAAAGTCATGTATAGTAGAGTAATAAAACATGTTACACACTATATATCCTAACTAATTCACAATTTGGGTTCAAAAAAGGATCATCCATAGAAATGGCTATATATTCATTTTTAAATAACACATTTGAGGAACTGAATAATAAAATGAATCCTGTAGGAATATTTTGTGATCTTGCAAAAGCATTTGACTGTGTAAATCATGAATTACTTTTGAAAAAAATGGAATACTATGGTATTTTTGGGACCGCAGGTAAATGGTTTAAATCATACATTGAAAGCCGAATGCAAAAAGTTTCAATTTTTGATTCTAAAATAAGTAAAGATGCTTCATCAGACTGGGAGAAAATAAAACATGGAATTCCACAAGGCTCTGTCTTAGGTCCCCTCCTCTTTCTGTTATACATCAATGACCTTCCTGGAAATTTATCCGACAAAGTTAAGAGTGTTTTATTTGCAGATGACACTAACCTGACTGTGCGTAAAACACCAAACAGTACTATAGAATTTAATGTAAATGAAGTACTTAGAGTAGTAGCAAATTGGTTTAAGGCAAATTCATTAAAATTAAATTTTGAAAAAACACATTATATTAGGTTTAAAACAAAAAACTATGCACAGCCAGATATATGTATAAACTATAAAAACAACACAATCTTAGAAACAGAGAGTATAAAATTTCTTGGTATTAAAATAGATCAGAAACTCTGTTGGCATGATCATATCACTACACTACTGGCAAAGTTAAGTAGTGCCACCTTCGCAATACGAACACTTTCTCTAACAGCAGATCTAGTAATATTTTCATTCAGTAATGTCATATGGCATAATTTTTTGGGGAAACTCTTCACAAAGTAAAAAAGTTTTCATAGCACAGAAAAGAGCTATTAGGTTTCTGTGTAGGGTAAAACCAAGAACTTCTTGCAGACAACTCTTTAAGAAACTCAATATTCTTACAATGTATTCTCAGTATATATATTCTCTCATGAGCTTTGTCATAGAAAATTTTAACCTGTTTACACCTAATTCACAGGTACACAGTTTCAATACAAGAAACAGAAATAACTTGCATAAAACACAAACATCTCTGTCATTAGTACAAAGAGGAGTTAATTATTCTGGGATACATCTGTTTAATAAACTACCTAATCGTATAAAACAGCTTTCAGATAATAAAGATGTATTCAAACAAAAACTTAGAGATTATCTTATTGGCAACTCCTTCTACTCCATTCAAGAATTTGAAGAAAATAATTAATTGTACTCATTATGACGTTTGCAAAACTCAGTTGCAAAAATGTATGTTTATTATTATTTCTTGTATTTGTAAAATATGTATATATATATTACTATGATATGACTCATATTATGTGTATATGTATCAACAATGACATGTTTCACATCCCAGAGGTACTTCCTCAGCAGGGATCCATGGAACAAGATTGATAAATAAATAATAAATAAAAAATACATACTGTGCTGGCATTGTTAGTACACCCAGGTTTTTAAATAGATTTCTGCACGACGTCTGTGGGCTTGCTGCACAAATAGTTCTTATATCACACTTTTGCAATTTAAATACCCTCTGTGCTTGTGACGAGTTTCCCCAGAATGAGATGCCATAAGTGAGCAGGGAATGAAAATATGCAAAATATACTAACTTTCTGGTTTCTATATTAGCTATTCTAGATATTACCCTCAGTGAAATGTTGCAGAATTCAGTTTTTTAAGAAGTTGTTGAATATGCTGTTTCCAGTTCAATTTGTTATCTATATACACACCCAGGAATTTTGTGAAACTGCTTTCATTGATTGCTTTTCCTTCTGATATCACATTATAGCTGTCCTTTGTTTTATTTTTTGTAACAAACTGAAGTAACTGTGTCTTTTCTACATTAATATTAGTTTGTTGCATTAAACCACCTGTTAATTTTCTTTATAACATCATTTGCTGTTTTCAGGTTTTGTGCTGATGGGTCTTTCAAGGATATGCTAGTATCATCTGCAAAGAGCACCATGTGTTCATTATCACCTAGTATATGTGGGAGATCATTTATAGATTAAGAACAGCAGAGGGCAAGAATTGAACCCTGAGGCACACCACATTTAACTATACCCCATTCTGAGTTTATAACATCTCCTGTATTAGCATCTTTCAGTGATACACATTGCTTTCTATTTTCCAGGTATGATTTAAACCAAGTCCTGGCTTACCACTAACTCCATAGTGGTCTAATTTACCTAGTAGAATCTCATGATCAACACAGTCAAAAGCCTTAGCAAGATCACAGAATATACCTAGGGAATTTAATTTTTTATGCATTGATTCCAGTATGTTGTTTACAAAAGCAAAAATTGCTGAATCTGTTAAACGCCTTGTCTAAAACCAAACTGTACTTTACTGAGTAGGTCATTCTTTTGTAGATGTGCATACACCCTTCTGTACATTGCTTTTTCAAAGATTTTTGAAAATGCTGGTAGAAGTGATATGGTCTGTAATTTCAATCTGAGGTATCACCCTTTTTATAAAGCGGTTTGATTATTGACTTCTTGAGTGAGTCAGGAAGATACCTTCTTCAAAAGAACTATTACAAATATGACTAATAACTCTACTAATGCTGGTGTTACATTGTGTTTACTACATGGGTTGAAACCTCATCATAACCAAATGACTTTTTATTTTTGAGGGATTTAATAATTTTTTCAATTTCATTTTGACTGGTGGGAAATAGAGACATAGGTGCTGTTTTTGGTGACAAGGATTTAAGTATTGCTATAGCATCCATATTCCCAATACATTTTCCTTTTATTTTTTCAGCAACTGTTAAGAAGTAGTTATTGAAAGCACTTCCTACATAAGAGGGGTCATTTACAAGTTTATCATTAATGCTTATAGATATAGGTTTATGTTCAAGGGATGATACAGTTGTTTCTCTTTAATAATGTTCCAACACTTTTTATCTTATTATCTGAACTACTAATCTCATCGTTTATGGCCAAACGTTTAGCTTCTTTTATTACTTTGGTTAAAATTCTACAGTAAGTTTTGTAATGTTGTCTGAGAAGCATATTATCAGTATTCCTAACTTTTACATACAATTCCCTTTTATGTCTGCAAGATGTTTTAATACCAACTGTAACCCAATTTTTGTTTACTGTTTTTGACCAATTGGAAGCTAGTTTTGTAGGGAGACACCTTTTGTAAATTTCTAAAAACCTTTGGTGAAAGTAATTGAATTTATTGTTTACCCCTTTTAATTTATAAACAGTGCTCCAGTCCTCATTGAGAAGTTCATCATTTAATGTTTTTATTGAATTGTTCTTTAATGGCCTAACTCTGACAAATCCTTTCTTTTTGTTATTTTCATTTCCCACAACATCCAAAGTATTATTTGAGCATTATGGTCTGACAAACCATTTTCCATTGGAACTGTTTCATGTATTTCTAATTTATTGTGCTCTACAAAAATGTTATCAATAATGGTACTACTATCTTTTTGTGTTCTAGTTGGGAAATTTACAGTTTGATAGAGATTGAATGATCTAAGCATTCCTAGAAGATAATCTGTCTGGTTACATTCTACAGCAAAATTTATGTTGAAGTCTCCACAGAGGATAATTTCCCTTTTAGTACGGATAAGTTTATTAGAACCGCCTCAAGTTTATTACAAAATTACTGAAGTCTCCTGTGGGAGCCCTATAAACTGTCAGCACTATAAGATATTTGTTTTCTAATTCTAACTGTATTGCACAACATTCAAAATCTTTTCTATACAGTATTTACTTACATCTAACGATTTTGTCTCAGTATTTTCTCTTACATATATTGCTGCACCACCCATTCTCATCTCTGACCTGCAATAACAAGAAGCTAATCTATATCCAATAAAAGGGAGGAGACATATTTCAGAATTCTTCAGATGATGTTCTGTCAGACATACGATATTTATGTTAAGATTCAATGATTTTTGGGTTTCTTCTATAGATATTATCAACTCATCAAGTTTGCTTGAGATACCCCTAATGTTCTGATGGAACAAAGCTATTTTAACTGACATTCTTTATTTTTACTGTAATACCATTATGTACATTTCTTAAATAACTCTTCCTACTCTTGACATTTAGCCTAAAAAAGACTGAATCCTACCACCAATTACCACTGGGATGGGGTTCACATCCTACCTCTCCTAATGCTACTGGCAATCAGTTGCGTTAGCTGCTGCTTGCCCCGAACATTCAGGTGGAGACCATGGGAGGAATGGTCACTCCGTGTTATGCCAGATACATCTATCAGACCAATGTGTGTTCGGTCAGCCTGACACAATGCACGCTTCAGATCTGCCTGTGTACGCTGTACATGACCACGCATCCAGGGTTGATCATAACGCTTGAAGAGGTCAAAGAAAACCCAGATACAAGAGAAAACAAACATGAAGCAGAAATCAAAAGCTGCTAAACCGGAAAACGTTTATAAATATTCGGACAGCCACGGTCAGGGATTAGCATCATCGTTACTGCACTACAACATGAGTAGGAAAGTTTCTTCGATAATGAAACCAGGAGCTAAATTTTCAACAGTCACCAGTGGAATAAAAGAAATATGTTTATCATGTTTACCTGACGATTTTGTCGTGATTGCTGCTGGCGCAAATGATGTCTACAGTAACGAAGGTGATAATGTGATTAATGATTTGAAAGGAACACTGCCATCCTTAACTCACACTAACATAGTGCTTGTAAATATTCCGCACAGACACGATTCAATGGAAAAATCTTGTGTAAATTTAGAAATAGATTCTGTATATTTCAAAATTGCCGAATTATGTAAACATTTTCAAAATGTCCAAATAATAGACATAAGTAATTTAAACAGGTATTTGCATACACGTCAAGGCCTATACTTAAATTCGCTAGGTAATGATTATGTAAGTTCCAAAATCACAAAAATTATAAATTTGAAATTTAGTAAAAAGATAGAATCAACGCTATTACATTGGCATCAGAATGATCAGGAATTAAGAAGTGAAAACCAGGGAAACTTGTAAAAGAAGCCAGACCTTTGTCAAAGGATTGGCAATAGCATGACAATAATTCTGTACAAAAAGACAAGTGTTATAATAGTACCAGAAATATGAGAGAAAACGATTCTCCAAAACATAACGAAAATAAACTAAAGATATATCATCAGAATGTGCAGTCCATTTCAAATAAAACCGATTTGTTAGAAATACTAGTTAATAATCAAATCAGAGAAATTTCGGTTTTGTGTATTGCAGAGCACTGGCTTAAGAATGAACAGATTCAATATGTTAATATTTCAAATTATTTCTTGGCTAATAATTATTGTAGATCAAATCACGAAAAACGGGGGTATGCATTTTTCTTAGAAAAATATAGAATATGAACCTTTGTTACATAATAATCACTTGATATCAGAAAAGAACTTCGAATTCACAGCAGTTAAACTACCCAAATTTAAAAAGATACTAGTTTGTGTGTACAGATGTCAGGATGGAAATTTTGACTTATTCATATATAGATTAGAATGACTATTAAACGATATTAGCAAGCAAAATCTTGATTTGATAATATGTGGAGATTTCAATGTGGACTATCTAAAAAGCAATAAAAATATAGATTTGTTAACATAACTCCTTAATTCAAACGGTTTACATCACACAGTAAATAATCCAAAAAGGATCACATAATTTAGTAGGACAGCCCTTGATCAAATTTTAATAAACAAATTTTCTTAGTTGAAGTATACAAACCAGGTTTCAGTGATCACTTAGCTCAGATACCAACGTTGTATGCAAAAGAAAAAAATATACACAATGCCACAAAGAAAATAAAAACCAAATCATTTAGTGAAGAAAATATTGCAAACTAAAATTATTTATTAAGAAAGAAATCATGGGCAAATATTTTTCAATTAGATGATTTAAATGAGAAATTAAGTATGTTTAATAAGTTATTAAAATATTATTTTGATATAGCATTTCCTTTAAAAATAAAAATAATAAAAAACAGTGCATCTCATAACAGCAGGAATAAAAAAATTCATATAAAAAAGCGACTGCTTCACAAAGTATACAAACAGAACCACAGTACATCTGAATTTGAGGCCTACTATAAAAATACTCACCTATATTAAACAAAGTTATAAAAGAAGCCAAAAAATTGAAAATGATAGATTTATTTAAAACTCCACTAACAAAAACAAAGCTATGTGGGATGTAATAAGAAAGGAAACAGGTAAAACTAAAAAGTTAGACCAATATATTTCATTAAAATGTAGTAACGATGTAATTAGTGACCCAACTGTAGTAACTAATCTTTTCAATGATTATTTTATTGGTATTCCTGAAGAACTATTTAAATAATTTAAAAATAATACAAAATCGTGGATAATAAGATAAGAACATATGGTGGATCACTTTTTATTGATAATATTCAAGAGGAAGAAATTGCCATTGTCTTAAAAGAACTAATAAATTCTGTGCAGGAATTGATGGAATTCCGGATACAATCCTAAATAAATGTGCTAGATACATAATTCGACCACTAACAAATTTTTGTAACAGTTCATTATAATCTGGTACTTTCCCAGAAATACGAGGGGTGAGTCAAATGAAAACCTTAAATATTTTTTTAAATATTATTTTATTGTGTAGAAGTGGTACAAAGCTGTATCACTTTTCAACATAATCTCCCCCACGCTCCATTGCAAGTTCTCCAGCGCTTACAAAGTGCATAATTTCTTTATAAAAAATTCTTTTGGTAGTCCGCGCAACCACTCATGCACCGCGTGGCGTACCTCTTCATCAGAACGGAACTTCTTTCCTCCCATTGCTTCTTTGAGTGGTCCAAACATATGGAAATCACATGGGGAAAGGTCTGGTGAATATGGTGGATGAGGTCTTTGATGCAGGTCTTTGATTGTTGCAACTGTTGTACGGGCAGTGTGGGGCCTTGCATTGTCATGTTGCAAAAGGACACCTGATGACAGCAAATAAACTTCGCTTTGATTTGATTGCATGTCGAAGATGATTTTTTAGGAGATCTGTGTATGATTCACTGGTGACAGTGGTCCCTCTAGGCATCTAATACTCCAAATGACGCCTTTTTTTAGTCCCAAAAGAGAGTCAGCATAACCTTCCCTTCTGATGGTTCTGTTCGAAACTTCTTTGGTTTTGGTGATGAGGAACGGCGCCATTCCTTGCTTGCTCTCTTCATTGCCGGGTGGTGGAAGTGAACCCAGGTTTCGTCCACAGTAACGATTCTTGCAAGGAAGCCATCACCTTCTCGTTCAAAGCGCCGAAGAAGTTCTTCACAAGCATCAACACGTCGTTCTCTCATTTCAGGAGTCAGTTGCCTGTGGCACCCATCTTGCAGACACTTTGTGAAACTGGAGTACTTCATGCACAATGTGGTGTGCTGAACCATGACTAATCTTTAAACATGCTGAAATATCATTCTGTGTCACTCGGCGGTTTTCCATCACTATGGCTTCAACTGCTGCAATGTTCTGTGGAGTCACAACTCGTTGTGCCTGACCTGGACGAGGAGCATCTTCCACTGAAGTCACACCATTTGCGAACTTCCTACTCCATTCGTAGACTTGCTGCTGTGACAAACATGCATCACCGTACTGAACCTTCATTCTTCGATGAATTTCAATAGGTTTCACACCTTCACTACTCAAAACCGAATAACAGAACGCTGTTCTTCCCTGGTGCAAGTCTCAAGTGGGGCAGCCATCCTTATACTGATACTGCGACGGTATTGTGCATCTGCACTATGCTGCCACCTACATGCCATTCTTCACGCAGCTTGTAGCACCGCTTACCAACTTACAGGATAACGGCGTGAAATTTTCGATTTTTTATAACAAAATTATGGTTTTTATTTGACTCACCCTCGTAAGAAAACAAAGATAAAATATGACACAATGTATTTTATTTACTCACACCTTACATCACAGGGGCCACAAACATCCTGTCCATGTTTAAAACTCTCTATTAATGCTTTCAACGTCATTATATACAAGTAATTTCTATACGCGGGGATTTGATTTCTTAAAAGCGTGGAACTGTACAATACATACACCACATTAACATTGTCGATACGTATAGCAATTAATCTTTCGGTTGTAGCCATATATATAGTTATGTAGCACTTTTTCGGATAATGTGTGCACAAACTCCTTGTAATACCACGAAACCAAGTGGCTCCAGTTCTTCTTGATGTCCATGGCGGTCCTCACTGCTGGTTTGCAATTTGAAGAGGTTTCACCATGTCAAGCCGTAGAAGTCAACTTCGCTGGTAGGTTCGGTGTAGTGGCGAAAACATAGTTTTCACGCCAGAAATCGCTCGGCGGGGGATAGTGTACGCGCCGCGTACGAGGTAATGCTTGTGAACAAATCGGGCACCATGTCAGATTTCTGGATTAGTTTATCATTCTTCATGTGTAAGTGTCACTTTGTTATTCCCCACTTTTTCAAACACCACAATACTCTCGAAATCGTGTTCTGATAACAAACCTAATCTAAACCATTTAGAATCGTTGGCGTTCAGCTGGTACAGCGAAATGATGAACAGAACTTGGCGACCTATATCGGCAGACTGACGAGAGAGCAGCAGACTGTTTAGAGAGCGGCAGGCAGAGGGATTTATCAAGTGTTCCTTCGCCTTGGTGTCACTTTGACAGGCAGCATACGAGGGCATCATAGAGGGAGAAGCTCGCCTTCATAGATAAGCCTTTTGTGGACAGTATTGGCTGTAGTGGGGGTGAAACATGCTGGAAATGCTAGTTTTGTCATTCGCTGTAATGACTGCTTTCTTTGTTCTGGCAAACGTTGTTCATAAACTCTTTTCAACTTCTTTTAATAGGTTACTGAACTTGCAATTCGAAAACCAACGGGCCTGCTCCACACACGGATCATCTCCCTCTTGTAATGAATTATTAACTACAATGTTACTTTTGACCAAGTGTTCCCACGGTCTGTGTGAATCTTGGCGGTTCGGCATGTCAAACAGACAGGTGGAGGTGAGTTAACATAGCGTCCAGAGTTCCACGTCCGGTGGGTGAATAAAAACGTTCTACCTAACTTTTGATATTCAGTGGATTTATAGGCACCATAAATATCGAAGGCTCACTTTCTCTTTTGGGCACGTTTCGGAAAAGACCCGCCGAATTCCGTTAACTGGTGCCGGTAACCGGCAATGTACCTTGGTGCCGTTTCCTAGTAAAGAGGCGCTTTCGGAAAGTGGTGGGAGACGATCCAGCCAATAGAAAAGACGCCAAAAATTTATTAACGTTTTGTTTTTGTTTGTTCTGTGAGTCAATAGAGATACTGTTACTTTGGCGGGCGGCGCGGTAATTCGCCAAGGGCCGGACGACACGTCGTCGTGAGAGGGGACTGATTTCTGCTCGGCGCGGAGAAACGGACGAAGAGACATTTTGGAGCGGATCCTCATCTGATACAGCAGCAAGTGATCTTCACCGCGGCCTGACCACTTTACGACACGACGAGTTCTGGGGGAAGCAGCCGCCTCGTCCCGCCGAGTGAGAAAGCTGGACGACCCCATGTGGCGCTATTCATGCCTGGGATTTGACCTGGCCCGTGAAGCAACGGTAAAATCTTCGTTCATGGCGAAAACTTATGCAATCGATACCACCCAATAATCGACCCTGAAATATTGCTCTAACTGTTTGATAAAAACATCCAACGAAGTGTAATTGTTTATATCTTAATAAAACAAACTCCATGTTTGCATAAAGTCAAGTTTTAATAAATTCTACACCCACTTTTCAGTTCTCCTATTAATTCCAATATTATTTCATGTGGCTAGCTAAAAATTCATTATTATTTTAATATTCAAACTTGATAATTTTGATATTGTTGAAACAAAACATAGACGCCACACTCTACACAGTCTTTAAGTCCACCACCACAATGGAAACAAACTATCTCATCTCCTTTGCCGGTGTAAAAGAAATCAGCTTCGCTCAGTACGTCGGGTCATTGCTTGATGGCTAGACGAGTCGTTAATAAATACGTTAGTAAATTGTTGGCGTCTTCTCTATTGGCTGGATCGTCTCCATCCATAAAATGAAGCTAACCTTGCTTCTTGTGTGCTGTATTTTTGTCAAACCGGGCCGCAGCAAATTTGTAACTCTAGGTTCACCAGAGTTGGAATATGTTCTTGTGAAATGCGTGATGGAGTTTGTTCTGGAGCATACGGAGTGCAACAGTAGTAGACTGTTTTGCGAGCCACAATGGTTGTCCCCATGCTACTGTTACTGTCTGAAATATTCCTTACATTAGGACATAACGGCGCCCACCGCTTATATTCTAGTAAAGCGTTGTCACCTTCTTCCCAGCTACCAATTTCCAGGTTACAGAAAACATAATTTACAACGTCTCCTTTCTTATGTGTGAGTCCTGCACGAGCCAAATCTCTCTAATCGATTAAAGGCACTGCTAAGTTTTCAAACATTCTCAGTTTTTATGCTTCACATCTGAACATCTTTTAGTTGTTTATGTTGCTCAGGATAAAAGAGAATTTATTCTGCAGTTGCTCGTGACTGATTTTCACTTGGAGATTTTGTAGTTTGCGATGTTGCTACGCTGTGAAATGCATAACACTGGGAAATACGAAATTCTCATGGACATCCAAACAATCGCCTGACACTCAAGTAAATGGCTTGCGCACAAAGTACCCACGACTATGGGTATAGCCAGACTTAGACTAGCTCTGAACCGAAGAAAACAGATACAATGCCGAACTCTACCAAAGATTTTTTCTCACTAATAAAAGAGATGTTACTGGCGAAACCATTTTAATTTTCTATAGTTTCCTAAAATGAATCTTAGCGAATTCCAGGATGGTTCCTTCAAAAAAGTCATATCATAATACCTTACATTCCACATAATTTCAATGAATATGAAATTATTAGCGGTATCTGTATGCCAAACTCAGGAGACAAAGGTCTTTCAAAATGACTAGTAGTGGCCAACTTCAGTCACACTTAGAAACGAAACAGATCGGAAAGTTTGTCTCTACGTAGCATTAAAGAAAGGATCCATTCCGTCTTCTTCAGTCCAATTCACTATGCTTTCCCTATTTAGATCAATAATCTCGTACATCCATCGTAGATTATGGATTCAAATCCTCATCCAGCCATCCAAATATAGTTTTCCATTGTGAATGACAGAAGGGGTCCTTAAAAACGTCATTGCTGAATTCATTATTGGGGATTTATGATGATAGGGTACCGAGGTTGGTGGGTGAACTGTAACAATCTGACCTCACATTCGGAAAGATGCAGCTTCGAATCACCATACAACCATACAGATTTCAGTTTTTCCATGGTTTCCTGAAATCACTCCAGGCGAATGCCCACTACACACATTGTTAAAATATGCGAGAAATAGGAACAGAAACGTACACAACAATCTATTTTCGCATGACGTAATGAAAGTTATTGATGCAGGATCACAAATTGATGGCATTTTCTTTGATCTTCATAAAGCTTTTGACTCTGTACGACACAACCGACTTTTAGCGAAGATTCGAGGCTACGGTATATCTGATCAGATTTGCGAATGGATACGCTATTTTCTAACTGGTCGGTCACAGTATGTCGTTGTTGACGGGGAAGCCTCTTGTAAGCTAGATGTTACTTCGGGCGTTCCTCAAGGAAGTGTAATAGGACCATTTCTTTTCTTAATTTTTATAAACGATCCCGGTGACAACGTTAATAGCAGGGAGCGATTTTTTGCTGATGATGCATTTATTTATAGGGAAGTGAGGTGCTCCGACGATTGCTTAGAAATTCAACGCGATCTGGATGTTATTTCGGAATGGTGCCGTAAATGGCAGCTTACACTTAACTGCAAAAAGTGCAAGACAATGCAAATAAGTATTGAAAAGACCCCGTTTGCTCATGAGTACGAAGTTAACAATTCAGTTGTTGACACTGTGGATTCCCTGAAGTATCTAGGCGTAACAGTACAAAGCAACATGAAATGGGACTTGCATATAACTTCCGTCGTAGGCAATGCTAATTCTAAACTACGATTTATAGGTCGCATTTTGAGAAGTTGTAATGCTCATACAAAGGAAATAGCGTACAAAACACTAGTGCGTCCGCATTTGGAATACTGTTGTGGAATTTGGGTTCCATATCGCAAGGGATTGAGTGACACATTATAGAAAGTACAGAGGAGAGCCGCTCGATTCGTGACTGCTAGTTACAGTCCTTACGTAAGTGTCACAGAGCTTATACACAGGTTGGGCTGGGATTGTTTGGCGGACAGACGATGTCGTTTTCGTTTGAATTTGTTGGAGAATATGCGAAAATCTTTAATTTACGAGTGCAACGAAATACTTTTTTCGCCAACCTATTTAGGTCGCAATGACAGGAGGGATAAGATTCGAGAATTAAGATGCCGTACTGATACATTTATTTATTCCTTCTTTCCTCGTTCTGTTCGGGATTGGAATGCACTGAATTAGGATTGGTGCTTAGCACCCTCTGCAACCCACAGTATTTGTGATTTTCAGAGTATATATGTAGATGCAGAGTATAGATGTAGATGCAGATCACAAGCTATGATTAGACTTGGCACTTCTAGCCTATCAAAGACCGAGGTATCGAATCCCCGTCCACCTACAAAGATTTTGATTTACCATGGTTTACTGAAATCCCTCCAAGCGAATGTCTTGATATATATCATTCAAAAATGGTTTGGCAAAATTCCTTCCCATTCACAGCTCTGTATTAAAACTATTTCCATTCCAAATCTAACCGATCTCTTCTTGTCCTGGTGGATGTTTTGTATTCTTTTTACTGTATAAAGATCCTGGTATGAATCCCTGTCAGGGCGGGTGCGGCAAAGTACCTCGGAGTCCACAGCTAGGGTGGCGAGGAACTGCTTGTATTGAATTAAACCTATAAATACAACATAATGTCCACAGTTAGAACCTTTACGGACGTTTAACACAGTGTAATTCTTGCGCAGTAAACAAGCATTTGGACGAAAACTCATTAATACACAAGGACAGTCCCTCTGAGCAAACGGTTAGGTGCATTGGAGCCGTTATTATTTGAGAACTGAAAAATAATAGGAGAGATTTTGTCTTTCTTAAGCCTGACTGTCAAAATTTTAGCTCCAGATGTTTAAACTGATCCTAATCAAGGAATTGGCATTTTTTTTTCCTTCAACCGAAAATACCTCCCCCACCTGATAATCGTACAAAACCTTAAAATTTTCATAGCATTAAACTGGTTCTTTCTACTGTTCAACTTTAGGAAAAATTCTAGGAAACAGGAAAATGACTTTGAAGTCAACTTTAATTGTTATGTAATTAGAGATATGTATCATAATACTCTCACCAAGCTGTGATCAGATTCAGCACTTGTAGCCTATCAAAGACCGCGGGTTTGAATCGCCGTCTAGCTATACAGAATTTGATTTTCCGTGGTTTCTCGAAATCCCTCCACGCGCAATTAGTCTTTCACTGGTAGAAGTAGACTTACCGTATTGTTTGTTGAAACTGGTATGTGTCGACAGAACACACAGCACATCCCAAATGACTGCAATCGACCGCAGCCGGCAGAAGTCCTTGTTCCATCTGCTGTTCCAACAGAACAGATCTCACTCGTAATCCAAACCCTTCTCCACCTCTTCCGCAGCGCAGCTCTGAGGAAATATTATTTTCTTTCCCCCGCAGTATGGTCTCCACTCCTCGTTGCCTGGACGAACACATAGAACATAAAGAAAAAAACATCTCGCAGCAGTACCCTCTAGCAGTCGATCATGTCCCACATGGCCAACAATACCTCCTTCTGTCTCGACAGACCTCTGTTCCCGCGTCCGTCAGCGAGTCGCAAGAGAAAGTGTGAGAGGTTACTGTTTTCGCTGGTTCAGATGAGCAGGGCCGCAAATGCAACGTCGGCCATCCTGAAGCATTTCTAGAGTCAAGGGCAGCCATTACAACACTATCGCAACGACCACAGTAATTAAAAATTCTGGAAATTTTTGCACTGTTATGCATTTTATGCTGACTCCTTTTCTAAAAAAAAAATCAGCTGTTCCACCTAAGCCATCTTTTCAGTCATCATTTCTATTTCACTTAGTTGCAATGCGCCATCCATTTTCAATTTTACACTCAGGACATTTCATGTAGATTGTAACCATTTTCAATGCAAAATGTATATGGCAGTTGCACCGGTTTTATCTGGAAATTCTTGACCTGAACTGAATTAATTAATCTATGTTTACTTTTTATATACAGCTTATTTTTTTTCATACATGGCACATAGCAGAGGACTATAATGTCAAACTTATAGTACACAATTATTCTAAAGATATGGTTAACCCATTACTCATTATTATGTTTACTTCTCCATGAATACGAGCTAAACGGAACATACATTAAAACACAAAATTCGATTCGTTTAGCCATTCACACGAAATTATAATTATTAATGTTAGAAAATGTAATGAACATACAGAATGAGAACAGAATGCAGTAAATATACTGATAGATGTCCACACAAAATTTTACACAATAATATAATAAAACAACTTAAAATAGGCTATTTAACATTTGTATCTGTTGATCATAGTCATTTCTTTCTTTCTTACTTATATACATCGGTTACATCAAAATGACTCCTCATGTCATGTAATTAATATTTAGCGAACAACTACATTATGAATTACAATATTCAGTCGATCAAAAATGACTCATGGCTAGGATCGCGCTACTATTATCCCTCCATATTTTTTGTATCTCATCTACCTTCTCCCTAAATTATAGCGAAAATATGCCTCACAACTTTATTAATATGTGATATTACATGTGTACATAAATTGTGCCTGTGGATTCACAGTGAGCAAAATTAATGTCAACGAACCTACAGAGTGTTTCTTGGTGTAGCATACTATATTTAAATCAAGTACATATTATAGCGTGCAGCATTAATTTAAAATTATTACAAAAAATTATAATATTTCACATGTTTCTGACATAGGTAACAGCATTCCGCTTTTTAGCTTAACTAAAAGTGTGTGCGTATTCTTAATTAATTACTTTCCATGTAACTAAGATGACCGTGATCACGAAGTAGTTAAAAGATCAGTTTTTTATTGAATTTATTATACATGTATCTAAGATAACAATGATTTCCGACTAGTTCAAAATATCTTTTTTTTTAATTGAATGAATCCGGCTTTTATTCGAACACACAAGAACAAACTTAAACAGGCCATCTACAAGCACGTTTCATTCTTTACGAGATGATCATATAACGTTTTAGTAATCATAGAGAAATTTTCACCCACTTCTGATATCTTTTCATTAACTAACTCAGATTGTCCAGTAATACACCTTTTGTACTACATTAACACCAAATTGAGAGTCGTCTGTACCACTAATGTGTACCATTCTTAACACTACCTCTCATCTGATGTAAATCAATGCATTTCAATATACTCTAAAATTTATATATTTTTCTACATGATCATCTCCTTTAATTATGACGTTATTCTCCATCTATTTCAATAGTTTATTTTTATGTATTCTGTGTATTTAATTTTTCACGCAGTCGTTATCTTCGATCTCCAGATAATATTTCCCTAAATTTCTTATACTTTTGATCTCTATATTTACATAATTCGTTTCTCCAGTGTTGTTTATATATACACATACACATAAAATTAAATGGATGTAGGCATTCTCTTGCACGAGCCATCCTTAACCCGATTGTTTTTGCAACAACTCATACTTGATTTTCAGATTTTGTTAGATCTTTCATATCCGTTTGACCGAATTATTTGTTGACATAATTTAATTTTTGCCATCAGTACGTTTTTTTTTTTCCGAAGTCTTATAACCTTTTAGAACATCTGCTCGTCAACATAAGAACCTTTCCTTATAAAACTATATAATTGCTTTAATTTAGACTTTTATTTTAACGGGCGGTCTGTGAATTAGGTATTAAATTGGTAGTTTTGGTAATTTATGCAGTGAATATTGTCAGCTGCTTAAAGCGAGCAGAGCGAGCGAGATGCCTACGTGCGTAAGAATTGCAAAGTTGCAAGATTCAGGTTACTGCTATGCGAAGCGCACATCATGCACCTAGCACGTGATCACATGCATAAGAACTGCCACGTAGCGTAGCATTGGATCGTCCTATTCTGTGATTGACGATTCTGCCAGCAGCCATTTAAGAGGTAAGGCTTGTCTCTTGTCTGTGTGCCTACGGCACTGGGCAAGCTATGCTTGCCTGTGGTCATGTCTCATGTTAGTTTGGTTAGATAAAATATGTTAGATAAATTATTCAGTCTGGGTAACTTAAATGAGTTGTTTGCCGTTGTTGTAATAATGTTGTAATGCCTCGTGATAATCTTATTTGGGAATGAAATGTTATATTCTGGATCTTTAATTATTCAGTCATTCGTATTTAATCAGTAAAGCCATGTTCAGTTATATTCGTATGAAGAAGCGAGTAATTCATTTAGTAAGTTGGTCACATTGTAACTATGCGTGCGTGTCAATTCCTTACAGTATAAAGTTAGAAAGATTTTCGGATAAATATACAGTTAGGATTTTATAATTAAAGTATGTTTAACTTATCAATTGTGTCGCCTCAGTCATTTACAGTCGTTAGGTTAGAACCCAAGTTATTTCAGATAATTATATGGAAGAGTTTGTGATATATCGCCAAGGTACGAACTATTATAAATATATCACTGTTAGAGCAGTTCGGGATCCCTTCTATATCAAAGATCGCCCTGGTGTCAAATATCCTTTTCCTGACAAATAAAAGCTAGGGGCCCACATGTAGTTAATCTGTTATAATCTGGAAGATAATCTAAAATCCTAATATGCTTCTAAGAACACCTTCCAAATCAATCTAGACGCCCACTAGTGGACTGCACGGCCATAATAACCATCATATCACATAATACCCGCAACATTATGTTTTCCAGCTCTGTCACTTAATAATTATGAAATATTTTTTTGAGACGGTGGTTTCATCAGTTTTAACTTACTTGTCCAGGGCATGCTTTTGGAAAAAATATATATTTGTTTTCAGGATTTTTACTCTCAACTCCCAGCAATAAGCGAGCCCGACATCTTGTTGTTCCCATACCTTCACCTCTCAGCTAATCGTTAAAGATAACACAAACGGATTACATTCCCCCGTTCAAGACGTGGTCGTGTATGGCTTTTGTGGCATCCAAATACTCAGCCGGAAAAATGAGTTTGGTCTCGTCGACCGGTACTTCTCTGGCACTCCTAATAAAAATGCAAAGACAAATCTGTCCCTTCCCTTCCCAAAAAGTCTTAATGCTTGTGATAGTACAGATTTTTTTTTTCCATGCCACAGTAATTTTCGTGAGCTTTTTGGACATAATGTGACACACTATTTCTGAACTGTTCTATTTAACCTTTGCCCATAAAATATCTTCATTATCACTCCTAGATCATTGCTGTATATTCTTCATCGGTGTTACATCATGAGGTAATGATTGACGACATTCGACCTTGTATTTAGACAACTGTAGTTGCGTTGCGTCTGTTTTTACCTCATTATAAGATTCCTGCGCTATTGACAGCGAAACATCTATACTACAAGACAGTTCAATTTTTTCTGATTCCTTAGAGGTGTTAATATCTCTTGTGACTTTATCTTTGACTTCCGCCAGTGATTTTCTCACCACAATTACTAAATTTTTCCTTAGGATGTATTTGTTATGTTCTTGCCCTTCTCTGAGTGATCATGTATTCTCTCCCATTGTTCACTTAAAACTGCTGATTTCGCATTTGTTTCTTCATTCATTATTTTAAGCATTAATACGGTTTGGCTTTCCATATTTAATTCCTTTAGCGGGGTATGTGAGCTATCAAACGGTGATATCTCGCTTTCTATTTTGAACATTTTTGCACAACGCAATCTCATCAAAGAAGCTTAAACAGTGCTAAACAGATGTTTTAGCTTTTTTTATTTATTTTGAAAAAATGACAAATTTTCAAGAAAATCATCCTGTAATCATTTGATCAAAACAAAATATTTCCATATCCCAGAGATTAAGCTTCAGATCAAATTCGAAAATAAAATAACTATCCAGAAAAATATAGCTGACCGCATCTGAGCCTAAACAAAAGAAATCTTCTACCAGAAAATAATTAATCACATCGGAAACAAAATATAACCCATTTACGTCAGAGGTACTGCATCACAAGTTGAATGATAAACAAACGATTGATACAAACTACGTCATCGATTTACATCGCCTTAAGCATACACAACTCAACCAAGAAACAATACAAACTCAAACCAAAATTTTTGTGTGATATAGCGGAAAACAACAGAAAAACATTACATCAAGATATTCAACGTCGATAACCTCACAAAAAAGCAAACAACCACTGCAATTGTTGCCTCATGGGTTTTCATGGTCGAATACACCCAAAAATCGAAACGGAAAACAAATAAACAAAATAATCACATGAATTATTTACAAATATGTACTAAATAAACGCCATTGTAAAATAAAAAAGAAACATAGTTCTTCGACAAACATTATAAACAAAACATATTTAGAGAACAGAAATTTTTTTTGAGTTGCGACCATTCTTGTCGAACTAATGGAAAAAGGATTAAATAACATATACACTTAAAAATTAAACTTGATATCGTTCATTGTGTTTTACACATTGGTCCTGCTGCTGTCTTCGCTTCTCTGCAATAATTCCTGGAAAAAAATATGAAACTTTCCGTTTAATAATGATATTGACTCATTAGCTACAAATTACAATTTCGATAGCCACACATAACTGGACGACAAATTTGTAATAACCACTTAGGTCTGGGCTTAATTTTAACTTATTGAGCATACTGTACTAGGCGCCATGCTGCTAAGATTTTAGCATTGACTGCAATTACATAGGAGGCGTATTCCAAAAATAAGGTCCGGGGTACAAGATGTCACAGATGATAGGCCTGAATGACGTTTCCCACCTGCAGCGCCATCTACCAACTCCTGGTAAATATGCAGTATTGTTGGCGTGCCGCAGTAGCCGTATATCTATTGTTGAGAGCAGTTCGAAATGGCCGCGACAATCGTAGCTCCCGCCAGTTGTGAAGTGCGCGGTGTGATTAGATTTTTGTTGGCAAAAGGATCGTCAGCTGCGGACATCCATCGCGAATTGTGTGTAGTGTATGGACCAAACATAATGAGTGAGAAACAAGTTCGACACTGGTGTCGAGAATTTCAAAGTGGTCGCACAGATGTGCACGATCAACAGCGGAGTGGCAGGCCCAGTATTCGGACCGACGACATCGTCGAGCAAGTTAACCAAAAACTGCGAAGTGATCGGCGTTTGACGATTAGTGGTCTGGCTATGGAATTCCCAAATGTTGCTAGAACCTCAATTTACAGGATTGTCACTGAAGAGCTTGGACATCGGAAGCTTTGTGCACGGTGGGTGCCAAAACTGCTCACCGCTCAGCACAAAGAGCAACGAATGCATAGCGCACGACAATTTTTGGAGCGCTATAGACAAGATGGAGACAGTTTGTTTTCCCAAATTGTTACGGGAGACGAGACGTGGATAGTGTACACCAACGCAGAATCAAAACAACAATCAATGCAGTGGCGCCATTCCGGTTCACCCAAACCAAAAAAGTGTAAGCAATCGCCGTACACGAATCGCAAAATGATGGCTTCCGTGTTTTGGGACGAAAAGGGTGTCCTTTTGATCGAATTCATGGACCGTGGGACAACCATTACAGCTGACGTGTACTGTGCAACGCTCACCAAACTGAGACGTGCCATCCAAAATCGACGCCGCGGGAAACTGTCGTCTGGCATCATCCTCCTGCACGACAACGCACGCCCGCATACCGCTTCCAAAACCAAAGAGAAGATTCAAGAGTTTCGTTTGGAAATCCTAGACCACCCTGCTTACAGTCCAGATCTTGCACCAAGCGACTATTTTCTCTTCCTGCACTTGAAACGGTGGCTTGGTGGACAACGATTTCAAACCGATGAAGAACTCAAGACGAGCGTTACCAATTGGTTCACGTCCCAGGCGGCAGACTTTTATGCCGAGGGGTTAAAGAAACTGGTACAGCGTTACAGAAAGTGTATAGATATGAACGGCGATTATGTGGAAAAGTGAACTAGATATGTAGTTACATACTGACGTTAATAAAAACCTTGTATCCTGAATGATGTTTTTATTATGATCAAACGGACCTTACTTTTGGAATACGCCTCGTACATTTTTTAACCAATATGATGCATCAGTTAGGAACATCAAGGTAAAAATTGAAAATAATACACAGTAATTATTATACAAAAGGATCTAAATGATTCTCATTTATTGTTGCATTAAGTAGTTCTTGCAGTGTTAAGAACAGTTTTGAACATACAGTTAATTGATTGCTCCGGCTAAAGTGTTAGCGGAAGCATTTATATACCTCAGGGTGCTATGCACGGGTGAAGAATTGTTGCAATATTTCTCTCACTGGTGGATGTAGATTTACTGTATTGTTTGTTGAAACCGAAACGTGTTGACAGAACACACAGCACATCCAAAATAACTGCAATCGACCGCCGCGTCGGCAGAAGTCCTCGTCCCATCAGCTGCTTCGCCAGAGCAGATCTCACTCTTTCGTAATCCAAACCCTTCTCCACCTCTTCCACAGCACAGCACTGAGGAAATCTTCGCCCCCTTCCCCCTCCGTTGTATGGTCTGCACTCCACATTGACGAAAATATAGAATATACAAAAATATCTTGCAGTAGTATCCTCTAACAGTCGGTCATGTGCCAAATCTCCAGCCTCCGTCTGTCCAGACAGACGTCTGCTGTGAAAGGATTCCCCCCCCCCCCCCCCCCAAGCAGGAGCGCCGACTTTTAGGAAATCTCATGGGTGCTCCTGCTCATTTGATGAAAAGCTTTTTTTTAAAAAAAATTGGTGACGAGTGTGAACCGATTTTGACTGGTAGGACTTTCACTGGTGGGTTGCTCATTTGCCAAGGAGTAATATAGGATAATAAAAAATTTTTGACGAATATGAACAAAGTGTCGGGCATCAGCTACTTTTATCTAATCGTGAAAATACACTTTAAATCTGTGTGGCAGATTTCAAGTCATAAGCGAATAGACAGGCAGAGTAGGATAGAAAGATTTTGCATTTTATAAATTCTATTACAAACCAAAAACCTACCAAATTTCATTCAAATGGGGTCAGCCTATTCAACGTAATTGAGTAACAAACTTACAGATTTTCGAGTTTTTAATAATGGTGGATAGATGATAAATAATTTTTGAACTCCTAGTAAAACTCAGAATTTTACTATTGAATCTGATTTGTGTCCGGAAGTTTCGCTATCGCTAATGAAGTCGTGGGTATGGATACTAATTAATACAGAGATACAGTGGAGATGGAAAAAAAAGACAGGGTAACAAATGCTGGATCGAACAATAAATAAAGGATACCTATCATAATAATAAAAATATAAATAATGAAACTATTTTGTTATTATTAACATTGTGTAATATAATTTTTCATTCATTAGTACCTATTTTATGAATACAGTTGTATTACGAATAGGATGAACAACAAATCAACATTAATAAACCTTTTTTTTTTTTTAAGAAGGAGCATTTTGTAATCTATATAATGACATCTTGTTTCCAATGAAAAACATTTTGTCAATCTAAAGCTCTATTTATAAACATATCAGCGATTTCTTCAAGATCCAAGTAGTCCGTTATTTCTCGGTTTTCGTGCACTACCCTGTGATCACTAGGTTTTTGCTGACTCATAGTACTCCTTAGATAAGTTTTTATTCTCCGTAATAGTTTGGAACCCACATTTTGGGTATAAAATGCAGGAGTTTGAGGGTGTGCGAAGGAGAGCAGCTAGATTTGTTTGTGGAAATTACCACAGGACCCACTCATATGATTAATAATAATTCTGTGTGGTCGTAATGACCTGGTGATAGGGTTTCTTATCGGCAGCGCATTCCGCCCCCATCGTAGCTGCCTAACCTAACCAGGTAAACATACTGGGTATAGGGTACCTCCGGTTTATCGCGGAATCCGAACCAAGGAAGCGTTCTGGCGTACTTCCCATTATATAGGAGGCTATGCCAGAGGTGAAGGTCGGGTTAAGCACCTATGAAAATCACGCGGAGACAGGGATTCGAATCCGGGACCTTTCGATCACCAGTCCAACGTCTTAACTACTGAGCCCCTAGAGCGCTCAACTAATATGATGAAAAAGCTGGATTGGTACCGGCAGTCATTGGAACATAGGAGGAGTTTGATGAGAATGTTGGGGGCGTACAAGGCGTATCTAGAAGTGATATTGGTCGATGAGATAGGAGTAGTACTTGGAAAGGAAAAGATGACCGTGGGCAAAAGCTGGTATTCGATTTCATGTATCAGGGAGTGGGAAAATTGGTTTTTATGGGTAAGGATGTTAGGTATTGGAATAAATTACCAAGGGGATGATGAATAAATTACCATAGATGCTTAAGGAATTTAAAATTTAAATTCGTAAATGGCAAAAGCAGATTGGTGGAGGAATTTAACATTCGTAATATGTAATATTTAAAAAAAAATAAGAAAGCGGTAATTAGATCACCAGGAAAATTGCCACTGGAGCATTCGCTCCATCGCAATAAAATACAGTTCAAGTCATTGCCGAAAATGGCTGTCCGCCGGTACATGTCAATACTAGAATAGTTAAAACGATTTTTAACAATTTTATGATGTCAGCTATTATACTTTTGGTAGATGCGCAATAATAAATTATAAAAGAAACAGTGTCTTCCCCATTATTCAGTCTGACATTTTTTGATAGTGTAATGTATGAAAGAATGTTACAACGAAGAACAAAACGATACACATCAAAGTTTTCTCCATAGAATACTTCCACATAACTGCTGCTTGTATCATTTTGCTCAGTGAGAAGAAATTCCATATTGCTCAAGTGTATCATAGCATTTTTAGTAAAGTGCTGGTCAATACAGCTTACGACTTTATCCAACACTTTAAAATATATTTTTCGTTAAAATTCAAATGGCGAGGAAAATTGGTGCTGTTCACTTGATGCATCTTATAAATTTTTAGGAATCCATCTTATTTTTGGAGTTTTATTTCATCCAATTCCAATATAAGAGCAAGGTCCAGAGTGGATTTCCAAAGGTTTTGATATTTTTCGTCAGTTGTTTGGAATGGTATAATGGGCGTGTTATTATTTTATAAGTGCAAAGAAATCGTCTGTAAAGTTACATTCAGAGCTTTGGTAAGATCGAGAATTTCTATCAGAAATTTTATAATAAAAAGAGTTTCAAAAGACTGAAAACCTTTTAAAAGCCATTTTGCTTGCGCTCCGGCATCATCTTTCCGACTCTTTGTGCCGTTCAAAAACATAGCAGCACACTATAATTTTTAATAATACTTTTCAAGGACTATATACGACAAAATCATCTTGTTAGGAAAAACGACCGCAGAGAAAGGTTTCGAGCCTCGCCAATTGCCTGTAATGATTCAAAACAGGCTTGGCGTTTTGGCGAATCACGTACAATGACAAGAAACTCTCTCGTTAATACTGAGAAAAAAGTCTTATTGCCTTAAGTTCTGTCATTGTGTCTTGAACAACCAGGTTTAACAAGGGTGTGATGCAATGCACACGAATTGCCCATGCTCCCATAGCTTTAACCGGCGATTGAAGACCAATATTAAGGTGACATTTGTACACAGACCCCTACACATCTTGATATTTATGTCAAATCTTCTAGGTACGTCATTGAAAGTTTGACAAAAAATATTGTTAATGCCGTTTTATAAACGCCGGTAAAAATTTCATGTATATTGAGCTTTGAATACATGTAACGTAAGTAGATTGTGACTTGTTCTTTATTTGAACTATCACTAGTTTCATCAACCACAACTAAGTAATAGAATGCATTTTGCACTGCTTTGATTATTTTATACTGTGCTTCATCACTCAGAACTGTTCACAGTTCGTTTGTGATATCTCGTGACAAACACCTATAACTGCTGCGATGGAGCCACAGGTTTATCCTATCATCGCAGCTTCGAAAATCGAATGCAATTTAAATGTTTGATCTCATGGCCCCTTATGGTCAGGCCTCCGTTTATTTAAAAAAGAAGAGTTGAAAGCATTTTAAGAGGGCTGTTCCAGATGTTTCCATATCTTGAAATTTTCTTTTTGATAACATGCAGTGTACATTGATGCTATGTTCCGATTGGATTTATGCAATGCACAAAAGCAACGAACGTCAGACTTTTCGTGTTATTTAAACCTTTCTAAAGCTTTATTCCATGATGAAAAACCTGTTTATGTGAATACCTGAATAGACTCATCAACCCTTGAAGATTTTTTGGGCGTAGAAATGCCACTAGAAATAGTTTCTTCACAAATTTGTTCATATCTGCATCATATGCCATGGAGAAATTGTCAGCCACTTAAAAAAAAAAAAAAAATGAGCCTTTTCTTTTCTTTAACTGAATTTTCAGAAATAAAAGAAATAAAATTTTCCGGTTAGATTTGTTGATCTATACTAAGCCGAGAAGAGCTACTAGTGGAAAGTTCTTCAGGTTTGGTCACCTTACGATTTTATTCATCGAAACTAATAATTTTCCGAAATACACACAGTAACAATACGCACGGCGCGCTCTCAAAGCAAATGCTTTATTTTCCCTCTCCTGATAACGTGTGAGCCACGTCGGATGGTGAGGCACAACGTATGATGGGTTGGAGCTTGCGGGCGGACGAGTTGCTTGGTTTGCTTGTGTGAGTGCTCATCGCAAATCTCACCTACACTTACTTACCACACACTAAATGTAGTTAAGTATGATCTAACGCAGTGTTTATATTCTCCATGGGCATGCTGGCATCGTAAGCAAGCTCGATCATGGAAAGTGGTGCCGCGTGAGGTATGTAATACGGCATTGCTCAAAGTAAAATACTTTATAGTGTTGGTGCGAATATTCATGGGTGCTCCTCACCCACTATTTTCCTCTCGCGGATGCTGAAGTCCCCGAGCACCCACAGAGTCGGCGCCCCTGCCTTCAAGGGAAGCCAGCTGTGGGCCATTACAACCATGACATATTTAACATCCCATAGGTCCTTCCTCAGCAGGGATCTATGGAATAAGTAAAATAATTGTAACGAATGGGTATAGTTTTTATAGCATGATGAGACAAATAAACTTTCTCATGCCCTTGGAGGCAGGTAACATAATTATTTTTAAATGCAGCATGTTTCAAGGCTAGCAGACCTTTAGCGCGAGAGAAGCCGTTCTCCCACCCTACGTCCTGTAAGGTACTTACTAAGACTTAATGAGTCAATTATGGGCTAGCTACTTGATCGGAGAATTTGAACTCCGCCATGATGGAAGAAACATCCAGACATCATGTATGAGTAACAGGTACTGACTAATTTGCATTCCATCATCCTCTACCGGCTTGGGAAAGATACTTCAAGTGACTATAATTTCATTAGTTACCTTATTAAATTTAATCAGAGCTATTTCCATGCAGTATTTTTATGATTTCAATATATTTACCCCATTTTAGGGAATTTATTAAAGTTGTTTAATCTGTTCCCTGCTATTTCAATTGCTAACACTTAATTCCTGCTCATTTACTAGCTATATGTAAAAGTAGGAGTGTACTATCTTCTATCACATATCACAGGTAAAACAAATCTGGGAGTGATTAATTGAAACGAGCTTGCTGCTTAGCGCTCGGGTCGCTACATAATAGTGAAAAATGCAGCAAGTATTACACAGAATGGAAGAATATTTTTCTGCAACTATTAGGAATTCCAACTAACTTCTCAAGATTACCCTATCATGTATTTATTCTCAAGAAACATATGGGCCACAGAATACCACATTCTTCCTCTACAAGGTGGAATTTTAACATTCGGACTGTGTATAGAGTTCATGAAAATTTGTCCCTTAAAAAACTTTCTTACTGAAATTCGGTCAACATCAAATTCAAGATCAAACCATTGCAGAAGTGACATGAATTTAAAATTTGTAAATGAAGATAATTTTCGTTTTGGTTAGAACTCTTCCATCAGAATATGCCACATGCTGCAATAATTTGTAAATAATTTCCTGTTCCAAGAAATTAGTGCTTCTAAAGACAATGAATGCATAATAAGCTATACGACTACTATCTGGGAAGTACATAAAGTACAGTAAGAATTCCTCCAGCAGAAGCTAAAGAAGAGCACGACTGCATGTGTGTTGATATAACGAACAGATATGCTTTCACATAATACTTAGAAGCTTGTATATTGTATAACAGGACAGAACCTGGAGGCTAAACAGTCTGCAGAAGCATATTTCATGATCGACTGCAGTGGCCGCTCTGGACGTAGTGACCCTGTCACTTGTCATCTCCTAAGAACAAATGAATTAAAAAATAAGTGAAAGAAAATAAATTCCTATAAATGCGACATTCTGTAATATACAATCATTTATCACAGCTAGGGAAAATATTGAACACCTTCTGTTGGCCACATCAATGAACTAATTCGCTGTCATGGAGACAGAGGCCAGTTGTCACAAATCGTGCATGCGCTCTGGCGTTTTAGCGGAAATACCCAAGCGAGGGGCCACGTTGCTAGTGTGGGCCCATGAAAACTTCGTCTGCCTCAAGCTGCCCCACATAGTGGGCACAAAAGAAAGCTTTGTAACATTATTGAGCTCGAAAAATCGGCAGAGCGCAGCAGCAGCTGCCATTTTTTTCACTTTCAGCTATATAACTTAGAACAGCGTTTCTCAACCTGTGGTCCGCGAAGATGGTTCAGGTGGTTCGCAGGCAGAATATTATAAATTTTGATACCTAATTCGTACTGTACAAGGCTACAAGCCAAACCTCTTGAATATTTCAATGACCAGGCATTTCCAGTAAGAGGAAAGAACAGCATTGTTTCTACTATAGTCTGTTCATTTCCTGATGGCATCAAAAAGAGCACCGTTCATCTAAGGAATAGGTAAATGACCGATTTCTGAGGGTCTTAAAAAGATGTGTGGGATCGCGATTCGTGGTAGTGTTGGTAATATAAGAGTGGTGAAGTAAACAAAAATGTGAAGATGTACGGCAGGAGTCCAGTCGATCGTCGATCTTTTGTTTTCGGCACGCCATGGAAAATAGGCGGGAAGCGTATGGAACGCTGTCAATCCGTCAGTAGACGACAGGGAGTAGCGGAGTTACGACGTGAACGTAAATCACGATTAGACTCTGCATCGCGCCTCGTCCGCTATGGATAAGTGGCTGAAGAGAAACGCTGAAGGAACATCGAATGAAGGAAGAAATGCTTCTGAAGATTCAACCAAAAAAGTTAGATAATATTTTCAATATTGTTACTACGGCAAACGAACCCCTCAATAATGTTCACTCGCTAACTTTTCGCCATCACTACGAAAATAAATTTAATTCACATTTAGTGGTAGGATATTTCTACTTTTATTATTATACAAATTATGTTATTTATATTTTAAATTTATTTTTGTATATCCTTGAAAAATGTGCTCCAAATCAATCAGAAACTTATCACTTTCAGCAAGAATGGGAACTGAACTACTTCTTTACTATGGTGAAAGAAAACTGTTGCTGCTTAATATGCAATACATCCGTGGCAATACCGATAAAAAGGAAAATTAAAGTGACATTTTAAAACAACGCATAGTAAATATCAGACAGACCTTCCACCTAATAGCGAACTAGGAAAGAGTAAATTGCAAGCACTGAAATCGCAATTAACAGTCCAAGAAAACATGTTTTCTATGCCTATTGAGCAAAGTAAAGCTACAACTGAAGCTTCTTTCGAAGTAAGCTACAGGATTGTATAAAAGTGCCAAGGAAATTTTCGAAGCAGTGTTTGATTTGCTGTTTGTGGATTTCAAAAATAAAAATGAAATTAAACAAGCTATTCATGGTTTACGGCTGTCTCGAAATACTGTGATGCGCCGTATAGAAACGATGAGTGAAAACGTAAACGAACAACTACAAAGAGATATCGTCCGCTGTGTTGCTTTTTCGCTACAACTTGTCGAGTCAACAGATATCTCTGATACTGCACAATTACTTATTTTTATTCGGATGGCCTATGAAGATTTCTCGACGAAAGAAGAACTGCTAAATATGGTTTTCTTAAAAGGAAAAACTCGCGGCCTAAATATATTCACGGAATTCAAAACATACATTAGCAAGATATTGTATAAACTCGTATCAATGACAACTGATGGGGCTCCTTCAATGACTGGTATTCATAATGGTTTTATTCTCTTTATCACAAAGACAAAAACTTTCCCGACTTCATTAACTACCACTCCATAATTCATCAACAAGTACTGGCTAGTCAGATGCTAAACACAAAACATGTAATGGATATTTTTTTTCAAGATTGTAAATTCCATAAAAGGAAAATCTCTCCAAATGCGGATCTTTAAACAGCATTTAGATGAGAAGGAACCAGATTTGGCATTGCACACTGACGTAAGGTGGACGAGTCGAAGCAAATTTTTCAAAGATTTCGAGATCTATTGGACGAAATAATAAAATTTTTTGAAGAGAGGGGTGATGACCATCGGTAACTGCGTGATTTAGACTGGCAATGTGATTTATCACTTTTAGCAGAATTTACCGGAAAAACTGAGCACTTTAAATCTGTAACTACAAGGCAAGAATAAAACATTAACAGAAATTATGAGTTATAATGCAGCATTCCAAAGTTAAACAAGAGTCTATAGTAGTTGACATCGAAAAGAAAAAATTTCAACAATTTGTAAACATCAAGGATCATATGGAAAAACACCCTACCTACAATTTCATTCCTGACAAGTTTAATTAAGGCAATGGTATCAGACTTCGAAATTCACTTTAATGATTTAAAAAAAGAAAAGAAAGAGAGAAGTTGGTGGAATAAATCTGTTATCCGTTAATTAATTCCATTGATGATAGTGATATCTATGAAATGGCTAAAAAATTTGTGGATACATTTCAAATGGACCACATGATATTTATTTCAAAACGAAATTATTACCCTGCTCTGCGACATATTACTAAAAGCAAGGTTATCCTCAGGTCTAGATTTCTATGCACTGGTTTCCAACGAGAAATATCCAAATTTGAAGAAATGTGTTTTGATTCAACATATTTATGTGAATCAGTATTTTCCTACTTAAAACAAACAAAAAATAATTACCGTTCTCGCTTGCTAGACGCTCATACATTGGATTCTTTAAAGGTGGCAATTTCCAACAACAAACTTTCTGCTAATCTAGCTTAGACGCAATGCTCACACTAATATAAATAAATAATTGCTAAGAATAATTTTCAGTTTTATATTTTCCCGCTCCTAAACTATACTGTTTCCTTTAAAATTTCAAGGAATATGTAACTGGTAGATCGCACCTGGTTTTGTCAGTAAACAATAGATTAGATTAGATTAGATTTTTATTGATCCATTTAGTCAATTTATAGTACAGGTGCACATTTGACTTTGGATAAGTCATTTTGATGATTAGAGGTTACATATTATTATGAGATGATGGAACTTATATACATGATTGATAATACAATGAAAAAACAAGTGAACATGAAGAGAATTTAACAATGCAATAGTTGAAGAAAACAAAATTTCAGAAATCTTAAAACCCATTTTTATGAGTCCATATATTCACTAACAGAGTAAAAACTGTGCCTCACTAGAAATGACTTAAGTTTTATTTTAAATGAGCAACAGGAAGCATTTTTTATTTCTTCTGTTATTTTATTATAGAGTGTTATTCTCGAATTTAAAATACTTATTTGATATGTAGTAGTCCTGCAAAACGTTTTGTGGATGTCTGAATGTCCTCTAGTGAGGTAATTATATACCATATCATTTTTTATTAGTGTTTTGTTTCTTAGGAGGTACTCTCTCGTGAAAAGAACTATTTCATAGATGTACAGACATGGAACATTTAGAATGGCGAGGTTAATGAAATGTGTTCTACACGATTCTAGTCTTTTTAGGTGACATTTAGTTCTCACTGCTCTTTTTCGCATCCTAAATATATCAGTACTTAGTGATGAGCTACCCCAGAAAATAATTCCATATCTGCCCAGTGAGTAGAAATGAGTGTAGCATACTTGCATTACTGTACTAATACTAGTGGTATCCCTAAGGATTCTCAGTTCGTGGCACACTGTGAACTGTCTTTTAGCTAATTTGCTTATGTGAACATCGCATTTCATGTTCTGTTGTACCCATAATCCCAAGAATTTGGTTTCATTTACATTTTTTAGATCTTTTTCACTTACGTTTACTTGAATATTGTTTTTGTTAGCAGAATGAGGTAGACAAAAATTCAAACACAATGTTTTTTCCTGTTGGATTATATGCATCAAACCAGTTTTTCAACTTACTCATGGTTTTATTTGCTTTTAATTGTAAATTTTTAATGTTTGGGAAGGTGAATAAAACACTCGTGCCATCCGCAAACTGAAATACATCTTTTGGATCGATATTCTTAGTGAGATCATCCATATAAATTAGAAACAAAATAGGTCCTAACACCAAACCTTGGGGTACACCATACTTAACAAACTGTACATCTGAGATAAATTTTTCCCTAGTACAATTTTTCTGGTATGTTGTTTACTAGTCAACAGACACTCTCTGTTTACGGTTTTCAAGGTTCAATTTTATACAGTTTTTTTCATTCCCTCTTATCCCAATTTTTCCATTTTATTTAATAGTATACCGCGATCTATTACATCAAATGCCTTTGATAGGTCTAGGAAAATACCTGTAGCCACATCATTTCCATCCAAAGCTTTTAAAACAGAGTTGAAGAATTCAAAGATTGCTGTTCGAGTAGATTTATCTTTCCTGAATCCATGCTGCTGGGTAGAAAGTGGTGCATATTTGTTGATAAACTTAAGGAGTCTGTCAAGGAAGAGTTTTTCTAATATTTTTGAAAAAAACACATAATTGGTATATAGGCCTATAATTTGCCAACTGATCAGGAGGACCTTTTGTTAACAGTGGAGTCACTATTGCAGTTTTGTGTACTTCTGGAAAATTTCCAGTTTGTACAGATATGTTAAAGATTTTGCTAGAGGGGCAGCTACATAATTTGCACAGGTTTTCAATATGAAATCTGGGACCTAATCTAGTCCACAAGAATAGCTATTTTTTAATGACATTATGATTTTTTAATTTCATCAGGGTTTGTTTCAGTTAGATACATTGTGGCACTTGGTATTGTAAAAAGACTGGGAACATCTCTAATTTGCTTATTGTAGTTTGTTTTAATTAATTTTTCAGCCAAAGAAGTGAAATATTTTTTAAATTCTTCAGCTATAACTTTGGGGTCACTAATTATTGAATTATCAGTACATAATTTGATGTTCTTTCTTCCAGTTTTTGCATTTTCAGTTTGCTGTCTAATAATATGCCACATTGCTTTGGTTTTGTTAGAAGAGTTTTTTATATAATTATCACTTGCCATAATCTTTGCTTGTCGAATTACTCTTATATAAATATTCTTACAGCTTTTAACATAGTTTGAAAAAATTTGATTCACTTGGTTTTGTTTACAGTATTTCTGTAAAAAATTGTTTCTTTCTCCCGATATTTTTATACCTGTGGTTTCCCAGTTTTTACTAGTTCTTTCTGCAAAAAGCTTCCTCTTTTTGGGAAAAGCAAGGTTGAAGTACTGTAGGAAAGTACTGTGAAATACGTTAAAGACGTAATTTGCATCTATATGATTATATACACCTTTCCAGGATTCATTTGATAGGAGTAAGTTAAACACGCGTATGTTATCCTCACTAAAATTTCTCCGATAAACAATATTTTTACAATTAGTGTTTTTACTTTTATTTATCTTCAATGATATGAGTTGTGCTTCATGATCACTGTATCCCATACCTCCCCTTTTGAGAAGAGACTTGTCTCTGTTACAAGCACCTGGTCAAGAAGAGTATTATGGTAGTTTGATATCCTGGTTGGGGAGTCTATTTTTGGTTTTAAGTTGAACGATTTGACCATATTCAATAAATCTGATTTCTCATTACTGTCTTTGAGGAAGTTAATGTTGAAATCACCAAAAACCACTAATGTTTTGTTGGGTGCAGTAACATTATTTAATAATGATTCCAATTGTGTAAGGAAAGTTTGAAATTTTCCATCTGGTGGTCTATAAATATTTATAACTACTATGTTGGTTTCAAACAAAAGAGTTGCACAAGTTTCAAAATTCTTCTCTACAGAGAGTTTAATGCATTTTAAGATATTTTGACATTTAATGTGTTGCTTGACAAAAATAGCACTACATCCATGTTTAGAAGTTTTTCTGCAGAAACAGCTGGCTAATTTGTATCCTGGTAATGAAACCAAATTCATTTCATCACCACTTAACCAGTGTTCTGTGATACATATTACATCAAGATTTAGCCTATACTGTAGTAGTATTTCCAAATCTGTTAACTTATTGGTAAGTGATTGAACATTATGATACAGAATAAACAGTTCAAAATTACTTGGTTTTTCATTTAAAGTTTGGGTTCCCTTATGGATTTCTAATGATTCACTTACCCGAAAAAAATCTGTTGTTTTGTCTTCTCTGTTGTTTGCTTGATCCACTGATTTTCCTTCTTCTGGATGGTCACGTACTTTATTCACAAGTTCTTGAAGAGGTTTTGTTTCAGCACTCATTTGCCCACATGATCCTGATTTGGAGGATACAACGAAGTTGTCACTGTTCTTTGGTTTTCTATAAACCCAACTATCTAGTAAAGTTTGTTTCATTTGCTTCTTGCAAGTTTCCTTCTTGTATACATTCTGATTTTGTTTAATTAACTCCACAATCCTGTTGCATACATGTTCTTTCCCAAATTTGTTCATGTGCAGCCCATGACTTGTAAATTGTCTTCTGTTCAATCTTTCAATCTCAAAATTAATACTGACTCGATTATTGTTGAGATTTTTTCTTGAGTTGATGGACTTCCAAAAGTACTTATTAGCTGATTTAATTTTCATGTTTAAATTCGGGACATCATATCTGAATGGAATTTGATGTAAAATTAGATTAGTTTTTTTTTTTGCCTAATTCATTAATAGAGGATGTAACAGAATTTAGTGCACTGCAAAGATATTTATAGTTATCTTCTACGTTGTTTGTCCCAGCCATTACTACTACACAATCTTTGTAATTGTAGCCTTGGCTCAATTTATCAATGTTTTTAGTTACTTCTTCGATAGGAGCATTTGGCTTGATTATTGCTTCTATACTGTAAGAAGAGCCCAATTTCTCTCTGAACATTTTCGAGCAATCTCTGCCTTGGCTATCACACAAAAGTAGAATCTTACAATTATTGTCCTGTTTACATTTCGAAACATGCTTTTCTGTATGTTTGATGCACATCTTTTAGTTTCGACCTGAATTTTGTCCAACTGCACATTACTTTCCAAGCTTATTGAAAAGCTTCACTTCGTGACCCAATGTCTTCTTTGATGTATTGTTGTTAACGCTACGCCGGCCATTAACATGTTCCCATTTTTCACAGTTTGCTTCCGCAACTATAGGATGAGTTAAACATTTCACTCTTTTCTTAATATCATTGATTTCTTCCTTAAAAAGTCTAATGATTTCATCTTTACTTGAAATAATCTCTTTAAGGTGCTGAATTGTGTGTTCCTTTTCATCTGGTTTCGTGTCTGCACTGCCGGTCGGCGAAATTAAACCCTTTGATTTGGAGCGCGTTGTCACTGTGTTGAGATTTTTTGTTTTAATTTCACACGCACGACACTTCGAGCTTCGATCAGCATCTGATTTTTTACAAACGGAACACTTTTACTCAATTTTAAAAGATTTTTTACACGACTGTTTCTATTTCTTAGCTCATTTGCAGCAGAATTACACACATTTATGATTGCATTTTGCAGAAAACGACTTTCAAGCAAAATGTGTTCCACTGTCGTCTTGGTCATCGGGGGTACTGCCGGATTATGAAAGTATGGGGCCGTAGGCACGCAAAAATTTTGGTCCCTCCATTTTTGAAAAAAAATATCTTTATTTCGTAAGTACAAAGTAAAGGTTTCGTAGATGATTAATTGAAATGATCATATTTCTACTCAATTAAAGAAGCACATTTTACAATATATGAAATTTTGAAAATTACTTTCATTTATCGTATACTTTAATGCCGCTAAAAAATGTAATTTTCATGCTTTTTGTATTACTTTGATTTTTGATGATTTTGTTTGTTTTTTATTATTTTTATGTAATAAAAATGTTAAGTCTCAGTGGGCCTTTAAAAATCGGGGGGCTCCAGGCTACTGCCTAGTGGTGCCAATTGGGTAATCCACCACTGTAAGTCAACTCGTCGGTTTTTGGCTTGTCGGTCATAATTTACCTTTTGGTAATTTTTAAAACATTCATCATTGGCTAATTTCAAAATAATTTCTATAATCCGGCAATACACGCAGGTAATGAGACTTTCATGTAACAAATTTTTAAGTTGAAGGATTCTTATTCAACTCTGAGCTGTGTCTCCCAGGTGCCTTTTTTTTTTTTTTTTTTACTTCAACAATGAAGATCAGCAATCCGTCGAAAAATATCAATGTTAGCAAATTACTTCAGCCGCCACTGATTGACTGCGTTAAGTTTGAAACTGAGCTGAAGGTATTTTATTAAAAAATAATATTCACAAGTTAATAGCTCTCCTGAAGTTTATTTTTTTTAAATAATTTTGACGAAGTTCTAAGTGAAATTACTTATCTGATAAAAATAGTCTTTACTATCCCCATGGTCACATATGAACGCTGCTTTTCAACATTGAAAAAAATGAACTACAAAAGTTTCCAGAGATGAAGGGAAAAAATATGTATTCAAAGGTTTCTGCAGAAAGTAATACTAGCAGAATGAATTTTATTTTTAAATAAATTTATCAATTTGTATATGTTATAAGAGTTTCGTAACATTAGGAGTTCGACATGTTAAAAGTAAAAAGTTAAAACTTTCATATATTTTTTGTTTAAATTTCGCTTGTAGATATTGAAACACTTTTCTAGATTTAACAATAACCACGAATAGCTATATTTTCAAAGCAGTGCTCCTGCTAATTATTGTCACAAGCCTCTACTGCTCCAAGTATCATGCCATCGAAGGGCCTAAATCACATGGTAACAAACTTCTACATTGCAAAACATGTGTTACAATTCTTAATACTATCTGATCGTTTATACACACGTTATTCTACAGAATTTACTACCGGATCGATTCTACGTTGTTACCTTCAGTGAATTTACTGAAGGAATTAGTGACACAGATAAAATTTCCATTGTTAAACGTTACCACGGATTTTAACATTGTGAGAAAAGTTGTAACATTTGTGAAAAACCGCCTAGTCTCGTCGGAAACGCGTACATTTAGGTTTTGTACTTTCCATATAATGACCGGCGACAAGTAGTTCATAAGTGATTACTAGATCAACCAGATGACAAACTGACAAACACAGCTGGGCAGAAGAGCGTTAATCTGTTAATCGTTAATGAACGAAGTTAACAAAATTGCAAAAAATTAACTTTTAAGTTTGCTTAAAATATTATTAACGTTCATGTTAACTTTCTTAAACTGAATTTCCGGTAACTTTAGTCCGTTACATTTGTTGTTGATGTCAATTCATTTAAAAAAAAAAAAATTGCGGGCCACGCCACACTCGTATGCTCGGCGAGTCGAATGGCAAACGAATTAGGTAATGCGAAGAGTGCGAGTTTGTTGCATATTTAACTGTCATACTAGGCACGCCGTGGGTGTGAGGAATAGTCGAGTTGTGCAGTGTTTGTATTTTATGCTTGCAAACCGGCGTTCACTAGTCGTTTCAAATTCGATCGACGATTGATTTTGATATTTTAATAATCTAACATTTTTAATACAAGCAAAATAGTACGACTTTTTAGTTTGTGTTGGGTTGGGTGTTTGTTAGTGAAATAAATTAAACTGACATTCGTTTTATGGTTAAATCATTGAAACTGAAGATCTTGAATCTGTTAGTGAAAGCAGCAACACTAGCAAAGGCAACGACAAGATTAAAAATCTTTGGCCACATTTATGCGATTATGTTGCTTTTCAATCAAGATTTGGAGAACAGTTGTCCTATAAATGCAAACTGTGTTTGCCTAAACTTTCAACAATCAGGGCTCATGTTTTTAAACCTAATAATCTTAAACAACACATGAAGAGTATGCATATAAGCAAATATGTACAGTTTGAAGAAAAAGTAAAAGCTGGATCAACTCTTGGGAAAAATAAAACATTTCAGAGCCTTGTTAAAGTGCTATGGATTCTTTTGATGTAGATAACTATAGAAGTGGTTTTTTTCTTCATCTCTCTCTGCCAATATAACAAAGCATTGGTGAACCTTTTGGCATGGTAGTTGCCGGCAGTGGCGTAACTCAAGCTGGTGTGAACCAATGCATTGTAAACTTTATTTTTGCCAACTTGATTCCACTACATGCTGGAGAATCCAATACCTTTGAGAACCTGGTTAAAAAGTTGAACCGCAGTAAGAAATCAATTTCTAGATGGACGTTGGGTAGATGTATTGTTGAGGGCTAACTCTTAATGGATAACTGTAATTTGCGTCAAATTTGCAAAAAAATGCAACGCTTCAGCAATTATCGAGATTAGCTTTTTTAAGTAGCGGATTAACGATGTTTACTTTTGGACTAACTGTGCCCACCTGTGCTGACAAACCATGGGTCTGTTCATGAACACTATCAAAAATATCTGTGAGCAAACTGTAAATGATATAAGGAGAAAGGATTACGTGGCGACTCAAATGGTGGATCGGTATGGGAGATGAGAGACTGGACAAGAAACTGGCAGAATTACACCCAGCTAGCTGCATGATAATTAATTGTTATTAGTTTAATGGAAACGGTAAATTCTTCAGAATGTGCATTGTGCGAGGAATGGGGCAAATTAACTGTTGCTTTGATCTTTTAATCCTCTTGAGCAATTAAGTCCAATAAATTGTAAAACTCATGCCATTTGTCATCCATTTCTTCTTCTATGGCCATTGCAGCAACACAATTTTGTAAACTTACTGCAGTATAATCATTTGAATAGCCAATCTGTAATTGCCTGTATTATCTCCCAAGCTGTTTATTTCAGATTTTGCAGCATTGTATTGCAGAATGCGATCATTGGACTGTTACAGGGCAGTTGAAGAGAACGATCTTTGACAGAAACAGCAGTTTATTTCCTTATATTAAGACACCGAGCGGTTTTTCTGCAAACCCAAGGAAAAAAATAGATTGCTATATTAGAGCGCTGACCAAATAATTAAAACATTAGCATTATTTAATTTCACTACTTTTTTGTGAAAACTGCAACATACAGAAGGAAGTGTCTGAATAACTAAAAAATCGGAGGATGTGTAGAACAGTGAAACCAAAATACGTCATGAAGACTATAGAGAGGCGGCGTGCATGTATGCCCAACATCTCCCTCTTATGTGTTACGCCACGGTCATTAGGTGCAGAACCGTCAAATGAAGTGGAAAAATGCAATTAAGTGCCGGTATGTATCATCGGCATCAAAGAGCGCCATATGAGCTCATGAATGACTTCGAACGTGGCAGAATAATTAGTCTCTGGGAAAGGGGTAAGTCGTACCATGACATTGCGTGTATGGAGCTAGTGTATAGAAGAGGATCACACACAGCAACAAGCAGCTACTGGACAATGTGACCACAGAGCGGGATGGATTCCTTCTTGTTTGCATGGATCTTTGTCAACAGTGTTGGTTGAATGTTGGAGCACTGCAATGGGTGTGGACGTATCTGCGTTGTTATTTTGATGCCGTTTGCTGAGGGCTGGATTGATGGCACACATGCCACTGCGTCAGCTTCCATTGACCAGAAACCACTAATTCCTCAGGCGCAAATGGGCACGTGAACGCAATCACTGGTGTGCTGTGTGGCAAAATGTAGTGTTTTTGGACAAATGCTGCTTCAACTTGTGCTACAATGATGGCAGCATATATTTTGGGTACTACCATGGTGAATGGAATCGGGCAAACTGCAGTGCTGAGTGAAATAGTGGTCAAATGCCAAGTGTAATAGTTCGTGGAGCCATTGGCAATAACATACCATTTCACCTCATATATACTGAGGGAAATCTGAACAGCAACTGATACATCAGTGAGGTTTTAGAACCTGAGGCACTGCCATTCCAGTAGGCAGCTCCACATGCCATATTTCAGTAGAACAATGTCCAGCCATATGAGGAAAGGAATATATAAGCATTATTTTAAGAACAATAGATAGCACTACTTCCCCGGCCTGCATGTTCTCCAGACATATTTGAAAACTAACTGAAAGGTGATAGACAGATGGATAGCATGTGTAATTCTCTTAAATGTTTTATTGGTTGCTCAGGCTTTGTGACTCTTGCAGTTAGTTTGCGAATAATCTATTTATAAAGTTCATGGATAGACAGGCCGAGGTTACACAGTGCGATTTTCTGACCTGACAGTGGACAGCCACTGCACCTGTGTACTGGCATGACAGTATCTTGACTCGTCTCACCTGGTTATACAAGTGCGAGTTGCTGGCGTCAATGTAGACAGCTGCTGCAAGTGTGTACTCAAATCTTTTCAATAATTATTCATAGGTCTCGTACAATGTTGTCGCAAAATACGCGACTGATCACTGTTCATACCGTGATAAAAGCTGTAATGGAGAGTTTAACTAAAAAAGGAGTAAATAAACATTTTTAAAGTACAGTATTAAACGACGGCTGTAGAGCGCAGCGAAACCGAGCTACGGGAAATAGCCTGTTGACGGTGTTTTATCAGCAAATTCGCGCATCAGTCACACATGAGACAAAGTTAAACGTGACAAATTTAAGGAGGTCTAAAGTCACATAGCATGCTTCTAGAACATTCGGAGGTCATCAACTAAATTCGCGCGCCAACTTTCGAGTACATTCGGCAGTGACAGAGCTCACGTGTACTGGCGTGTGAGTTACGCTATAAAAGCAAGGCAGCAGAGTTGCCTGACCGCTCAGTTTGGAAACTCATCTACGCTGCCACTATGTCAGGTTAACCAGCGACGCTGAGACGTCCGGAAAGCCAGCCGGGACCGATCCTTGATGCCAATGTTAATCTGTAATCTGCTCCTTCAGTTTGTTGGAATCCAAGCGTCTTGGATACTTGCAGACGGGGGATCATCTAACAAGTGTAACCACTCTATGGCACAGGCGGAATAAATTGGTAGTAGTATTTGAAGTCTTTGCCTTAATTCGTAACTTGGCTAGCCCATGCAGACACCTGGAGTTATAGCTGACGGTCGCAAGCGAACGGAGGACTAGCAGGACGAGTGCTGAAGCAGACAGAACAAGCAAAGTAAGTGCCTTAGTAGAAAGAGTTGCCTCCACCAAAACCATCCTGTCAACCAATTGACTAGACCCACAAAACGGTCTATTACAGTGGTGTCAGAAGAAAACATCCAAAGGTACAGTGGTGCCAGAAGGAAACATTCAGAGGCAATTACCATCCAGCAGTTCCAGAACAGAACAGTCAGAGGCAATTATCAGCAGATATACAAAGTGCCAGAAAATAACCATCAGAAGAAAACTGACAGCCGTACAAGTGGACAAGAAGAAAACAGTCAGTTACAATTAGTATCAGATACGACTGCTGCCAGATAAGACTATTGACGGAAGAGCTGAGTACAAAGACGTGACGCAGATAAACAGAAGCAAAAGTAATTAAGGCAGATTCAAGGAGCAAAAGGATGGTACCAAGACTTGCAGAAGAACACAAAATCGGCGAGTATTTCTACATCGGGTCCGGTCTTCAAGCAGCGTGGGGCTCGCAGCGGAAATTCACCGGAGCGGCATCAGCGGCACAGTGCGGCAACTAGGGGTACTACGCAACCAACTGGCCGAGCTTGCAGTAGTGACTCGTCACATTGGCCTCTAGGGTGGCGGGCGCTAATGACCCCGACGTCGACGCGCCCTTAAACACCAATAACAACAACAACAACATCTAGGGTGGCATTGGAGCAGGACCGTACGCCGCAGCGACAAACACAAAACTGGGCGTAGCCAAGCTCGGCGAATAATCTCGGTGAGTGGAGTTTGGTTCAGTAATTATAGCTAATACTAGTAATGCGCCTGCAGGGGGCAGACGGTACAGGAAGCCGACTCTGACTTGAATGAAAGAGTGGAAAATTTAGCCCTTCAGGCAAGTTTAGACAAGCCGGCCTCGGTAGCGTGGGGCTAGAGTGCTAGCTCTGCGTGCCGAAGGTCGCCGGTTCGAGTCCGGCCGCGGGCATGGGTGTTTAAGTGTTGTGTCTGTGAATGTCATGTCCGTCTTTGTGGTGTGTCTAATTATCTGGAAAAGCTCATCAGGCTGGCTGTATGGCCTAAGATGCCAAAAGCCATTAAAAAAAAAAAAAAAAAAAAGTTTAGACAAGGAATATGCGAGAAATTTGCAATTCCTTAGTACGTTTCTCGGGCCAGGCATTAGTTTCAGTAGGGCTCCAGGGGAGTTTCTCGATAAACTTGATAACTTAATACAGATTTTTAACTTCCCTCAGAGATTAAACTTAGAATTTTGAAATCCCGCATGACTGGGGCGGCTTTCCGGCATGTAAGCGTCGGTAGATTATGTAGGATGTCAGAAACCTATCAAGGTCTATGGGAAGATTTGATCAAAAGGTTTGAGCCAAAGGGGAGTACAGTGTTCTATCGCGAGAAATTATGGAGTAACAAGAGGAGGCCAACTGATGGATTGGAGGAACTCGCGGATCGTTTGAAATCAATAAACGCGCATACAATTGAGATGACAGGGGATGAAAAACAGGACGAAATCGTGCACTTTGAAGCACAATAACGTTTTATCAAGGCGTTCATAGCAGATGTAAGCACAGAGTTATATGAAGCAATTTCCCTTCACCGCCCGAAGGTTTTCTCGCAAGCACTAGGGTTCGCGGTATTATTCGAACAGGTAAAGAACAGGTTATCAGCAGAAGGTAAGTTTAAGCCTGTGAGAGATTTATGAAACCTAGAGATAATAACTACACTCAGTGTTCGCAGTGCCATCACAGAAATCAGGGCAGATATAGTAATAATAATAGGAATCCCCACGGAGGCAGTTTCAATTAAAATAAAACAAACCTAGGGCTTGGCAGAAAAATTGTAGCAGGGGTGGCCATCGCGTGAATGATGTAAGGGATAAGGCTGGCAGTCAAACAAATAGAGAATCAGGTAAGTCTGAAAACTGTTAAGGGGTAGCTGTGGGCCAAACGAGTTACCCTTCCTAAGCGCTCCTGTTGCTAATATCCAGGACAATCAAGGGCTTAACAATATTGAACTCACGGTATCAGCAGTGTGTGAAGGTAAGGCTTGTAAATTTTTGATGGACTCAGGAGGAAAGTGTAACTTTCTGAGCGCAGAAATATGTTGGCCAGACGGGCTGAAACCTCCCAATTTCAAAATCACGGGTATAGATGCTTCCCAGGAAATCCCAGTGTTAGGCGTCAAAGAAGTAAAACTTAGTATAAAGGGTGAAATTTTTTTTGCGACGGTATATGTTGTTCACACAATGGGCCCAAAATTTTATGAGATCTTAGAGGTAACATTGCTGCAACAATATAAGGCGATTTTGGAATTCTCGAATTGTTCTATCAGTCTAAGGAATCGCCAATGTGAATGCCTTCTGATAGAGCTTAAAGGCTCCAGCACGTATCCAATGAAGGAGTCTAATATCACTCTTTCTGCAATATGGATACACCAGCCAACCCTAAAGTCCGATGCTGCATATGACGTGCCAGGGTCCTCAGGTAAAGTATTAATGATCCCATTACCTAAAGGAATGGAGGCAGAAGCAGGATCAACTGTGTTCATAGACCCATTATCGGTGAAATAGTTCCTAGACCAGATGAAAATTTACGTGAAAATGTGTATAACTAATGTTTGAATAAATAAGGAGAAGAGATGTGTTCCAGTTATAATAGAGAATTTTAGCGAATGAAAAGCAGAAATTCCAAGTGTCAGATAATAGCAAATGTGTGTAGTAAGTGTAGATGATTTTTTGCAAACTGTACCTCATGGTATGGCCGAACCAATAATTAATTTTGAGGAAACATTAGGACTTTTGTCAGGAGCTCAGCAGGAAAGCATAAAATCACTATTGGAAGAGTATTTAATTTTGTTTTCACTGAAGCAAGCCTTACCTGCCTCTAGTCTTGTTGAACATAGAATTTTGATTGGGGACGCCCCTCCCCCCATTCATCGTCGACCTTATCACGTTCCGATCAGTCAAAGAACTAATGAATTAATGAACTAATTAATCAGCCATTATGAGAGGGGGTGATTAGGCCTTCAAATACGCCATGGAGTAGTCCTATTATTTTAGTAGGCAGTAAAAGCAGCAGAGGGCGAAATCAAATACCATTTTTGTGTATATTACCGACATTTAAATAAGGGAACTGTACCGGACGTGTATCCCCTCCCATCGATCTCGGAAACAGTAGATTACCTAACAAATTGACAGTATTTTTCTACCTTAGACCTAAAGTCGTGATATCATCAGGTTAAGGTGGAGGAAGAAGAAATACCAAAGATCGCTTTCTGCGTGCCCAATGGTTTATACGAATATTGCCGAATTCCTTTCAGCTTAAGGAATGCACCAGCTTCCTTCGAGCGCCTTCTTGACACGATTTTACGAGATATAAAATTTAGCCTCGTGTATATTGATGACGTAATCATCTTCTCCAAAAAATTTCGAGGAACACCTATCACACCTGCGAGAAGTGTTTGAACGTGTTAGGAAAGCCAACTTGACACTGCCCTATAAGAAATGCCACTTTGCGTTGCCCCAAATCGAACATCTTAGAAATTTAATCTCAATAGAAGGGATAAAACCTCACCCTAGATTAGTTTCCGCAGTCAGGGATTTTCCTCCTCCCACGGACGTCAAAGAATTACAGTCATTTTTGGGCTTGTCTAACTATTCCTGAAAATTCATTAAAGGGTATGCCAACATTGCTAAGCCACTAACGAAGCTTTTGGTATAAGGAGCTAAGTTAGAATGGTCAGAGGAATGCCAAAAGGCCATGGACAGGTTAAAAGAAATTTTGACTACACAGACCCTACTAGCTATTCCTGATCCGTCAAGAAATTTTCGTTTGACGACTGACGTATCAGATTTTGCAGCTGGCGCTGTCCTTTCGCAGGTCTTTGATGATCGGGAAAAGCCGATATCTTTCGCGTCACGCCAATTAAATCCAGCAGAAAGGTGATATTCAGCCATAGATAGAGAACTGGCAAGTCTTATGTGGGGTATTAAATATTACCGGACGTATCTATGGGTAGACTATTCACAGTTTCCAGTGACCATAATTCTCTGCATTGGGTATTAAACCTTAAAGATCCGTCAAGTAGATTGATGCGGTGGGCGCTGTTGCTTTCGGAGTATAATTTCACGGGTCGAAGTCAGACCTGGTTGGGAAATCGGGAATGCTTATAGTCTGAGCAGAAAAATAAGGATGAAAGAAGCACAACAACCGCTGACGTTAGCGCAGCTACCATTGCACCAATCTAAAGATGAGCAATGTGCACGTTGGCGTCAACACCTGCGATTTGTGCTGCGTGACGAGGTGCGGTATAGGCAAACCAGGCATGGATAGAGAGCGGTAGTACCTGCATCTTTACGCGAATTAGTAATGAAATTACACCACGATTCGTTCTATGGTTGCCATACAGGATACAAAAATACGAACCGCTTAATAGCTAAATGGTACTGGTGGCCGTCGCGCCAGCGGGACGTGAGAGAGTACGACAGAAGCTGTCTCATCTGTAATAAGCACGCGGGCGAGATTAGGAATCGGGAAAAACTACAACCTTTGCCCTAAACCACTGTACCATTTCAAAGAAATCATTTAGATATCGTGGGGCCGTTCCCGAGGAGCGATCGAGGTCACGCGTTTATTTTGACCATCACAGACGCTTTTTCAAGATATCGGGTAATTGTTCCTCTAGCGAATCAGTGTGTGGAGGAAGTTACTAGGGCTTTCGTAGTGAATTGGGTGCTAGTTCATGGAAAACCTGATTTTATTTTGCCGGACAAAGGATCGAATTTTCTATCAGAACTATTCACACAAGTATGTAAATCATTGGGGATAGAGAAATTAAAGACAACGGAATTAAATCCCGCAGGGAATTGCCTAACAGAACGATTTCATAGAACGATCATGAAAGCTCTAAGTTGTTACGTGAATAGGTCACAAAAAAATTGAGTCTCAATTTTGCCTTTTATAGTGAGCGCATATAACACCTCCATACCTTCATACCTCCACAAACAAAACGCCATATGAAATACTGATTGGACGAGAGATGAACTCGCCATTTTCAATTTTTCAAGTACCCATAGAGATTACAAACCTGGAATTAAGGAGCCTAGCTCATAAATTACGTAAAATATGGAGCAGTGTTAGAAAGGCAAACTCGAAATCGTTCACCAAGCAGGCAAAAGCTTATAATAAAAAAGCAAAACCACAGGATATTCCGGCTGGTTCTTTTGTTTTGTTGAATAGGCATTATAGGAAGCCTGGATTATGCTCCAAATTTAATTTCTCGTGGAGTGGAACATTCGATGTAATGTCCATTTTGTCACCTGTCACCTTGAAAACCATGTTACCTGACAAGGATCCGGTAGTACACAAAAATCGCGTCAAGCCTTATGTCTGTCAAAAAAGCAATCAGAGGCATGGGAATGAAATTGCTAACGCAATACCGGGATCAACGAGTAGAGACACAAACGCAGGACTCCCACTAAAAGCCATCCCTCTCCAACGAAAGGAAACACAGTACAATTTTCGAAACCAGCAAACAGAGGAACAAAAGTGAGGCTTAGCACAGCAGCAAGTGTTGAACGATAGGAAGAAATCACAATCCGAAAAAAACAGTAGATATCAGTATAGCTTAAGAAATAAAAGCTGAGTGCCTAAGAATAAACAAGTAGAAAGTTGCTTAGAATAAGCATTCGCGACTGCCACTTGAAACCAATGCTGGCGGACTAGATTATATGTAAGTAAAAATTATGTTAGAATGTGGGAAAAAGGGGAAAAAACTAGTTTTGATTGCAGTTATAAATGTAGAAATGGAAATTCTCAATGTTAAATGTGTCAATGATAACTGGCCTAAATTCTACCCTAAGCAGTAAGAGTGTAAAAGGAAATAATCAAGGAAAAATATATGTCTTGTATAACGCCAATAGCAAGTGAACATTCGCTCTCGCGGAAATTATGTTCCACAGGCTAGACGTCAGGTGTCAAAAACCAGCTTAAGAGAAGGCGTTTCAGTGAATGACGCTGCAAGGACACGAGAGCGTTGTCGTCATCAAAAGCTGAGTGGAACACCGCAGTGGATCAACACAAGGACGGAAACCTAAGCATCCAAACAGTAGTTGTAGTGCATTATAAGATAGAGACTTTACGTCAGGGTGCCAGTGATTACACATAACATTTTAGTAGAGACTCTAGTGAGTTAAAGATCAAGTGCATGGTGTAGAACAGTATAATGAAGTGTTCATTGTGTATCATACAAGAATGTACTGGTATTGCGGCAGAGTTATATTGATAGTGTTAAGCATATTACATAATAGACAGGTAGGCCAATGCTGTAAGATAACACCGCTTACAAATGGAGTAATATTTATTAAGCAAGATGATGTGATAAATTCTCCATTTCAGTAGACTATTGTGGCACAAATTGGATTTCTTTAATTACGAAATCACAGTTTGGAAATAAGCAATATATTCAAGCCATTAGATGCTTCTTTTCAAAAGTTACCCTCTTTTGATGTAGAAATAACGCATGCACTAGTTGCTAGCCTGAGAGTTTCGTATGCATCGTTAGAGGACGAATACAACAATTTGGTAGAGGTGTTACCTACAGGGAACAATAGATCGAAGCGTAGTTGGTTAAACGTAGGCGCGTCTATTCTAAAAAAGGTATTTGGGACGCTTACAGAACACGATTACGAAGAATTAAACTCGCGCATGACAGATCTAAATCAGATCACCCCAAAATTTAGAGATCAGTTCTTCTAGGCAGGTGCTACTTACAAAAAATCTTCAAAACGCAGTAACGAATAATACCTATTTGATTTCAAAACCCGCCAATATATTTATGACTAAGTTATCAGAGATTCAAACCACCCAAAACAGAATTTGTGAGAGCTAGAAAAAATATTTGTGAAGCAACTTTATAGCACTAAGTTACTACAACAATTAGTATTAACAATAACAAACACAAAAGTAGAATTAACCAGGCTGAGAATTGCGTTAGTTCAGGCCACAAATGGTAAACTAAGTGAAATACTCCATAGTCCTAAAATATACTTAAAATATCTACAGATGATTCAACGACATTTAGGTGCCGAAAGTTACATGTTGTATCCATGTACCTTAGATAATGTATATCATTTCTATCAAATAGCGACAGTAAATGTAGCTTTGATGGACAGACACTTAAGGATCATAATTGTTCTACCCATTGGAGCTACTGATTCAGTTCTAAATAGATACTCGATACTTTCCTTTCCGGTGTCCTGGGAAATGTGCAATGGCAGACGAAAGAGATATTGTTGTTTACTCAAACTCAAAAGACATATGATATACGAAACAATCAGGATTTAGGCAAGTATCAAAATTCAGGCATAACTACTTGTCTACGACTCACACTAAATGATAGAAACCTTTTAAACTATGAAACTTTTAAGTTTTCTTCAATTTCACCAGTTTATGCCAACGAGAAATCAAAAAATTGGATCATCCATATTTAATACAGATAAAGCAGAATTGCCTACTCACTATGCCATAACCTCATGATGTAGTTGTTACATGTTGGGACAAAAACCTAAATCACACAGTCATTCGTATATTATTATCAGGATCTGGAATTATTGGACAAGCATCACATTGCCAATTTTTGGGAGAGAATTTTATCATACCAGTGATTCATCAAACCATTATTCCTAGCAATTTGTCTTTTCCAAACTATGTATTGCCATTATGTAATCAAAACATATATTACAGTCCTAAATTGATAGAATTAAACCAGACTAACCCTACGATATTAAACGTTAAAATTGCCAAACATTTACAACAAGCCAACGAAGCAGTTAAATACAATTACCTGATTGCAACAGTAGAAACACAGATACAAGCACAGTCAAGACCATGGAGGAAGGAATACATGGAGACAACGCAAGGTACCTTCACCACGTACTGGAGTGAATCCGGGTAGAGAGAAGTGGGGTGGGGAGGCCGCCATATGGCTTGGCCATAGAAACACGGGGAATAGCCACAAAAACCTCAAGGGAATCATAAGACAACCGTGGCACCGCAATTTGATGATGGATTATTATGTAACTCGACAAGACAGTTTGATATCGTGCTTAGTTCTGGAGATATACTGTATTAAAAGAGTGGAGTCTCTGGTTGAAATTCAGAAGAAACAAGTCCCAAAGTCAAATTTGGTGGTAGATTCTTTTGTAACACGACGATACAAATCGAAAATAAAGAATAAAAGTTTTCGATATCTCGCTTAGTTCGCGAGATACACTGCCTCAAAAGTGAGGTTGTTAGGTTATGAGGGGATTCAACGATAACCATGGCGCCGCAATTTGATGATCAATTCTTATGTAACTTGATGAGACAAACTGAAAGTAAAGAATAAAAATTTTTGATATCTCGCTTAGTTCTCGAGATATTGTACCTTAAAATTGACGTGGTTATGTTGAAATGCGGCCTGGACCAGAAGAAAACTTTCGCCATATCCAAATTTGATGATGAATTCGTACACAACTTAAATCGAAAATAAAGAATAAATGATTTTGATATTTCGCTAACTCGAGATATTGTTCCTCAAATGTCAGGAGGTTAGGGTGAGATCTGGCCTGGACCAGAAAAAAAATTCACCGAAACCACCTTATCTACACTGTTGAAATGCAATATAGGTGCTTTATTTTCTTCCTAGTGATTGTTGTTAGGTTGAAATACGACCTGAAACAAAAAAGTCACCAAAATTACAAGGAACTATACCTATAACTGATTTTTAACATGCTATATCTCGAAAACAAAGCGAGAAATTTTATTCTTTATTTTCGATTTTATTCGTTGAGTTCTACAAGAATTTATTATCAGATTGTGGCGTCCATCCATCCATCCATCCTTAATTAGCGCAGACTTCTGTCTGCAGTGCTGTCCTTAGCACCAGGATATTTCCTATGGCTAATATCTGAGTCTAGGTTTTGAATATGGCTATCTGTCTTTATTGTATATTGAAAAATGATTGGTCGTGAGAATTTTATTATCATTATTTTTTTTTTAACCCTACATTAGGAGGTGGTGGACTGGCAGTTGCCCTATCGCTGCTGAGGAGGAGATTTCCTGGGTGACGCTGGTTGTATACCTTTTCATTTCTACTGGATGCTCGTTTGTGCTAGTGCTGCTGCTACTGCGGCAGCCACCTGGGCGGGCACACCTCGAATGGCGCGCAGGAGCGCGTCTTGGTCGGCTGCTTGGTCGCAACAGTTTGCCTGGCGTGGTGGTGGGGGCGCATGTCGCTCTCCGCCTTCGTTCGGTAGTTTGTGGCCTTGTTTGCCGGTTGACCTCCTCAGTCGCTGTGGGCCGCTTGCGCGGTCCGTTCTGTGACTGACCGTTCTTCCCCGTGGTCGCAGGTGGTGTGGTCTTGTCCTGGCGGAGACGCAATCGGGCCGGGCATCCACCCTAGCTGGCTCCGTGGGTTGTTGCCTTGCAGTTGCAGTAACGAGGAGAGTCTCGTGGTTGTGGGCAGTTTGTCAGGTGGTGATTTTCACCACAATGCACACATCTCTGTAGCCCAGTGCAGTCCCGGGCGAGATGCCCGAAGAAGTTGCACCGGAAATTTTGGGAGAGGGCGAGTGGTGGCTTCTTCTTGGTTTCCACTTTGACTTTGCGCCCAAGCAGCGTGGTAGGGCGCTTCGCCAATGGAATCCGTTCGGCCGGTTAAACAGTGAAGAGCGGGAGACGTTCCTCTGTGCCCGGTCCCCTCATTTGATGGACTTCATTGGTGAGGATCCCGCAGGTGTTGAGCTCCGCGGCGACCTCCTGCTCGAGTGTATCGGCGGGAAGGCCGCGGAACACAAGCTTCGTGGGCTTCCTTGGTAACTGAGGGACGTGGTGGATATTGTTGGCCTCCAAGAATTTGTGCAGCCGATGCAACTAGTCCGGGTGTTGTGGCAGGAATCGCTGTCCTCCCCTCGTTGGGAAGGTGAGTACGTGGTCGGAGGTTTCCTTGTGGAACTCGACCAGCAGCTCCACGAAGTTACCATCGAACTGTGCCGTCAGAGGGAGGACCGGTCCTTGTTCCGGCCTCTCCTCCGGCAGCTGTATCTCTTCCTCAGCGCAGCTGGTAGCCATCTCCACCGACGTGGCTGGTGGCTGCGGGTCGGGCGATTCTGGTGAGTCCAACTGCATTACTGGCGGTGGTGGTGTAGCAGCAACGTGTTCTGCGCACGTTTCTTGTGCTGGTGTGATGTCTGTGAGGCTTGGTTCTTTGGTTGTAGCCTGTTTTCTCCTTTGGCGCTTTATTCTTCCGTTTATTTTCCTGAAGAATTTCTTTTTACAGAAATTCTCAGCAAATAGAAGCGGTATGTTGTTTAACTCTTCAGGCCGCGTCTGTCCGACATCTGCTGCTCCATCCTGGAAGAAATAGATTTGCTCTTTGAAGGATTCTCCCCTCAGACAAGCCTCGAGACTTTTGGCATCGTCGGGAAGTCAACATTCGTAAATAAGGCCTGCATGGCGGACGGCGAGATATCTGTTTTCGTACTCCATCATTCAATCTCCATTGTAGATTTCCTTTAATGTGTCTTCTGGAGACCTAGACCATGGCACGCGTCGTTCCGTATAAGTTCCATGGTTCCATAATCTGAAGTAGATGTCGTCGCGCTTGGTATCCTCTTCTTCGGGCTGTGAGTTGCCCATGTTCAGCGCAGTAGATGGCAGCAGCAGAGTAGCCAGTAATGCTCCGCCATTATGGAGCAGATATGTTGGAGTTTGTTGTCGGTGGACATTTACTCCTTCCTCTGTGGATGGTTGAGTATGGCCTAGTTGTTGGTCTGTCTTTGTGGTTGGCTGTTCATAAAAGAACCTCTAATGGCGCCGGCCGAGGAGAGGGGACTGCCATAGGTGGAAGGGCAGTCACGTGGTAGGAGGAGCTTCTCTGGAAGAGAGTTGCCTGACAAGTTCTTCGAGGAGAGTGAGGAGAGCAGCAAATCTGTCCTCCCTTTGACCTTTGTCTTGGTAGCGGTCACAGCATGAGCTGTTACCGCGACAGGTCACCCCTCCTAAAGGCGGTGGTACTTCGTGGCTTGTCACTGGTGGTCGTGACGTCGTCTTCTTTCTTCTTCTCGGCGCAGCTGTCTGCTGCGGGGTGGTCTCCGCAGCAGGAGCTCTGGTCTGCTGCCGGTTCTTGGCTGGCTGCGAGTGCGGCACTTGGCGCCGCTTTGGGAGCTTCTTGGCTTGCTCCTTCCACGCTCTGCAACCACGGTAAGACGCGGCATGCTTAGAGCCGCAATTGCAGCAGACTGTATCGTCGCGGTCGTGCTTGCAGTCCGCCAATCGATGGCCCCCCCGCAACGAACGCACCTAGCTTCGTTGGTGCATTCGCTGGCACAGTGCCAGAAATTTTGACATTTCAAGCACTGGGCCAGTTTGCGGTAGGGCGAATTGGTCTTGGGTTTCCACACCGTCTGCTCAGAAGCATCCGGTACGGTCGTCCCACTTTCTGGGATGCAGCTTTTGCAGGATGCGACCCCTTCCGGGAGGGCCCTCACCACTGCGCAGAAGCCCCGGGTGGTGGAAGTGTGGAGCATCACACCTTGATCCACAGACCAACAGAAGATGGGCAGCTCCGCGACCTTTTGCAGCTGGGTTAGCAGGCTGCAATAGTTGCCGCTTTGGCTGATCAGGATTGGGAATGCAGGTCCCTCAACCACGGTGGGGGCGACTGGTCGCGGCGCCGGCGGCGGTGGCGGTTGTTTCCGCACAGCTTCATCCATCAACTCGTCAAGAGCTGCTAGAGAGAGGGTCCCTGGTGGCGGCTTCCCGCCTACTCTCCTCTTGGCAGCCGCAGTCTTTCTGTTGGCAGCGTCTGACAATATACTTGGTGCACCTGAGCTTGAACAGGTGCTGCCGTGTCGGCCTATCGCTGACGGCTCAATATGACGTCCGCTACGGCACAATGTTACTCGGCCGGAGTCTCGGTAGCGAATGGGTGGTGGTGCAGTAGATGGCAGGGGCTCCATACAAAGTTAAGTGTGTAGCATGATCTAGCTCGCGATGGCCGAATACGAGCAAGGCCCGCAACCGTCTGCGACTTCTCGTGAGTGGTTCACTCGGAGGCCCGGAACGCCGTCGGGGTTGGCAGTTCGTTTAGTGGCGATGTATTTGTGGGTGGCTTACTATGAGGCCCGGAACGGCGACCGGGTTGGCAGTTAGGAGTTGGCGCGGATGACGTCGAGTCGTCGCCAGCGTGAGCAGTCGCATCGAGGAGCAGCTGCAGTTGCACGCGCATCATGGGTAGAAAGCGCCGCCCACTCTCGCCCGACGATACGCCCACGCGCCACCAGGCGGCACCACGAGCGCCGCGGGATATAGGCGCTGCGCAGACCGCCCGACCGCAGTCTTCACCACGCAGTGGTGGAGGCAGGTCGACTCCGGACCGCTCCGCTAACGGAGGGGGGCACCTGGAGCCGACGCCTGGTGCCACGGCCAGCACCCAGGAGGCGCCACGGGAGCAGCCTCGCCAGCTCCCGGCCGCAACCGACGCGCCGTGGCAGTCCGCGCCCCGCAGGGGTGGCGGAAGGTCGGCCCGAGCCGGCACTCCCAGTGCGGAGGAGCGCCCCCCGGGAGTTGCCCGCAGTCCCGGCACCACACAGCCCGGATGGCCAGTCACTGCCGCAGAGCGGCGGTGAGCGGACGGCCCCGAGGAGCCAAAATGCCTCGCGGTCAGGCACTGATAGTGAGCGCCCCACACCAGGGCCCTCTGCAACCGGAGGATACAGCGGGGACTCTCACTGCACCCCGAGTGGCCACAGCACGCCGTGGGAGGAATCGCCCGCTTCCTTGGACGATGCATCGTGGTCAACCATTGTGGATGACGACCACAAGTTTGAAGTCGGCCACAAACTCTACCTCCAGTGCATCAATGAGAGCCAGCGGTACCGCATCAAGGCGCTGCGGTCTACCTTCCAAGAGCTCGAGAGCTTCCTCGCCGAGAAAGGAGGGCCATGGACCATCGAGCTAAGGGTGCGAGTCTGGAGCAGAGTATACATCTGGGAAATTCCCAGCACAGCCAAGCAACTGCGCCGTACACTCTGCAACCAGAAGTACTCGCGCCTCGCCAAGCCTGTCATCGATGAAGGGAAGGACTCGTCGCAACGAGTACCATTCCCCTGCATCTTCGCCGAAGACTTCGATTGCGACCACTACTTCGAGGAATTGTACCACAGGCTATTCGCGTCGCCGGCACCAAGCAGGAGAGTGGATCCGGCGCCCTCCACTCCAAGCAACGAGGGGACCACGGACCAGCCAACCAGCCACGAGGGGGCACTGGACCAGCTTCTGCAAGAAGTCCCACCCTCACACCACGGTGCCATGAGGGACGTGCTCCGCCATCTGGCCAACATCCCGACCAGCTCCAGGCCGGCACTCGCCGGATATCTAGCGACCAACCCCAGCCAGGACAGCATCAAGTCGGCCGTGGAACGTCTTGGCTGCCAGGAGCCGGACAACACCACCACTACCCAGGAACATGGGGGAACCGAAGCCGTGCCACGCCCAGCCGTCGACCAGTGCACAGTCCCCAAGACTGACACCCTGCAGCTAGCCAGGCAGACCACCAAGAAGCATGCTGGGCGACCTCGCAAGAAGCAAGCAGCAGTCACCCAATGTTTCCGCTATTAGCGGTATCAACACCTGGCAAAGGACTGCCGCAGCCATGCACGCTGCATACGATGCGGGGAAAACCACAGCGCCACGGTTTGTCCACGACCGCGTGATGCCACACCAACGTGTGCAAACTGTGGTGCTGACCACGCCGCCTGCTATGGAGGCTGTCCCGTGAGGAAGCGACTTCGCGCCGAGGGAGGGAGAAGAGCACCCCAACCCGCCGATACCAGACCAGCAACAGGGAAGGAGGGCAGGACAGCCCACCAAGCGAGCAGGCCCACACACCTGAGGAACCAGCAACCCACGCCAAACAGCTGGTTCCCATTGCAGCAGCCGACAGCAGATACGAGCCACCCGCAGCACTGGCGCTGCAACCACGCCAACCAACGAGAAAGCCAGCTGGGGATGATTGTCCAGCTGCTAACGCAGCTGATAACGACAATGATCCCCAGCTGAAATACGAAACCTGAGGGGGTTTTGGTATAAGGGCGCCTAAGGCGCCCACAGCCCTTTCTCCCCCTAAAGCGCAATAAACAGTGTCCCCAAAATATCCTATCCCTTACAGAGTCACATTAAGTAGTGTTGCCCCGGCAACGGAACTTTTTCACAAACATGGCCGTTGAGGCCGAGACACAAAAAAAAAAAAAAAAAAAAAAAATTGGTGCGGACGGCTCAATAGACGCCCGCAACCAGTGTCTCCCTGCTGGCTGGCTGATGCATCCTCATTGGCTGCTATCTCAGAAGTGAATGCTTTTTTTCTGAAATGTGGCGTCCTCGTGTCCGCTAGTCGTTATATACCCTTGGACCCATGACTCCTGTAGCTTCACGCTGCTAAATATAGTTTGGAAAAATTCTGTAACTTCAAGTGCTCAAAATTTTACAGTGTATTGTTTGTGATCTGTTGATTGATTTTGTTTATGGTGGCTATCCCTCTAAAGTTACTCAGTTTGCTGTAAAGAAATCGACTGTGTTCCGCGCGGCAATACCGTTTTTTGTGTTACTCCACGGTTTAACATTTTTCAACATTTTGTATGATTTTTCAAATTCAGATTTTAAAATCTATATCACTGTGTTCTATGATTTCTCCTGTTTCCAGAATAGTTTTCCTTTTTCTGTAAGTGGTATATTTTAGAAGTTATTAATCTTACAAAAATCGAAGTGGTGTATTAGGAAGTCGGCATTTGTCTAAACTTATTATTTTGTTAAATAACTATTAAAGAAATGTTTATTGTGAGAAATGATCTGCAGCACGGCCTCCAGCTTTATTCATTCCACATTTTAAATGTGATTTTATTTACTGACATGTGTTAAATCGCCCACAATTCGAATCTGTAGTTGGAGGTATTTTTTCCTACTGCGTAATTTTGTTTAAAACTGATTTAGTGCTCGTTTAACTTTGTGGAATACTTCAAAAGTTTTATATGTGGTTGCAGTGTTCCTTGCTGTTACATAAAATTATCGGTTGACTCCTGAAACTACTTAAAACATGACATTATATGGTGTTGAAAATGCGAGTGCTTAACAAAGTTTTAAAATCGTGTTTTCTATATTTTTTCTGCCTAAAATTATTGAGTTATAGTAAATTTTACTTTCTCGGGGCTGTTATTATCATAAACAATCCTTATTGAATCTAAAAGTGTTGAAAAATTATGATATGGTCTCGTAACAAAAATCGAGTGTTTATAAATTGAACTATTGAGGATTGCAATGATTTAGGCGAGTTTGAAAGTTGTTTTCTATTATTAACTGTCTATTTAAAGCTATTATTACATGATGATTTACTTTTTTGATTTTAAATCGCTCTGTATTCGACTATGAGCTGCAGTATCGACTTCTGTATATTTCCTACCCCCCATATCCTGTAGTGACGAGATGTAGAATTTAACAAATTCTGAGGTGCTTAGGAGGTACCTGATGGACCTATTTCATCCATAACCAGTATAAATAATAGGGGTGAAAAGCACTTCATTGTTTTAATCAATTTTCAACCAAAACCATTCTCACTTTGACAGGGCTTTTACTACCCTCATACATAACCTTCTGTCTTTTCACTATCTCCTTCTTTGATGATTTTTCTCTTATAGCTTCCCATACTATGTTTTGGCTGATGCTGCCATTCATCTTTTCAGTGTACAGACAGGTCATCACTAGATCCTTGCCATACTCATAGTGGTGCTCTCATTGTTGCCTTACTGCAAATAGGAATTCAATGGTTTATCTAAATCCATATTTTTCTTCCCTTAGCTGCCTTTCAGTTGCTCTTCTTATTCTGCTCTCCAAAACTTACTCATAAATCTTGGCACATCAGATTAATACCACAGTAGTTTTGGCAGATATTCCTGACCCCTTGATTGAATATTAGGATTGTAAACCCTTTCCTCCAATCATCTGGAATTCTTCTCTTGTTCCACACTATTTGCATCACCCAGTATGCCCACTACTCCACCACACTCACTTCATTCACTCTGGGTGCTTTAACTCTTTTCATTTTCTTTACAACGTCCTCCATTTCCATCCATGTAATGCCTTTCCTTTCCTCTTGGTACCAGTCCTTTTCTTCCTCTCTACCACCTTTTCAATGCTAGGTACTGTTGAATTCAATACCTCCGCCAAATACCCCCTCAAGACTCATCTCTTCCTTCCCCTCCACAAATTGCCATCCTTATCTTCTGCTTCAATTTTAATCTTCCTTCTATATTTTATCATTATGTACAACACTTTCTTATATCCCTCACTATCCTCTTCTCTTCCTGTACCACTGTCTTTTCTTCTTCTTTATACACACTTTTGCTTTCATCTGCTCTCCTCTTGAACTATTCCCAGAAGTCTGTGTAGCACAGCAACTTTTTCCGTTATTCCACCATGGCATTTCCTTTCCTCTTCTCCTACCACATACTGCTTTGCATTTTTCACCAGGGATGTTTCAAAGTGTTACCACTCCTCCTCCACATCTTTTAAGTCATCCCTAGGTACTTAACATGTAAGCTGTTCTTGGTACCATCTCATGCACTCATCATCCTTCAGTTTCTACACACTTATTCTTTTTTCCTGGTTGTCAGATGTCCTTGCTCCCTTTTCCTCTTTCAGGTTAACTATCAGGAGTCAATGGCCACTATCTAAGGCTTCTGATGGGATTACCTTTAAATTCACAATACTATTTCTCATCTGTGCTTCGATTAAAAAAATTATCTGCACTCAACTTCCAAGACCAGTCTGCACCATACCATATTATCTTATGGCTTTCTTTCTACTTAAACCAGCAATTACCCACAGTTACATCATTGTGTTTGCAGAACTCCAACAACTTTATTCCTTTTGCATTTCTCCTTCCCCATCCTTCTGCTCCTAGAACCTCTTTATAGCCCTGCCGTGCACTACCAACATGTGCAATGAGATTACCCATTATGATCTGATTGCTCCTGCCTAACTGTTGCTGCAGATCATCTTTTTAAAACTTTTCTTCTTTTGCTCAGTGCAACCTACTTGAGAAGCATAAGCTTGGATTAACTCTACATGCTTTTCTCTAACTTTCACTTTAACATTCATCGTCCTGTCATTTATTCATATTGCCTCTCCCCTTGAGCCTCCTGGGATTTTGGGTGAATATTCGGACATAAGTTATACATCGAGACAACTTGGTAGGCCCATGTAGCAATGTTGGTAGAGCTTGTTTGTTTATCAATACGCTGAGTATGAAATGCTATTCACACAAATTCAAGTGTTCCTCAGAGCTTCAAGACCAATACTCACTCTCAATAGAGTAAGTTATAGGTTAAGCAATTTCTTCAACTGCTCTCACCAGTTCACTTAGCCTGCCATCATATCATTTCCAGTCACAGACTGATAGATTTTATCCATCTTATCACTGTGGGAACTTAGCCAGAATTGACGCTAATGTGGAACTCGTCCTTGTAGCGGTCACATATTGTCTGTATTATACAACTGTTAGTGATGTATTAAACAAGATTTTACCAGTTAGATGTCTTCATTCCAATGCTAGAATTAGTTGACATTTCCACCTGATCCTGCTGTTATCTCGCTAAATCACTAATTATTCTAATCAACAGCGCCATGCTGGAAATGCAGATGGTGTCAGCTTTTTTTTTTTTTTTTTTTTTTTTTTTACGTATGGCCTTATGCCTCGTCAATGTTATTAGAGGCAGGATAGGACTGGGGACAAAGAACGGTAAGGAATTCAGCCATGGTTTTTTGAAGAAAGCATCCCGGCTTACCCCTGGAGTGATTCGGGGAAACAATGTAAAACCCAAATCTGGATGCCCAGACAGGGGTTAGAACCAGTGTCCTCCCAAATGCGAGGCCAGAGAGTTAACTGCTGACCCACCACGCTCAGTTGGATGGTATCAGCCTGACTTAATACTAACATTAGATAGCCCTGAAGATGACGAAGAAGCATAAAGATGACAAGTTAGATTTGATCATCACAGAAGACAAAGAGAATATTTATGAATCCTTAAGGTCAGTCCACTAAATGCCCATGAACATATCCAACCAGATATCAATCCATTCAGCCCCTTATAATTCACTTATCACAAGTGCCACTCCATTTCTTTTTCCTCCACTGTTTCCAATCCAATCCGGCTTGTATCCTTTCAGTAATTCCTTCAGGCCTCTGCTCTCCATTTTGTCTCCGCTAATCCCAGTATATCCAATTTCTGTCTCTCCCTAAAATTCACAATTTCTTCAGTCTTTCCTATGAGCATTCTTACACATAATGGTCCTAATTGTAATCTTTCTTGTTGTCCTTTTCCATTAACAGGTGGTCTATGTTTGTATCCCAATTCAAGGCTTTTTCCTTTATATTTGAAAGCAATCCACCTTACTCACACTGTTGGCTTACTAGGCCTAACACAGTTGAGGATTTTCTTTCGGCATTTACTCCCTTAGCCTTTGAAGATACCTCTTCACCACACAGTGATGCCCTCTTCCTATGTACTCCCTCCCCCCCCCCCCCCCCTCCCCAAGAAGATGAGGACCCCTTCCGCCAATTTTAGCCATTCCAAAGTTCTCCTTCTCTGCCGAAAACTGTTGCTAAGGCCTGTTTCTTTGGGCATGGCTCCATGGGATTCGGTCCTTGCCTGGACTTAGCCATCCTGTCACTGCAGCCAGACAAGAATTACTTAAGTCGAGGAAAGGGAGGGTTACCCTATTTCAGTTGAGCCAGGTTAATGGTTGTATATGATGTCTTAACCAAAGGCAACAAATATGCTGCTACCTGGCTAAATTAACAATATCTGCAGCTGTGTTTGGGACTGGCAAAAGGTAATGAGCAATGCAAAAGAAAGTGAGGAATTTAAGCAAGTATAATAATAATTCTGTGTGGTCATAATGACGTGGTGACGGGGTTTCTAATGGCTGCACACTTCCTTAACCTAGTGTACTGCTACCAGATACAGGGGACATATAATTTAAAATGGAATCCGAACCCTGGAATGGTTCTGGCATACTTCACATTACACAACAAGCTGTATTGGATAAAGGAAACAAAGAAACTGCCGCGAGGCACTGAAAATAAGATAGGATAGGGTAAGTGACAGGTAACTGTTTATTTTCCCTATCCTATCTTATTTACAACAAGCTGTATGAGAGGTGAAGGTCACGTTAAGGGTCTATGAAAATAAAGTAATGGGAATGACTGATCTATAATATCTTGCGCCAAGTGTACCACCTGAAATGTACACTGTTCTGAAGCATAAGTGGAGCATGAAATATGGCAAAAGTCAGAAGCAATGGGAAAGATTAATGACAGCCACTATAAGATACCCGAGAAGCAGAACCGGGATCTGAATAGAGATGTGGAGCGCTCAAGAATAAAGGAAAGGCTTGCAAAGTTTGTCTCTGCCTATACAGTGTTATGATAAGATGCTTATCAATGTTAGTCTAGGAACTGCATTGTTCTCAAGTCAAAGCCTTCAATGTTTCTTATAACTTCAACTTGTTTAAGCCATTTAGTACTACAGAACACCATTTACTTACTGGGAAGTTGTGATTAGGCTACAATGTGGTTATTTTCATATGTGAGAAGTATTTACAAGTCATATTATAACAAATAAAAATGTCTCTTTTATGTAGATAAATTCTGTACCATCTATCCAACAAGAAACATAAAATTTTATGTAAAAACATATTGTATGTTCCACTTTAACTGCTTAGCTGCCATCAACCGAGTAAGCAGAGGAGGCAGTAATATACCATGTGGTCAGAACATCAGGTTTTTTTTCTTTTCTCCATATCAACAACTCAAAACATCGATATTTATAATTCCATTTTGTTTATCCCATTTTAAACAATTATACGAAGTATGTTGATTTATTTATTTCAGTAAAGCTACAGCAAAAAATATAAAAGGCAACCTGATCAGTTATCACTTTATCGCAAATATTTTCCCACATACAAACACTATTACAAGTATTAAAATTTACAATAAAATGGGAGAAAAAGGATATTTTTTAAAAAAAAGAAAAAAAAATTGCAGATGTAACAAAATTACAGAAAATGTATTTCACAAATGTTTCTATACAGTCACACATTACAAATAACAAAAATAAATAATTTACAGACATAAACTTAAAAAGATGAAATACTGAGCAAGTTTAATTCTCAAAATGGAGAAATTGTATACTTATTTTTGATTCATTATAATGAATCTAAACAGTAAAATTACATCAGCAGTGTACTAAGAGTATTCTAATATCAACTAGGCACAAGGCACCAACAATTTTTCTCCATTCCCTATAACAGACACTCAACAAGTTCTTCAAAAATATAAAACTGTTCTTCGTACACAATGATAGTATATTGCTTCCAAACTTTCATAATTTTGAGCTCTCTTTTTATTGTCAAGCATCCTGTTTGATCTGCCACAACATAAGTTCCATACATGCTTTAGCATCTTCTGCGCTGTCGTGGCCAGATTCTGTAATAATAAAAAAAAAAAAAACAAATCCTTACACACCATGTAGCTTTGAAAGTTACTATTTTTTATATAAATTATCACTGCATTATTGAAAGGTATAGAAGAAGAAACAAACAAATATAAAGACAAAATATTAAGATTTGGCTTAAAACAATGTAAATAATGTCTTTAATACATTCTAGTTACATTTCCACAAACACATTTATAGTTTACTTACCACAGTTCTGAATGGTTTTTGACAAGTATTCACTGCACAGAGTTTTCAGTGCTCGCTTGTATGGGAGTCCCCTCCTGTGAGGAAATACAATACTAGTGTCAACTACAGTGTCGTGTATCAACTGAAAGATAAAACAAACAGGAATGTTAAAAATGATTAGCACAGTTCCACAGCAATAATTTATCAACACCTAGCTAAAGCACAACACAGCCAAAAGTTTATAAGTTATTGGTAATTCCAAACATCCCTACTTTGAATCATGGGACTTATGATATGCTTTATTAACACAGAACATTGTTTGACAAAGGTAAAGAACAGGTAACAGGCCTGAAAACTTCTGAATAAGAATAGGATTTAAAAAAGTAACATCTTGAGAAAAGGCAATCCTGAAACTGACTCTTCTGACTCACTTGTAAGTAAATACCCTCAACCTGACATAAGCATCCAAAATTAATCATTTAATTTGTGGATTTTGGATGCCCAACTCAAGATTTTAATACTTACCTAAAAATAAAAATAATGCACTTTCAAGACTGTTTGTGATTCATTCAGAGCATAACTCAAATATGTTATATCTGTACTTATACAATCAGAAAATAAGTGCTTCACTTTAAAAATAAAATGTGATGCAGGTCATACTATTCGAATAGTAATTCAGAATATGTATGTGTCATAACTGTGGACAGCCCAAAGAGATTTCGAAAGACCAATGTTGGGATTCACTAAAAAAAACAGAAGAGAGCAACCAACATCAGATCAGACATTCTTGAGAAAAAAGCCACCTGAAAATGGCTTTGGGCCAGCCACGTTGCTTGAAGAAAGGAGGAAAAATGGGCAAAAATACTGCTGGAGAAGAATGTTGAAATTCATTCTGGACTTGATTTGGATGATCTTTCATAAATAATTATTAATTTATCAAGCCTACTACCTACTGTTCATTACAGTGAAGACTAATGATAATGTTTATCCCAGTTTTAGCATTCATTTAAAAGTGTCACAAGAATGAAACGTGACAAGTTATATTACCATATTATCATTTGTATGAACTTCTTATAGAACTCAAGAGAAAAATGACACATTGATAAATACCAGAACTAAAAGCCCAAATTATTATTATTATTATTTAAAAAAATAAAACCAGGGTTTCAAAACTTATTGGCAGTGAGATCATTAAGGCCAAGAGAGTGTGTTGGTAAAGGTACAGGAAAGAAACCAGCCATACACTTCTCACCAAGGAACCATACTTGCATTAACCTGGAGTGATTTTAGGAAACAATAGAAAACTGAAATCTATATGGTGAGGTAAGAATGGAGACTTTCCCAGCATATGCTTGAAATGAAGTCTTCATGGGTGTACCGCCGGATAGTGTTTTGAAAACACGATATTTTGACGACTTGCTCCATCGTCTTCATCAGGTGTCGAGACGTCTGCACAGGTCGGCTGACCATTGGATACTGAGACAGCCCAGGTGCCGCAACTCCTTATATAGGCCAACGGCTCTCTCCGATGCCCGTGCCCGGCAGCAGGCAGTGAGTGGGTGGGGCTACAGGTGTTCGTTGCAGGTCTTATGAAGGAACCACCCTGGCATTCAGCTAGAGAACCATGGAAAAGCCAAATTTGGGTGGCCGGATGGGGATTCGAAACTGCATTCTCCCAAATGTGAGGCCAGAACATTATCACTCACCCATCATGCTTGGTTTGAATTTTGAACACACTCCCACTGTAGCTGCTAATGTACAGCATGTTGGTATTTTAGCAGGCTAGACAAACTGCCAGATATCTAGATCATACCTGGTGTTTACAGATAAGTTCATACTCTGTTATTAAAATGATGGTAATGGGAAGAATTTTTGAATTCAATTATTGTATAAATTATTCTAGTTTGTTAGTGCTAAATAAATATATAGTTATGAAAGGATACTTTATTTTGTATATTTTGTTTGTTTGCCTAACTAATTCTCTTATTACTGTGGTGTTTGTATGATCATATTGAATGATGCTAACTTTGTTTGAGGGAGCCGAAATTTAAATTACTAATTTTTACCAGAGATTTGAAAAAAGGGAAAAGTGTGGAGTTACTGGCTGATGAGTCTGGCCTGTGTTTGGCAGAATTTCAACTGGCCATACCTGTTAAGGAAATCTACAGCTAAATATGGTATCTGACACAGAGAGCCATGTTCTTTATGTACAGAAACAATAGTTTCATCACCATATTCTTTAGAAAGTTTCCAATTTTGCTGGTTGTTTTGAGTCAACCTCTTCCACAGTCCATGATTATTTTCAGTGTAAGGTCTCGCCTCGCATTCGGGAGGATGGCGGTTCGAATCCCCGTCCGGGCATCCAGATATGGGTTTTCCATGGTTTCCCAAATCACTCCAGGCAAATGCCGGGATGCTTCCTTCTAAAGGCCATGGCCGAATTCCTTCCCATTCCTTGCCCCCCATCCTTTCCCGTCTCTAAAGACCTCGATGTTAAAAAGAGACGTAAAGCAGTTACAAAAAAAAAAAAAAAAAATCAGTGTAAGGTTCCATATATTACCAGCTTGCCATGTCTGTTAAAGTCTGTAAAATGTGTAGCTTATGTTCTATATGATAAGTGTATTTTTGTCTGTGAAATGTTTAATTTATGAGGCAGAGATTGAAGACTTCTCCACGTATTCGTCTAGGTGATTCCAGAAAACTGCCTAAAATGCACAATCAGGATGGCTGGTACGCTAGGCCTGGGATTTGAATCTAGGATCCGTTGTACCTCCTTGGCCCTATGTGGAGGTGCTATAACAAGCGTAGTGACTCCAATGGGTAAAAACAATAGTTTAACAGAGGTAAATTCCAAGGGACTTGCAAAAATTCTAGCTGAGAGAGGGATTTATAAAGAGAGTCCTCTCAATTTACAGAAACCTTACCACTGTATCACACAACACTTGTGAACCACTTTATCAATGTAGCAAGCACATCACAATCAGTCCATTGTAAAAAGATCACAAAGGTGTATTAATTGCATAGGTTTTACAAAAAAATATATATACATCGTCCTTAAATATTACATATAAACTCGAGGGCAGATGAAGAATAATTATGGATTTCCAAACTATTCTCAACATTTCTATATGTTTGCTTCTATCTCTTAATTAGTTCCTATCCTATTCTCCTAAAGACTTATGAAGAACAACTGCACAAACTGCAGTAGTTTTATTTGCTTTATAGCATTTTGTTTCCATTCCCCCAGTAACTTAATAGCATAACTTTTTTTTTTTTTTAAATGAGAGAACCTACAAAAATTAATATAATAACTTTACTGCACAAATGTGAATTATGAATGTTGCTAATGAAAAATTGCTGGCACATGATAATGTGTAGTAATATCATAAATTCACACTGCATTATTGATTGGTAGATGCTTTAAGTTGGTATAAACTGAAAGTTACCATTTTAGAAAACATTCACTGGTAACTGGTAACAACAGGGCAACAATAAATGAATCCAAGCATAAAAAACTAATAAAAGGTATCAAATTATTACAAGTACCTTGAGTGCCTTGAAATCACTTTCCAAACTGTGGCCAATAAGTATTGTTTTAGAATTAACAAATGTAAGCAAAGCACACTGAACATCAACAATGGTAGTTGTCACATTTCTAAGCATTTCTTCTGTGATACCACTAAACCTGAAAGATACAATAATTTCCATTCACTTAATCATATTATTAAAAAGATATATACGGGGGCATTAATATTAACCTGGAATTATGTGAAATGAGATTTTCTAACATTTTATTCATAAACAGAAAACATAATCATCTTTTATGTCATTCTATTTACATTTTACAACATATAAATAACTTACATATTTTTTCCAGGAAGTGGAAAATGTATTACATTGGTTAAGTAAACAGATTGCAATTATCGCTGTATGATCATGAAGAACTTGGCTCATTAACAGGGAGAATCTGTACTGTACTAGGTTATTACAGAAAGTGATTTTTGGAGAAAAAATATTGTACAAAAAAATACGGCACACAATATTTTCTGTCAGAACAAAAGTTTAAGGATTAAATTACAATAAAACATTTAATACTTCCTTTCTCCAACATAAGTTCTGTGGCTCTTAATGTTTTTATAGTTAGAATACATTTGTGAAACCTGTTCTACAAAAAATCTTAATTCATTAACTGTTGTCTAAAAATCCAAGTCATTGTAACTTTGGCAGAAGTTAAGCCTTTTAGTTAAAATGCAGTAAGCAACATCATGTACAATATAAGGAAATAGTAATTTGCCTACAGAACTTATCAGAGAAATGTGTCCTATGATAGGTCTCACCCAATTTACCAAAACAACTGTCAACACTGCATATAACTTCTGAGGGTTATGTTTTAAATAAGATTTTTTTTAATAAGTAGAAAAATAAAAGAAATCTGCAGCCTGTGAAGCAGCCCAATCTTTATTGCAATCACTTCTTTGCCACTGTTGGACTATTGACCATCATGGAAACAGATGAAAACCATGTGAATCGTTGGTCCTCTTGAATTCTGTTGTCCACATCATGAACCAAATCTTAGTAGGTCAGCCTGGGCATGGCTAATTAACCCACCCATTCTTGAACATTCACGCCCATCTTCAAATTCCGACATGCTTCCCATCAATTCTGCCAATTCAGTTGGATAAATTGCACAAAACATAGAAATGCTGAGCTATTTCAACCCATTTGGCAGTATTAGGTGTGAACTCTATCTGTAATTTTTTTCATGTCATCGCAGAGATTTCAAATGCAATTTATTGAATTGTTGAGTATCCTTTCAGAAAATAAAGATTTGAATGAACATCTAGTTGCATAGTACAAAAAACAATAGAAATAATTATTTTTTAATGGTCAGTGAACAACTATAAGAATTGGTAGAAAAATAAGTGTGTGCTACACAAAACTTAGAAACAAAAAAATTCTGCCACCAGGGAATGGAGTTACACAAATCAAGGAATATTACTTGTACCACATCTGGTATTTTTGAAAAAAAAAGAAGAAAAGCCAAAACCAACAGATGAAGAGGCAGAAAATAGTGTGTCAGCTGATAATGAGGATGGTGAGTTCTTGCCAGAAAATACTCTTTCTCCTGCTTCTACACCACCTCCTTACCTAAATACACCCTGTACACTCCAGCCACAGTTTCTGATAGTGATGATATTAGGAGGAGGAAGGAAACAATTAAAAACAACAAAAATAAAACTGCTCTTAAATATTTTCAAAACAAACAAATTATTAACAAGACAAGCCAAAAATTACTTGATAATAGTACTTGATTAAGATATGATTTTTCTGCTAAGTATTTTGCCAGATATAAAAGCAATGATTACATAACAAAAACAAAAATTCAAAATATGACTTTTAAACTTCAGTAGTAAAATTCATGAACAAAATATTCAGACTTTTTGTCCCTCACCAATGACAGGCAAGCTGAATGCAGGACAATGCTGGCAAATGATACTGGCATGGAAATGCCACCTTCAAATGGAGACTGTTATAAGAATAGATGACTTTACAGTGAATGAATATATTCATTTTAATAAATTAAATGTCTATAGTTAAAACACTTCATTCTGTAAAGACTAGTGATTTACAGTATTAGCTTTTTTCTGTATACCATCCCTGGTTTTGTTCAATATATAAAAGAAAAATGGTTGGGTCATTCTACAAAAGTTTTTTTTTTTTTTTTTTTGCTTATGGCTATATGCCTCATCAACATAGAGGTCATTACAGGTGGGACAAGAAATACGAAGGAATTCGACCATGGCCTTTTCAAGGAACCATTCCGGCTTTTGCCTGGAGTGATTTGGGGAAACTATGGAAAATCCAAATCTGAATGGCCGGATGGGGACCCAAACCTGCGTTCTCCTGAATGCAAGGCCAGAGTTTTAATGCTCACCTACCATGCTCAGTTGTAAAAGTTTTAAAAATGTTCAGGATAGGTGGCAAGGTAGGGGAAGAAATCCAGCAATTCCTTTATGAAGGAACTATACCACCATTCACCTGGAGTGATTTCAGGTCACCATGAAAAACTGAAATCTAGATGACTGAACTGGTATTAGATTAACCACTGGACTCAGAACAACTTCTTCATTGCATCAAAAATGCAATAACTGTTTTCCTTCTTCAGCCATTACTGACAGAACAAAAAACTCCTGTTGAAGAATATTTAAATTGAGAAGGATAAGAACATCTTACTCACTAAGTCATCATGTAATGCAAGAAATTCTTACGAGTCTTTCCTGTTGGATTGTGCAGGTCATGTCAGTACCACACCCCTGCCACATCTCCACTTCTCAGAACTTCTTTCTTTTGGTAGTTATCTTTCTCTGCCCTTGGGATGTTATCATTTTGGATCTACTTTTTAGCTGTTTCTGCTCAAATCTGAGGTGGTTGATTGGCTCCTGAGCTACTTTCTGTAGCTGATCAACATTTCTGCCATTCTCATCTTTTCCCTTTTAACAGTTTCCACCCCAGATATCAGACTTTCTTTATGCATGTAGATAGTATTTTCAGAGTGACTATATAGGTCATCATTTCTCATTTTCTTTGACGTCTGCCTGTATTTTTCTACTGTTTTAGAATATTTTTCAGGATTTACTTTTCTTCTTGGGCTTTTACAGTTTCTATTTCTTATTTAGTGTCAGACATTCCAGGTCACACACATGTTATTACAGTGTTGTAGTATCTGATTTTGGTTCAACAGCATATAGTACCTGTTCCTTATTACCCAGCAGATTAATATCTTTTTTTAAATCTATAACTATGGAGATTACACACCTAGAAATTCTAAGTCTTTGATCTATTCTTTATGAAAGGTATTAACATTCACTGATTGCACTATCCAGTGCTTTCATTCTTTCATTTTATGAAGGATTATCACCCCCAAAAAGAACACGGTATAAACACCAAAACATGATATCAAATACAGTAAGAAAATAAATTCCTCAACAAAAACAATAAAAGGCTGGCCAATTCACAGGAATAAAACTGCATAACTGACTGTTAGGTAGCAAAATAAGGAAAACCATATTATTCAGTTTCGAAAAAAAATATTATTAAGGCCAATAGCTAATTCATGTGCAGATTGCTTACCTTGTATTATAGTCTATAACAGGGTTTCTTGGCTTTACTAATGTTTCATACTTGGTTTTGAATTCTCGGTCAATTACAGTAACTCGTGTTAGCTCCAGGCCCATCGTTGTGTAACACATTTCACAGTCTAGAGCATACACCCCATAATCACCATCTGCTGGTTTCATATCTTCTGGTAATGTTTTGACAAAATTGCGCAGATTATTTGGATTGAAGTTTGAAGAGACATGGCAGTCACTATGATTACATCCAGCTGAACCAATGCCTTCACTACAACAATTATATCTTTCTTGCCATGATCCGTTTACTGTAAAAAAAGAGGGACTATGTTACAGTTATTAGAATATGATGACAAAAGTATTAACCATTGAAGTGAACAGGATTTTGATAGACAGAAAGTAAACTGAAGGTCACTAAAACACCCATGACAAATGAAACATGAATTTCTGGGCCGAGCACCGTGTTGCATAGAGACTTGGATATTTAACATGAAAATGCATACAGTGAAAATATGTGCACTTGTTACATTTCTTATGATTTCATTTTTTCTAAACAAAAGCGCAAAGTAAATTAACAGTAGGGGACAAACTTTTAATGCAAAGGATAAGATGTAAGGATACTACACAGCACGTACCTCTAAAAAATACTGCAAAGTGATATAAAAATATATTTTCATTAAAAATATAATAAGCATCAGAAGGATGAACCGTTCATTTAATAGGGTTTAATAGTAATTTATCTAAGAAGAAAATAATATAATCCTCTAGATGTCACTTCAAAATTACTATCAAAAATTTCTTAAAATAGTTTAGTTGCACTGATTCTAAATATAGGAAGCCAATATGTTACTGATTCATACATTACTTTGCATTTTTATGGTAATAATCTACAATTTTGTTCAATGCAAAACAAATTTATTTAGAGATTTATATCTTTTTTACCAGTGTTAATTAATGGAGTGAAAAGTCTGTAACTGTTGAGTTTACCAAATGTTTGTAAACAAATAAAAAGATAATAATATTTCAACACAACAATTCTCACAAAAAAAAAAAAAAAAAAAGAATGCTAAACATTTCAAAAAATAATTTATAAAGCACTAGCAATGGAATAAGATTACCAGTGAGATACTGAAAAAAGTGTAGCATTATGGTCTGATCGTTTCCATATTTCAATTTATTTCACACGATTTAGGGAACCAGTTGGGTTTGTATTGTTTCCCATCTTCAAAGCACTTATGCCCTTAGTTTTTGTAATTAATGATTTCAATTTCACTATACTCCTAATATGTTCTCTGAAATACATAATAACATGCTCAACATACTTCTCACGTTGAACAGTCGGCCTGAATGATTAACGCATTCTTCATTCTTCACGGGGTGTCCATCTGAATTGACAGAATATTCTTTTCCACATCTATCACATATCCTTTTGAGAGGATCGTTTAATATAGCTCCTTGTTTATATCCTGAGTAAACAACAGCCACACCTTTCTCCTTCTCATGTGGCCTTGGAAATCCATTTTTCTTTAAATCTTCAAGTGACAAAACATACTTCAGGAAATTCTGATATGTATACTTTGGTGTTCCTGCAACAAAGGGAAGAAATATTATAAAGATATTTAATTCTAATACATTTTTAATAAATGAGCTTTTTTTTCTCAAGAGTCTGTGAAACCACCACCCCCCCTTTCGCCCCCCAAAAAATTGTAAGGATGCACTTTATACTTTCTTCCTTTAAAATAATAACTGTGTGAAATCCATAAACGCCACCACATGGAACTTGAAATATAAGCAAACTATAGTTAACCATTTACTAACAATCACTATGAAATCTAATTAATAGGCATTCATTTCATCAATGTAGATTTGAATTTTATCACAAATATTTGATCAAGAAAACACAGATTTTAAGAAAAAGGTGTAGCTGGTGTTAAAAACACATAAAAATATTATTTATATTAAGAACTTGAGTTGAAATGGCTATGTGGAAAATCTAACTAGCGAAAGAATGTTACTGGACTGACTATTATCAAGAAAACACTACATCAAAATGATATTGGGTGATTCCCATATTCAGGCCACCAAATGCAAAATTCTTCATAAATCGGACAGTCAAATTATTTGTGTGCACATTACATTGACAATATAAGAAATGGTTATAGGGATCCCAAAACATAATTTTTTAAACAAAATGCAGCAGAAGGTAGTTCTTCTTTTATACTACTAACAAAGAATGGTTTTCAAGTTTTCAGTGTAAGTATTTGAAACCTTAAAACAGAGGACATGAAACTCTATTCACACCAGAATGAATTTCTCTGGAATTTATTATTTCAGAAGCCATAATCTAATGATAATAAAATTTTATTTGCATCCCTCTTGTTATTTCCCACATTATGTTCATATGAGTTACATAAAATATTAAGTTCTTGGATAATGTATTTCAAATTAAGTTTCTGTGGGATATGGCACAGTGTTACAAACAGGCACTGGTTTACCAAGATTTATGATGAACAATGATATGCCATAAAAAACATTTCAAACATACATGGCATAATTTTGGTACTACATCCCTGTTAATGCATACTCAAAACAGGAGCAATCAGCACATACAGTCAGTCCCATGAGACATATGACTGACAGGAAATAAAATACATCAATTATTTTTTGTTTATATTCACTTTTATTAAAAAGAGATAGCTGAAAGCCAAACATGGCTGGAAATGGTTGGATTTTTTTTTTTTCGAAGCACTTACTATTATTCTGCAATTCACTAAAAATGGGGGGGGGGGGGGGCGAAGAGTGTGTTGTGACTATCTACATGTGTATGGGGAGAGATATATGGGATAAGACAGGAGGCATCTATAGGATATCTTAAGGAACTGCCTACAAAAACCATGGAAAATCCTGATCAGAATGTCTGGAGTGTTTTCTTGAGACCTACTCCAGTTGAACTTTCTCAAAAAATCCTTACCACTCCATTCTGTAATCATTCACATAAAAAATGAGATAACAAAAGAAATAGTTCTGGTCCTATAATACGTATGTTTGATGTCATTATGAAATAGATCTGTCATAAGCTTCCAATTTCGCTTTTGATAAAAGCAACACCTACAGCTTTCAATATCTTCCCAACCTAACGCATTCAATGTCAGGCTTACACTATCCCTCCACCTATATATATCCATCACTAATCAGGTAGATCTCCTTTGGACTATCTCTCCAATGCCTCTATTAACCCTTTTTGAAACTCAGTCTCCAGAAACATCTAAAATTAGCAATGAATCCTTCAGGATGTATGAAACTATGTCAAAAAGGTTTCCTTTCATCACCAATTTCGCTTTCATCAGTCCGGTTTGAAATCCTTCATCTCTTCCTACCTTGCAATAACCTCTTCATCTGAACATATCCATCATATCCAATGTTTTCAATTATCTCCTTTACCTAATCTAATCTTTGTCTACCCCATAGTTCTTTCCTTGCTCTGTACCCTCCGCCAGCAAATGAACCAACTTCACATGTCTTAAAATGTAACCCATCATCCTGTCTCTTGGTATTGTAAGGCACTTCCAAGCTTTCTCTCCTAACCCATCATCTCCAAAACACATTTATTTCATTCATTATCTGTCCATTTAATTTTCAGCATTCTTCAATGTCACCAAATTTCCTTCTTTCCAGTAGTCCTAAATCAATATTTGAAACTAAAAGATTTCTATTTTTCAAGAAGGCCCTATTTGTTACTGCTATTCTGCTTTTAACAATGTTCGTGGTTCAACCATAGTTTTAATTTTACTTCCTAAGTAATAGAATTCACTTACTTCTTCTATTGTTTCCAATCCTATTTTCATATTCAATCTACTGTTACTGCATAATTTCTGCTACAATTCATCGTTTTTGTATTGCATGTTTCCAACTGATTTTAATTAAAGTATCATCTTCACACTTCTGAAGGAAAACACATGCAAGAAAGTGTTAGATTTACCATACTATAAGTCTAACGTGACATTTAGCTAAGTCATTCTATCTCCCCTTTTAAGTATTCTAACCTACATGCCCTATTCAGGCTTCTAAAATTACACACTCTGACTCGCAGAATGTCTCTATCCATTCTGATGACTCCTCCCTGAGCAGTCCTCACTCAGAGATCCGATTGGGGGAACCATTTATCTCTGGAATATTTTACACAGGAAGAAGTTATCATTCTATTCTGAGAGAATTACACGGCCTCTGGATATTAGAGGCAGTTTCCAACCCCAAGGACAAGAGGGTGCCATGAACCACCTCTTGATTTTCTGCCCTCCTTTCTGGAAGCCATTGGCAAGAAGTGGGTGACTCCTTATCACACAAATCATTCAGCCTCTGAAGGAGAGGGTGACTAGTGGTTGGAAGAAGCTAATATAGTCTCTCCAATGCCTTTACATCCCGTAGTGCATAAACAATTTTAAAAAATTCAAGTAATACTCGATGTTTACTGTTTGACTTTCTGGCATGAAATCCTTATGAACAATTGTTTTGCACTCAAAGAAACCAGTCCTCAGAGTCTTGATTTGGCCCTCTCCATTCCAAGATCTGGCAATTTTTAAGTTGCTCATATTAATAGCCCTCTGTTACAATGTTTGGCATTATATCTGGAGCCATATAAGCAATTTAGTTCCATACTTCATAATTTTTAATTATCAGTCAGTATGTACTGAATTGTACTATATGTTTCTGTGACACATTTGAATAATTTAAAACAACACATAATGTTAGCACAATTTTCCATTCTACCTACTGTGACTGAGGTTCAGAAAGTAATATCACTTGTTTGAAAAGAACCAGTGAATACCATTACTCTCAAACATTTTTAGAAGGTAGTCAAAATGTATCACTAGCTAACTTATTCCTTTTTTCACAAATAGCACTAAAGGTTTTGTGAAAATAAAACCAGTCACCTTTCACATTGGACAGACTTCTAAGACCCAGAAATGCCTGCTTTCTAACTTCTAACAAATGGCTTGATTTTTCTCCCTTCTGGCTTTATTTCTCATTGAGGTAATTAGAGGCGGGGAAGAACTGGGGGGCAAGGAATGGGAATGAATTTTGCCATAACCGTTCTGAAGGAACCACCCCAGTATTCACATGGAGTGTTTTTGGGAAACAATGGAAAACCCAAATCTGGACGGCCAGATGGGGATGCAAACCCGAGTCTTCCTGAATGTAACACCAGGAGCATTACCGTTCCATCCACCACACTCAGTGCAGTACCTATCCCCCTTTAGGTACAACGCATGAAGAGGGCAGCTTGGGAAAGATAGTGAAATGTCCAAAATGGTCCACTTTTTACAATCAGCTTCAATTATACTGTGTAATTAATAAGGTTATACAGACATGGAGGTAGATACATATCAGAGTTGTTCAGAATTTCATAATATTTTTAGCATTAGGAAATCTCAGATTGTTTAACAACCACCCATATGAATGAGTGGGTAATGCTTTACTTTATCAAGTGTATGATCATGGGTTTGATTCTAGTTATTTTTATTTCTTTTCCACTTCTCTGCAAAATTTATCATAACTACTATTAACAGAAATTAAATGTTACAACAAAGAGCACTTATTGCTTTCCTGCAATCTCCTTAAAAAATATCATTAAAAATCGTAGCTTTTTATGGCTGATTTCTCAAATAAAAAACGTTTTTAATGCATTCAGGAAAAATGAATTTTGAAAAATACTAATTTAATACCAAATGATGAACATTCAAACAGGAACCAGGCTATGGGGAAGTTATTATAAAGTCATTACAATAAAAGTGACAGTGAAAATGCCACTAAGCAAAGAAAATAAGGAAAGTAAACCCATCACTCACCACAGATGAACATAGGAGGGCCCTGGAAAACACATAAATGGAAACAGATTTTACAATGTTTCAATTTAAATCATAATTATGTTAGAGGACACTTGGCAAAGGGATTGGATGTGTACCCACCAAAACCCAAAAAATTACTAAGCCAAACATTAACCTAGTGGGGCTGACTATGGTGGGAGAAAACCTGACCAACCATATTTGAGGAGCTTAGAAGTCAAGGGGTACAAGTGACATTTAAAAAAAAAAAATGAGTTAAGTGCTGACATCTGGTAGGGATAAGGAAAAACCACTGACTAAAATACTCCACGCGTTTGGAAGACAAGGGGTACAGGTGCTGTGATTATTTTGTGTTGGTGATCATATGCATCTTGGGCTTTGAAATTATAGCCAGAGTCTTACTGTGTGACTTAAAATTATTGTTTTAGTGCTCTATCAACTTTGTATATATTATTTTGATGTGTAGTTATTAACAGTTTGAGAGAATATGTCTGAAGTAGATGAAAATATTGAACCTACTTATACAATAGTGGTAAGTATTTTCTCAGGTATCTGTATAATGTTACAAAACACTGCAAATATGGTCATTTTAGTGTCAGACAGTCAGAAATTAATCAGGAAGTATTATTTATAGTCTTGATATTTCTTCTTCTTTATAAAGTTTGTAATTTCTCAGATAATTCAGATGAAGATACAACCTACATTCCAGATCAAGACTCAGAAGAATATTCAAATGGTACATACACATCATTACTAACTTGTAAATAATTATATTGCTATTGACTATTAAATAAATAAAAACAAAGGAGAAGTTGACTAGATCTAAAAAAAAAAAAAAAAAAAAATTTAGAATATTATTCTTTGTGGAAGCATACTGGTAATGTGTTCTTAAAGTCTTATTATATTTTCAGAGTCTAATGAAGATAATCCTGAGAAGGAAGCTGATGAAGCAGAACTTGGATAGCTGTTCTCCACTATGCTCTATCATTACATTTCCACTATGCTCTATCATTACATTTCAGAGCAGTTTTGAGGTTACATTAGAATGATTATTTACTTAAAATCTCACTTTTTTTTGTAATACATTATATGATATCTGCTGATGATGGATGGTAGAAAAATAATAGTAATTGTTCAATACTTTTACAGTAACATTTTGAATTGCTCTAAATAATATCATTATGAAGTAGTTTTTTGGTGGAAGAAATAATTTATCATTTCATGCATGAAATGTTGAGGTGTTAAGAATCATTTTATCTGCATGAAGAACTTACTGTACTGAAATCATAAACAAAATTATATGGTATTATTCATCTGGAGATTACAAGCAAGATTTAAAAAAGCAAGGGAAGTGGTATATAGTACAATGAGTAACAACGTAAAAGTTATCAATATTTCTGGGACACATTTGAGATGGAGACTGAAGAATCTTGAAAAAAGTGCTGTCCCATGTCAAATGTGTTGATAATATGAACACTCATTGAACCATATGCAATCAGTGATTTGGAAACATAGAATTGCTTGAAATAATATCAGCAAAGCAGGCAGCTAGCTGGTGCCAAGGAATTTGTAGCTGTGGGTTTATTCAGCTGTAGCTTACTGTCAGTTTAACAACTTTGATTTGAAAGCTTCACATCAAACAAAAAAATTGAAATCATCAATGAATACAACAAAATATTTGACATAAATAGAAAGAGAAACAGAAGAAACCTAGGTTCCAAAAGAAAACTTGTGCATTGGGACTAACACTCTAATACAATCTTACAGTAATTTTTATTAATACTGACTAGTCTTCATTACTGATCACAACAGAATTGTGAATAAGTAATATGATAAATTTTATAAAAATTTTGCTATCAATATTTGTCAATTTTCAAGAGAACTCATACTAATCGAGTATCAAGGTATTTATCATCACAAGCCCGCTCTTCTACAGCAAAATACATTCTAAATGTTTTGATAAATTGTTTTCTCTGAATTTACAAATTTGCAAGAGAAGCATTAAAGTGATATATGAAATAGAAGCAACTTCTTTTACTAACTGAGCCTTGGGAAAGAATTAGGGAACAAATTAAACTAGTGATTCATCATAAAATATATCAGATGGTAAAGATATAACAATGTGAGGTCATTTCTCTGCTAGGTGCTAGTTTGTCCAACCCTATGGAAAGTATTTTTATCGAACAGTAAAAAGTTCTGAAAGCACCTTCAGCACAGTGCTTATTGGGCTGAATAGGGATAGGAAAGTAATTCCCAAAAAGGTAGTATCAAAATGCAGTCAACTGTTGCAGAAGAGTTTTCTCCAATTGTTTCAGAACGTGATACACTATGCTTCATTTGTTCAAAAAATCTGTGAAGGTGGAGAAATACTAATAGATTTCAGTGAACTTGCTTTTACAAGGACATGTACAGCAAAATTTGCACTTATAAGAAACTGGCATTTATATGGTTTGCTAGATGAAGCGAACTTTTTTTAAATTTTCTCTGTGTTTATGACAAATATCACTCTGCTTTGTTCAGTTTTTATAAAGCTAATATATACTAAGGACTACGGTATATTTGCTCCCCAATACGAATGACAAATTAAACTACATACAAATTTATTCACAATTACCATTTTATTATAATATATCAAAATAATATGAATTTATCTTTCATTTTACTCTTTGTGTATATTGTCTTATACAGTATATGGTATAGTAAAAACACTGACACTGATATACTCTTTTTAAACATGAATATTTTACATTAAATAAAGGCCACAATAATCAAAACTCTACCAGTTTTCCAGCCTCACCTGGAAGTCTCCGAGCCTTTTCCACACTCCAAGTTCCTCTGCGGCGACCTGAACCCGCAAGCATTGCAGCATGAGAGACTGTTCTGTGGACTGCTGCTTGTACTCCACCCATACACAGCTTCTTGGAAGGCACTTCTTCAAGGGGACAAAAAAGATTATTAGCCAGTTTCATCATAACATGCACTAAAAATATTTTATACCAAAAAAGAGAAATATAGCAAAGGAAATGAACACCGGTAATCCTACACAATCATTAAAGGTGTAACGCTAAAAATTTCATATATGCAATTGTATTGGGCGGTACTGAAACTATGGTTTTCATTGGATTTAATAATCTACTGAAATATAACAGGTCCCTATTAATACCATCCAATAACTTTCTTTAGCAATAATTTAACAGAAATGAACCAAAGAAATTAAGCATAACAACATTATCAGTAACAATCAGGTTTGAAACCTTACATATAATTTAAAACAGAACTATCACGTTTCCTGTGCTTAAAAAATACCTGGGAGGCTAGAAGTTCCAGTCAGAAGAGGAAGTGCAAGTTGCAGTCCCTCGATTTTTTCGCGACATGGCGGGAGACTGGTTTGACAACGGGATCGAAAAGCTCGTGGCGCGGATGTGGAAGGTCATTGAATGGGTAGGCGATTACATAGAAAAATAGCTAAAACTTCAAGCTTTCCAATGATGCATCTCAAGTTGTGAAAAAATATGATTTTGTATATAAAAAAATAAGAGACCTTATTTTCTGAATCACCCTTGTAAATGTGCTAATGATAAATATTCAGCATTGAATGGTAACTTACATCTTTTAAGTTGCGCGTAATCTATCCGCATTTCCAATCTCATGTACTTACAGAAAAATAGACTTCATCAAGCAAGATATTGAACATATTGTCACTTCTGTAACTGCTCATCTCATCGTTTAGTACAACACATATACTGACCAACTAGACAGTTGGCTTTAGCTTGTCTTTAAGAACCTTTATCAAATGTAACTAGGCTGAAGTAAGGTGATATCAAAATCATATTCATGCCAAATATAAGTACAAAAATGATGTGAAAATAGCTTTCTTGCTAAGTTTTAAAATGTAAATTAGCATTACAATTGCTTAATGATATTCATTTATTGTATGTGGCCCTAATTACCATGAGGAGCTTGGGAAATATACATGTTTAAATTAATACTGTCATGTGTAACCAAAGTGTTTTTTTTTTATTTGTTGTTGTTTGAGGACAGAATTTAGAAAGAGATTGTTCCATGTATGAAAATGAATCTACAAAATATTTCTGTTTTTTAAACAATGTACACACTCTCCAGTTTGTCTCATTAAATCAGCACTTTGAACAGAGAGATAAACTCAGTTTGTCAGATGAAATAATGTTACTGTCCCCCTCCCCCCTTTTTCCTGTTGTGTGCAGTTAATCATAAATAGTACTTTATTACAGGATAGAACTTAACCATATATCTTTCACATTTGACACAAAAGTGACAAACTGCTGTTTGGTTTCATTGTCAGATCTTGTGAGATAACAAAATTCATATTATGAGGTGTGTGAGGGAAGTAATAACCACCAGACTACAAGTAAATAAAACCATGTTAGTTTTAAGTGATTTCATTGTTATAACAAAGAGCAAACCTCAAACTGTTCTCCACCATTACAAAAACATTTTTCACTGTGTGGAATCAGTTTCACAATAACCTCTTCATAAAATGAAGGTGCATGTTGAATACTGCCGTTGATGCACAGCTTGTTTGAAGTTATCGTTGTTGTCATAGTGCTGACCAGCAAGAAATGATTTAAAATGTGGGAACAAGTGTAAGTCAGGACTTTAGAAGGAAGTTCAATTTCTTCCAAGCCGAATGATATGATGATCTGATGAATTAGAGCAGCATTGTCATGAAGTAACACAATGACTTAGTTTTGGATTGCATGACTCAGTTTCTTGAAAGCTTTCTACCTTGTCTGTCATAAAAATGGCACAGATGATCTTTTTGGACAAACAGTTTTTGCTTGAATTTCTGCCTGAGCAGAGATGTAGTTTGCCCCTCTCTCTATTCCATGGACTGCTGTGTTGATTCCAGCATAAATCTTCATTATAATCTTGTGTTTAAAGTCAAAATACAATCAAGTCACTTGGTTTTTTGCACTCGAGCATATATTTTTTTATACCCAGCATGAGCATAAAGTGATATTTTGAAGTATGTTTCATAATTTCAGATAGAACATTTCTCAAAATTCATGGGAATGTGCAAGAACCTTTCCATTTATATCATCATCAATACCTAATTTCACAAATTCACTAGTAATGGCTGATAGACAACTACACCTTGTCTTATTATGCAGACTTTCATGTCTTTAAATTAAATGGTCTAACTCATTTTCTTACCTTCCCATCACTAATTGCATTTTCAAACTAATCTTGATAAATCTCTGCTCATTACTTAGTGAAAAAAATTACATATGACAAATCAAATTTCAAAGTCATCTGTATTTCTTTTATATTAAAAATTATAAATCCACATAGCCGCCAGTACAGACTAGCACAATTCCCTCATAATGGTGCATGCATATAGTGTCAGTTATTGTATGCCTTGAACTTTTGTTCTGTTTTATGCTTACTGGTCTTATGAATGAGAATGGAACCATCATTTACCACTGATAACATCAGAATGACACAGATACACAAAAATAGAGAACGCAAAATATTGGAATTTGCAGATTTAAACCTATTTGTCAGCAGAATGGCATTATGTGTTCTGGGTAGGAGTGAGGGATGAGCTAGCTCACTGTACAATTGTTTGCTTCTGCTGATCTAAAGATACTATTTTCTATGTTCTTTCTCTCTCTCTCTCTCTCTCTCTCTCTCTCTCTCTATATATATATATATATATACTAGCTGACCCGGTCACGCGTTGCTGTGACTTAGTAATTATAGTATCTTGGATTAATGTTATTCTAAAATTCCTAAATATTAATATTCACTAATAAAAACAAAAACATTTTAGTTCGATTTGGAAATTCAAATTTATAATTTTAATTTATCTAAGCGCTAATTGGTGTACAATATTTTTTGTTATCCTGTCTTTAGCTAATACAAATAGATTTGATGGTGTCCCCACACGTGAGCAGGCGACATATAGCTGCCTATGGGAGAAACACGTATTTTCCAAATACAAACCGCAAATGGACATTGTTTGGGCTTGTGACTTATTTACTGTCATAGCGAAAGCCAAACGAATCGGAAATTAAAACCTTTTAAATGGTATTAGAGATTCTGACTGTATCATTGGAATACGTGGCAACAGGACGATTTCTCCTTTAAACATTCCAGTCAAAATAATTGCTTCAAGAACATTTCCAGTCATACTTTTGATGACCAAACGTGTACCGTTGCATAATCTAGGTGGATTCAAATTACGAAGAAGAATAATCGGTGAACCAATCTTTAACCGGAGATTGTGTGTTGGCGTTCCTGTTGTATCCAAAGAGTTTAAAAACTCATTTGGAAAATTTATGGCTTCATTTTCATCTATAATAGTGTCTATTGATTTAAAAGACATCAGATCATCTGGCAACAACTGTTGTATCTGGAAGTTAATTTCGTTGACATCAACATATTTTGCTGCCAAAATAGCACGATTACTGATCCAATTATGATCTAAGTAATTATTTGATATATCCAGGAACACACGCTGAGTTAGTTCATTTTTGAGTGAACAACAGTGCAGAATTTTTCTGGCAATTTGATGTATTGTGTATTTCGATGCAGTTCTATTTCACCTTTTCCAATGTCTAGCAATTGCTTACAAAATACTTTTGCCGATGGATCAGTTTGCAACTGTACTCGCATGTTCATGGTCAATCGAAGTGTTTCGACATTCCGCCATAAAAACGACTGTTTTAAACTTACGTTAATCTCATCGGCAAAGGTAGAGCGAGGAATCACTGGTAATGTCTGTCGGAAGTCACCAGACAGTAGTAGGACAGTACCACCGAAAAGTTTATCGTTGCCTTTCAAATCTTGCACAGTTCTATGAAATGCATCGAGTGAATGTTTATGAGCCATAGTACACTCATCCCAAATTATAATTTAACTCTTTTGCAACACTGCAGCCATTCCACTTTTCTTTTTGATGTTTACACATTGCGTTTGGTTTGTTATGAATGTCTAGTGGCTGCTTAAATGCTGAAAGTGCGGTTCGCCCACCATCTAACAAAGTGACAGCAACGCCTGACGATGCAATTGCCAATGCAATTTTCTGTTGCGACCGTACCTTCGCAAGGATCAGCGATATTAAAAATGTCTTACCGGTTCCACTTGGTGCGTTCCAAGAAAAAAAAATCACCTTGTTCAGCATCAACAGTCAGCATAATCGGATTATAAATATTTTTTTGTTCTGCTGTCAGTAATGGCTCATTATTCGCAATAATTGTTGGTCGATCATGTGATGGCATACCATAATGATTAAGTGGCAAAGCTGAAATTAAAATACATAAATCTTCGATTAACACTAATGCTTTATTAATCATTATACATCTCTTGTGCGAAATTTAGATTTTGACATTGGTTTGTTTGTTTAACTCGGTGTAGTACATCTTCAGTCATACTATTTTTACATTTTTCCCAGAAAGTCGATGATTGTGTTGGATAACATGTTGTTAGAATAATTGCAAACAGTTTGACGAATACTATTCGGCGTGGATGTTAACGCTGCATCAGCAAGTGTCAGGTCCCAATAATTGTCGTCCACCAGGAACTGCAACTCGCGACATGCATCTTGACATGTATTGAACACTCGACCATTAACTGTTCGTAAAAATTCGAAAGAAGCTGGTCCGGCTACATTCACCAATAACAAACGCAGAAAGAAACATTCACGTTGTTTTTGATGCACTGTGTAAAGTCGTCCTAATGTCTTGGCTTTGAATATGCCTGCGATCGAAGGATGTGGTTGTTCTTGTTTACGTGGCTCCCATTTTTTACCTAATTTGTTCCATGAAAGATAGCTTGGAACATTGGTATATAATAACGTTTTTGCGAATTGGCGGAACACATCAGATTTTTGATACAATGTGAAAAATTCAGTATGTTGTTTGCCGTTTTTGGTGGTTCAAGTACTCATTGGAAAATATTTTCTTCGGTGAAATATACACGTTGACTGTTTTCAAGATGTATTGCAAGATGCTGGATAGAAGGGTCTCTTTCATGGATGCGAAAACTAAAAATATGCCAGATAGCTTCGTTGCTGCTGATGTATCTACCTATTTGGTATCGTGTTATTTCGTCATTTTCATTTAAATTTTGAACTTCAAATATGGCCAAATCACTGCCTTTATTAACATTTTTGCAAATGTACTTAATGGATTTTACAGAACTGCAAAACTCGGCATTAATATGAGCCTTATACGTTTTTGAAAGCAATGGTGAGTATGGTACCACCCACTGATTGTCAATTTCAACTTCGTTTCTAGAATTTGACATTCGCATTGTAAATGTTTGGCCACCATTCTCAGCGTTTCTGTGGCGATACAACAGATAACCGTCAATATCCATAATAGTATCATTCATATATTTCTTTGGGAAACGCTTCTTACATTTTCCACCTTCCATGCATGGCGATGTTAAAAGCACTTCACGGTCTGTGGATCACGTGACTGGTAACACTATCAAACAATTCTTGATCAATGAATGGGTCCGGAATTTCGGCTGAAATTATTTGATCAATTTCTTCTGGACGGATTTTAACTTCAAGCCAAATCAAAATGTGAGAATGAGGCAAACCTCGCTTTTGCCACTCAATCGAATACAGATAGCAACGTGTGTTACCTAAAACCGAATGTTTTACGATTAAATCAATCAATGATTTTAATTTTTGTTTGAACTCACGTGCCGTAACATCATGACAATGCATTGATTGTTGGCCTGGTAAGTTTGTATTTCTTCCCAATTCGGATTACATGTAATTGTAACAAAAAAATCTGGACGACCATAATGACGTACGTAAGTAATCGCATCATGTATATATTCCTGCATGTTCCGTGGACCGCCGATGTAGCTTGAAGGTAAAATAAAGGCATTACCGATATCATTGGTGTTTAAATTTTCATAAATATTGCCGATAACAGCATGTTGTAAGTGGATGTATTCCTCCGATCGTAATTTAGCCTGGTTGTATCGAATAAATCGCAAATGCTCGTTTTCAATCCTGGCGTACATATCCACGACGTATTGATGGCACAGTTGACGATATCGAAGGATATAGTTATCCTAATTACGTCTAATCATCAATCGGGAGGGCCTGGTACATCATTGAAGTAACTTACTTATTTGTTTCATTACCTGAAAAAATAATAAATTAAATAGTAAAAAAAAGAATAAGAAATCAATGTAATGGGCCCGCTGTAATTCAGCCCCTGGTCGGAATACCGCGGGTCTACTGTCTAATAAAATAAGGAATTAAATAGTTGAATATTAAATTTACCAGTAACTGGATCACGCTGTTTGATGTTGATGTGATATTCATCCTGCCCTTGCCAGAATATCAGTGGATACTGGAGTGCGTCATACGAATGGTGTAGATCCGAAATTATGCTAACAGAGCTATTTCGACTTGTGATTTTAATCAACTGAGTCACCAACCATAAATACTGCAACTTCATCTACGGTTGGTGCATTGAACCTGCCAGCCTGTTCTCCTGATGGTAATTTGTCAGCTTTGATGACAATTTGATAGTTGTTATTTTTTAATTGTGGCCACACTCTTTTAAACAATTGAATAAGTTGATTATTATTTTCCAAAAATTATTCCAACAATATCACAATTGCTCTCTCTTTTGATTGTTCTATGAAATTATACTGGCACCTAGTTTTCACGCGTTCCTCACAATTTCTAATAGATTTGGAGAAACTTCGGATCATCGTTTGGTATCGGTATCAACGACCCAATCTTATGGTACACCTGGCCTTGTGTTTTGAATGTAGTTTCAAAATGACGTCCATCAGATGTGAGATCGCGAATTTTTGCTGCCCCAAAAGACGTCATCTGGAAGCAAGAATTGAATTTGCGTGTCTTGCGCAGAAACAATTTCGAATCGTTTGATTCGCCAGCAAGAAATGATTGCAAAGGTTTTGGGGGAGTGGGAAGTGGTAATAATACAATTTTTCCTGATGCACAACACATGCCGGCTGCTTCATTGCGGAATTTCAACGCCTGACAGTATTAGCACACTTTGTCCAATGCACCGATTGCAATTTTAGAATGTGCAGAGTAATCAATGTCTGGTGCATATTCGAACGCAAAACGAACAAATGGTACACGTGTTAAAGCACGACTGATTTGCTGTCTCTCTCCTTCTCTTTCTCTAAATGTAGCTATGTGATGTCCTTGTGCCGCTATTGTTTTCGATATATTCTGTCATAGACGTTCATCACACTGTTCTTGAGATTGTTGCATACGACGCTCAGCTGTCCTGATTCCTTGAACTTCCTTACTTGCCGCGATTTGTGTTGCTGATTGATGAGCACTCTTGACACGTTTGAGTCGTGCCTCTCTGCTACACGCATTGTCGAGGTTAGATTTTTTTGGCGACATATCGCTGAAAAATATTTGAATTATAACAAAAAGTGCCTTTCTGACATCATTAAAATAAGACACTATAATACAGTGGAGAAACCGGAATTTTTGGGTCCATTGAAAAATACAGTAAAATGGAAGTTAAGAACTAATGAGGAAATATATCATAACATTGAAAAAATAACAGAATCAAGAAGAATGATTTTTTTCGATACATTTATAGCATGGATGACACCAGACTTTGAAGAGGTTTAGAAAGATTTGAAACGAAATAATATCAGTGAACTGTATGGAAAGAAAATATTTTCGAAAGCAGACTTCGAATATGGCAGGATTTCAAGGTAGAGAGGAGTGCAATAATGAAGGAGTACTGGGGAGGAACAATGAAAAAACAACAGGAGAGGAACTGAAATTGACACGTGGTCCCTAGCTGACCATAACGAAAAGAAGAAGAAAAATGATAAGCTAGCGAGAAATATTTACACAATTCGAATTTATCGTAACGTTTTCTTCAATGTTATATTCATGTGTGTAATTACTTTGTCGTTAGGTATAACGATGAACAAGGGTACAGTATAATTATAACACAATACACTGCACAATTAAAATTCAAGAAAGTCACACATATGGCGTGGAATAGTCTGTAGCATAAATAAATCGAAACGTAACACCATCTACTGGATGGTTCGATAAATTAACACACCGCCATCTGTTAGGAATAAACTGTAGCATAAATAAATTGAAACAGAACGTGATCTACTGGATGATTACCCAACCGAGATAACCAAGTGTTGTATCGATAAATTAACACATCGCCATCTGTTAGAATCTTATGGAACTATAATAATAATTCCGTGTGGTCGTGATGACCTGGTTTCTACTGGCTGGGCATTCCGCCATTGTCGTAGCCGCCTTTACCTAGCCCGCCAATCCTGCCGGGTACAGGGGACCTACATTTTAACGTCGAATCCGAACCACAGTACCGCCCTGGCGTATTTCACCTTACACAGCACGGTGGGCCGGAGGTTAATATCGAGGTAAGTTCCTATAAAAATCCCCGCTGTGACAGGGTTTCGAACCGGGGACCCTTCCATCTCCAGTCAGACGCCCTGACCACTGAGCCAGCAGACCGCTTAAGCTTGGTGGCTTACAAATAATTACAAACCATTGTCCTATGACAAACATTTAATGAACAGTTAATTCACAAATAATAAATATTGAGGTCTATAATCCAGATAAAAACTATCCTATCTTTTAAGTTGGAGTAAATTACACACAGTTAGCCAAATTTCATCTAAATCGGTTATGTAGTTTCGGAGGTCATTCCGGACAAACATCGTGACAGGAGATTTTTATATATATAAAGATATATATATATATATACACACACACACACCAATGAAAGGCACTAAGTAGCACAAAGGAATAACAAATTAGGATAGGGAGATGAGCCACCACTTACCTTTAAATGATGGATGTGGGGCGTGAACACACAGAAAAGACAAAAACATATGAGAATTTTTTTTGGGGTCTTCCCACACTACAGTCTCCTACAACACCCACCCCCCATAACGTTCTCCTGTTGAGAAAGGGCTGGACCCGAACATTATTTTATCATGTGTGTTTTTGTCTTTTCTGTGTGTTCACACCCCACATCCATCATCTAAAGGTAAGTGGTGGCTCATTTCCCTATCCTAATTTGTTATCAGGTAATTGAATGACATTTTTTAAACCTTTATAGTATGTCTGCAGTTCCATTTTTCAGTGATGATGTTAACTAGTTCTGTTTTAAATTATATATAAGGTTTCAAACCTGATTGTTACTGATAATGTTGTTATGCTTAATTTCTTTGGTTTCATTTCTCCCAGGTGTTTTTTAAGCACAGGAAACGTGATAGTCACTTGGGGCAATGTCCGGGCTATAGGGAGGGTGGTCAACGAGATCCCAACCAAATTGTTTAACGAGGGAGATCGTTTGATATGAGACATGTGGACATGCGTTGTCATGGTGCAAAGACACTCCCTTTGTGAGCATTCCTCTTCTTTTGTTCTGGGTAGCCTGCAGAAGATTCTTGAGAGTTACGCAGTAGCAGTCTGAGTTTATTGTTGATCCTTTTGGCATGAAATCCACCGACAACACCCCCTTTTGGTCCCAAAAAACAGTCGCCATAACCTTGCTAACTGACTTCTCTGTCTTGAACTTTTTGGGCTTCGGAGAAGCAGATTGATACCATTGTTTGGACTGCTCCCTCATTTCAGGAATGTAACGATGTGCCCAGGTTATGTCCCCAGTCACTACCATTCCTCTTCAAAACAGCAAATTCTTTGGCACATTCCATGTGCTTTCTTTTGGGTTCGTCGGTGAGCTGTCTGGTGACCCACCTGGTGGACACCTTGCTGTATCCTAAAGTTTCTGTAACAATTGCGTGAACAGAAATTTTGTCACACTCTCCATTAATTCTCTCGGTTAGCTCATCAAGAGCTATCCTTCAATTACTATGCACCATCATCAAATTTCATCCCTGTTTTGATGGACTCGCTCATTCTTCCAGGCCGCTCTTCATCGTGGACGTTACTGCAGCCGGCAGAAAAATCCCGGCATCACTTACACACGTGTTTAATGTTCATACTCTTTTCCACATACACTTCCACTAACTGACGATGGATTTCTATCAGTGTAACCTTTTTTACGTTCAGAAATCATATCACTGAGTGTTCGCACCTGGCGGGTGAGCTAAGTGGCAGCTCCATCGCGGACGGCTGCCAAGCAGTGACTGGTCATCCAATCGAGCCCAGACCAGTACGATTTGGTGGTGAGAGAACCAAGGAACACGGTACTGTTGGTTGATTTCGAGTAGCACTGTTTGTTTTGATGTGGCATCATTGGAGACCTTATTTTTTTAATCGCCCTCGTAGATTACCTTACTAGTGGTTGTTTATTTTGTGCTGACTTAAGCATCTTGATATTTCTGGATCATTCAATCATTCAAGAGATGTGAAGTCCATAGCAAAATTATCATTTACTACTTTATGAAAATGTGTATTGTAACTCCAGTGCAATGGTAAAAGAAATGCTTATTAACATGAATAATTGTTTGGAACAGAAGAAGAAAAAACAAAGGGAAAGCTAGCTGAACCAAATCTGGATGGCCAGAGAGGGATTAGAAACCATATCTTCTCAAATGCCAGTTCTGGGCATTAACAGCGACTGTGTTTGGTGCTAACTTCTTAATGAAGCAGCAGCTTACAAAGCTATATTGATTTCACACTTACATGGAGGTGAAAGACTCGTATGTCCTGTTTCATGCTGGTTAAGTCAGGACGGTAAAATGTTGAGAAAAGCTTCTGAAAATTCTTCTTAGCAGCTCTGCAGCAAATCCTGCGCCATGAAGGTAACAGCCACATGATCCTTGGGCTAAGAGCTCAGAAAGGAGTGTAGAAGATGAGAGATGAAAGGTAAGCCCCTGTAGCCTTAATTCTGGGGCATTCCAGCTAAGTCAGAAAATTCTGACAGAAAATGAGGCAGGTTAGGAGGACTGGAGATGGCAGTTACACCATCCAATATTAGTAATCAGAAGCTTCATAAAAGGAAAAATCTGGACTGATTTCAACAAAATCGACTGAGGCTAGTCAAGGGCAAATGATTAAGAATTAAAATAGTTGTCACTTGTAATGTGATAAATTTAAAGAGGCTAACATAAATACAGCAGTTGTAACTAAAACTAAGAGACTTTAAGGATGTTTTCTGTTGTAGAGCAAGATATCAGAACCCGTAGCAGCATGGTGGTCTTGGAGGACATGATAAGTGGTAATTTAAATAAAAGTAAGAAACTTAGCAATTACAAAGATTGTAGGCAGCTTTAGTGAACCTTCAGCAAATACGTCTAAAGACAAAAAATAAGATGAAAATGAGAAATTTAAAGAGGCTAAGATAAATACAGCAGTTGTAACTATAACTAAGAGGATGTTTTCTGTTGTAGAGCAAGATATCAGAACCCGTAGCAGCATTGTGGTCTTGGTGGACATAAAGTGGTCGTCAAAAGTGGAAAACTATTCTTACATAAATCAAAAATTGTGTCATTAAGGTTAAAAATAGATAGGGTCATATGACTGTGATAGGTGTTTATGTTACTGAAGATGGAAAAGAAAATACAACAACATTTTATGAAAACCTCCGGAAAGTACTCTCGAATACCAACAGATTATACTACATGATAAGCGGTAATTTAAATAAAAGTCAGAAACTTAGCAATTACAAAGATTGTAGGCAGCTTTAGTGAACCTTCAGCAAATAAAAATGACATAAAGCTGAAACAGTTTGCTAACTATAACAAACTAAAATTGAAATTTTTCACACACAAAGATATTCACAAACATACCATCACTGCCCAAGGAAACTGGTCCATCATAGATTATGTAATGCTTGATGAAAAACAATCATTTCTAGCCCAACAGAAGGTCTATAGGGGCAAGGACATCTGGTCATTTCATTACTTAATGGTAGTGACCATAGGTTTGTTGGCACAATGCAAAAAATAACATCCAAATAAAACAGTTGACACAAAAAAATTCACAGTGTACCCACAGGAAGGTGAAAGCATTAGAAATCGTTAATATGTGTGATTAAACATTTGCTTATCAAATGGAAACTGTGAGGAAGAAGAATGTAAGAACATAAACCAATACACTGAGCATGCTGCCTATCAAAGGACTGAAAAGAAAAATCAGAAAAAGAAAAGGGGTAAGAAAATGGAATGAAGAGATAGGGGAAACAACTGTGGAGAGATAAAGATCATACCTCCAGAAGTCGAAGGAATGAAGATAGAGCAAATAAATGTTGCTGGAATGAAGCTAAATGCCTCACCAAAGAAGAACATCAAGAACTATGAGATCAATTAATCAGAAAACTAGAAAATGGGCAAGAACTAGTTTACAAGGTAATGAAACACCTTGCTACCACAGGAAAAAGATGTGAAGAATATTAACACATTATAAGAATTTAAGGTGCAAACCCGAAGAACATTCTTGAGAGATAGGTAACATACCAACACATGATTCCATTGGCCCGATAAAAATGCATGAACTGAGTGAAGTAATAAGAAGATTGAAATTTAGGAAAGTTAGGGAACTCAACAATATCAATATGGAACTTATAAAATAGGGTATATGTACCTTTGTAAATGATTACTACATATATTTGATGAATTCTGGAAGAAAGACATAATTCGTAGTGTAATGGTAAACAGTTCAAGACATATCATTGTTTAAAAAATGAGATTAAAGTAAATGTGAGAACCACAGAACTATTAGCTTGTCAAATACAGCTAAGAAGATTCTGTTCTAAAATTATTGATAGATGGCTGAACATTATAGCCAATAATATTTTTTCTGATTAAAAAAAAAATTTTTTTTTAGAAAAGTCCAGCCCTGTACAAACAATGTTTTTGGATTAAAACAGATTATAAAAAACTGGAGGGAATTAATTTTAGAAACCCACATAGCTTTTATCAATTTTGAAAAAGATTTTGATAAAGTAAATAAAGAGAAACCATGGACAATAATGAACTGAACAGAATATCCGAGTCATCTTCATCTAGGAAGAGTAATTAAAAGTCCGTGTAAAAATAGAAATGGATGAGAATAATTCTCAAGTAGTAAAGAAGTAATCAAAGCCTGAAACAGAGTTGTAGCTTTTCTCCTATACCATTTAATACACACATGTACAACATCTTAAGAGAGTGGAACACTGAAGTAAAACAAAATATGAGACTGAAATGAAATATGTGCAAATAGTTTGCTGATGATAAAAACATTATTAATGTAAATGTAGATGACTTTCAGAGAGCAGTTCACCAATCAGAGCAGTTGTGCAGAACCTACTATACGAAAATCTCAAAGCAAAAGTTATGGCATTTACGGAATGCAGACAGTTAGAACAATAACAATCACTGATGATTGACCATTAGAATAGGTTTCACACTTCGAACTATCTGGATAGTTATGATCAAAATTATGACTTGCATAACAAATTACACAGTCTTCAATACATAAACAAATAAAAACTAGAAAAACAAAACTAAGATACTATGCTAAATTATTACAAGGTGATGGCAGTGATTGTACTGTTGTAGGGTTGTGAAAATTGGATTCCATCTCACAGATATAAATTAAGAATACAAACAGCTTAAGTGAGTGTTAAGGATGGACAAAACTAGACAAAATAAGAAAAGATGGAATAAAACAAAACCTACAAAATTATTCCATAAAAGACAACATCCAATAGTAGACAACTATAGAGAAGCCATCTGGAAAGAATAGATGATGGAAGACTTACAAAACAAGTGCATCTTACAAACTAAAAGGCAGAAGAAAAGTGTGGTGATTAAGAAGAAGATGGAATGAAGTATGAAGCTAGAACAGGTGAACGGCTAATCTGTTAAGTAAAGAAAAGGAAGAAGGTTTTACGTACACGAATACTGAATGAAACTGATGTGTTAGCGGAGACTTTCCCAGCGTACTGAGGAAATATAATCTTCTCGGGTGTTCAGTTGGATGGTGTAATATAAACATAATGTTTCAACAGCTGGCTCTGCTGTGCTTCATCATATGTCAGATAGCTTCAGCTGTTGCAAAACATGATGACGAGCCAGCGGTTGAAACGTTGTGTTTATATGACACCAACCCTCTGAACACCAGTAGGTTATGTTTCTGAATCAAACTGACAGAAATGAGTGAAAGTCAAATATGAAAATTATGACTAAATCATCAGCACTAAATTTATACTTTCTTGTATTCACCTCGAGTTTTTTGATGCTTGGCTCTGATTTAATTTCTTCTTTTCAAATCACTTGATCCGATAAAATAGAATTAAACAGTGCCTGAAGCAAATGTCTTTCTTAAAATAAACTGCAAAATAAGCAATACCATTCAAACTTGATTATTCATACTGGATATTTTTCTTGGCAAGGTGACTTTCCCTATTTAGATTGTAGTGAAAAAAGAAAAGTCATACAGATGTGAGCATCAGTCAACTTATTTTGAAATAAATGGGATATACATTTTAGTACATACCCTGAGCTCGTTCGGCAGCCTTTCTTCGGATAGACTGTACAGCTTTCAGCAGAATATTTGTGTACACTGCCCTACACGAGCTAGATTCATAAAACTGTTGCTCATCTTCTATTGCCTAAAGTAAATTTCATGACACCATTAGTAATCAATTTTTGTAGGTACTAAGCAGTTTTGATGTGTTTTATTTTACAAATGTTACATTTAGATTTAATACACTATCTACTTTGCAAGTTATTTATGAAAATGTATACAGATTTACACTGGACATAAAGAGTACCAGGTCATAAATAATACGGATTAAGATCATTTGATGAGTCAGTTTGTGCAACGCAATCATGAGGCAATCATCTAACAGAAGTAATGATAGTTCAAATAAGAATAGGGAAATTAAATCCATCACTTCAAGTCGGAGGTATACAATGACAGAAAACACATGTACAATACAAATATGTATTATTTTTTGTGACAAACTTGACAGCGATACATAAGACATGTAACATGCCACATATGTGCCTGCAGATGGCACCTACATGAATGAGGTATGGGGTGGTTATTTGTGAGTAATGTAGCTAACGAAAATCATGGCAGGGAGAGGACCGGAGGAGGGGGGGGGTGGAAGGGGGAGAACTGCACAGTTTGAAATGAATAATTATGAGTGGCAGAATAATGCTACCTGAGGAAGAGGCTGATCAGATAGTAAGGAAAGCCTTAACAATAATAAAAATGAAAAATTTTCATCAAAATAAGATAAAAATTACTTATAAAACTAATGATTTTAAACAGAGAAACATTTACTGGGGTTGGGGTTGGGAAAGGTAAAATATTGGAAAATCAGGGCCAGAGCGGTATCAGGTATCTATATGCTGATGAGCCTGTGCCAATTTGCAGAAACTGTGGCAGTTTCCAAACAGACTGTTATGACTCTAAACAACAAGAAGGTATCTGGCAATAGTGATAATGAAAATACTGTTAGGCAATGAAAATAATGATAGGAAAAGCAAACCTGTCACCGACCACACATGAAGGCAGGAGGGCCACAATGAAAACAAAAACACACTTTCTAATATTCTAGTATAAACCTTAATGATGACTACAGGAAGTGGCAAGGGGATCGGATGTGTACACAACAAGACACATCATAAGAAGTTATTAAATATTTTGGAGTTGTGCAAACTGTAATAAGCAGCCACTAGGTGGTTTATTTCCCTGGAGTAAATAATATATATGTGGTCTTTTAGCCAGGTAAAGTTGGTTGGTGATGAGGTAAATGTATGGACTAAGAAAGTGGAAACAGTTGAGTTGTATGTAAGGTAGGTGGCATGTTAAATTGTGAAAAAGGTTTCATCACAGGAGGAACTTGATCATCATGGCTGGATGCATGCTGTATGCCTTGCAATATTTATAAATTCTCAAAATTTCTCTCCCCCAGTCCCCCAATATCTAAAAGGAACTTAATAAAGGTCATAAATATCTGACAGGTCACTTCCTTAAATTCTGTGTGCTGATTTACAAACACAAGATACAGGGTTGTATCTATGGGCCAGTGCATGCTGTAAGGAAGTGTTCTGAAGCATCCTTTCTTTCATTATGCAACAACAACTTTAAGATGTAATATTTAGAATATGGAACAATTATTGCTGATAAGAAAAACATTCATGGGTGATAAATGAAGGGCAGCAGGAAAAAAGAAGAATAATATCCAAAACAATACACACAGGTGTTTGATTCTCCTGCTATAAAACCTGAAAAAGGATCTAAACTAAATGCTAAGGAAAACATTCATGGGTGATGAATGAAAGACAGCAGGAAAATAGAAGAATAATATCCAGAACAATATACACAGGAGTTTGATGCTCTTGCTATAAAACCTGAAAAAGGATCTAAGCTAAATGCATTTTTTGCTTTCCAATTATCAGAAACAGTGCATAAACTTTTTCTGAGCAGATAGTGGCTTCATATTCTGTATTTAAATATGATACAGCCCAACGGAAGACAGGGAGTATTCCCCATCTGTCTGGGAAAATTTGTTTTGTTATTCTCTTTGTGTAATGTTTATTTTTTCTAGGCAGTATGTGGGAATGATCCCAGCATTTATCTACATGATAATGATAATCACCTAAAAACTGTAACCAGGATTGCCAAGAAGAAGAGACTACTCTGAACCCATATCCATTGTACCTGCAAATTCCAGTACAATTAAGTTTCAACATGCCCAATTGAATGATGGGTTGGAACTCAATCATTTTAATGTCTTCCATAATTGATACAGCCATCCAACTAAGTGGCTGCATGCATTAAGGCACTATTACATAGGATCAGAGAGGTACAACAGGCCAAATTTAAAATCCTGACGTCCCATACTGGCCATCCTGATCGGGCTTATAAGGCAGTTTTTCCACAATCACCTAGGTGACTGCCTAGAAGGTCCCAAAACTCTGTCTCATAACTACACATCTCACAAACAATAGTTACACATTTAACAGATAGATGGCAACACAGTCACTTTTCCATTAAAACTACAACTGGCCTGGCGAGCTGGTATAAGATGGAGCATTACTTTCAAATAAACATAGCAATGGAAAGAGTGTTGACCGACAAAAAAGTTGAAATGTTCAATGATTTTTCCTTGATCCGGCCAATTAAGGATCACATGCTACCAGCCTCAGTTGTACATATATGGCAAGTGTTAATCATAAGAGGTTGGGAAGGACCTGTGTTATGTCTGAATTGGAACCTCGTTTGTTAGATATGGTGCACTTCACCTATAGAAGGAAAGCATGTGTTGCCATCTGACTGTGAAATGTGTAACCTTTCTGTGTTCTGTATAAGTATCTTTTTTTGTTTGTAAATTCTGTAGTTTTTGGGGCAGATATTGGGGCCTTCCCAGCATTCACCCAGATGACTGCGGGAAATTGCCCAAAAACCACAGTCAGGATGGCCCAGGACTTGAACCTGGTCACATTGTACCTCACCAATCCAGTGTGCGGCGCCTTAACAAACTAAGATGAGATGGCAGATGAAATGTACAACGATGATGATGATAACCATAATAACTGATATTTACCTTTACCAGTATTTTTCTAACTTTAAAAACTCCTTTACTAAAGAAAAGTTACACCTAATACAAAATACTGCTTGTTACAAAGTTTTACAAACTACAAAAGATATGAATTAGGAAATACACTATGCAACCATGTTCCACCCACTTGAAACCAGGAACAAAAAACTAGTGAGAAAATTATATTCTTTGCTTTTTGTTTTATCATATTATTGCCCTATTATAGTATAAAGTTTTACGTGAAAAGAAAAATAAATAGTGCAAAAATAATTTAACATTAAGAGAAGTTTATAACACAAATCTATTGGAATGATCAAAATTTAGAATCATTACATAATCTTTACTCGTTATGTAATCTGAACATTAAGAATGAGGTGTATTGTATTTTATATCAAGAACCAGGTGCGAATGGTAATGAAACAGCAAGAATTATTTGTGGCTAAGGAGACAATGGAAAGGAATATTCAGTGAGTGTTATGTGTACTTGAAAGCAGTTTCTTTTCATGCAAATTTCTGGGGTAGTGAGAGGGGCTGACTAGACATGTAACAAAAATGGGGTCACACAAGGCTTTTAGCAGGATGTTTATCTAGTAGGGTGTGTGGTGTGTGCAGACAAGTAGGCATTTTTTGGTATAATTTAAAAGACAAGATGGCAATGATTGCATGTGAGATAGCATGTTAGGTTACTAGGAAGTGCCGACAGATCAAGTATAGAATCATTGAAATGATTCAAACAGTAAAACATTGTATCAATAACAGCAGTTTGTTGGAGGAAATTCTGAAAGAGACTTGTTCCAATAAATAAAATAAAGCATATCATTTACCAAAGAGAATGAAGCTTCAACATGGCACATAAAAAAGTAGAAAAATATGACAACTTAGTGTTGAAGATGGCAATTCAAATTAAGTGCCCTATATGCTGGCATAATTAACAAAAAAGATAGACTGGAGTTGAAAGTTTAATTAAGATCGAAGAAAATATAGAATGACAGGTCATGTTGTAAGATATATAGAACCGGTTATGTTTTGGAGAATAAGGTTTAAAGAAAAAAGCCATAGAAAAATCAACGATTAGAGTATGAATTAAACAGTGAAGAATTTAGGTTATGGGAAGCCATGATTTGGGAGAGTCTAGCACAAACAATACACTGCTTGGTAACACTATCCTATAGCTAGTATGTAATTTCAGGTTAGGTAGAATAATTTGCTGTTATACATAATACAAGCTAATGGTAATCCACAGTGAATAGGACAACTTCAACAATAATGCTCCAGTTGCTACGAAATTGCATATATGGCACCTTATAATTATTATTCAAATACAATGTGAATGTTATTGTTACATGACTATTTTAAGTCCTGCTTTGCTAATAGAATTTTAAAACATTTCAAATAATATTTCTGAAAATGTCTCAAATGTTTACAACAAATTTAATATTATAAGAGTCAAACTGGTATTGTATAATAACTTTCTTATCACAAAGTTAGCCCATGGAACACCCTGTGAATGCCATTATTGAGAGCACTTCCAATAACCCATTATACACAGCCTCCCATCATGTGAGAATGTCTCAAACCTGATATTTAAATACTACTTAAGTTCCTGTATTAATCTCCATGCCCCATCTGACTAATAAGAATCACTATTTTTTCTTCAATTGCTGTACACAACATTAAGTGAACTCACTGTGATGGACACACAAAAATATATACCTTGCCAACTATGTCAGCTTTAATTGAAAAAGCACCCCAGCAGTCCCCTCTTGTGAATCAGTTAGAAAAATTACATTTCAGAATTACATTTAGGAAAACCACAGCTTAAATTTTCCTGTATTAATAATTAGACCTTACACTTTTAAATTCATTTGAACATACATGTATGTTAATCCCACAATCATGAAACTGTTGACAGGCGGACAATGCATACATGAAGTTGAACCAATCAATAGCAGACCATGCAATTAGCCATAACACCAAAGACATCAATACCTGCTACATAGGACAGTTAACCAACCCCTTCCTACACTCCCGTTCTCATTTATTCTCTTTTACACAAAGAATGAAGCCCAAACCTCTGAACTAATTTTCAAGTCCATCCCTTTAGATCAAGTTAGTCCTCCCTCACTGCCAATTACCTAAATACAACTGAATTCTTTCCTTCCCTCATAGCTTCATGTATTACCTATCAGCTCTCCTTTTACCTCTTTGATGCCCATGGTACCTTTTTAAAGAAAGACCTTGCCCAAAATTTATACTTTTTGTTGTTCTGAAATGTACCTGTTTCATCACCACCATGCCATCTGTATTAGTAATAGATGGCTTCCTACTCTACCTACAATATGGTAACACAGCAGGGCCTTAATAGTCTGAACCCCAACTAATCAATAAACTATAATTCAAAAGAGCGCCCTGCCCGAGCAATCGCTGTACCATGTCATATGTTTTATGTGCTTTGTAATTGTCAGTTTGTAGTCTGCCACTTGCCTTTCTGCCATTTGTTTTATGTACCATGGTGATGTGACACCTTTTTAAGCATTTTTGGTGTGTTTTAAATGATAGCTTCAACATCGAAGAAAAGAAAACATGTGACAATAACAATTTCAGAAGTGTTTGAGATTTTGAACAAGATTAAAGAAGGTATATCATTACCAATGTTTTTCTGGCACCTGGACCTATATTTGTATTTATTGAATTAACAATAAATACAGACAAGGGTCGAGGTGCCAGAAAAACATTGGAAACTCCTGGAAAAAACTTAGTGTGAAGATGCTTTATTTATGGGTTTTTTAGAGCATAAGGTATATCATTAGCAATAATTTAATGAATACAGATATGGGTCCAAGTGCCAGAAAAACACAGGAAACTCCTTAAAAACCTCAGTGTGAAGATGCTTTATTTACAGGGTTTTTAGAGCAGAAGGTATATCATTAACAATAATTTAATAAATACAGATACAGGTTGAAGTGTCAGAAAAACACTGGAAACTCCTGAAAAATCATCAGAGTGAAGATGCTTCATTTATAGCGTTTTTAGAGCAGCAAAGAAAGAATGTTACTTTGTCAGGTGAAATACTGATGGAAAAGGTCAAATTTTTCCACAAAATACTTGGAAGAGGAGAGTTTGTAGCTAGTACAGGATGGTTGGGTAATTTTTCAACTTAGACTGGTGAGAAGCTATCAAACAATGAAGCAGTTATGAAGCCATTGAAAGATAAATTCATTGATGTTATCAGGGAAAAGGAACTGAATGCAGACCAAATCTACACTCCTGGAAATTGAAATAAGAACACATTGACGCCGGTGTGTAAGACCCACCATACTTGCTCCGGACACTACGAGAGGGCTGTACAAGCAATGATCAAACGTACGGCACAGCGTACACACCAGGAACAGCAGTGTTGGCCGTCGAAGGGCGCTAGCTGCGCAGCGGTTGGGCACCGCTGCAGTCAGTGTCAGCCAGTTTGCCGTGGCATACGGAGCTCCATCTCAGTCCTTAACACTGCTAGCATGCCGCGACATCGTGTACGTGAGCCGTATGTGCATTTGACGGACTTTGAGCGAGGGCGTATAGTGGGCATGCGGGAGGCCGGGTGGACGTACCGCCGAATTGCTCAACATGTGGGGCGCGAGGTCTCCACAGTACATCAATGTTGTCGCCAGTGGTCAGCGGAAGGTGCACGTGCCCGTCGACCTGGGTCCGGACAGCAGCGATGCACGGACACACAGACGCACGCCAAGACCGTCGCATCCTACGCAGAGCCGTAGGGGACCGCACCGCCACTTCCCGGCAAATTAGGGACACTGTTGCTCCTGGGGTATCAGAGAGGACCATTCGCAACCGTCTCCATGAAGCTGGGCTACGGTCCCGCGCACCGTTAGTTCGTCTTCCGCTCACGCCCCAACATCGTGCAGCCCGCCTCCAGTGGTGTCGCGACTGGCATGTATGGAGGGACGAATGGAGACGTGTCATCTTCAGTGATGAGAGTCGCTTCTGCCTTGGTGCCAATGATGGTCGTATGCGTGTTTGGCGCCGTGCAGGTGAGCGCCACAATCAGGACTGCATACGACCGAGGCACACAGGGCCAACACCCGGCATCATGGTGTGGGGAGCGATCTCCTACACTGGCCGTACACCTCTGGTGATCGTCGAGAGGACACTGAACAGTGCACGGTACATTCAAACCGTCATCGAACCCATCGTTCTACCATTCCTAGACCGGCAAGGGAACATGCTGTTCCAACAGGACAATGCACGTCCACATGTATCCCGTGCCACCCAACGTGCTCTAGAAGGTGTAAGTCAACTACCCTGTCCAGCGAGATCTCCGGATCTGTCCCCTATTGAGCATGTTTGGGACTGGATGAAACATCGTCTCACGCGGTCTGCACGTCCAGCACGAACGCTGGTCCAGCTGAGGCGCCAGGTGGAAATGGCTTGGCATGCCATTCCACAGGACTACATCCAGCACCTCTACGATCGTCTCCATGGGAGAATTGCAGTCTGCATTGCTGCGAAAGGAGGATATACACGGTACTAGTGCCGACATTGTGCGTGCTCTGTTGCCTGTGTCTATGTGCCTATTGTTCTGTCTGTGTGATCATGTGTTGTATCTGACCCCAGGAATGTGTATATAAAGTTTCCCATTCCTGGGACAATGAATTCACGGTGTTCTTATTTCAATTTCCAGGAGTGTACAATGTTGATGTTTCAGGCAGATACTGGAAAATAGGTCAGAAAGTAGGGCCACAGGTACCAAAGAATCGAAGGAGAGGATCACACTTATTCCATGTGCGAATGCAAATGGAATGCACAAACTGCCCTTGCTAATTGTTGGTAAAGCACAAAGGCCACATGCATTAGCAACAGTCAAAAAGTTATCAGCTCATTACGCAGGTGAAAGAAATTCTTAGGTTGCAAGATCAATATTTATAGTGGCTGAAGGGACATTTCATTCCTGAAAAAAAGAAATTTTTATCAAAAAAGAACATACTGCTAAAAGTGCTTTTACTTCTTGATAATGCGCCAGCACATCCACTTTAAGAAGATCTGTAGTCAATTGCCGAAACATGCCGCCTAATCGTACAGCCCTTATTACCCCTGGACCAAAAAGTGATCCCGAACATTAAGAAAAAAACTCCTCTTGCAAGGTTTGGCCAGAAAGAAGTTGGTCCAGAATGCACAGTATCTGCAGTCTTTCAAAAATCACAATGAAAGATGCAGTGTTTTCACTGGCTCAAATTTGGCAGCAATTGTCTTGGAAACCTCTGTGGCCCTTGTTATTTAAATCAGAAGAAAATTCTAGTTAACTTATAGCTGACTCTGATAACTGAACATGACCTCCCACTAAGCATTTTTCACAACAGAGACTTTTCAGAAGTAGGGATTAACAATTTCTTAGACAGCAATAATGATATAGATTGTTGGTAGAACTTAATTGATGAAGATATGGTAAAATAAGTAATAAATAAGCACGACAGAAAAAAAGAAGAAGAATTAGAGGCATCAGAACTAGTTGCAATGATTACACATACTCAAGCTGTCTCTGCCTTAAATACTTGCTTGGGATGGGCGGATAAAGTCGATATATCGGTTTCTGAAAAAATGCTTTTGTGTAAATTAAGGGATAAAGCGTTTTCTATGTTGCTTAATACCACTTGCCAAATTCCATATTGTAACTCTTTTTTTTTTTTTTTTTTAAAAAAGTGTAATTTGCATCAAATTTTAATTATATATCATTTTTGTATGATTAGAATATACATTTAATTACAAAAAACATTGTTTTACTTCAGAAAATGACTTTAAAAATATATACATACTATAATTTGAAAACTTCATATATCCGATCAGGGTATAAATTTTGGGTTTACGGATTATCAAGACCCTGCTGTATTACTCAACACAATTTTTTCTGTTTATGCAACTAGTCTTACAAGCTGCAATAGGAAATAAGAGACGCCATGTATGAGCATTATGAGAAGTATGTAATTTGAGTATGCTCAGTTAGATATTAAATCAGGTATAAATAAAATATAGTGTTCATGGAAAATTTTGATTTTGTATCAAAAGCTCTTTTTTTGACAACACATGAAGCTGTTTTGAAAATTTTTAAAGTTAAATAATGGTAAACCAATTTGCATGAAAATTTGTACAACAGTTTGCACTTACCTATCTGATTGAGATTAACTTTTCTCCTTCAGTTTAAACATTTTTACTGTAATTATTTTATTCGAATATTTTTGTTTGATATTTTAGCAGACACCAAACAAATGCACATGTAACTTAGTGGCAAAACACTTGCAATAAGACAAGCAATAACAGAGATTACTACGTTTAATAGCAGCTAATGGTAACACACAAAATTCTGCAACAACAATGATCATGATGGTCTGATTTCACTGAATTTAACAATTTCTAATTATTATTTTTATCATAATGAAGTACAAGATTTACAGTTCTATTTAAAGTTTTTGTACCACTATCATTACAATGTTTTAATTAATAAATCATGGGCCAAATGATGGTATGGTCTCTAGGGTCCCAGAACATGCCAGAAGTAATGGGAAAGTACAAGACTGAAAAATGTCTCTGTGAATCTTTTTAGCAACTCTGCCAGTAAGTCCTATTCCCACAACCATCAAGTCAAAGCCAAGTGGCCTAAGGGCAAAACAATCAACTAAACAGAAATTAACAGGTGAGGGAGAAAGATGAGTTTCTGATACTTTAAAACTGGGACTTCCCAGCTATGGGAGACAATCCAAACAGAAAAACACGTAAGTTGGGAAAGGAGAGGAGTGGGGAGCCTTGAAGTGGCAGTGCCACCATATACCTATCCCATCAAGAGGCTCATGACCTTAAGCAAAACTCACAAGTTTCACACACAGCCTCAGATAAGAAGCATATCCAAATGGTAATGACCCAGCAAGAAAAAAAGGGGTAACAGACATGATAACTGTTGCCATGTGTAATGTGCAAGTTTAGTATCAAATGAACAGTATAACACTCTTAAGGAATACAGTGTAAAAACTGTAATGATGACAGGGGAATAGTGAAAATACTCTTTAAGAAAGGAAAATAGACCTAGCCATCAAACTACAAGAGTCTGCTAAATTCTTGTTACAAAATTAATAGAAAAATAATAAAGGCTTTAAAATAACTAGGGTGCCTTTTGACTGCAGAACAAATGGACTTCTGGAAATGGTGAGCCTATTAATTTTTTACTGTATATCTTTTAATACAAACAAGAAGAGAAATTAACATATAGACACCCCTGGCTGTCATACGTAGACATTTGAAAATCATTTATTTGGTAATAGAGGAGTTTGTTGTGAGAAGTCAAGCAGTAAAGAGAACCTTTGATTAAAGTAATCCAAAGCCTATACACAAATATCGGAACTGTCAAAGATACTGGAAAAAAACTGCCTGCTGAGTTACATATAAATCAGAAAGTCAGGAAAGGCTGCAGTGTGTCCCTGCTGTTATTCAATATCTGTGCACATGGTCTAATAAGGAGCTGGAAATATGTGATTACATTAAGCTGATAACTATGTAATTATTCAAGACAGTGAGGAAAAACTGCAGATGGCAGTGGTTTAATCTTCATCAGCAAAGTTCCAACTACAGTTTGAAAATATCATAACCAATAATGAAAATAGTGGCTTTCCTCCGTAAAAAGCCAATAACATTTAAAACTTTGGTCAATACTGTAACACTGGAGGAAGCCACAAATTTCCTGCATCCTACATGTCATCTAATGTTTAAAGGATGCAAAGATATGATGGAAAAAATAATAAAACTTATTACAGAACATGAGGCACAATACTAGGAACTCTAAAAATGGAAACTTGGGACAGTAAAAGTCTATGAAATAATGGCAACTGCCCCCCCCCCCTTCCCCCAATAACTGATATGTCTAATAACTGGACCCAAAGGGAGAAAAAGACAAAAGGAAAACACAAACATTTGAAATGTAGATGCTCAGATTATAGTGCAACGAGACAAATAGGTGTGATAAAAATGTGAATAATTATAGTCAGGTACTGTAAGAGTAGTATTTATTTCTTATTTTTTCCTGTCAAAAGTGCTGTATTAAATAGGTAATTAAATAAGGATCTCAAGTTTGCCATAGCGGGAGTGAGATATTTCGAATATTTTATTATGGAATTAAGCAAATGGCTGTAGGGCAGCCATTATGGGCCAGGAAGAGTCTCAGAAATTGTTCAACACCCCCTTCCCGCCAGTTCATCTTGGTGCGAACTTCCTGGTACCTATACCACTTTCACGAGAGCCATCTCTTGAGAGGGGTATTATCTCTGGAAGCTTGTGTATTCTTTCATAACACAGAGAGGTTGAAACTGCAGAAGGGATACCAAAAGTCAATGTCGGCAGTGTCCCTATCTGAATGACAGAAGAAGATCCAATTTACAGTTACCAAAAGGGTATATAAGCTCCTTGGGAAATAATAGAAGTCTCGATTTTGCTCAGTGATCCATCACCCGTATCAGAAGCCTGCTCATAAAAATGTAAGTCCATTAATTTTTCTATGTTTCTATGTTTCTTGTTACACGTTATGATGTGAAGAAAACTAATTCCATGAAGATGACTTCTTTAACTACCTATGTGTGACAGTTGCAATCAGATAAATTGCTGATATTTAATATTGCTAATTGGAAAACTGTTATGGACTTGTTTAATTGCACAAGTGATTGAAAATAATTGTGGCAAGGTTAATTGTTCAAGTACAGAGCTGTTGGTGGAAGATTTCTATGAACTTGCTTAATTGCATACGTGTTCCAGTTTATAGTACCAAACAGTGTATCAAATTTTGACCAAATAGATCAGAATATAATTTGATTTTTGTATGGTTCAATTATCCAAATTTTATTTCACTGTAATTGTTCCTTCCTTTCATCTTGTGATTAATGAGTGATTTCCATCTAAACTGAATGCAGCCAATCTTAGGTAGAGGTCCAATTGAGGAGGAGTTAGTTAAGTTACAAGAGCTGTGAAAGGCTGTAACAGAATAGACAGATGTGGAAATGATGACATCAGGGTAGAAGTAGGGGTGCATCCTATAACAGTGATAACCACTCAGAACAAAATCAGTTGAAAGAACATCATCTCCATGGGCCAGCTGAAAGAATTCCAAAGCAATCCCTGTAGTATAACCCATCAGGAAAAAGAATAGTGGAGAGATTGAGGGCAGGGTAGTAAACCAAGAAAAGGCTAGTTGAGCCTAAATTTGGATAGGCACAAAAATTAATAACTCTGTGCATAAGTAAAATATTAAAGCATAATATAATATTCATGTGAAAAAGAGGAATTAATTTACATAACAGATACAATGTCACATGTTGGTAGAAATAAGTAGTTTACTTAATGGCAGATATATCTAGAAAACTGAATAGATATCATTAGCAATACATAAAGAATACTGCCAAAACAATTATTACAAGTCCTTTATCAAAGGTTTGTTTTAGATTTTCCATTTAAAAGGCAGTAATAGAAATATATGTTCATTACGAAGGATTAACATGTAAGGAGGGCACGACATATATCTATGATGCAGCTTAGCTAGAATTTTTTTTGGTCAGGAAACTCAAACTGATGTCTTACTAATTTTGACATTTTGCATATGAATTTTGTCACTTATTTTACTAGTTTTGTGACTGTAGTGAAAGTAATTATTTCAGGGATTTAACTCCATTTTCACTCATTTCACTAATTAGTTTATATAATTTCATTATACACATATATGTCCTGGCATGGTTTCATATTAGATTTAAGACAATACTAACCTTTTTTATGAGCTTCCCCTTCATCATGTAGTAAATTTACATATTCACTTGCCAGAAGATTGAAATAATTCTGACGAATATGGGCTGGCACTTTTCCATTAACTTCAGCTGGTATAAAATGTTTTTCAGTAATGTCCTGCAATTATTACATTCACTGATAAAATATAGATTCTGAAATCTTAGAAATATTTGTATAGAAGTGGTTCAGAATTATTATTATTTTTTTTTGGAACAAATACTAATGGAATGACCCTTTATTTTACTAAAATTTCAACAATAATGGAAATTAAATAATTATAATTTTGTAGCTGCAATAATGGTGTCATAACTTTTCATATTTCACATAACTTTCTTGTTGAATCTTTTTGGAATGAAATTATATTCTGAGCAATATATAAACAATTTCAATATGACAACTTCTAGAAGACGCACCTTTGTATATACCAATGTATGGTTGTAGAAAAATGTACGCTTCCAATAATTCTGGAGTTATTTTTTTGGCTGGAAAAATATAGTAAGATGGCTAGCATATCAAGACTGCATTGTATCCATTGGATCACTCTCATGAAATGAAAACCAAAATCGAAGACTTGCTATGCAAAAATTTCAAAACCACAACAAAAGGACCATCTTCTAGTGGACTTTAGATGATTCCAACATTTTGGCAAAAAACATGTTGATAAGCTAACAATGAAAATGTTGTCTCTAAAATATTAAAACGTAAATCTTAACAAATAATAAAATTTTAAAGTAATACTATCTATACATGAAATTTATTATTTGAAAAAAGTAATTTTTATGTAAGAGGTCTGTTCAAAAAATAATGGGGACTTTCATTTTTTTGGAATTAATTTTATTTATTCATCAATAACGATGTTATCTCTTTCAAATTAGTCCCTATTAGATATAATACACTTATGATAGCTCTTCTTCCAATACCCAAAACACTTCTGGAACTCGATCTTTGGTACAGCTTTGAGCTCTTACAGCAATGTACTTTAATATCATCTATGCTTGCAAAACAACAACACTTCAAGGTTTTCTGATTTTTAGGAACAGAAAAAAGTCACACGGGGCCATGTCTGGTGAATATGGAGGCTGGGGCATCATTACAGTGTTGTTTTTTTCCAAACATTCATGAACAAGAAACGATATGTGAGCAGATGCATTATCGTGATGTAAAAGCCATGAATTGTTTTGACACAAATCCGGGCATTTTCTTTGGACTGCTTCATGCAAATGGTGTTGAAGGTAGTATTCCTTATTGATTGTTTGACCTTGTAGCAAGAACTCATAATGCACTATGCCATTAAAATCGAAGAACACAGTGAGCATAACCTTCACATTTGACCATACTTATCGAGCTTTTTTGACACATTTGAATAGTTCTGCATATTTTTGAACTCATTTAGCAATCCCTGAGCAACTTCGATTCACCTCTGTTTTTGTTTGAAACTCAACACTTTTGGAACAAATTTTGATGCAACAATTTTCATACCCAAAACACATGAAATTTTCTTTTTTTATGGCATGAGCCAATTGATATGCCAAGATCATCAGCAACTTCTCTATTTGTGATTCAGCAATAATTCATAACCATTTCTTTCACTAGTCCACTGTAACGCTTATGTGCCATGTAAATGATTTATGGCTGTTAGCGTATATGTTGATAAATACATTAATAAGTCTGTTCAGATCAATTTACTAAACAAACAGTTGCATTCAGTTTCTGAGCAGCTTTAGATATGCTGCAGGTTCGATATTGACCACAGTCGCCACGGGCAAATTACCCGAAATAAAGTCATTCAACGGAGCTACTAGCATGCAAATAAAACATCACTCCGGAATACAGTTCACACTTATTTATTACGTAAATGTTCTCAAACTACTACAAACCGTAGAAACCACCAAATGAATAATGTTAATCGGACTTCGTAAATCTGAAGATTGTCAGGTTCGTTTAAGCAATGAACAAGACAATAATTATCGCCACCACAAACACACATGCAACGGCAACACACTTTGCTGCTCACAGTTCCTACTTATCTCCACTTTGCACTGAAATTATCACTGCCATCAAGTCTGTAGTCACTCGTAATAAAGTTTCTGTAGCTGACTTACAGTTTACTAGTTCATCGAACAACTAGTTATTATTCCGCGCGTTTACACATCCATATCATCTCGCGCCATCTTTTCTTCCACCACTCATCCTCCGCTCTCTCTGGTGAGGATCGATACCGATCTATCGATTGTTCCGTTACACCCCCCTCACTGGGTTTGTGGCGAAAGATGCGGTTGACAAAGCGTATCTTGCGCCAACATTTACTCAAGCAACATCATCATCTCACAACATTACCAAAAACCTGGTGGTTTCACGGCAAATTAATCATAGGTACTTATGACTATACACAAATGCCATTACAAACCATCAACACATATAACGAATAAAAAAAATACATACAAAACATCAAGAATACAATACTGAAATAAAATTGCTTCCGTTGTACAATTGTCCTCTTTCTACCATTTTTCCCAAACTGTCACAATCATGTAACATACATACAAACATAAAGAATACAAAACTGAATTAAAATTGCTTCAGTTGTAAAATTGTTCTCTTTCTACCATTTTCCAAACTGTCACAATCACAGCACTTGTAAGTACATTCCCCGGCCTCGGGGCCAAAATTACTGGGAACCACAAACCAGCAAGAATGCCTTCAGCAACTGTGTATTAATACTACATGGGTCACCAACCTGTGCCCAACTACTGAAGTTACTTTATTCTCTGACTTATTGACACAACATCTTACAAATTCCGAAATTGCAACCGTGACTGATTGCTAAATGAAACTCATGAAAACCTATATAAATCATGACAACATTTAATTATCAATGATGCGGGAGATGTGGCAGTGCTGGGAGGTGTGCCCTTCTAACCGGTGTCCGACACCCCGCCAACACTCCCCTCCTGACCGAAATATTTGTAGGGCTTCAAGGATACTACGTTGAAAGTTCCGCTAACTTCTCTCCCATCGGCATATTCCAACTTGTAAGCATTATCCCTCAAACAGGCTTTGACCCTATAGGGACCTTCGTACAACACTTTGAACTTTCGTATCTCCTTCTTTACTCGAGACGACTTAAAATGCGTTTGCACCAAAACAAGGTCCCCCACCTCATACGTCGTAGCCATTCCTCTACCGTCATGTCATCTCTTATTCCTCGTAGCTGCCTTCTCCAGATTCTCCTTTTTTTTTTCTTTACAATATTCCTCCCTTCACCAAACAGCATTAAACCCCGCTTCTTCTTACGCTTCTTCCAACTCTCTTCTCTTCTGCCTACTTTCTTCTTATTTATATTCTTTGCTTCATCATATAACCGTAACTTCTTCCTGCGCCTCTTCCAACTTTCTTCTCTCATTGCTCTTCCTCCACTTATTTCCACATCTTTTCTTAGCAAATACCATTCTTCTGGCTTCACATAGTATCCTCTATTCTGCATAGTCTCTTTCTTCCCCTTAATTACCTTCTGTTTTGTGTCTTTACATAATGGATAGTGCTCATCTACTATCATACAATGTTTCACTTCAAGGTTCCATTCCGGCAAAGTTTCAGGCTTCATTGCTTCTGTCTCCTGAAATGTTGCTTTCACCTCAAGGACTGCTCCTCGCTGTCTTCCATCTTCTTCAACTGACATTATTTCTTCTTTTACTACAGTATCTTTCTTAACAATTTTGTCGTCAGTTACAAAAGTCTTCTCCTGCTCTTCTGGCTCACAAACATCGTTTTTATTCACAGTTTCTCTTCCCTTTGATCTATAAGTTAGTTCTGAAATTATCTTTGCTTTTTCTTTTCCGAACCACCTTATCTCCTTCCAGCTTGACCACTCTTCTGACGAGGCATCACTCTCCTCGTCACGAAGTCGCGCTTTCGCGATGACCATGTTAGCATAATCTCCGAAATTCGTCCAGATCACCCTTTCCTCTCCTTGATCGTTTGTAATTGGTTCATTAAAAATCTCATCTTCAGCTCGCCCCCTCGTATTGTCTTCTGGTTCTTCTTTTGATAGCCTCGTATAGTCTCCTGTCCCCGCCGAGGCTGAAGCAGTGACAGGCACTAGTTTACCTGTGGCTCACTCTCCACCACGGCCACCTGCACCTGATTTACTGACTCTCCTCGGGGCCAATCATCTCCAGTTGGTCCATTATATTCACCTCTAAAACCTCCGACTCCAGTTCCACGACCACGTCCAAATCCTCCTCTCTGTCCACGGTTATTGTACCCGCCTCGATTCCTGTTATCAAAATGAGGGTAGCTCTCCTGTTGTTGTTGGGAGTTACCTCTCTCCCCTTCCGATTGCGACTTCTTCACGAAATGGGATGGTGTCCTCCCCCCATATTCTTTTGCTCTTATACTTTTCTCTTGTTCGTCCAGCCGACCCAACATCTTTATCGCCTCGTCAATGGTACATATATTATGGCTGACAAATACAAGCTGTGTCGACTCGGGCAAACGCGCACTAATCATCCGCACATATTCACCTTCACTGAAAGGTGAACTTAAATGTTTACAAGAGTTAACACACTTCAAGAAAAAATTTTGCTGAGTGCCACTACCCGGCGAGTATGGCTTTCCCATCATTAAATTCCGCCGAACAGCAATTTGCCGGTCGATGGACCAGAAATGTTCCAAAAAGGCTGACTTAAACTCCTCAAACGTCTCGCAATTATCTGCCAACCGTTCTCCCCACATTCGGGCATTCCCCTTGATATGTTTACTGAACATTTCTATCTTCTTTCTTTCTACGGCCCTACAGAACGGCCCAAAATTTTCAAACTTCTTCACAAAATCAACTGGGTGTATCCCCCCATTATCACAAAAGTCCTCCCAGTCCACTTTCTCTTCTACCATGCACGCAGTGAGCGCATTCACATTTGGCAAGATTTGACATTTGGCAACCTCTTCTCGCACTACTTCCGGAACTCGAACGTTTAGACTTCTTTCAACTTGCTTCTCCTGTAACTGTAACTTTTCATTCACCCATACTGCAGTGGAAGCCTTAACCTTTTCCACCTGACACGACAATTTCTCTACGCCGACTGTTAAATGGTCAACTTCTTCTTTTACTACCGTGTATTTCTCGGTAAGGGTTTCTCCTAAAGTCTCCACCTTCGACAATCTTTCATCATGGTTATCTTCTATAAGCTCGACTGTTTTCTTTAGGGATTCCATATTTTGGTGCAAAACACTAGTTACTTGTTCGCAGTCCGAACGATACTGAGTCAATTTACACGATATTTCAGCAGTTTGTTGTGTACAAAGTTCCCTATATTGGGTCAATTCTTCCCTAAACTGCCCTAGTCGCGATTCAAAAGCATCCCGAAGACATTCGATACTCTCCTTATTTTCATTTAATTTAGATTCAAGCAAAATACTATTTTCATTTAGTTTGGATTCAAGTGAAATACTATTTTCATTTAATTTGGATTCAAGTGAAATACTATTTTCATTTAATTTGGATTCAAGTGAAATACTATTTTCATTTAATTTGGATTCAAGTGAAATACTTAATTCAGATTTAAGTGAAGTTAATTTAGATTCAAGCGAATTCTTGTTTTCATTGAATTTAGCTTCAAGAAGGGACTGAATTGACATGACAAATTGTCCCTGGAAAGCACAAAACATTTCCGACATGGACGCCTCATTACTTTCCCTAACCACTTCTCTTGACTTGTCAACTTCTGATTCACTAGCAAAACTCGTCATCGACTGTAAATGATTAGACACAGTAAGGGAGGACTGATTAATGTCTACACTGGGTGCGTCACCAAAGGACTCAACTCCCAGCACCATCTCTCCATTCACAACACCCTCTACCTCAGATGCCATATTACGAAATTATTTCACACAAAAAAATTCAATCTTCCGTTGTAGAAAAGACAAGAAGTAACCAACGCCGTGAAACCAGCAAACAGAATACACCAGTATACATTAGCACAGAAAAAAGGTAAAATTCTGTTTCCAAATCTCTTAACTTAACTACCAAACAAGATATACACCATGTCATAAAATACACTTTCAATTGAATACATACACTACTATCAATGACCAAAAAAAATTACGGAAACTCTACAGAAATCTCTATCTATGAAATCGAAACTCTTGAAGCAAACCCGTTCAACTACAGCTGGCGTATATCTGGTTTGTTATTACTACCACATTAAATATCCTTTTCCCCCCCCCCCCCCCCCGATTCCAATTAACAGCAAAAATAAAATAATTTTTTTTTCCCCCCCTTGAAAAATAATTTGCTAAGCAAATCTAACACAGTTGTCCGGCATTTCAACTTCAAAAAGTTATCAGAAAAAAATCTTTGTCACTTATTATTCAAATCAATTAAATATTTATATATATTTTTTTTTCTTAAAAAAATTTGCTAATTAATTAATTATTCGTGCCGGCTTGTGTTTCTTACAAAAACTAAAAATAAATCTTTCACTTCCCTTTCGATGCGACGAACAGCAACATTCTTGGACGCCAATCAGCTGTTTGAAGTCTCGACCCGCTAGGTTGTTGTCGTCTGCTATTTCCGCTCGCCTGCTGTGCCTTCTGAAGACTGAGCAGTTTCCCAAAAAACCGCTGCGTGTCGCTGTCGACGTAACACTGATACTTTCTCTGAAAGCACCGCCCTCTAAGAAATATAGTCTTTGCCGTGTGCTGGGCACGATTTCTTTGTATCGCAGAACAAGCTTCTCTGACCACGCTTCGCACCAACTGTTCGATTGTCAGCTTTGATTGTTGATCGTTCACTGCTTAATTATTTCGTATATTACACCTCCGGTTGTGACTAATTATCGTCATTTCCTCCCGTGGTTTACATATACTGTCCTGTCCAAACGGTTAAGCCATGTAACGCTTATGTGCCATGTAAATGATTTATGGCTGTTAGCGTATATGTTGATAAATACATTAATAAGTCTGTTCAGATCAATTTACTAAACAAACAGTTGCATTCAGTTTCTGAGCAGCTTTAGATATGCTGCAGGTTCGATATTGACCACAGTCGCCACGGGCAAATTACCCGAAATAAAGTCATTCAACGGAGCTACTAGCATGCAAATAAAACATCACTCCGGAATACAGTTCACACTTATTTATTACGTAAATGTTCTCAAACTACTACAAACCGTAGAAACCACCAAATGAATAATGTTAATCGGACTTCGTAAATCTGAAGATTGTCAGGTTCGTTTAAGCAATGAACAAGACAATAATTATCGCCACCACAAACACACATGCAACGGCAACACACTTTGCTGCTCACAGTTCCTACTTATCTCCACTTTGCACTGAAATTATCACTGCCATCAAGTCTGTAGTCACTCGTAATAAAGTTTCTGTAGCTGACTTACAGTTTACTAGTTCATCGAACAACTAGTTATTATTCCGCGCGTTTACACATCCATATCATCTCGCGCCATCTTTTCTTCCACCACTCATCCTCCGCTCTCTCTGGTGAGGATCGATATCGATCTATCGATTGTTCCGTTACACCACGTTTTCTTTTTTTTTTTTAACAGTTTAACGTCCCTTTTTAACAACGTGGTCTTTAGAGACGGGAAAGGATGGGGGCAAGGAATGGGAAGGAATTCGGCCATGGCCTTTTGAAGGAAGCATCCCGGCATTCACCTGGAGTGATTTTGGGAAACCATGGAAAACCCAAATCTGGATGCCCGGACGGGGATTCGAACCGCCGTCCTCCCGAATGCGAGGCCAGAACGCTATCCGTTACACCACCACGCTCGGTCCCACGTTTTCATCGGTTACTGATGTGCTAGGATGATCCGTATGCTCATCACCTTTGAACGCCTTCATGGTCATCTTGAAAATGCTTATATCATTTGTAAACCCTTGTTTAATTCAACAAAAGCAATATTTAACATTTCTAAAACTTCGGTACACTTAATTCTATTTAATTGTATATCAAAATTTAATGCAAATTCTCTGACCCATAATTTATACAAATCAGAAATCGCCAACTGTATAAAAACACGTGTTATCCTTTTAATAGCTGACAAGAGACTAAACATCCAACTAGCTCAAAATGTATAGATACTTTTAAGACATGTTTGCCAACACAACAATGAAAAAATCATGCCAATCGGACTAATATTACACGTGAAATTTCAAAACTCCTGTTACTTTTTTAATACACCTCATACAGTACTGACGGTACAGAGATCAAAATCATATATTTCGGAATTTTGCACCAGCTGTTGTATCCTCAGGAATAGCAGTCACATTAATACACAGTGGAAAAACTGTGTATGCCACATTCAAAACACCCACACAATTAGGTAATAGTGACAGTCCATTTTACAACATTTCAAGAACTAATGACAAAGCAAGAATGCTGTGTGCCTGTTATCTGATCACGTGAGATGAGGGCATCATGGCTCACTACAAAGAGCATTCTCGTAGCTAACTGAATAACACACTTCAAACTTCAGGGTCTCAAGTGAAAAATATGATGTGGCCAGAATGTGCTTTGTTTTGTTGACTCAGTATACTAGGAAGCTCCATGGTTCAGATACAATGTTAAAATGTAGTTCCAGCTACAACAGAGGCAGAATGCATGGAAAATTCAAACTCTGCCATCAGACCGTATGACTACACGAATTTACTTTACTCAGTAGAGGATGTTGAAAGGACTCTGCAAGACACAAGGCAAAGTGATCTGGTATCACGGTACTTTTCTGCTGTGACTTTATACAGACAATCATACAAGGCATAAGGGCCAATGAGATAAATGTCTGTCCAATGCGGAAGCAATCAACCTTGAACAACTTGGGTGCATGAGAGTTTTCCAGTTTGGAAATAAGAATTGGCCAGAAGAAGAAGGAAAAATACATCTATTAGTTCATAATTCTCACAGTCAAAAATCTTATTTCTTCTATATTTAGTGATTCAGAACACTTCACAAATCATAATCACTCTGGCTCTGTGAGCAGGCTATTTTGATGCCATAAATCGACCAACTAGCATGTTTTTGGGAACAGTGTCAACTATACCTGTGTAGTCATGCACTATGATGATGCTACAAACTAAGTTGTTGAATTTTTGGATTTGATATCTGCTCTCAGGATTCCCATAGACAAAATAACTTTAAAAGCTGAAAACGGTACTGGTGCGAAACCCAAATTAAAACACAACTTTTCAAGCAAAAATTTACAGCAAATTTTTTAGTGTCTATTCAGTTTCCTGTTAGCACTTCACTGGCAGGTTAGGATTTATTTTATCTGTGTCTGAATTTTTACTAATACTGTCATCCAGTGTGCTTGATCTTTTTCAGACACAAATTTTCAATTTTCCTTAGGCATAGATACCTGTGGTACATAATCAATACCAATTTGTTTAGGGGGGAGGGGCACATCTGATGAGAATTCAACTAAAATGAGTTGCAAAATTTTATAACTCCAAAAACTTTAATAAGTAAAAGTGCATTAAATTCATATGGGAAAACTGGCCTGGTAAGTGGTTTGGAAATGCTAAATTTTTTGTTTTACTGGAGCAAGCTACCCAGTTTACGATTTGCACAAAAAGTAGGACAGTCAAGCACCAGTAATTCTTCCAAAACCCAGCTCTCATTTAGCTCTTCTTTAGAAGGCTAATGAATCAAATCTACAGCCAAGATTTACTGAAACACTATGTATGAGAACTAACACCTACATAGACCATACATCTGATGACTGTGTTTGTCAACAGTACCGATGGTATGACCAAATATCTGGTGAAAATTTTACTCTCCCTAATACCAAATGGTGTACAATTTTGTCAAATCTGCTCGTCTCTGTCAGCTGTAATAGTTTTTGTTAGTACAACGTTTAAAAAAACTTTGATAAATCCAGAATATTTCCAAGTGATTTTCACAGAAACTTTTGAATAATCATATGTAGCCAAGATAGACAGGTCTTTAGGGAAAATAGTCTTCAAAGTAATGTTATTAGGAACTTGATTAAGTGTAGGAGGAAATAAATGTAAATTTCAGATACAATATTATATGCATCTCTCTTAGAATTAGTGGCAAAAAAATGTTTTATATCTATCTAAATATAATGCATATTTAGGATTAAAAAAAAAGAACAATAAATCAACATTTACCACTGAAGGTACATGTGCAATTCGAGCAGCTCCCTTTCGAATTGTCTGTGCAATTGTTGAATGGCCTGTTTGGATTTTATCTGAAGCCTCTACACTTTTTAATGCTTCCATTCTCTTCTTTGCAGCTAAAAGCAACTGCACATTTTGGACACTAGCCACACGAATACGGCTTGCTGAAATTGGATACAATGGCGGCTATTAAATTAGTTTATAACAAAGTTATATGTAGGAGAAGAAACAAAAGCAGGGTACATACAAATGATTAAAGCAGAAAGAATTCAGATACAGCCAATTCCTCTAAACAGAAAGATGCAAACTTAGCAATACCCAGAAGTTCTCTAACAAGTAATGTTAAGGATTACAAGGGCTAAATTTCTCCCCTTATTGGGGATTTATAGCTCATCAACAAAGTGTTCATTAGTGCCAGGAAGGGATTAAAGGCAAGGAATGGGAAAGAAATTGGCAACAGCCTTTATCGAGAAATCATCCTGGCATGCACCTGGAGTCATTTGGGGAAACTACAGAAAATTGAAATCCAGATGGCCTAATAGAACCCATGTCTTTTTGAATACCAGGCCTGACCATTTCTGTTGAACAGATAAAGAGTTTTTATGTGTAATAAAATAGCAGAGAGGCCACTATGTGAAAATGATAAACAGAAAAAAAAACACAGCAGCTAAGCTAATGTATTAAGATATCACCACATTATGCTTCAGATATAGCCTGCACAAGTTAAAAGCCATCCGGTAGTATACAATCCCTCCTAATTACAGTTGTGTTTTTCCAAACAACAAGGCAATGCACGAGATGGCCGCCCATATGAAACATAAATGTTTCAAACACGTTTAGATAAAAAAATAAAATAAAAGCATAAAACACTTTTGAACATATTAATATATTTTTCTCGGGCTTCCAGCCGTGTTAAGATGTCACATTTGCGGGACGTTTCGAAGGCGTCCATCTCTGCCTTCATTCTCAACCAAATGTCAATGATTAACTGTTTGTTTATTCAGCCGCTGCTACGGAAACGGTGGAAGACAAAAATCAACACAACGCGATTACGTCATCTGCTCTTCCGCTCGTTACCGACGCGAAACTGTTTCAGCATTTTAATAGCCGGGTTCCAGGCTGCACTGAGTTGATAACCAGTGTCCCTGTTGACTAATAAATCAGTTAATCTTATTTCTACAGCCTCTGTAATAACGCTGGCCCAAAAATCTTTGACCTGGGCTAAAATGGTTGTTTTTTCAAATTCAAAAGTGTGACCCTCTTGCACACTATGTTCGGCCACCGCAGATTTTTCTTCTTGACCTAGACGAACATTTCTGGCGTGCTCTACACATCGCTGCACAATGCATCGCTGCGTCTGTCCGATGTAGCCGCGGCCACATTCACATGGTATATAATATACACCAGGGGTTCGTAAACCTAGGTCATCTTTAACGCTGCCGACCAAGTTACTAATTTTAGTGGGTGGTCTATAAATTGTCTTGACTCCATGTTGTGATAGCAGTCTACCTATTTTGAAACTTAGGGCACCCACAAACGGCAGAAATGCAAAGCCCTTGGTATCAATCTGATCTCTCCGTCGATTTTCTTTCTGTTTGAAAGCACGAGTAATCTGTCCCTGATTATAACCACTATTTAAAAACGTTTTCCGGAGATAGTCCAATTCACCAGCCAGGCTATGTTTGTCACAAATCCTTTGTGCTCTGTGTACCAAGGTAGTTAATACAGAGTTTCGTTGTGCCGGATGATGACAGCTGTTGGCATTTAAATATAAGTCGGTATGGGTAGGCTTCCGATACAGAGTGTGTCCCAGCGATTGATACCAAGGGCCTTGCGTTTCTGCCGTTTGTGGGTGCCCTAAGTTTCAAAATAGGTAGACTGCTATCACAACACGGAGTCAAGACAATTTATAGACCACCCACTAAAATTAGTAACTTGGTCGGCAGCGTTAAAGATGACCTAGGTTTACGAACCCCTGGTGTATATTATATACCATGTGAATGTGGCCGCGGCTACATCGGACAGACGCAGTGATCCATTGTGCAGCGATGTGTAGAGCACGCCAAAAATGTTCGTCTTGGGCAAGAAGAAAAATCTGCGGTGGCCGAACATAGTGTGCAAGAGGGTCACACTTTTGAATTTGAAAAAACAACCATTTTAGGCCGGGTCAAAGATTTTTGGGCCAGCGTTATTACAGAGGCTGTAGAAATAAGATTAACTGATTTATTAGTCAACAGGGACACTAGGTATCAACTCAGTATGGCCTGGAACCCGGCTATTAAAATGCTGAAACAGTTTCGCGTCGGTAACGAGCAGAAGAGCGGATGACGTAATCGCGTTGTGTTGGTTTTTGTCTTCCACCGTTTCCGTAGCAGTGGCTGAATAAACAAACAGTTAATCATTGACATTTGGTTGAGAATGAAGGCAGAGATGGACGCCTTCGAAACGTCCCGCAAATGTGACATCTTAACACGGCTGGAAGCCCGAGAAAAATATATTAACATTCAACGCCGTGAAAAATTACGATCCTACTTTTGAACATAGTTTACAAAAATGTTCAATATAATATAGACATTATATTATATTATTTATATTATATTGTAGAATATTTAAATGCATTTTGAAAAAAACATACCAGGTGGGCTCGTCACAGTCTGAGCAGAATTTGACGTGTCTGAAGTTGAGGCTGAATCTGAAGCACTGGAAACAGACAAGTTTTTTTCAGCCAGAGCTAACCGCTGTTTTTGGTAACGTTCTGCTAATTTCTGAAATGAATAACAATAGCCTTGTTAAAACTGGGAGCCCCATAATTTAATTTCAGTTCAGTTATAAAGACAGACAGCTACATATGTTACATATATTTATTTTAATATTGCTGTCTTATGTTCAATAAAGTATGGAACTGGTGGGAATTGAATTTATTGAAAAAAAAAAACTTCTACCCATATAATAATCTTTTTTATTTTTTGCTTGATGAAAGGGTTAGACTAGAAAATCTTATTTTCCAACCACCTTCTCATTTGTTTATATTTATTGAAATGTGGCTTAATTCTGCTGTAAACTGCGAATTGATAGGTCCTTTCATCAGACATGTAGAAGTATACACAACCTGGTATTTGAAAATAATGAAGCTAACCAAATCCTATGAAACCATAACAAGAAAGCTTAGGTGCCACCTGAACATAAATTTTGGACAAAGTTATTGGCCAGAATACTTGTTTTCCTTGTCTCATGTTTGAATTCCTTGTTATATAGCCATCATTTCTGATAACTTTTGGTTTGGTTTCTTCCTTCCTAAATTCTAGCTCATTGTTTTTGTCCTCTTCATGTAAACTGCATTATACAGACAGATATAAGTAATATCCATAAACCCATAAAAAAAAAAATTCTGGTGTGCACTTATATGATTTGCATTCTATCCAAAACATAGAAAAAGCCAGTTTCTTACATGGTCAAAACAATTTCACATATGCTTGTTTTAAAAGCAGAGTGTCCATGGCATGATACAGTAGAACTCCAATCATCCAAACTCTGATAATCCGAATCGCTTTTTTAATTAAGATGGAGACAGGAGAAGATAGGGATGACGTGTCACTTCAGGAATTCAGAAACATTCTTTTGGAAATTCCTGGATGTTCAGAAGTTAGTGCCGAAGATATAGGAGAGTGGGTGGTGTGTGATTTGTCAGACCCTGGGTATGAAATTCTAAATGATTATGAACTTATTGAAACTGTGAAAGAAGAAAGTGTCGAGGAAGACGATGACCTTAATGTCAAAGTTGAAGCAGACATGGGACCATCAGCTAGTCAAGCATTTGCCAGAATTGAAACTACGTAGAAGTGGATGGAGGGTCAGCCCGAGTGTGACCACATGCAACTTCTCACAGTCAAGTGGCTGTGCGACTTGTATTATCTTGGTGCTCCGGGTGGAGCCACATCGATTTATTAAAACCTAACGTTTCTGCCATCTTACTGTGGCTTTCATCAGAGGACTGCTTGTGAGTTGCCGCTATCGCCTTATATAGTAGCAGGAAGTGAGCGCTAAACTGCCGCGGTGATGTCACTGTGCCCAGTGTAGGCAGTAGGATGGGGCCATTCGTTTTAGGTTTTACTGAGCAGGTATGACCAAATATGGTCAAGTTGCAAACCATTGTCGGCATTAATGCTGTCCAGCCGTTTTTGTATTTCTAACGCTTCTGTTATACGCCTAGACCACCATCTGCTTTCAATGGCTATAACACTGGTCTTATCTAATAAAATTGAATGGCCACTATCGGCTGAATGTAGAACTACAGCGGACTTGCTTGCGTCATTATTTTTCAAATGCCTAATGTGTTCATTCAGCCTCTCCTTAACAGTGCATTCTGTTTCCCCAATGTATACATTACCTCAGCTACAAGGAATTTCATATACTCCTGGTGTTTGCAAATGTTTTCTCTCTTGTCTTTAATGTTGGTCAGGATGCTGGATAATTTCCTAGGGGACTTGTATACGGGACAGATATTCTTCTTTTTAAGCAGCTGACCAATCTTATCCGTAACTCCTTGGATGTATGGCAGGACGGCCACTGCCTTGTCAGGTGGTTTGTTGTTCTCCGCCAATGATGCTGCAGTGCGAGACAAAGTGGTGTGATCAAGGCACGCCAAGGCTTTATTACAAGCAGCTACGCTATAGCCATTGACTAGAAATGTCTCCTTTAAATTTCTCTTTTAAGCGGCCATACACTTTGTCTCGCACTGCAGCATCATCGGCGGAGAACAACAAATCACCTGACAAGGCAGTAGCCATCCTGCCATACATCCAAGGAGTTATGGATAACATTGGTCAGCTGCTTAAAAAGAAGAATATCTGCCCTGTATACAATGCCCCTAGGAAATTATCCAGTATCCTGACCTACATTAAAGACAAGAGAGAACATTTGCAAACACCAGGAGTATATGGAATTCCTTGTAGCTGAGGTAATGTATACATTGGGGAAACAGGATGCACTGTTAAGGAGAGGCTGAATGAACACATTAGGCATTTGAAAAATAATGACGCAAGCAAGTCCGCTGTAGTTCTACATTCAGCCGATAGCGGCCATTCAATTTTATTAGATAAGACCAGTGTTATAGCCATTGAAAGCAGATGGTGGTCTAGGCGTATAACAGAAGCGTTAGAAATACAAAAACGGCCGGACAACATTAATGCCGACAATGGTTTGCAACTTGACCATATTTGGTCATACCTGCTCAGGTGTAGTGACTTGGCTGCCACCCGTTTGGGATGACCCTCACAGTCACTCTGTCCAGCCGAGCGGTGAGACAAGGACAGATTGCCATAGGGAGGCATGGATAAGCGTCTACATGGAAATCGACGGATTGTTCGGATATGAGTCTTGTGATAGGAGTATTACTTGGAAATCAGGGCTAATCACTGATGAGTATTTACATATTTATTTACATCAGGTTCTGAAGGTTCTGTACACATATTTACACATACATGGAATTTAGCTGTGAATAACATTTACTATCAATATTACTTTCTGAAACTGATAAACTGGTGCAGTGGCGCCTTGCTAACCACCACCAACATCATGGGAAGAGGAGAGACAGAGCGAGCTTACAACATGGGTACCTCTAACCCAAACACGACAGGACTATTGAAATACATTGAACTTCGGCCTAACTGAACCTATCCGTCTCATATCCAAATAATCTCAGTAGAGCCTACCTTCTGCGTTGCTGTAGACATCTCTTGTGACTGTACTGGCTCCGCTCCGAGGCCGGAGCCCGGTAACTTCTTTCATCGTCTCCCGGCTGCTGCACAATACGACGATCAACTCGACCAACGGATAGACAGCCCTAGCTAGCTGTGCTTAGGGTTTTACTAAGATAACCCCCACTCCACTCCAGCTCTTTGGAGAGGGCAAACTCTGACATCACCTAACTGCATTCGGTCATAATGCCAGCTTGCGTTCTGGTTTCGGCGCCTGACAATTGCCGAATCGCTGACTCGTGCTCTACTTGTAGGTTGTGGCTCTCGTAACGTTGCTTAATTTTGCTCGCTCGTCTGTCCTCTATCCCAACCCCAAACAAGTGTATAAATTACTCAAGTAAAATCTCTGATATTACTACATCTCCCATCCCACGACACGTTTTGGCTCCACTCCAAAACCAAATTTGAATCTAAGTTTCATTTTACTTGTTTACATATTTTTTTTCTCTAAAGCTAGGTACAATTTTCTTTTTAGGCCGACTGCATTTTCCATGTGTTCTGGCTACTGTGTTTTTCTTTACAATTTCCATAGTGTCTCAGTTACACGGCATGATTCTACGTTTTTATCTGTATACAATATTTACCGTGTTCTGTGTTTCAAAATTTAATCTTACTATAATTCCCTCAAGACTGCATACATTCTTTTCTCTGTGTTATATTGCTTAGACAAGGCATAATGGTGTGATATATGTGGATTGACTGAGATCACAGAAGACTCCAGCGTCCCAGAGCAGATGCGATCTGTTTACATTCCGTCAGCCATAGAGTGACCAACTGCCTTGTGCTGAGTGCGCGCTTGTCTCAGCACACCGGCGACCTTGTTGTCAGCATATGCCGTGACGTCACAGAGGACGCGGTTACTCGTTCTGAAACACTCGTATTAAACAATGAGTTGACATTCCGCTTTATTCTTAGCATTCTCCTTGATACACAACCAAAACATTCTGACACAAATAAATTCCTACAAAGATTACAATTACATCTCTAGTTTTCTTTTAATGATTGATTATCTCTTATTCGACACTCGTAATTCGATTTAACTGGATAAATAAGTGTTTTTAATTTTCTCAAGAGATTTTTATACTAATTTAACATTTTAATGTTCTCCTCTATCTTTTTTCCTTATTTTTCTAGCTATGATACAATAGTTTGTAATTATCTTTCGTATCTACCTCTGAACTTCTAATTACAGTTCGGCTACACTCATACAATCGTATTATCTCTCATACAACAAGTATCAATTGTACAAAAATCCTTAATTCATTTCTCTTAGTTTCTATGCCTCTCTCGAAGTGAAAGCTTATATTCCGTTCGCTCCATTTCTTCAATCGCATATAAGCTGCTTCACAATCTTTAACACTTAGCTAACGTAGGTTAACACTCTTTTAATGACTTCATTGCGATTCAGTAATATAATAATTCCCGTTTTAATTTTTACATAACTTCTCGCGTTTGATTATATTCATCATAATTACAGTTTATGTGCTACCTTTTAACTTCTTACGACATTCCTGTTTCCTCTCACTCGCTTCCAATAATTCTCTCACATAAGTGTTGTTAATTACAAAAACATATTTCCTTACACTTATTGGGGATATTGGATTTCTAACAAACAATCCATGCCTTACATATTTACTCCCTGTTAACTTTTTTTTTTTCATTTACTTACAATTCTACAGTTTGCTCCCACTTATTATTATTATTTGATATTTATTACCTTAATGATGATATATACATAAATTTGTTAACGGATTGCTGTGCAATATTTCCGCGTTAATTCTTTTAATTCTCTTCCACTGTTTACAACTTAACATTGAATTTCGCTGCACCTACCGATTTGTATTATGCAACCCGCCACAACATATTGTTCTTGTTACTCACACTTGTTACATCATTTCGCTGAGCTTTGCTTGCACAACGATTCTACCACCTCGGTATCTCCTCGAGACCGATTACGTTCATGGTGCTCCAACATAGCTTTGCTTTTAAGCTGGTGAACGGCCCCCCCGTTTTTTTCTTTTTACAGTAATGTGTCGCCCATTGCTCACACTATTAATTTTAAAGTCCCTTGACTTATTCCCCATTTGACGGAGTTCGTTGACCCCCTGCATGCATCCCTCGTTGCATTTTCCCGTGACTCGTCCACAGATTTGCTCTTTTTGGCGAACCCTCTCTCGGATTCACTACCTCGGTTACTGATGTGTAGCCTTCGCATACACTACTCAACGCAGAGTTCCCTGACTCCATTTTCTTCATAACACTTCGTTCGTGTTCGAATTTACCATCGGCGGTATACCCAACCCTCACAGGTGGCTGGATTCCGTTCACTTAACAACTGAGACATGCCTTACCTAGCGTTCTCCTTACCCCCCGGAATCCCACAAATTTTTTACTCCCGGAAAATAATTTCACATGCGGCTCTTTCGCCGCTACGCCCACATTTACCCGGATTCTACAGTCTCACATTTGAGTGAACACACTGCAAAACCCCGGATTCTCCGTGAATCCCATAACTCCCATTATGGCAGAGATCGCTTTTACCTTTCCAGGTTAGCTCACAATCTCCATACTTTTTAACGACCTGTAGATAGAGGCTCTCTATGACCCCTATGCTTCACACAATACTGCCCTCTTGCAGTATCCTTACCTCCCTTATCTTCCTCTGCACTTGTTCCACCTTTGACCAAAATCCTCTTTACTCACTATTTAATTTTGCGAATTTTCCAATCGGAAAATTATCATGGAACACCCCTCCATGAACTGCACTCCTCCAATCCTTCTCTCGATGACCTTTTTGTCACCAACTTTTCCGTAACACTTTAAAATATTGCGTCCTTCTTCGACACAATTCATTTAGCACTTTACCGTTTATGCATAATCCCACTAACCGATTATACATTAAACCAGCTGTTTATGCAATTATTTATCTCTTAACACTCACGACCATACTCTAAACCTGTTTACTCTCGGAACATATTGGGTACTATGGCCATTATATTCCCCCACTTACAGCTTTATCTCAATTGCAGCGTTATTTACTTATTAAATTATATAATTGTCAACACATATTCTCAAACATGTCAATGTTGTCTTTCACGCACTAGACTCTAAAATTCGCTGATTTTCAGGCTCACACAGTGCGTTAAGGAATTTATTACTTCCTTTTATAATTATACATTACCACGGTTCTAGTATCTGTTTTTATGTAACTCCCTTTTGGTTGAATTCTCACTGGCTATGAATTATTTTTATTGCTAACACACCTTTGAACATTGAACTATCCTTCATAAATCTCGTCTTGTTTTTCGTTTGTGAATTTGTGCACAATAATACGTCTTTTACAATTCTAACAATGCCATAATTTGACCTCACTAGCATTTGTACGACGGGAGTAACTCAATTTCCAATCGCGTATAATCTTCAGAATTCTTGCAACCCCTTTCAAATAAATCATGCTTCTAATATTCAAATAATTTATAATTTGGTAATTATTCATACTCCTTTACATTTGAATACATATTCCACTTAAGTACTAGGTTCAGTGCTTCCATTTAAATTAACTATAACAATTTCCGTGACACCACTCTTGTTATAAAATATATTATTTAGCTGACAAAACCATATGGTAACCGATTAGATTTTCTGCTAACTCATCAATATCTTCGACTGAATCACGCATCTGGTTATATTCTTAAACAGCACTCTATTACAATGGATAGAAAATGAGAGTTTTAACACGCCTTATTTCTAAAGAAAATAATCATTGCTTATTTTGGCAAATACCTGTGTTCTCTAAGTTCAAGGATTTCCGATTTCATCGTATTCTGAACAATTTCTAACACAACCATATCTTTAATATATTTTTTTTTAATTTACCTTAATTACAATGGATAATACACTCCGGTAGCAATTTTTACCTCGACTCCTAGAGTTTAATAATAATCAGTATTATGTAACCACTTTTCTACATATAATTTCACATACAGGAGTACTCGTTCCATACTTATCAATAAATTATGGACTACATTCCCCCGCAATACTGGCTTATTCAATTTTCAAAAATTCGCCGCAACCGATTTTAAAACTTACAGTGATTTATCTTTTTCACACGTTAACATACTTCTTTTTATAAAAAGGTATTTTTCTAATGTATACTGTGCCATTTCATCTCAAAAAGCATCTTTCACTAATCTTACTGACATATTAACTTTCATCAACCACTAATTTCTTCAAAATAATAAAGTCACAATTTTTTTTTTTTTTTTTTCTCAATTACGGTTTTTGCTGATGGTGTTAATTTTGCTTCTCTTAATGCACTAGTTGTTAACACATGGCACCTGTTTATGCGCTGCTTGGCTGGCCTGCTTTTTTGCGTCCCTTACTGTGAAATGCTGATGCGGTTGTACGCTGTGTGTGATTGCTGCGACGTCGCTGTATGACGTTTGCTGAATGGACTCCGACCCTGTTGGCTGGTGCTGCGTTGTGTTGCTGACGGCGAAGTCGTAGACCCCTTTTGGCTGCTGACGACTGCATGTCTGCAATTCTCCAACCTGCTGAGTGTGTGTTGACATTGGCTCCTCTTGGACTACCGTGACTGCAAACTGCAAGTCTCGTATCGATTATAGACGATGCTTCCCTTTGCTCCTCTAATAACTCTCTCTGTGGCTCTACTGGAAGTTGGATAATGGATATGACGGATCTGCTCGCTCCTCCTCTATAATTACAACAAGCCGATTCATCTGTTTTTTGACTCAGGGCTGTGATCTACAGAAACCTAAATACGTAATAACTCCTACTACAGACAAAGACTCAGTGATCCCGTGTGAACACCAACACCCCTTCGCGTCGGCTTACCCCACATCTGAACAACAGAATCCTGTAGTGACTTGGCTGCCACCCGTTTGGGATGACCCTCAGAGTCACTCTGTCCAGCCGAGCGGTGAGACAAGGACAGATTGCCATAGGGAGACATGGATAAGCGTCTACATGGAAATCGACGGATTGTTCGGATATGAGTCTTGTGATAGGAGTATTACTGGGAAATCAGGGCTAATCACTGATGAGTATTTACATATTTATTTACATCAGGTTCTGAAGGTTCTGTACACATATTTACACATACATGGAATTTAGCTGTGAATAACATTTACTATCAATATTACTTTCTGAAACTGATAAACTGGTGCAGTGGCGCCTTGCTAACCACCACCAACATCATGGGAATGAGGAGAGACAGAGCGAGCTTACAACATGGGTACCTCTAACCCAAACACGACAGGACTATTGAAATACATTGAACTTCGGCCTAACTGAACCTATCCGTCTCATATCCAAATAATCTCAGTAGAGCCTACCTTCTGCGTTGCTGTAGACATCTCTTGTGACTGTACTGGCTCCGCTCCGAGGCCGGAGCCCGGTAACTTCTTTCGTCGTCTCCCAGCTGCTGCACAATACGACGATCAACTCGACCAACGGATAGACAGCCCTAGCTAGCTGTGCTTAGGGTTTTACTAAGATAACCCCCACTCCACTCCAGCTCTTTGGAGAGGGCAAACTCTGACATCACCTAACTGCATTCGGTCATAATGCCAGCTTGCGTTCTGGTTTCGGCGCCTGACAATTGCCGAATCGCTGACTCGTGCTCTACTTGTAGGTTGTGGCTCTCGTAATGTTGCTTAATTTTGCTCGCTCGTCTGTCCTCTATCCCAACCCCAAACAAGTGTATAAATTACTCAAGTAAAACCTCTGGTATTACTACACAGGAAAACCTAAGACTAACGGCCCCATCCTACCACCTACACTGGGCATGGTGACGTCACCGCAGCGATTTAGCACTCGCTTACTGCTACTATATAAGACGATAGCGGCAATTCACAAGTAGTCCTCTGAATAAAGCCACAGTAAGATGGCAGAAACGTTAGGTTTTAATAAATCAAGCAGCTCCACCCGGAGAACCAAGATAATACATACAGTGACCGTGAAAGCCTTCGTAATCATCAGATGTGCAACTTTGCAACTTGGCTGCCCGAAAACAGATGAACACAGTCAAAAAGCTTACTTTCGCCGAGATGTTCAGCAAGCAATGACTTATTTACAGTATGGTACATACATACTGTACTAATGTACAGCACTAGTAAGTACGCTTAACATGTTGAAGTGTTGTCTTTTAATTTAATTAATTAAAAGCTCTTTTTCTTAAAAAATAATTTTTTTCTCCCATTTTCAAGATAAAGTAATTAATTAAAATAGACCCTTTTTCAGAAAAACTCAATTATCCGAATGGGGTCTGGCCCCAAATGATTCAGATAATTGGAGTTCTACTGTACTACCAAACAAATTTTAATGTTAACTTGAACTACTGAAAAAATAAAAGTTTACTACTCATTCTGGGCCATATCTATAAGCATATTTAACGCTACAGTGAGAAGGAAAATGCTTTTAGGGAAAAAAGGGAAGGATAGGTAAAGTAAAACCATCACTTACCAAAGATCAAGCCAGGAAGACAGTGACAAACATAAAAAATGAACAAAATTTCTCTATAGATAAAATTTTCTCAGGTAACTAGCCGAGTGAGTGCTTGGGTGATTTACAACATTTCTGCTGTCCTAGTCCCTGCCAACGTTATCAAGTGACTGCTGCTAGTGTGTGACAGGGCTGCTGACATACTGTGTGTATTCCTCGCTACAACTTGTTCCTGATAGGCTGTGGACTTATGGTGGGAACTGTTTGCTACTGGTGAGAACCACTGACTACTGGTGGGAGGCCTTAGGGTGCCACTACCTACTGGCATTACCATAAAGAGAGGCACGGACGTTCCAAGAATATTTCGAGACTGTTCATAAATTCCGCTGTCCTCTCATTGTTTGGATCCACGAGTTCCAGGCTTTACTTAGTTGATATCAAGCATCTGTCTATCACATCCAAAATATGGATATCGACAACTTAAAAAAAAAAAGAAATGCTGTCCCATTAACCTCTCGCGAACAAGAGAATTTTAGTAGCTTAGTAGTCCAGTTTCGATGCTGTACTTAGCAACTGCTGACTTGTCAGTTTGTTCCAGGCAGATTGTAGCATGCATGTTTGGAGCATCTTCAGTTTATGCATCATATGGTTTGCCCGATGAATGTTATGTTTCAACTGTCTAGTTACCAAACATAATTTATCTATATGTAACATGATAAAACATCCAGAAATTACCAAATTTTCTTATATTCTGGAATGAATCTTATTCTTGTAAAGATATGAGACAGTGGTAAACAGGTCTCACATATCCACATATCAAGAATAGAGCAACAAACAGAAGATTTTCAGGCAGTGGATAAGAATAAGTGATTGAGTGAAAGAGCACTTCAAAGAGAGTGATAAATGTGTAAGCAAACAGAAAAGCAGCACTTACACAAATAATCTAAAATTTCAATTATGTTTTTTGTAAGACATCATTGCAATACATCACTGACTGCAAACTGGATGTGATGTAACAGCTGATGATCTCACCAGATACTACTGCTGCCACAAAGAAAGGAATATAACCTCTGCGTGGACATCAACACAGTCATAAAACCATCATAAACAATAAAAGTAATGTAAGCTCAGCAAGTTAAAGGCCTGCGTGGTGATGTTGATGGCATCCTCACAAACTGGTGAAAATGGTGCAAACCCATGGAGATGTTATACTTGAAGGAAACCTTTTTGGCTGCAGGTGGCTCATTGAACGTTTTCTTAGGACGTATTGGGACAACTGGTATCCCTGTATTCACATTTGTCTGCCATATCATACATAAATATCAATGTTAACAAGGCATTATCACAATGCAATGCGACCGATGACTGTGTGATAGTCATTTGCAATTTTTATACAGAGTGCATTAGCTAACAATAGATATATCCCACCAACTGTCAGTGTAATACCCAGTTTAACTGCAATTTTGCCACCCTATACTAATGATCTCTTGGATGCAAATAATCAGGTTTGTCAGGATATAAAAAGCCTTGAATAACTATGTTAAATTATTGGCTTTAGCAAATGGAAATACCCCATGGCATTTCTATAATCTGTATATCAGTGTTTACAACTGTCGTCTTCACTGATAATTTGTTTATATATATATATATATATATATGAGCCCCTTAAAGCCCAAGTGGTGTAAGTCCAATTTTTGTTTTTTTGGATTTAATGTTTCAGAAGTGTTCAGCAAGTTGCATTCTGTTTAAAGCACAAGAGGTGTAAATTCTAGTTCCCTTAACAACCTTATAGTTAGCAGCACTAGTTTATGCAGTCAACGCAGCCATCTACTGGGTAAAAGCTAAAGTGGTGTATATTGGAGATACACCACTGTGCCTGTAACTGTTTGCAGTTCAACCACTTTTTGCTCATCTAGAAATGTTGTAACCAGGTAAACTAAAAAACATTTTAATAACCTAGATGTAAAAGATTTAAGTTTTGATGTGTCATTATGAGCAGTGATGAGAGCAGTGTTAGTGAGCCAAGCATTTTGGCAGATATTGGTGCAAGTGATGAATGTATTCCAGCAGATTCTGAATTCATCTTCGCCAAGCAGAAAAAGCTCATAATGCCATGAACGAGGGCACTAAACAGTCCATTAATAATAGCTCTTACTATACATTTTCCTATGATTTGGAAAAGTCTCTTCCTTTTCCTAAACTATCATGTCAAGTCCCCTATTACAAATGCAATAATGTTTATAATTTGGGATGCCATGAGCTTTCCTCAAAATTAGGATTTATGTATTGTTGTAATGAGATAAATGGATCACAAAGTTCCCAAGAAATTAGTGCATGTTTGGTCAAGCACATTGAAAACAGGGCTTCAGCTGCGAAAAATGTTTTAATGTATAGTGACACCTGTGCCAAGCAAAATAGAAACTGGAATGTTGCCATGGCGATGAAACTGGTTCTGAGTGAAGATAATAACATTGAAGTTATTGACCAGAAGTTTATGAGAAGTGGTAATTCTTATTTGCCCAACGACTGTGATTTTGCCTCAATAGCAAAGTACAGCAGTATTTAGCAGATATATCATCACAATGATTGGTACAGGTATACTGTCATTGCAAAATAGGAAGAAAAATCCTTTTTACATAACAGTGATGACTCATGGTGACTTTTTGTCTGTTGGAAATCTTTTACAAGATATCACCAAAAGAAAGGTTGATACGGAAAAACATCCTTTATCATTGCTACAAATGCAGTGGATCCAGTATCGAAAGGAAGAAACATTTTCAATTTTTTTCATAGAAATTCTTTCCAAAGAAATGCCCTTTTCAGAACTAAACTTCAAATCTAGACCTAAAAGAGGCAGACCTGTTAATCTTACTAATGTATCTCAAGAATAACTGTACAGAAATCAAAGATCTGTAACAAAAGAGAAGAAAAAGGATATGCAAGACATGTTACCATTCATTCCACCCATCTGTCATCCTTACTTTTATAGTCTATCGACTCAAGATGATGCTGCAGACATTGGGCCACTAGATGCAGAGTAAGAAATGTATAAACAGTAGAATAAAAAATAGATGTTGCAGTAAAATACTGTATTCTTTCCCCCTTCTTTAAAGAGAATCTGTTCCCTGTTTATATCACAAGTGGTGTAACTCCAAACAAAGCCCCCCCGAAAACAGAAAACATTTTAAAAGTTTTTAAAACTGCCAGCATAAGTTAGAATAACTCTTTAATGATACATTGTTGAGAAAAAAACTTCAAAATATATAAAACTAATTTTTTTATTAAAACTGCAGTAAAACATTAATTTTCTCGAAACTTGATTCATGTGAGTTACACCACTTGGGCTTTAAGGGGCTCATATACATCTGACAACTGAATTTACTTCTCATGTCTGCAACAACTGATGTCCAGCTAAAACCTCTAACTCTCCCCCTACCATGACTTCATGTTACTGTCTCTGTCTGTTAGTAACTGCTTCCATAAATCTTCTTCCTGCCCTACCATGGCATCAAATCTGAGCAGCATGAAATTAGGGGTGTTAACCGAAACTTTCACATGGTTTTGAAATTTAACATATTGCAAAATGTTTTTCATGAGAAGTAATTAAAAACAGAATTTTTCAGTCAAGTTACTAATCTTTAAGGGAATGACCCCCCCCCCTCCACACACACACTTTTAAAAATTCATACATAAAAAATAAAACATGAAACAACCTAGGGAAGATACAGGATGATTCAAAAAGGACTTTACAACTTTGGAATGATTTAGAAATTTGTTGAGACAACTTACATAATCGGTAGATGTGTCATTTTGTAGCAAACAACTTCAAGTTTGATGCATGTAGTGCATCAGTACACCATTCCGCTACCAGGAGTGCTGGTGTAGTGCACAGTTAAAATGGCTACTTTCACTGGTGCGGTGCATGCTCACAGAGTGTTTTGGTTTAATATTTTCAGCAGCATGGTGAACATCCATAACTGCAAAATATGGGGCAGCAAAAATCCACATGGAACACATTCATGACAGCCCCAAAGTTAATGTGTTTTCTGCCCTTGGCAAATTGAAAGTGTAAGCCCTTTCTTCTTCATCGAGAAAACTGTCACTGGTATTGTGTATCTGGATATGCTTGAAAACTTTTTAATTCCACAAATCGATGGAATGGTTTACTACCAGCAAGATGGTGCATCATCTCATTTCCTAACAGAAAATCGAGGTTTGCCATGAAGGGCCAATTACATTGCCACCTCGCTCCACAGACTGCCACTGGATTTCTTTCCCTGGGGTTTTGTTAAAGATCATGTGTATGTTCCTTCCCTATTAAATAATTTGACCAACCTGAAAAATCGAATCTGCACTGCCGTTGCACAAGTTACGACCAATTTGCTGCGATGAGTGCGGGAAGAAATTGATTACTTTTTTTTTTTTACTTATTGCTTTACGCCTCGTCGACGGCTAAGGTCATTAGAGGCGGGATGGGACTGGGAACAAGGAATGGGAAGGAATTCGGCCATGGCCTTTTTGAAGGAAGCATCCCGGTATTCACCTGGAGTGATTTGGGGAAACCATGGAAAACCGAAATCTGGATGCCCGGATGGTGATTCGAACCCGCATCCTCCCGAATGCGAGGCCAGAATGTTAACCGTTCACCCACCACACTCGGTAAAATTGTTACTGGTGGGATGTTTGTCGTATGACAAATGGCAGTCACATCGAACCAAAATCACACTTAACACTTTTGTGTGAAACTTGAGGTAGTTTACAACAAAATGACACATCTACCGATTCTGTAAGTTATCTCAATAATATTCTATATCATTCCAAAGTTGTAGTCCTTTTTGACTCACCCTTTGTATGTTAGATAATAACAAAAACTAAAAGTTAAGGCATTTTGTGTGTGTGTCCTTTTTTTTAGAATTGGAATTTTGGGATAAAATTCTTGGCATCACACTTATTCCAGTTGTCAATATGTCTGTCACCTTCAAATTCAATTTCACGTAATTTTGTAATGGTATATTGAAAACTAAGGTTCACAATTTTTTATCATTTGAGGAAAGCTAAGTACATGTGGTGATATAAGACTCTCAAAATAGAGGGGGGGAAATAATTTAGAATTTATAAATAGAAAAATTAATTAATTTCAAAGAAACAGATTTCAAAATGTTTTCATGAGTAACGATAACAGATGTAATTAATTTGTAATTGTAAATACAAACAAATAATTTGGCAAAAATATCTAAAGCTCGTCGCCTTCAGAACTGTTTAAGTGAGGTGAGGAATTTGAGTTTCTGATTATTCCACATGGTAAACATTTTGAAATTCCTTTAGCATAAACTGATTACTTTTTTCCATATTAGAATACTACATTTTACTTTTTCACCTCCCAATTTTGGAGATTATTTCAGCACCTTAAATATGATTTATCACAATTATTATTATTTAAATGGGCAGCCATTTTACCATAATCTGATACAATATACCATAAAAAATGACTGTGGAAGTGGCATGATGACATCTCTGATATGAGAGTCATGGATCAATTTTGGGGATGTTTACCCCCAAAAGTTCAACATTCTAAAGAAACAGTTATGTTGTAAAAACATTTTCTTCTATGTGTAATATATATCTGTTGCAAACGTATTTGGTTCAATTTTGCAATTTTAAAGAACATATTTTTAAAACGTTGAAGGGAGGTGTCCAGAATATGTCCATAATTCCAAATACCTTGGACATCTGAAAGTGGGTGAAAATTGGATTGAAGATTCTGTTACATTCATAAATACATACATGCCATCCATACAGGTCAAGCTAATATAAAGTGTGTAATAATAAATGGTTTTCTTCTAACAAAACTGAATTTATCATTTTTAGTGAACACATTTTAAACTTCATTCACACAAAAAGAAACTGTGTTTATTATTTATGCGGAGAAAAGCCATTAAATCATAAGTGTCCGGGTAGTTGCATGGTTAAATATTGCTGTTGGAATTCGAAAGGTTTTAAGTTCGATGCTTGGTTGGAAAACATTTTTTTTTTTTTTTTCTGTGTTCATTTTCTTTCATTTCTCTTTGTTTTTGTTAATTCAAGAATAATTTTTGCAAAAAATTCATCAAAATATTAATTTGTTTACATTCAAAGAATTCACAAATTTTTCGATAATAAGTGTTATGGTGGTGAATAATGGAATTTATTTTAACAGCAACATCACTTATAGACATTTTGGAACGGTCTGAAGACCTTTGATTGGAATACAATTGCACGTTACCTTTATGATATAAATGGATCCATTTAGGAGGTATTGCTTTTAATGTCCAGTTTTGTTTTTTTCTTTTTATTAATGTTTTCAGTATGAAACAGTTTAATTTTTGAAGTCTCCTTCGGTTATGCTTCAAAAGTTTGTAAAATCTTTATTGTCCAACAGTTTGTGAAGTCTTCGAAGAAAAACAAGTTCATATTTTGGTGAATTTTCAGGAAAAAAAATGAAAATGCAATGCAACCAACAGCAAATAGTATAAAAGTAAATGCACACTGAAACATAACATATTCCAAAGTGAGAATCAAACCTAAGGACACTAACCTTACTGATACGCACCTTAAACTACATAGCTACTGGTATTATGAGAAATTATAAGAGAAGTCAAAAGATCACTCCCTTTGTTAGAAGCATCTACAGCGTTTTTTTTTTTTTTTTTTTTTTTTTTTTTTTTTTTTTTTTTTTTTTAATGTGTTTACTTTTATTACTTAGTACTATATTTAACTCACCAAAATTACAAAGTATTTGATCTTCAGAGAAAATGATATGTGAATTAGTCACAATATTTTCTGGGTTTCTACTAGCGAGATGAAGCGACTTTTTTCATATTTCAGCTAATGGGGGAACACTTACAACTTTTTGGGGAGATTTTTTTGTTTGTTTCTACACTGGTGTACTACACAATATTTATAAATCACATTTCCAACAATTTATACACAAATTCAGAGAAACAAACAAGACGTAACTTGTTAGTGTGTGCCTGCTGGCACGTGACATCACAGGCATCATTGGCCCACACCAGGTTGCAAAGGAGCATTTTGGCAGGCTTTTAAACACTTCAAATTTTAACGAACTTTACATGAAATAAACACTTTCATCAAAAAATAAATAGTACCGGGTGAATAACGTGTATCAATACACAATTTAAATCAATTTCCCAAAAACAGTCAAATAGCCTATTATATACTTTTTCTTGTTTCATGTTTTACCGGTTTTCTTGCTGTATGACTCACAATTAAATACTTGATATCCTAACAGTAACTGTGAGAATTTGTGTAAAAACACTGTGACTTCCAATGGGTTTATTTGGGGCCACAAGTAGAGGTTTAAGTTACACAAGCAATTTCTTGGTCTGCAATAAAATAAATATTTGGAGGAATAACTTATCACTCTAACCAATAAGAAATGGCGAATCTACTTACAAGGAATTAAAAAAAAAAAAAGACAGAAATATAAAATAAGAATATAAATTAGCATTTAAATCTCCTTACCAAACCAGGATTAAGTACAGATGGTTTTAACTTTACTGGAGGTACGTATCTTGTCTGGGCTGCATCATGTGCAATACGTTTTTTTCCAGGAACAGGAACATCTTGTAGTGCTTCAGTGTCCTAAATAAAAGAGAACGATAAGACATTCATTAATTGGTTTTATTGTTTTCAAGTAGCGTTAAAAGCATCTTTTCCTACCGTGGAAAAACAGACTTCCTACTAAAATATTTTCAGTAAATATTGCTGTGAGGAAGTAATGACTGACTAGATATGATTTATTATGCACTGGAAGAAATAAAAAAGATCAGTGGCTAAGCCAAGACTGTAATGAAACATATAACATATGCTTAACTAAGAGGTGTCAAAGGTGCAACACAGGCATGGACACATTGTTTTAAAATAAACAAACAAGTTACAGACAATGTCCAATGAGTAAACATATGAAGAGACCACAGTGGTTGTACCACAATTACAAGGGAAAAACTGGAGCTCAATATAACAGATTTCCTGTTCAGTTATTCCAAATAACGTTGTTGAGCATGAGAGTGTGTCTTCTAAACTTAAATGTGTACTATGCAATTTCTCGAAAAAGGTGTATAGCTTATAATTCTTTTTGGTTGACATGGTCACAGCAATATCATACTTGGAAAGTCTTGAGAACTGGCTTTTCCCTCAGTTGCAGCTTGATTCCAATTCCTACATTTTCCAGTAGGATGGAGTTCTGCTGCATTGGCACCAAGATGTTCAGAGATTCCCGGATAATACAATTTTTTAATGTTGGATAAGCCATAAGGTCAGTAGCTCAGTGGTTAAGGTGCTTGCTTTCAAAAAAGTTTGCTGCTACGGTCCCGGGTTTGAATCCCCGTAGGCGCAGGAATTTTTGAGAGTTGTATTTGATTATATGAGCTATGCCAGGCCACTCTGGAGTTCAGATTCCACTGTTAAACTGTAGGTCCCAGAGGAAAGGAACTGGCCGTCCAACCTCTGACACAATGACTTAGTATGCCTCCTTTCGGAGGATCAGACCAACCTTCGGGTTGTGGACTAAGTTAGTTTTTTTTTTAACTGCTTAATGTCTCTTAACAGCGAGGTCTTTATAGACGGGAAAGGATGGGGGGCAAAGAATGGGAAGGAATTCGGCCATGGCCTTTTGAAGGAAGCATCCCGTCATTTGTCTGGAGTGATTTGGGGAAACCATGGAAAACCCAAATCTGGATGCCCAGACGGGGATTTGAACTGCCGTCCTCCCAAATGCGAGGCCAGAACGCTAACCGTTACACCACTATGCTCAGTACTAGGGATGTAATAGATCTCCGCATCCGCAAGTGCAGAACTTTCACGTGAAATCCTGCATCTGCAATATTTATAGCGGATGTTGTGTTTATATTGCAATATATATTATTATTTTCTCTTATACGAGATTCTGCCCATCGTCTATTAGCTAACAAGAGTGTGGTTGTTTTTTTCTGATGATATTGCAATAAAAATAACAATGAACTAAATGGTGTTATTATCTAAGGGACGAATTTACAAGTTTGAACTTGCATGTAAAGTAAAGTGCCTTCTTCACGGTCCAACTGACAGGACATCCGTGTAGAACTACAATATGATGCGCTCACCCATTCATGCTAGTAAAAGGGGTCCAGCAAAATGTTCAAGCAATCCTTTCCACTCATACTTTCTCGTGGCACACCATATGTCCTTATCGCACACTCTTAGGATTTTTCCTCCAATCATGATCTAACACCATAGCTTGTTGGACAGTAAGGACCTGTGTTGGTTCTTTGGGAGTCCCAACATCCAACATGTCCTGCATGAAGTTCTCTAACCATTTTCATGGCACATCAAGGTTCTTTATCGAAAATCAGATAAATGTAGGCCCTACAAGTTGTACTGTGAATGGGCCACTAGAGCGGTGGAAAGGCAGGTGGCAGGCACAGATGTGTGTGGTGGCGTGGCATTGTGCTTGACGCTTAAATTAGTTGAGCCGCGAACTCCACAAAGTTCACAAGACAAATATTGTTTTTTTAGACATGCGAGTTGTTATGTAAATAATTTAATCCACTTGTGAAATCATCCCTTGTTTAACGTTGTTGAAAGATGAGGCAAAAAATAAATCAATGTAGTGATATTATTATTTTATTATTTGCGGATAAGCCCATTAGGAATATGCAGAGTACTCAGAAGCGTTTCTTCACTTTCCTTTGTGCCCATATTTCCTTCATACGCTTGCTGTGGGCTTCTTTTCTCGCATCTGACCATGTTGCTCCAGGTCTTTTCTTTAGTCTTTCCTCCCGATCAACTTGCCACTTGTGAATTTTGGATTTAAATATGTCTCTGTTTTTGATATCTTATAATATGTAAATAGACGTTACTTCTGAAAAAAAATGTAGAATTTGACATAAAAATATACTTATTTTGATTTAAAGTTTATTTTTGATAAAATATTAAAATCTAAATAATTATACATTTATTTTTCCACTTCCACATATGCGGATGTCAATCATTGTACATCCGCATCCCCTACATGACTTCCGTTACAACCCTAAATTACACGTATGGCCTCCTGGATCATCCAACTACACGGTGTGTGATTTTTCCTTGTGGGGACATGTTACAGACAACATTTTTGTGCCTCCTCTTCTGACTACTGTGGGTAAACTTCGAAATTTGATCTAAGCAGTAGTGGAAGCAGTGACTGCTGACATGCTCGTATCTGTACGAGACGAATTGTAATACCGTGTTGACATATACCAGGTGTCCAAAGGGGGACACATTAAGTTAACTGTGAAAATATTAATCGTTTATATACAAAAATTTAATTAGCTGCATTTTTTAAGAGAAAATCCAAGTTCATCATTTGACAATTTTAAAAAAAAGATATATATATATATGTATATAGCTTTTTGAAATCTGATTATTCTTTTTGAAACACCCTCATAAATGGCTTACTGCTCTTCATATACTGAAGCGGATGAAACATTAATTAAAGACATAAGTAAATTTTAATCTTGCCTTTGTTAACTATGACAACAGTTCAACACATGGCACTGGATTAGTGGAGATATGATCAATATGTATTCCAATACTTTATTATATTTTTTGCTTGGAACTTTACAGTGCATTGACATCAGGGTCATTACTGGGGTGAAAGAATGGGAAGGAATTCAGCCAGAGCCTTTTGAAGGAACTATCCAGAATTCACTTGGAGTTATTCCAGAAATCCATGGAACACTGAAATCTCAATGGTGACACTTGACAGTAAGAAGCAGTTTACCAGTCTTGGTAAATGTGTTACACACATGCACGATGCTGGGTGCAGCAGGGAAACTTCCTTATTTTAAACAAGAATAACACAATAGGAGATATCAGTTTAATTCTTTCCCCATATTACAGAGAGACATTTAAAGTTTTTATTTGTAATGATTTAAAAATTATATCAATAAGGCGGCTTCCTTTCTTGTCAGTGCATTGAGATATTCGATTTTTGAAGCTTCACTTCATTCTTTCTAGCATATCGATGGGTCTGATGTTAATAGTAGCTTAAATATTGTTCTTCAGTTGAGCCAGAGTCCTTGGACGGTCTGTGTAAATTACGAATTTCTGATAACCCCACAAAAAAAGGGTCACACGGGACTAAAATCGATGAGCGTGCAAGCTACTGAAGATTACCCTGCAAGGAGATGTGGTGTCCAGGGAAGTCTTCTCACAAAAGATTCATCGACATTCGCGCCACGTGGGCCGTGGTGCCATCCTGTTGAAACCAGACATTCCCCACATCCATTTCTTGAAGTTTTTGTAAAAAAAACCTCCTCAATCATGAGGGAATAATGAACAGAATTGACTGTAACTGTCTGACCATTTTCTTCAAAAAACCGTAGTCCAATGATGCCTTCCCTGGACAACACACACCAAACAGTCGTATGTTCTGCATGCAGAGGCTGCTCATGAAGTTCTCGGGGATTCGTGCAACTACAGTATCCCATGTTATACTTATTCATGCAACTGGAAAAATAAAAATGAGCCTTGTCACTGAAGAACAAAATGGTATCATGAGGCATATTGTCAAGAACGTCTTCGCATGCATTTTTTATGAAAAACATCCCAAAAGCATCAAAAATTGCCTAGGAGATAACATAATTGACTGTCTAACCTGCTCGATGTTTTTGGGTGTCCTAACAGTTTTTGAAACTCCAGTTTTTTTTTTTTTCTGCACACCACCAGTTTTTCTGAAGCTGTCCACCCTTAAAAGAATCAATTTCTGATCAGGAACACGACCTGCAGGTGCGGTATTGAATTGATTCCTGAATGCACATTGTGTGGCGATGATTCAACTGCTTGAAAAGTATGCCACTAAGGCGATCGCGCTGTCCTTCCTCGTCCACTGCATGGTTATTACTAAACCTATGTGCCCAAAATGGTTACGTCCTGCTCTTTCAAATGAGTGCCTCTCCACCCTTCTCAGAATAACCATCACTTATAGACACGCGTTTCAAGCAAGGAAGTTTTCCTGCTGCACCCTGTACAGTCACTGACCAAAAAAGTTAAGTGCCCAGGAGCGATGATACTGAAATGTAACTGAACATACTGAATAGCCATGTGACTTTATTTCAATGATTGCAATATCAGATGAAATGGATGTCACAGTTAACAGTACTGGCACACTGCAGGTCACACATCAGTAAGATGTCACACCTGCTTGAACCTTTATACAAGCTTTCATTCAGTGAAGAAGGGAGTTGTATAGCCATTCTATCCAATCCGGCACCATGTCAGCCATTAACTGTTGTATTTGGCCCTTGAGATCTGGCAGATTAGCACTGAGTCTGAGTTGGCATCTGACCCAATCCCACAAGTTTGATTATGGACAGCACAGAGGACTGGGCAGGCCACAATAGGGCCTCTACACGACGCAGGTAGTTAATATATATGTACTGGGTGTGGATAGCCACAGTCCTGTTGAAAGACTGAACCAGAATTCTGTTTCAGGAAGGGTAAGACATGTGTTTGCAGTAAGTCACTGATGTAGCTCTGTACAGTCAGGGTCCCTCTAATTCCCACCAGAGGAGACCTAAGTTATACCCTGTGGCTCCCCACACAATGATCTGTATTAGAGGTGGGCAAAGTGATTCACTAAAAAGAGCAGTTGTTCATTTGATCACTCAATGAAAAGAACTAGTTCTTTTGAATCATTCACTTGCTCAGTAGCTCAGTTTTATTTGAGACCTTATTTTTTTTTTTTAGGTCTCACCCCTCACATTCCAGTTATACCCCCACTCTCCGTTGGAAATACCCCCTTATGTCAACTTCAATAGAAATAGTAGACCTTTTTTTATTTTTTATTTTTTTTTTAGCTCTCCAGTCCACAAAACTGATTCACCTAGAAGAACTACCGTTCACTGTTTAGTGAGCGACTGCTCACTCGCTCTTTTAAATGAATTGCTCTAAAGAACCGATTCACTCGCGAACGACCCATCTCTAATCTGTATGCACCACAACCAACAACCCTCATGAAGTATCGTAATGTGACACCTATCAAACTTCACGAGGTGCTGGTCATGTGACCACGTGGTATCCGCTCTGTCCACTGACCTTCCACGGTGTTATCTGACTGTGGAATGCTCCAGCCACAGCTTGCTCTCACTATTACTCCATATGTGATGCCATAACCAATGCCTTCCTGATGTGCCAGCTCCATTACAACTGAATCATTTATTTACCTATCACCGTTACATATTTCTACCACTTTATGTCCAACATGAGCACTTCTCCTGGGTGCTTAATTTTTGTCAGTGAGCATGTGTTAACATTTGTTTCCAGCTCCATTAGGCCCTACTGAAAGATTTGAGTAGCTCACAGTAGCTGATCATGAACAGTCTTACCAGGGGAAAAGATCAGTAAAATTTTAATGAAAAGAAGCAATCTGAACTCTTAACCTGTAATAAACTTTAAAATTTTAAAATACCTGTGACACTGTTTTAAGATCTCTTTGAATGATAGTCCTTGGTTAAAACTTCTCAGAAGTAAATGGTACCAATAGGAATGCAAGCTCTCAGTTATATTACTTATACTTCGGGTGAAGTTCACATCTCTGCATAGAATTGAAAACTGGTGTTCACTGACCACTTGTTTTATCAGCTAAAAGTGAGCTGCATCTGTCACTCAGCAACTCTCATGCCAGATAACATTAGACATTGATTACATAAGGTATCACAATGATCGAGAATAATTATTAAATTGACTAACATTAATTTTTAAATGTTTCTGCTACTAGATGGGATGGAAAAGTGAATTACAGGTGTAAATAGCACATTTCACAGGTTATGCCTGAGGATAAACTAGTAGCAGCTGTTTAACACTAGGAAATAATGGATTATCTTGCCTTGCAAGGAACTGTACCATTTCAATTGTTGCACTCAAAAGAACGTTATAAGCTTTGAAGCTTCAAAGAAGATGAACTGGTCAAGATAACTAATGAGTGTATGAAACAAGTCTCAAGCCATGGTATCGGGAGTGACAATTGTAATGAACAAGTAAATTCTCAAGAGCCCTCTAACTGCTTCTAACTGATTTGCTGTCTTAATTACAGGTTCATAAAGAACAATTTTTTTTACAAACAAACATTCTTCACATATTCAGCTGCCTTCAATGTACATTCTTCCTCAGTGCTAGAAAATACGCCATCCAACAACAGGCATCTTTCAAAATAAAAATGCTTATACAAATAACCAAAAATATACAGCACCAACAAATAAAAATTAAACACATTAAAGATATTTATATATTTATACAAATTAAACATAATTTCTTAATATGTGTATCAAGAGCTGAAATTCAAAAAATCTTACTAGGAAAAGATTCTTTTCCCTGAAGAATCAATTTAAACAACTTACGTTTTTAACTGGAACCTCCGGCACACATGTAACTTTTCTTGGTTCATACTCTTGGAATATTCGCATACATTCTTTTGTTACGTCATCTTCCTCTGAACTGCTGGCATAAAACTGGCCATCATCAAAAGCTTCATTTACATTGGGACTAGAATCTTGATAAGCAGCTTCTTCATGAATAGATTGTCCTAAAACATTGAATGAATTACTACAGTTTAAATACAACACTGCTGTTTGTATACAAAGATGGGACAAGTTAGTCAATTTTGATCACAGTTCTAATATAAATTGTTGAATCAACTCAGGAAACTTACATTAAAAAAAAATAATTAGCCAGTAAATGTAAATATACTTAATCTTCTATTGTTCTGTGTTAGGACCGAAACTGATATTGGGGTTGGTATCAGCTTCAGCACCTAAACTCAAAGTCATCCAAAAGTTGTCAAAGTTTGTAAAAAGTTCTATAACCGGGTTAAACCATGTGGAATGCTAACTGTAATAATTACTGCGGTCACCACTTACAGATTAACCTCCTGTAAGAAAGGTGCTAATGTAGAAATGAAAGTCTGAATCCGGATAGCTGAAATATATTATTGAAAATTTTCACATAAGTTACAAAAGTCACAGTTAGCAATGGCAATCGGAGAAAAATCATCAGCCGAAGATTACAAATCATGAAACAGAACAGACCGCATCACCCCAAATGAAGTTGAAATCGGTTACAAACACATGTCTAAAACTGTTAGTCGGTTATGGTGGTCATGCCGAATTTAGAAAATGGCGCCGGTCGGCCATCATGCCATCACGCCTAACTTCCTTTGATCACTGCGCGCCTATAGCCGGTCTCCTCATACTGGAGAGCACACCAAGTACGTGTGTTCTCATCAAAGCAATCTGCTGGACTCCGCTGGACTGTCCACCCCCTCCCTCACACGAGCTTATATAGGAGTAGGTCAAGGACGCTACACTCCGGCAGTGTTCTGCCGCGGTCTAAAATATTCCCTCACATTTATTTTTACAACTTCCTTCACAGGTGCTCAATTTAAAATCTAAAATGTTTATGAGTCATGGGAATTTATGGGTGTCCTGTTGAATGGCAAAATTTTAATTTATTTATAACTTTTATTTTTAACATGACGTCACTGCGAAATTTAAACTTTCCCTTGATTGCGACATATTCAGAAATTTTTAGGAATTTACAAACGGCATAAGTTACAAACATGAAACTATGACCAAAGTGTTGTCCCTGATTTTAACCGCTCAAAAGTGTAAATTTTATTTAAATCGGTTAGGAACTGACTGAGTTATTACTATCAACAGAGATTTCACACTTCCGCCATCTTTTTTAAAATGTATATTTCCATGTATAACTCTGAAGGTATGTGATCTATCAAACCGGAAAAATTACTAAAGTGTAGCCTGTATTAAAATAGTGTTTTAAAAGTTGTCCCATCTTCGTGGGTGTTATATCTTGGACACAATAAAAATATTCTGTTCTGACCATGTGAGCTGTTGTCGTGTGGTTTTGAAAATTCGCTAGCATCTGTTCTATTGCATTAAATGACGTGAAATTTAAGTATATGAAACTAGAAGAGTGGGTCTTTAAGGCAAACTACTTTTTATCTCGAAATCTTGGTAGGCTTTTGAATAAGAAAATGGTAAAGTTGAGTGACCTATTTTGTGTGTTTAAATAACCATTTAAGCTATTAAAACGGTTGGAAACTACGAGATTTAGATGAATTTAATTCTCTTTCGGACTGTTTTAATTTATTATTCACTTTATGTCGTGTGACAGTGTTTAAAATTAGTGAAAAAGCGTATTTTGTGTACGGTGCCTCTGGCGAGTCATTTCAAAATTGGATTAACAAACAGCAGGTTATTAAAATGTCTTTTAATGGTTATAGAAAATTAATTACGTGTATTTACTAGCTTTTACCTGTTCTTATCGCTTTCAAAATGGTTTAACAGTATTGGAATTAATGCTGAAACGTTTGATTATTCACGTCTGTTTACCGGCTTCCTAGTTCTACTGATTTTTCGTATTTCTCCGGGTTTAAACTACTTGGAACCTATTAAAACTGAAAGGGACGATTATTTACTGCATTTTTGTCTACTTTTTAACTCCTGAAATTACTTAAAAGGTCTAAGATCGTTTATGGAAACTGCTTATGCAAATGAGTTATCAACTTCCCTCAAAACTACTTCATGTTATTATTAAGTGGTTAGAAACTATTAGAAACTTATCAGTTATTCTTTTAAACTGTCTCAGGCATTATTACATTTACTTTTGGAGCTTTTAAATGGTCGGATTAGATCACAATCTGTTATTGTTATCCTGCTTCAGTCTGCTATCCAGCAATCGTATTTATTTCTTTAAAATCTCTTCGGAACTATATTTTATTGTGAAGTTACTGTTATTGTAGTTTTAAGCCTGGCTTTTATTAGCTTCTCACAGTCTTTACTGTATTAAAATCTCTTCAGAAATACCAAATCTGCTATATGGCAAAATTTCAGGGTTGGATTTGCTTTATAATGAAATTATTTATTTCCCTTTGGAATAATGTTTAGTAGTTATGATAAAAGGTTTGCTTAGGCACTATATTTACTGTTATTTAACCTTTACTTCCTTAAAAATCTGTTTAGAATATCTCCCTAACCAATATTAGGGTCTAACAGTGAAAGTTTACTTTTATTTGGAATAACCTATTTCCTGCTGTAATATCATTTTTAATGCAATTTATGGTTTATTTACGTTTGCTATGTGCTGTTTATTTACTTTTCTGTACTCAAAGTGTTGTTATCTCGATTTTAACTATGGTATCGTGTACCGACGTGAACCTCAAACTTTGTCGGATTTTAACGGAATCTCGAAAATAGAGCGAAGGGTAGCTTACATCTGAAAGCAAAAAAGACTTACCTTAACTATAAGTTTGTTTAACAGAGAACTGCTTAATTCTGACCATCATTCACCATATTTCTTTACCCTTCCCTTCTTTTTTTCTGGTGCATATATAAGTGTAAATTAGAAAAATTCATGAAACTGGACAATAGGAAAAAGATGAAACATAATAGTGAATATCACCCTTAACATGGCTAGAACTCTACAATCCACCATAATTAAGGCAGTACTTGAGACATTCTGTGTGAATTAACAGTGCACTTATTACTACAATAAGGATGATTTGCAAAACTAATATAATGCAATGAGTATACGCTGCATAAACTAGCAATACTTAACATTTTCAGTATGCACAGTAAAAGCTAAAATGTGGAACAAATAATAACAACAGAACAAAATAAAAATCTCTAATTTCTGCATGAACTTAGTCTGATTTTTAAAACTTATACTATTCCCCTTAAACCTAGTTACTATAGTCATATGGTGGTGAATCAAAAAGCAAGTTACACTTCCAAGTTAAAGGCATTTACAAAACCACAGGCAACACGGCTAGGACAACATACAATTTAGGTTCACTATTCCCCATTGTCCCCAAGAGACCATAAACATATCACGGAATGGTCAACAAACTTTTCGATTCTGTTTCGCATAAAAAACACCTCCAACGCAATGCAACTACCTGGAGACAGCTGCTTTCACCTCCTCATCAATTCAGAATCATCGTCCTCCAAGATCCTTTTCCTGCTTACCGAACACACGATGATCGCATGGCACTAAGTCTGGACCGTATGGAGGATGTTGCCATACCTTCCACTTGAATCACTGCAACAGTTTGGAAGTTTGGTGGGCCGTGTGAGGTGTTGCGTTATCATCCAACAAAATCAAACTGGCAAATCAATTTTCCCCACCACTTTTCTTTAATTGCCTTACATAACAGGTTCAACATTTGACAATACGAAACAGAGTTGATTGTTGTGCCTTTCGGCATAAATTCCATGTGCACCACACCCTCCATGCCAAAGAACACTGTTGCCACTACTTTTCCTGCTGAAGGTTGGACCTGGGCCTTCTTTCTGTTCTCTTTGCTTCGGGGGTGAAGTGGTGGAGCCACATTTCATACCCTGTGATAATTCGCCACAGAAACTCATTGCCCTCCACAGAATACCATTGCAAAAATGCCAGTGACGATTGGAAACATTGTTCCTTGTGAACTTTGGTGAGCAGACGTGGGAACCGTCTTTGACCTAGTTTATAAAATCCAAGGTGTTGGTGAACAATGGAGAACACACCGCCACATCAAATGTTCAGCATGGCAATTTCCTGCAGCGTTATGCACTGATTCTACTATAATTTACACACTGATACTCTTCTGTAGCATTACCAAAATCATGGAAGTACTTGAGTTTAAAAATAAATGCCTGTGTCTGTTAACTTAAGACAAACAATTTTGTTGAAGGAATATTTTAAATCATACAACAACAATTTCACCTTTTATCTTGCAATCATAAACAGAAAACAACACTATTAACTGTAAAATTTTCTTAGACAGATAATCAATAAAATATCAAACATAATAATCATAACATAAATTTCCAACAATTCATACCATAATAAAAGTACAAAAATGTTATACACCTTTAATGTTAACCATGAAGATTGCCTGTACCTACTTGTTTATGTGATTTACATGGAGAGACATAAAGAAAGTAAATAATTAAATAATTGCTTTGCATAAGAGAAATACAAAGTGTGGTAGTTGCGAATGATGTCTATACTATGGAATGTAACACTGATATACTACAAACTTTTCTTACTGTATCAGAAATAGAGAAATTAATGAAATGACTACTAAAAGTAACTTGAGTTACATTTGAGGATATTTCAATACAGCTCAGTTTTTTTTTTTTTACATGTGGCTTTACGCCTTGTCGATGTCAAGGTCATTACAGGTGGGATGGGACTGGGAACAAGGAACTGGAAGGAATTCAGCCATGGCCTTTTTGAAGGAAGCATCCCAGCATTCACCTGGAGTGATTTGGGGAAACGATGGAAAACCCAAATCTGGATGCCCGGAGGAGGATTAAAACCTATGTCCTCCTAAATGTGAGGCCAGAGTGTTAATCGCTCACCCACCACGCTCGGTAATACAGCTCAGATTTTCAGGTGAAAAGTGTTAGCATATGTTCCCAAGCAAGCATGAAATACAGTTGTGTGATGATTAAGTCCAGTATAAAAGCAAACTGATAGTGTTTCTTGTAGTAACAGTACAAACTGCATCTAATGATAACTTAACAGCTGTAATAATTCTTCCAAGTCTAACTGCTATTAAATAACAAAAAGATCTGAAAAATAATACACAGTTGGACAGCAGAATTTACCATCCCTATCACAGATGTCAGCATCATTGAACAAATCAGCAAAAATACAACACTGCACTAGTTTAAATACACATCCCCCAACCCCTATTTTCCGCAGCCCATAAATGGAGAACCGTACCTGTCTCACAGCATTCCACTATTACCATTTTTCTAATTCTATGCTATTAGGTTGCCATCAATGGCAACAGATAGTTACTTTATCAGACTTAATTTAATTTTAGTTAACACAACTTTTGTTTCCCTACAAAATAATAATTTTCATTCGAAGCCAATAAAGTGGATTCATTTGTCTGGGGCCATTTAAAAAAAAAAAAAAAAAAAAAAAAAAAAAAAAAAAAAAATGGACAATAGAACTACATATTTCAATTGGAATAAACTATATACTTACCACTACTTTTAGTAGTTCCTGTATTTTTTGTAATATCCTTCTTTTTTATTTCCATACTAGTCCTTGAACTCTTGACACTTGATTGGTGTGAAGAGATCCTTCCTTTCTGACTAACTGCTGGTTTGGAATTTCCTGAATGACACTTGCCCTTGGAATGCTCACTAGAAGAGTCTGACCTACTGACACTTTTTTCTTTGTGATCTGTGACCTCCCGATTAGTCCTATGTTTTTCAGTTTTGGTTTTATGGCTTGATGAACTACTATTGCTTTTAAGTTTTTCTGCCCCCTGTGCACTACTTTTAGAATTAGATCGGCTGTGATGATGTTTCTTTTGATGTGTAGATCTTTCTCTGCTGTGACTCCTTCGTTTATGTTCCTTTTTGATTTCTCCACCACTAGCCTCTGAAGAAGTTTTGTCTCCTGCACTTTTTTGACTTTCTATTACTTCCCTGCCCTCAGAAGACTTTTTAACAGTTGTCTCTTTAAGGTGAATTTCTTTTCTAATGCCCTTTTCTCTGCTTATTTCGTTTGACTTTTTACTATTACTGCTTTTTTTATCACTTTCGCTGCATCTAGTTTCACCTCCATGACTTTTCTTTGACTTGTCCACATTTCTTTTATCATTGCAATTGTTTCTGTTAGCAGAATCTTTCAATTTACTATTTAAAGATCTTTTTGAAGAACTTTTGCTCAACTTCTCCTTAAATTTTTCTGCTTCCAGGGTCTCATGTTTACTTTTAGTTGGTAAAGATAAACTTGATTCCTTTTTACTATCTATTCTATCATAATCATCAGTCCCATCCACTGGTTTTGAAACATCACTCCCCTCATCCTTATTCTTGTCTGCATCTTCATTAATTCTAATTTCATCAAGTTCATCTTTCAAATCATTATCCAAAATTTCTTCTAATAAACTAAGTTCTTCAGCAAAAACATCCAGGTTTACATCTGCAGCGAGGTCAACCAATTCCTTCTTACTTGTAGGATGATATTCACTGGCATTTTGGTAAGAAGCTTTTGGCGTATATTCTGGTTCTGAGTGACTGACAGTGCTAGGTTTATATGAGGAACTAACTGAGCTACTATTTGTCTGAGGTACATAAGATGGCTCAGGTACTGCAATATCACTAGGTTTGTACTGAAATTTGGTATTAGAGGCACTGCCAGTTGGTATGTAAGTATCACATCTTGTTGGTTCTTCTGTTGTTGAATCATACAAACCTGATTCTTTTTCCCAGTTTTTCCTTGAACCTTTCTCTGCAGCTGCAATTTCATGACTTGTTTCAAACTCATCACTACTAAACTTTGCCTCCGTATCATCGGCTGGAGAAGAACTTGAAGATGATACTGGAGTGCCGGATACTGATGCGACCTCTTGTCTCAATTCTAAATGTCTTTTTAATTCCTGTCTTGGTCTTTTTGGTAGGTAAGATTCTGTAGCGCTACGTTTTTGAATTACTTTTGTTGGCTTTACCAGTGAAGGTGAATACGGAATTGGAATATGCCTTTTCCTTAATTCTGATATTGGAGTTGGTTTATATGAAACCTGTGTTGATGGTACATATGTCTTTATGGGAGGCGGTTCAGGTTCTAGAGCTGGAATTAGTCCCTCAACTATTTTATCAACAGCTATCTGGGAAACACCTTCATATTGTCCTGCAGAACTAATAGATAAGGCACTGGGGTTTATATCTGCATTTTGTAAAACCTTTTTCACAGCTGCTGAAACTAATTTTTGCAGTATGTCTTCATTGTCTGAAGTCTCTGTTCCAGCAACAGCTGAATTGCTTTCCTGTGAATCTGAAAAAATTAGAATGAAAAAAAGTGTGTTAGGCATATCAGCAGCTATCTACATAAAACATGTTTGTCATAAAAAAACTTATTCTTAATATTAATTACAAGGACTAAAATTCAGAGAATCCCTACTAAATACATATTCACAAATAACATGTCAGTTTTTAAGTTAGAGGTATGAAAACAAATGTGTAACAAACTGAATGCCTTTATAACAACTGTTCTTTACTATATAAACAGTATACCATTGAATGACAAGGTTCAATTCATAAGTTTCTGTCGGAAACTAGTATTTTTAGATATCCATCTTAGACAATTTCATGTTCATAACTATAGTGTACATAATGAGCCATATGTAATTGTTAAATGACACGTTAACAAAATGAAAAATTCTTTCAAGCTTATGAACTGGTTATTATTCCATTCACATTAATGAAACAACCTTAATAAACAATTCTTGCTGGTTAAATGCATAAGCATCCTGATGGTTATTTACAATAATAACCTACTCTGGAAAGCATCTACACCTTATTTTTTTTTTTTTTTTTTTCTTATGGCATTGTGGCTCATCGACGTTGTAACGTTTTCTCTGTTACTTATATATTAAATTCAATTTACTGTTAATTTAAAATTGCGAAAATTTACTCAAATATTGATTTTTGTCTTTTGTATGGGATAAAACTACCTGGTAATAATTTTACAAGCAATTTATATTTATTAAAAAGAAAGGAAACACTGTGAGTTATAAAAATCTAATTACAATAACAGAACATTTCTTCCGGCATGGCTAATAATTAAACTTCGAGCGCTGTCCTTATTGTTAAAAAAAAAAAAAAAAAATCCAAACTTGTTAAAAATATATAATGCGGAGACACTTGAAACTCTCTCAAGGCGCTTCGGGTATTCCAGAGGTCAAATGTGGATACACATACTGCTGCAATTAATTTTACATTACCATGTAGATGTTGTATTCACGACACAGGTTGAAAATGATGGCTTCGTTGCACTTAGGTGGGCTCATATTCACTGCTCACAAAAAAAAAGAAGAAACAACACCAACTGATTCACCACTTCGAATTCTGATGAACCCAGGTCACAACATGGCTTCCTTCCTATCCACCAGCAGCAGACCGTCCCTCTCGTCTTCCCTTGCACTCACGTGTCGAGGATCTTTTTCGCGGCAGAAAACCGCTCAGCCAATCCGATTCCTCCAGCCGATCCGCGTCCGCGCTGTTGGTGGTGGCAAAGCATGTAACCAAAATTGCCGTCTAAGTATGTGCCCAATAGATGGCAGAAACTGTCATTTCAGTCACCCTCTGAATCGTCCGTGATCGCCCTCTGCTATGTCCAACAACCCAGGTGCACATATCTGGAAGTGTGCCACATGTAGTGTATATTCCATAACACTACAACGTTGAGGTAGGGAGAAGGAACAGGAAGGAATTTGGCCATGGTCTTTTGAAGGAAGCATCCCAGCATTCACCTGGAGTGATTTGGGGAAACCATGAAAACCCAAATCTGGATGCCTGGACAGGGATTCGAACCGGCATTCCCCCGAATGCCAGGCCAGAGCGTTAACCTCTCACCCACTACTCTCCGTAGGAGAGAAGTCATTAAAATTATAAGAAAGAATTATGAAGAGCGTATGATTCAAAATATGTGATTGTGTTTACGCTGTTTGAATATTTCTAGTTACATATAGCAATAATGCTTAAAATCCCTTTTTTTTCATAAACTAAAATGGCATGACTTCAGTGGAAACTGATAAATACCAAAACACTTGTGAAACATTTACCCACTGACAATTTAGAGAGGCCAATACTTTTAGGTTATATTATTATGAATATTAAAGAGTTCAACAAATATTTAATGCTGGATTCATGACATTATGGTTACATTATTTGAAGAATTCCACTTTTGCAGTTCATCCAGCACATCCTTTCCCCTGAGGCTGTAATTATTTTGAAAGCAAGGTTCCATTTACTACTGGCCTACTAGGCCTGTAATGGTTTGTGTTGCTATATGCTGTGAGATGTGTAGTATGTGATAAGTCTCTCAGGTAACTAGCCAAGTGAGTCCATTGATGAAACATTACACTTTGGCAGTCATAGTCTCTGCCACCAATGTGCAAAGTTTTTTCCAATGGCCTGATGGTGCAGAATATATCCTCCCGATAGAGGTTAAATATGTAAGAATGCAGGTTTTCTCGGTGTTTAATATAGATAAAATTCTCTCGGACTTGAAAATGGCAGTGTAGACTGCTAAAAATGATGCTGTGTTTCAACAATGGACTCATTTGGTTAGTTTCCTGAGAGAATCTTATCTATATAAAATGTTGAGAAAATCTCCTGTCTTACTAGTGTGTTTTTGTTTGAAAAATGTGTAGTTTATAATGCGGAAATTGGGGACTGTACCAGTGTTTGCCTAGGTCATTGCAGGAAACTGCCTAAAAACTGCAATCAGGACAAGTACATGGGATCCAGGATTTGAACCTACCTCCCCAATCCATTGTAATGATGCCTTAACATGTGCAGACACACTGACGGGTTATGGTTATGTACAATGAAATTAAAATTAAATCACTTGGCTGAGTTAAACAAAGAAAAAGCATTTTGCAAGGTTGCATAAAAATAACAGTGCATGTGAAAAGAGTGAGCAGTAAAACTAGTAATTTTCAGGTAATAGTATTTCTTGTAAGTACATTTATACTTTAAAATGTTACAAGCCTCTTTACAATATTTACAGATTACAGTTTACTGGCCATATTAGCATTACTTTGGGTGCAGTTGACTTCTACTCAATGTTTACTAGCTATTTTATAAATTTCAATATTTCATGCTTGATTATGAAGGATATGTAATTAATTCATTATTAATGGTGGTTTGCATGATACTATAATAACACTTCCTGCCACCTCTCCTTTACATGTCACACCATTTTTAATTGATGTGACCATGATAACTTAATGATTCCTTTCACAAGGTGTCACCCACTGCTTGCCAAAGGAGGACAAAGGATTAGGGAGTTGTAGAGGCCATCTGCTTCCCTTGAGAAGGGAAAGGACCCTAATGGTGGATAAGTCAGAAATGTACGACAGCTTTGGGATGGATGCAGAAGTTAACATGAAATAACCACATTAAAGATCCAAAGGTACATTTTATGTATGAAGCATAGCTTAAGTCCTGGAAATGATAGGTGAGGAAAATAGTACTGTCAAGTCTCCAGAACATCTGGTGGTCTAAGCATTGTCATAGGCTAGCTGCAATCCATCATAGCCGAAGGTATTAAGAACATAAGACGATGAACAAATAATGGCAGACAATCGTTAATGTGCTCAGAAAAGAGTTTGGGTGAGCAGTTTGGTTTAAAGTATGGTAGAAATATTTGGAATTAGTTTTCATTACATTAAACTGCAATATTTGGATTTAGAGTTTAACATGGGATGGATGAGAAAGTTTTGGCAATATTAAATAAAGAAAATTTATTTTCCCATGGGATGTTGTTAGTCCCCCATCAGGTACCTCACCAGGTGGCAGATACGGGTGGTACCAGGGAAATGAAATAACATGGCAGACCGAAACTAGAACTACTGTAGTATTTAACCTGGAGCGGGTGGCTACAACCAGCATCTGTATCCCATGATAGGGGTAGCTGAATTATATGCTAGCAGTAGCCCTAAAATGCTAGGCGTAAGACTCAGTGACAAGTTGTCCAAGATTTAAATATCATATGATGATGGATCAAGTAAACATTAAGGTAACTGCCAGGCATCCCTGCTGTAAGTGACGCGCATCAGTATCTCCCAACTGGTGTAAGAAATGGGCTACGGCTACCAGGATGATGTGGGCTGAAGAGGAGAGTCGAACAGATCACAATGGATACCATTAAGATCGGTACTCACAAGAGCCGAAGCCGAGAACTCGCTGATGCATTGAATACCCAGTGAAGAGATATTACCTGCACCTAAGAAACCAAGAGACTGGCTCAAAATCCAACTATATTGGTGACAGATACAAATTGTTCTATCACAGATAGACCACAGACAGGAACAGAATAGCTATTGCTGTGAGGTCAAAGTTCCAAGACCCTTTCACTGAGGTGAACTGTCCTTTCTCACCAATTGATGTCAATCAGGATCATTTGTGGTACCAACAACTTACACATAGTTTCCTGCTATGACTCTCAAACTTGATGCTCAGATGATCTAAAGGAAGAATTCTGCAATAACCTTTAAACCTACCTGCAGTCTGTTGAAGAAAACGAACTCCTCTTAATTGGCGGTGACCTGAATGGACAAGCTGGAAGGAATAGAAATGGTTTAGATTTTGTACATGGTGGGCAAGGGCTTTGGAGAACGGAATAAGGATGGGAACAGAATCCTGGAATGTGCCGAGTCATTGGACTTAGCTGTGGTTAATAACTTTGCCAGAAAACGTCCATCACACCTCACTACCTTTAGCATTGGTGGAAGAAATACAGAGATTGATTATAGGTAGTTTGAAGGGCTGACCTTAAATTTATATCCAATGCAAAATGTATCGGACAACATCATGCCTAACATCAACTGCTACTCCTCAGTTCAGGAATTCTACAAGAAAAAAACCTTAAGTCTCCATCAGAATGAATCAAATGGTGGAAATTAAAAGCAGCATAATATCCAGCTGAAAACATCTGCAATTCTTACTAGATATGGCCAGAATATGGACACCATACTACAAAGTCTGGACACCAGTCATCAACACATATTAAGACCTATGCCACCAAGATCATAAGTACAACCAAACTTGGATGTTGTTTCATCAGCAAAGAAGCGTAGTAGTGGAGTGATCAGGTATATGATGCCAACAAGTCAAAGAAATTAGCCTACAAGATCTGGCTCAAATCGGAACTTGACTCCGATTGGCGGGAATACAGATGACTGAAGTCAGTTGCTAAGCAGAGAAAATGGCAAGGCAAAACAAAACCATTATAGGAACATGTACAATGAGCTAAATACCCCAGAAGGAGCAAAAAAAGAAGTCTACCATCTGGCAAAGAGTCATCACCATTCCACTCAGACTGTTGGGCATGTTATGACCATTAAGGATGAGAACCAGAAACTTCTAAAGAAACTTACTGACATCCTCAGCTGATCGAAACAATGCTTCAAAAACATCAGCAACAAAGAATTTTCACATCCCGCAAAGTAGAGACTGCCATGAAGAAAATGAAAAATTGAAAGGCAACTGGATCAGATGATATCCAGTCAGAGGTATGGAAGATGCTTGGATCACAGGCATCTCAGTTCCTGGCAGATCTCTAACAAGGTCATAGACCAAGATGAAGATCCTTATACTTGGCTCACTAGCATTACAATAGCCTTTGGAACGGAAAGGGTGCTAGACTGCTTTAACTATACGCCACTGTGCTTACTTTGGCACACGATGAAGATTTTTGAACGCATTGTGGATGCACACCTTCAGATCATTGTTAAGATTGTCCCAAATCAACGTGGTTTTGTGAAAGGCACAGAAACGCTAGATGCAATTCATGCCACACATCTTTTGATGGAAAGGCACCTTGAAAAGAGAAAATCATTCCATATAGATTTTTTGGATCTTGAAAAGGCCTTCAATAGGGTAACTTGTGATCTAATCTGGTACACATAGAGGCAGCATGGGTTACCAGAAGTATATATTAAATGGATCCAGTTTCTATATTGGAACGTCACCAGTTACGGTCGCTGTGCTGCGGGAAATTCCGCAAATTTTTCTGAAGAGTTGGTGTTCATCAAGGAACGGTTTTGTCCCCACTCCTATTCTAATCATCCTCTGTCTCAACACCACTGTTGCAGAGCTACTCACTCCACATTCCTGGACACTGCTCTATGCTGACACTGTCATGGTTGCCTGCGAGTCTTGTCAGGAATTGAAACACCAAAACTGAATGTATGGAAGACTGAGTACATGGGGTGTGGAGTTCCAAGTAATGGGTTTGTAAACACAGATGGCATTCAAATACCCAGGAACACTAATCTGTTTGGATGAGTAGACACTTCCCGATGTCCGAAACAGAGTCAACACAGCCTGGATGAAGTGGCATCAGGTCACAGGAGTCTTTTTTAACCAGAAGGAGCACTATATCTTATTTCGAAGATTTACAAAACCATCGCTCGACCAGTGGCACTGTATGGAATGGATGGTCGGCCAGCCACAAAGAGGCATGCACAACAGCTGCATGTCATGGAAATGAAGAAAATTCGCTGGCCATGAGGAGTTACTAGATTGGACAACATCAGGAATGAGAACATTTGAGTGGCATTTAGTGTGGCTCCAATCCCTGAGGAAATGTGAGAGGATCATCTGCAATGGTATAGCCATTTACGGTGCAGTAATAACTCTTCACTTGCCAGAACTGCATTTGATGTAAGTCTTGAGGGCAGAGGATCACGAGGTTGACCCAGAAGTGCAGGCTGGACACCTTCTGGGAGGACATGTGACAAGTGAATGCCTTGCCCAAGGATGCACGAGTTTGGCTAAAATGGAAGAAGTGGTCCAGTCAAATCCATGAGTAATAATCTACTATTATATAATTTCACTGGGGCTGCCACCACCCGTAGTAATCTCGAATGCTATTATTCTGTCACACTGTGACATCGTATGCCTGGCTTTTGTATCCAGAGCAACGACAGCCAGAGGTGTTACTACAAATTTGAGGATATAAATGTTACTTAATAACAATTCCATTTAGATAAGTAACTGCCATGACACTAAAAGAAAAGTATGTATTTCATTTAAATTAACATACTGATTATGAGTTGCTTTGTGTTTGGTATAGTTATAGAAGATGAGGCAGTGTTCAGCAACCGAGCGTGGTGGGTGAACGGTTAACGTTCTGGCCTCGCATTCGGGAGGACATGGGTTCGAATCCCCGTCCGGGCATCCAGATTTGGGTTTTCCATGGTTTCCCCAAATCACTCCAGGTGAATGCCGGGATGCTTCCTTTTATGTTCTTTGGTGTATTTCTTTCTTGCAATTTTTATCTATTTATCAAACTAATAGAGAGGTTAGTAGTATTAGTTTTAATCATGGTCCAGGCCACATACATGAAACTATTCTAGATCCATGACCATACCCAAAACATGGCCCTGGGCTTACTCTAGTAACATATAAAATAACTATTACATACCAGTAATAAGGTAAAATTTTGAAAAACCATACTCCAATTCAAAAAGCTCTATTGGAATTTTGAAAGATAGCTGTAGCAAAAACAAGCTTAATTTTTTTTTGCCAAAAATTGCACTCTATATGCCCACAAGTAATGTTTCCTTCATCAGGGTGTGAGTTACCACAATCAGCTCTTCAAGTAATAACTCAAAAATTTATAAATTGTAGAACCCTATGACAGCTGGAACCCCCTTTCCTCCCCCCTTTCACTGTCTCTCCAAACATACCACAAACCCATTTCCTGAGATGAAAAACCCTACTGTTACAGAAGAAAAGTTTTTTGATCAAATGGGCAGTAGGCATGGTGGGTTTCAAAATAAATACCTTTCCTTTGATACTTTAGATGATTTTGCATAAAATGCTACCACTGCCTGAATCACAGCCTTTAATAAAATAAATGTCATAATTTCTTCTTACAGTAAAAACTTGATTTCATCATGGATTAGGAAAAAAAGAAACAAAAAGCAAAAAAGTGCCAGAATAATGATCAGAGATTAAGACAAGATAATTTTCTGGATAGTATGAATGACCAGTTGAATAGGAAGTAGTATATGTTCAGCTTTTCTTCATATAGCTGTAAAAAATTTGTCCATCAGGTTTACAAATGAAACAATTTAATTTAATTGCAATGGAGCACAGGCTCCGGTGGCAATTTCCCTACACACCATCTTTCCCCTATCCTGCACCACCTACATTTGCCTCTACAAATTTTATCTTTAAATTCTTTCAAAGTTTTCGGTAAATTATTCATCATTTCTCTTGGTAACTCATTCCAATCCTGACACCCTTACCTAAAAAAGAGAATCTTCCCACACCCTTGTGCCTGAAATCGAGTGCCAGCTTGTGGTCATAGTCATCTTTTCCCTTCCATGCACTACTTTTCATACCTATTGCAATATCTTTCCATGCCTCATCGCCAGTATATGCCCTGTACACTCCCATGACCCTCCTCATCCTCCTCCTGTCTTGCAATGAATCCCATTCCAGCTCCTTTATCATATCCGTCACTGATTGCATTCTGCGATAATTTCCAGAAACAAATCTAGCAGCCCTTCTTTGCACCCTCTCCAACTCCTGTATTTGATACGTAAAATGAGGGTCCCATACTACACTACCATATTCGAGCAATGGTCTGACCAAAGTTTTGTAACCCAATTCCTTTACTTCTCTCGTACATCCCCTCATCACTCTCTCCAACAAGTGCAGAACTTTGAAACCTTTTCCTACCACCTGTCCAATGTGTCCTGCCAGTTAAGCTTGTTATCAAATGTAATGCCAAGATATTTACATTTCAAGTCTTCAGCAAGCAATTCTTTCCCCACCTTATATTCATAATTAACCTTTGTTTTTTATTTGTGTATCTAATAAGCTGACTCTTCTTTGCATTTATCTTCATCCCATGTTTACCAACCCAACTAGATATCCTGTCCAGATCACCCTGCAACTGTTTACAGTCCTCTATCGTTTTGATTCTTTTAATACAGCATTATGTTTTTTTTTTTTTTTTTTTTTTTTTTTTTTTTTTTTTTTTTTTTTTTTTGTAACAGTTTAACGTCCCTTTTTAACAACGTGGTCTTTAGAGACGGGAAAGGATGGGGGCAAGGAATGGGAAGGAATTCGGCCATGGCCTTTTTGAAGGAAGCATCCCGGCATTCGCCTGGAGTGATTTGGGGAAACCATGGAAAACCCAAATCTGGATGCCCGGACGGGGATTCGAACCACCGTCCTCCCGAATGCGAGGCCAGAACGCTATAGCATTATGTCATCTGCAAACAATCTAATTTCAGATAGTAAACAATCAACACAATTATTCATTAGAATAATGAATAGCAATGGTCCCAATACGCTACCCTGCGGCACTCCCATTTTTACTTCCACTTCCTTTGATACCGCATTTCCACCCTAACTTTCTGTTTTCTACCTTTTAAAAATTCTTCTACCCAGCAAATCACTTTCTCATCCACTCCAATAGTTTTTACCTTATTTACTACCATTTTGTGGCTTACTCTGTCAAACGCCTTTGAACAGATCTAGGTGCTACACTATCAATTTGGCCTCCCTTGTCCATTTCATCTGAAATATCTTGCATATATCCCACCAACTGAGATTCGCATGAATATCCTTGCCTGAACCCATGTTGCCTCTTGAAAACCACTTACGTTCCTCACATATATTTCTGATGTGGTTGCATATCATTCTTCCATTAATTTACCCTACCACTGATGTCAAACTGATTGGCCTGTAATTCTCGACGCTATTTCTCACCCTCCTTATGTACCGGTACTACTATGCACTTTTCCAGTCCTGTGGTAAGCAGCAAGTGATCAGACTCAATTTAAATAATATTTCAAGATAAGGATACAATGTCACATCCGGACTATCTTTAAGATATCTGTAGTAATATTATCTGCACCAGTCCCCTTTAGTTTTTTCAGCTTTCTTATTTCCTTCATGATTTCTTCAGGATGGCATTTCAAATTTTTTACTATCGTCATTTCTAATTGTGTTGTTAAGCTCGTTCTCCGAATTAGACCTTCCCGTTTCTGATTCATTGTCCCTAATGCTTTCACTGAAACCAGTTACTTAAAATCTCTGCCTTTTTCAAATCGTCAGTAACTATCTTCTCCATCCTTATCTATAGTGTCTCTACACCCTCCCTTCCCCTCAGTTTCCTGATATAGCCATAGAAAATTTCTAGATGCATCAGTCAAGTGGTCCTCCTGCACTGACAATACTCTTCATAAAACCATCTTTAGCCATTTCTTTGCTGTTATTAAGTCCTTGTTTAGTTGTTTTCAAAATATACCCTACTACCCTGCTGTCCTCTTAACTCTGTTATGTTCTCTTTCGTACCAACCTCTTTAACCTCCTCACTTCCCTATTATAGTACATAGGTTCTCTACTTCTCTTTATTTTCTGCTTTGGAATGAATTTTTCTTCCCCCTTTCTTATTATCTCCTTGAACTCTTCCCACCTTGACTCTAACTGTACTTGTGCCTTCCTTCCATTTGCTGAAACGTTCTCTGAAATATCTCTTCAAATTTGAAATCTGTGCCTTTTTATAATTGTACCTATTCCCCTTCAGTTTTGGCTGCTGGTTCACTGAATCCTCTAATATCCATCAGAACTGCGTCATGATCACTTATTCCTTCCGTTACTTGACACCCCATGAGGTTATCATCGGGCTTTATTAGGAATATATCCAAAATATTTTGCCCCCTAGTATTTTGCTCTACCACTTGTGTAAATCCTCCTTCTCTTATTAAGGTATTGCAAATCTTTGTTCCCGTGTGTTATTAATCTATTTCCTTCCCAGTTTACACCTGGTAAATTTAAATCCCCACCAATAATGACCATTCTATTCTCACCTCTGAAATCTGAGTAAGAATTTAATTTCTCCCCAAGAGCCTCATCTTCATCTGTCATTCTTCCACTGCGGTAAGCAGCCAACACCCTGATTTTTTTCTTTTTTATTACCCAAGAAATCTACACCAAGTAACTCATGGTCTTGACTCTATGAATGCCAGTGAACTGTGGTAGTTTTTGCTAACCAGTATGAAGACTCCTCCACCAATTGCTCCTCTATCTCTGCGGTACACTCTGTAACCATCAGGAAAAACCTCACTGTCTAGTACGTCTTCTTTTAACCAACTCTCTACCCCAATTATTATTTGTGGTTCGTGTATCTCTATTAAGTTTGCAAATTTGATTTCTTTGTTCATTATACTTCTACGGTTTACCATTAACACCCTTATTACTTCAGCATTTATCTCCTCTTTCCCAGATTTACCCCAGCCAGTTATTGTTTCAGCAACTTCATTTATTTCATTAACATCTATGATCATTCTCGTCGTGGATCTACAATCAGTATCACTTTGATCATCTATTTCCATCCCTTCACCAGCAGCCCCTAATCTAAAAAAGGCACAGTCCTGACCCCATCATCACTGGAAATGGGCTCCCTCACTGCTTTAGCTAACAACTCAGAAAGTACTCCCTTCCCCCTTCTATTTAGGTGTAGGCCATGCCTAGTGAAACCCCACCTACCTATGGTGTTTACAGGCACAACCCCCAACACAGAACTAATGCCTTTCCCAAGTAGCACTTCCGTTTCCACATTTACACGCCTCACAGCGGAGTTCAATTGTGGCCGGTCATGGCGCCTTAGGACCTGCATGAGCTCCACCCTGGTATGCTGTGCCTCCTTCACCACCTTCCTCAGGTCACTCTCTATACTATAACTCACGTTTCTATCAATACTATTGCCCGCCCTTCCCACTATCACTACTCTATCGTCCTTAGTGAAACTCCTACAAAGTGTACCTATATCCTCTATTACCAGACCTAATGTTGCACTAGGTTTGAAAAAACTTGTGACCTGGTAACCTGAACCTAACTGATCCTGCAGAAGAGGGCCTACACCTCTCCCATGGCCACTACCTAGCAGCAGAACCCTTTTCTTCCTATTCTTGCCTTGCACGTCCTTTTTTATAAAGGCCTGCTGCATCTTACCTACTCCTACATCTACATGAGGCTCTTCTCCTCCTGACTCTGGCAACAGGTCAAACCTTTTTTTTCCCCACAATTACTGAAGTGTCTGGCTTCTTCATCCTGTTAACTATATTTCTCCTACGACCTGTTACCAGCTCCCACCCATCCTTCTCAACTTCCTCCATCCCACTATATCTACTTTCTGCCTCTACTGCTTGAGCCTCGACAAGCTCAGCCCCCACAGGCTGTGCCTGTGCAGTCTGAGCCTCCACAGGCCGGACTTCCACAGGATCAGCCTCCACAGGCTGAGACCCCACAGGCTGAACCCTCCACAGGCGAGGCCACCACAGGCCACGCCTGCAGAGTCTGAGCCTCCACAGGACGAGCCTCAAGAACCCTGATCCTTTCACGCAACTCCCTAATCGTTTCGCCCATCTCCCAAATCCAAACACATCAATCTTCTAATAAAAATTAAAGTAGTTATTATAAATCCTGGTACTGTATTTATTGGTAACCATAAAACTGAATATCAAGATGTTTTTAATGTATATTAATTAAATTTCACAACATTAATGATTAACTTAGGATCAGGGCCGGATAAAGACAGCCTGTAGCAAATGTGAAGAAGGGGCCCTTGATTTTTGCCGTCCAGGGGAAAATTTCAGAGCTAAAAAAAAAAGGTCGCCCATCTAGTCCAAGTGCGGGCACTCCCCCTAGGAGGCACGAGGCCTTCTAGAAGAAGTGAGGCCAATAGCATAGTGCTTAGAATATGCAAACAAAAGAAAATTAATGTTTTGCAAAAGTAATTACACTCAAATATTTTAGGAATAAGTGGTGGTTATGATCCTTAATATAAAAGCTGAGTCTGGTGAGTTGTTTCAAACAGGCATTCAAGCGATAGCTTGCTATACGGCATACATGAACACAATTTGAATGTATTCAGTTGGTATAAATAATTAATAACCGCACCAATGCAACTGAATTTTTCATTTCTTTTTATTTTCCACCATATGCATTTCATCCAATTTTCTGGAGCATCTTCAGCAGTTATAGGTGTTTCTATCTCATTTTTGCTTCAGAAAATGGGGTGAAACATACAATGAAAAATAAAAAGAAACAAAAAATTAAACTGCATTAGCTTAACAATAATTATACATACTGATATCAGATGAATTTAATGCTTTTCACTCTACAGTTAGTAGTAATACTACCTAATAGTTAATTACCAGTACGGGAACAAAAGTGAAGAGTAAAAGGAAATGGATTCATGGAACCACCAACCAAAAGTTTATTCAGGGTGGCAAGGTAAGTAAACATATCCATAACCATTCCGAATATGTCTGACAATACAGATTCAAGAACTAGACCAGGTATTCCTGCATTTTACAAAACCACTGTTCAGCAACAAAAAACTGGTAAAATGCTATGATACATCAAGTACCATAAACGTTCTAGAATGAAACACACAAAAGTTGTGTTAAAATACACAGTCAAGTCACATTAATGTGACCACCTCTCAAAAACCAGAATAACCACCTTTGGCAGAGCGGACCGCTGCGAGGCATGCAGGAAGAGAGTCAATTATGTTTCTGAAGGTGTTCACTGGGATGTTGAGCCATGCGGACTCCAGTTCCATGGCCAGCTGCGCTAGATTACGCTGTTGAGGATCCATGGCGCGAACAACCCGATCGAGGTGGTCCCACAGATTCTTGATTGGGTTTAAATCTGGTGAGTTTGCTGGCCAGGGGAGTAAGGTAAACTCATCCTCGTGCTCTTCGAACCACTCACAGACACTGCGAGCTGTATGACACCTTGCATTGTCCTGCTGGTAGATGCCATCATTCTGAGGAAAAATTATTCGCATGTAGGTGTGGACATGGTCCGCAAGGACAGATACGTACTTGTGCTGATCCATCGTACCTTCCACAATGATGAGTTCACCCAGTGAATGCCAGGAAAACATTCCACAAACCATAATGCTCCCCCTCCACCCTGGATCCTTCCGGCAATTGTTGCAGGGTGTTTGCTTTCAGACGTTTCACGCCGTATGCACCAATGTCCATCTGTCTGATGGAGCATAAAATGTGATTCATCAGAAAAAGCCACCTGTCGCCACTCTGTGGACGTCCAGTTGCGGTACTGGCATGCAAATTCCAGCCTTCGTCGCCGATGAACAGCAGTCAGCATAGGTGCATTAACCAGGCGTCTGCTGTGGGGCCCATGTGCAGCAACGTTCGCTGAACTGTTGTTGAGGATACACTCTTGGTAGCCCCTTGGTTCATCTGGGCGGTCAGTTGCTCAACAGTTGCACTGTCTATTTGCCCGAACGCATCTCCGTAGCCTTCGTTCGCCTCTGTCATTGATAGCCCGTCGTGCACCACATGTTCCACGCCGCTGATTTTGAATAGTGCCATTTTGCCATGCACGGTATACTTTCACTACGGCGGCATGTGAACAGTTCACAAAATTAGCCATTTCCGAAATGCTTCTACCCTTGTCCCGAAAGTCAATAATCATGCCCTTTTAGATGTCGGTTAAATCGCTACGTTTCTGCATTACACCAATGATTGAAATGCTTTCCTATGCCCTAGGACGTTCTTTATATACACTCCACTGTAATGTGCTGCCACCTGCCTTCTGTGATTGGTTATTTCATGTTGAGGTCAAAAGTTGGTGGTTGTCACATTAATGTGACTGGACTGTGTAAATTGTAAAATTTTGTTTAAAAAAAAGTCACTTATTGCTACCAAACATAATGGAAAGAATGCTTAGGTGTAATAAATAAACTGAAATTGCAATACAGTTCACATCCCAGTCTCACAGCATTGGTAATGCTGAAGGGTATGGTACCACTTTACTGCATGGAAAGTAGACACTTCACAAACATGGGAATGCACATTGCCATGTTACAGAAGGGTAAAAAAATAATTATACACCACAAAAATATGGTTTATCATGCCCAAATGGTTAACTGCAAATATTGGATAAGAGTTTGTATCAACTTATCCACTTTTTACTTAAATATTAAAGTTTTTTTAAATGAAATATCTTGTCTTTTAATATGTACGGGGACAACAACAATAACATCACTGTTGCACATGGCACAAAGTATTACCAAGAAAATCATATACTTCTGTAGACCTGTTGCATTCACAAAGAAATTTACGTTTCATGTAATAACTTTGAAAAATGTACTGCAGTCTGATTTCACATGCTACATTGAGACTTTTTTTGTAATGAAACCCAATATCTAAAAAATTTAAAGGCCACTAATATTTAAAATTCAGAACAAGCAAACAATCGTTCAAATAATGCAGTAAAATATTTTCACAGCTCTTCCATTACTGCAAATGTTAAAGTTTTTATAGTTCATATACAAGTTATTCAAAATAAATTTTATAATCTGACCAAAAAAAAATTTTAAAAAATCGCATGCATATGGAGATAGAAAGAGAGAAGCAACCTAGTGTTTGACACTTGTGGTCTTTAATACAAAGATTGGTTGGATCCTCCCAAAAGAGGTGTACCTCACCTGATTACAGAGGTAGGATGGCCAGTTTCTTCCCTCTATGTTCTTTTAGTGTTGTTGTCTACATGTAGGTGACCAAGATAAGTGTCGTTCTGATTACGAGTATTGTGTTACACATGGAAGGGAGAGGGTGAAACCCCATGCTGGCACATGCAGCCCTACACCTCTGAAAGACATTAGGAGTGGCGTCAGATTTATGTTCCTATCTCAAGGATGAATCGCCGTCAATAGTGTTGTATGTCTACACCTCATATACTCTACAGAGATGTTTGGGATTTAATTCATGACTCTGTTACACAATATAGTGATTATGAACTGTAATCCACCACCTCTCCTACCCTGCTGGCCAAGTCCAGGCGATAAAAATTCCTTCCACCACTGGCTCCTGAACAAGATAAGCCTGTGTCAAGTGCCAGACACCATAACAGCTTGAGTGAAAAGAACTAGTATTTATCTAAAAATAAAGTCAGCTGCACTGTGGGAAAACTTCAACCCATTTTGTTTGCACCTTACTATGATCAGTAATGCTCAGCTCAACTGTTGAGTTATCAGAGTTTAGAAAGAGATAACAATATGTCTTGCCAGTTTCATTTTTTCATAAAAGGGCTAAGATTGTGTTGATGAGTCCTGCCATTACAAATATCCAGAAAATCACAGCACACATTTAACCCTTTCCTCCCCGACGGTACTTATAAGTACCACTGTATTTACCACCATATAATTCGACAATACCAGTGTCCACTGCATTTTTAAGCCTGTTGATGTATTGCTGTATGATTAAATCAGACAATGACAACATTTATTTTTAAATTTCTGCGTGAAATTGCCGAAAAATTAATTTTCTAAGTTTTCAGCATACAGACCAAAAAAAACAAGTGGTACATTACTATGAATACAATGTAAGATTTGGAAACTGTCCCTAAATTGTAAAAAATCTGATGAAGATGTGAAGTATGTAGAACGAAGAAAATACAGTAAAAACATCATTCCAAATGTTGCACTACAATGTCTTTTGTGTCTGAATGAGCAAAAAGAATTTTTTTTTAATATCGTGAGGCAAATATTTCATACCAATATGAACATAATTGATTTCAATTGCTATTTCTGTACATCATGGGATACACAAAGTCCCTGACGGTACTTATAAGTACCGGCTTAGTAATTAGTACTTAGAGTTCCAAAAAAAAATTGAAAAAAACATGGGTGTTTAATTTCAAGTACCTTTATACAAATATATAATTGAAATTATAAATTTCCCTTTTTTTCCAATAGCCGGTAGGAAAGGGTTAAAGAAAATTTAATACATCAATATTTCTGTCCTTCTGTGGGTATGTAGGCAGAAATAAAAATTAACTCAAATTGTTGGTTATGACAGTTCATAGAATTACAGATTAATATAGACATTAATAAGCAACCTTTACAATGAACTGTATTAGAGACTGCTATAATGTGAACATAATGAACTTAAATAGGTGTTTCAAATTTTGTATTTCACAATTACTAGTGCAGCGGCAGTACCTTCTGAAATGTTGGTCAATGCAGTGATTTGCACGAGGTACATGTCAGTTACAAGGTGCTGCCAACAGCTGCAGATGTAAAAATTTTAATAGCTCACCGCTCCTGAGAAACCAGGGACAAAATAGTCAGCATCATCATTTGAGTGTTTCTACATCTGAGGGTTTTCCAAGATTTCCTTTTTGTGATGCTGTGTTTATTTTGAGAGATTGGTTCATCTACTACCGACTTGCTAGGCCTGGCATACCTATTTTAAGGGGGAGGATATATTGCCATCTGTATGTGAAATATTAACTCAAATTCTAGGTAATGAGCATATTGTTGTTTTAAAAATGCGTAGTTTATGAGACAGATATTAAGGACTGTCCCATCATTTGCCTACGTGAATGCAGAAAACCACCTAAAACTGCAATCAGGAAGGCCATCATGTGGGACTCAGGATTTGAATCTAGGCCAGATGAACCTCCCTGATCCAGTATCATGGTACTTTAAAGCATGCAGCCTCACTGGCGGGTGGAGAAAAGAGAAAAAGCTGCAAAACTTCAGATCATCATTAAATGACAGATCATTAAAAATGCAGTAGTTGACCTTGCTAATATAAACGAGAAGGGTAAAAAGAAACATCTAATACACATGAAGACATGACATATATTTATATAACAATTAGATGAACATTAAATGATTAGACTATTATCCACTGACGCATGTTCATTTAAATTGTCATTGTGTGTTTGGATCTATACTTCTACAGACAGTAGAAAGGGGTTGATAAGAAAATTCTTAAGTGATTCACTGCTGTCAGTTTTGACAAATCTCCATAAAACAACTGCTATTTATGTAGCTCCATTGAGCTTCGTGACACTTAAGCTCCGATAACAAGACCCTTAAATGGCCTGCAAGTTCTATCTGCTTTGTTCCTTAGCACAACAGAAACAGACTACAATAAGAATGATAAAAGATTTAAACTAAACCATTATCAGTGACAACTTGCCAGCATTGTATATATGTAGAACATAGGTGCTCTATGTTTTATCTAGCAAGATTTAGTGGAGGTACACATGGCAACCCAGCCATGTGCTTCATTCTGCTACTGCACAATTGAGGAGTCAACTAAAATAATGTGATTTATTATTTTTGCATTTTTTACTGTCTCCACAGCAATTCTGCCATTAAATTTCGTAAGTGATGGATTTACTTTATTTATTTTTTCAGCTTATTAACAAAACTAGTTTATTTTGCCTTTTTGATTAAATAATGTAACATGTCATAACTTTCTGAGCCAGTTCAGAGTACAGGCAGAAAAATTCTTTAAAATTAAAAACAGGTTGTAAACATTAAGAATGAGCTAGAAGTAGAATGTCCCATACAGAACTTGACCAAAAAAAAAAAAAAAATAATTTTAACAGTTACACCATTACAAGGGTGGTCTGGAAACTTAGTATTGGCCACGGATAGTGGTGCCATTAATGAATTATAAACTATGAAATTTCATAAAAATATGTCTGTCACCATCTATAAATAAATATATGCAATCTTCTTACAACATACCACAAATTTTGTTTACCTTTACAATATAGAATAACCAGAAATAGAGACAATTTCCAATAACATTTGTGTCTAAAAACTATTTGTATTGTTACACAGGAATAAGAGAATGTTTGCTGGTGTAATCACATTAAGTATACAAAAACAAGCCATCATTTTCGAAAGTAGACAGTGTCATGGTTGCAAAATAGACAAAACATTGCACAACTTAAAACATACATTTTTTGAGTAACGACCTTCATCAGTAAGGATAGTGAATGTCTTTGGTACTATTGCTACATATGCACTCTCCATTTTGAATCTTGATATATCGTCTATTTTACTATTTGAAATATTTACTGCAGGTGTATACATCAACCTAGCAACTTGTTTCATTGCCTTCTTGCATGACAAAAGGGTAGTGACAGATTCAGGAAGAATATTAGGAACAGAGAAAGAAGAATAAATGAAGGTAGGCAGTGAAGGGAGAAGTGCAGGACATCTTACGACTTAAGGAATGCCTGGTATGAAAAAAGTGTTGGTATTCCATTTCATAATGTTTCAGATCTATGAAAGTGGTATACATTCTATCAAAAAGTACCGGGAATTGATCATTTAAAAAGCCTGCATAAAGGGATTTTCAAAATTATTTTTGTCGTGAAGTTGGCACAACTGTTCTCTATACTAAAACTGAGTTGGAGTGCTATCTGTTGTTTAGTTTATTTACAGTGCTCATTGTTGTCAGGTCATCTCAAGAGTTCTTGGCGATTTTTACAATGGATAAAAATATCGAACAAGAATTTGTCTCAAATTTTGCATTGCAAATGGAATTTCTTGTGCCGAATCGCTGAAAATGTTATGGAAGGCTTACAGTGAATTTATCAAAAAAACTTGCATATGAGTGATACAGTGAATTCAAAAGTGGTCGAGATGTGGTGGGAGATTTGCCTTGCTCTGGTCAGCCATCAATGCCTTCAACTGAAGTTAACATCGTTAAAGTGAAGGAAATGGTGACTGAAATCATCATTTAAGTTGAGAGAGATAGCCGCTGCACTTTCTCTGTCTCACGAAACAATTAGTGCCATTATAAGCAATTGTTTGGGCATGAGACGTGTTGCCGGCTAGTTCCAAAAGACAGGAATTTTCTTCAAAAACTCAATTGTGTAAAGGTCACTGAAGACATGCTAGAAAGAGTCAATTCTGACCCCACATTCATAAAAAGCATTGTAACCGGTGATGAGACATGGGCTTATGAGTTTGATATGCAAACCAGTCAAGCTTCAGAATGGGATCTTCCAACTGAGCAGAAACCGAAAAAAAAAAAAAAAAAAAAAAAAAAACACATCAAAGTCAATCAAAAGTAAAGGTGATGTTGACTGTTTCCTTCGTTTATCATGGTGTTGTGCACTCAGAATTCTTGCCAGAAGTTCAGACGGTAAATAAAGAATATTACCTGAGTGTTATGTGGCGTTTGAGAGAGTAAATTCGTCAAAAAAGGTCAGATTTGTAGAAAGAAAACTCGTGGATTTTGCACCACGATAATGCACAATCTTACAAGGCTATCATGTTGAATGAATTTCTGGCCAAAAACGCAAAAAATATCATTGAACAGAAGACATAAAAGAGAATTAGTGGCAAGAAATGAAGTTAAAAATGTTTTGATAATAGGATTATTTGTTGGCATAAGTGCTTTATTTCGAAATGGGTCTACTTTGAAGGTGATACAATAAATTTGGATGAATAATAAATATTGTATGTTTATTGACTAATTCCTGGTACTTTTTTGACAGATTGTATTTAGACAAAGTTCTAATGATTCTGGCTATGTAGCCGCTGCTTAGTAAACTTGTGTTATGAGTAGCAGCAGGGGCTGCCATTGGGTGGTCCACCTGACTTTGTATATGCACTGTCTGCCTGCAGCCATTCATCCTAGTAGACAGTGGTATGGTAGCGAGATTAGTGAAGAACGCAGCAAAGTGTGGGAACATTTGTCCCTAGCGGTTTCATACGAGACACAAATGTTCCGACGAAGAACCTCTCTCGAGGATCTCCCACACCAATCGCAAGCCCTCATCTCCCTCTGCTACCCTGCAGATCCTATACAAAAGCAAATCTCTTGTGCTGCCACCCACTCTTCACATAACTACTCTCATCCTGCAAGTCTAAAAATAAAGAATAGCCATGTATTCGTCACCCAGTTCTCTCCTGGTTCGTCTTCCATTAATCAAAACCTTGAACGTGGCATGACTTCCTACAGTCCTTCCCTGAAATATGCTCTCGTATCTCCAACATTCTACCGACTGTTCCCCACACATCTCAGCTGGTCACCCACTATCAAGATCATCCTGGTCAACAAATAATCCACTTTGGATTTAACAAAACCACCACATGGATCATTTCCAGTGATAAATCTTGTTGCAAAACATTCATCATGCATCAGGAAAATATGACCTATTTCAAACTGATCACAGGGAAGATCTTTCCCATCAATGGACATGCTACTTGCAATACAATACACCTCATGTGGCAACTAACCTGCCTCCAATGCAGTAGTTAGTACACAGGCCTCACTACCAACCAGTTCTCAATCAGAATCAATGGCCAAAGCCAAACGATGTATATCCTCAACCTAGACCACCCAGTGGCAGCCCACGCCAGTTTTCACAACTCTTAACAATCTCAAAAACGCTTTTACAGCTGTTGGAGTTTTGCTGGAAACTATGACTACATCTAAACTCTGTAGATGGGAACTAACTTACTAAAATATTCTGGATAGCAGACAGTCATCTGGCCTCAACCTGCAATAAGACCCTTCCAGCAAAACCATCACTCATTGCTTATTTAATTTTTATTTGTGTACTTATTCCATTATTGCTTCCTTATTTATTCATTATTATAACCAAACCTTATAAATATTCATATCTATTTGTGTGGCTTGCCACTGCCAGTGATATTGTTTCCCAGATCTATCAATAATTCATTTTGATTATTTTATATCTCCACCCTTCACTTTTCCCCCCTGTTCATCAAGGCCAAGCTAATTATGATAATTCTTGATGCATGTAGCTGTACTGTAGTGGGGCCATAAAATTAGATTGATAAAGAATTTATAGATTCATAAAAGAAGATTTAAAATCATTCAACGGTTGAGAGCATTTTTTGTAAGAACAGTAGCAAGTGCTGTAATGAGGAAACTATTTATGTAGTAATTAACTCCTGTTTGCACTGTTAATTCGTATCATTATTCATACTAAATATAGTAAATTAATCACAATTTACAAGACAGCAAAAACCAAGAGCTTATCTGTTCCATGTGGACAAAGTAACAGAAAAAGCTAATGATTTATAAAGTCAAAAACACTACTGGATGGAACCAAGACTGACGAGGCAATCCAGATTTATTTACTCCTCCACGAAAAAACAAAGTTTCCAAAATAAACCCTTTTTCTTTCATGCAAGAGGCAGAAGCTAAACTGTTATTCCTTCCACATTATAATGTTTTAATTTCAGTATGAGACTTTCAAATCAAGTTGAACACAAAAGACTTAGATAAAACACTAAAAACTGTTTCAGTCATATCATTAGCCTAATTTGTCCTGTTGAGAAGTACTTTTTCAAATTAACTTGGCTAGAATGTTTTCAATCAATATATGCTCATTAACGTAGTCCTTATTAAAATAAACAAGACCTATAGTAATGGAGCAAGGGAATAATTTGGCAGATGACTGTCTTCTAGCAGAGTGGATCAATCACTGCATAGTTGATGCATCTAGCAGGGTTGAATTAAGTGTGCATTACAAGATAATATAGCACCGACTTTTGAATATCAATTCATAATTATTTACGTATTCAGTTTTCAATACTGAGACCATTTTTCTAATCTGATGTGGAAAATTCACATATAGAGCACTGCCAATCTTTTCGGAATGTTTAGGGAAACTAATGGCATCCCTGCAAAGAGAAAGACTCTTGAAGTAACTTTCCTCTTGGTCTGAAAATTTGTGCACACTTTCCTTGGGTGAAAATATTTAAGAATATATCATAGTCACCAAATACATATAAATCAAGTTAAGTAGTTCAGTATATGGGCAATTCCATACAAGGTATTATGCAAGAAATATGTATCATTAACAGGATTACTGGAGATCACAATTCCTCGAGAAATTGGAATCATAATATTGCAGTAGTCAAACACAAGACACCACCAAAGATACATTCCGAATTACATTTAGCAGTATCATGCTGTTTCTGGGTTTATTGCAATCTAATTTCTGCTTGAAAAAGGATACATCTTCTACAACTACATCCATACTCTGCAATTCACAAATATTGTGGGTGGCAGAGGGTGCTAAGCACCCATCTTGATTCCGCACATTCCAATCTCGAATAGCGCAAGGAAAGAAAGAATACATAAAAGCATCTTATTTCTTGAATCTTATCCCTCCAGTCATTGCAACCCAAGCAGGTTGGCGGAAGAAGTATCTCACTGCACGCGTAGGTCATGGAATTTTGTATTTTCTCCAATACATTCAAATGCAAATGACATTGTCTGTCTTCCAAACGATCCCAGCACAATCTATGTATCAATTCTGTGACGCTTTCATAAGGACTGTAGCAACCTGTCATGAATTGAGTGGCTCTCCTCTCTACCCTCTCCACTGAGTCAATCAGGCCCTTGCGATATGGATCCCAAACTCCACAACAGTAATCCAAATACGGACGCACCAGTGTTTTATACGCTATTACCTTTGTATGAGCATTATATTTCCTCAGAATATGACCTATGAATCATAATTTAGAATTAGCTTTCCCTACGATGGAAATTATGAGCCAGACCCATTTCATGTTGCTTTGCACTATTACCCACAGATACTTCAGGGAATCAACCGTGTCAACAACTGAATTGTTTATTTTGTACTTGTGAGCAAACTGATTCTTTTTGTTACTTATTCACATTGTTTGCACTTTCTGCAATTAAGTGTAAGCTGCCATTTACGGCACCACTCGGAAATGGCATCCAAATTGCGCTGAATTTCTAAGCAATCGTCAGAGCACCTTATTTCCCTATAGATAACTGCATCATCGGCAAACAATCGCAACCAGCATTTAACACTGTTATCTAGATCGTTTATAAAAATGAAGAAAAGAAGTGGTCCTATTACACTTCCTTGAGGAACGCAAGAAGTAACATCCAGCTTAGAAGAGGCTTCCCCATCAACAACACGACATACTGTGATCGACCAGTTAGAAAATCATGTATCCATTCGCAAATCTGATCCAATATACTGTATGCTCAAATCTTCGCTAAGTCAGTTGTGTGGTTCAGAGTCAAAAGATTTCTGAAAATCCAAGAATATTGCATCAACTTTTGATCCTGCATCGATAACTTTCATTACATCATGGGAAAATAGGGCAACTGAGTTTCACACGATCTCTTCTTCTGAAATCTGTATCGACACGGTGTAACTCATTCTCATCTAGAAACTTCATAATGTTAGAGCATATGACATGTTCCAGAATTCTACTGCATACAGATGTTAGAGATATGGGTCGATAATTCTTAGGATCACTCCGATCTCCTTTCTTGAAAACAGGAATTACCTTGGCTATTTTCCACTCAGAAGGTACTTTTTTCTCTTCTAAGGATTTACAGAATATATCTGATAGAAATGGTTCAATTTCCTCTGCGTATTCAGAAAATACTCTTACCGGTATACCATCAGGACCTGGCGCTTTACTCCACTTCAAGAGCTTTAATTGCTTCGCAATACCTATGCTATAAATTTCTACCGGATCCATCTCTAATTCTACACGATGTTGTAAAGTGGGAATGTTTTCCATGTTTTCGCACATGAATGACTTTTTAAATTCAGTGTTAAATAGGGTAGCCTTGTCGCGGCTGTCGTCAACTTCCAGACCGTCTTGTATTAGAACAGGTTTATTGTTGTCACCAGAACTATTTTTTTTTACATACAACCAAAATTTCTTAGGATTTTTGGTGAGGCTCTTAGAGAGGGAATTGCAATGAAGTCGTCATTAAAGGCCTCATGCATCACATTATTAATTTGTCCCCTTATCTCATCCAACTTATCTAAATCGGTCCGCTGCATCGTCCTTCTTGATCGTGCATGTATCTTCCTTTGTTTTTTGAGTAACCATTTAATGTCACGTGTATACTATGGTGGATCATTCCCTTCCCTGATTGCCCGTTTCGGTATATGCACCTACTCTGACTATACGTATGAATCGATGCCACATCCCTTCAACGGCGCCTCCTGTTACTGTGAAGGTATGGTAGTTATGCATCAAAAACATTCTAAAACACTCCTTAGAAGCCTTTTTGAATCTGTAAACGATCCTTTCTTTTTTCTTTTTGTGCATGGTTGTTAATTTCACTGCAGCAATTACAGCTTTGTGATCACTTATTCGCATGGTAGTGGAAATGCCAGTGAATAATGCAGGCCTATTTGTAACGAGAATATCTCAAATATTTTCGTTACCATTGAGGCATCGCATTGGTTCAGTTACGAGCTGCTAAGGATTGTGGTCTGAGAAAAGGTCTAGAATGATTTTGCAAGCTGCTTCATCCCTGACATCAGAAACGTGAACGTAATTCGTCCAGTCAATATATGGCAAGTTGAAGTTACCACCTAACATTATTGTATGGTCTGGAAATTGACGAGCATTATTATTTACATTATTCCTTAAGGCCTCAGCAATAGTTACGCCTGCATCTGATGAACGATAGAAGGAGCCGATCACAAGTTTTGTCCTAGCTATGTTGAGCTTAATCCATAAGATTTCGCAGACAGTATCGACAACTATTTCGTTACATGAGAGGTACTTACTAACAGCTATAAATACACCATCGCCATGGAAATGCAACCTATCCTTACGGAAAACGTTCATGCTGCTATTAAAGATTTCTGCGGAAGTTACATCCGGTTTTTACCAACTTTCTGTGCCTATTACGATATCAGCATCTGTACTATGAATAACGTTTTCAAGTTCAGGCTATTTATTACAAACACTTCTGCAGTTAACTACTAGCACTTTTAATGTTCAAGATTCTTTTAAGCTGCACCTAATACGCAGAGTTAAATTTATTTGGGCTGTCAGAAAGTGAATTTCCTGTTTAGGGTCATCCTCCTTCAGCCTAAAAAAAACCCCAATGCACTCCACACGGTCCCTGCCACCTGTGTAGTGCACACCTGATCTATCCAAGGGATCCCTACATGACTCAATACCAGTGCGAAGATCAAGGTATCTGCAGCCATGAATATCAAAGAAACACCGTAGTCTCTGGTTCAGCCCCTCAACACAGCTCTGAACCAGAGGTCCAAAGTCAGTTCTATCCACAACACTGCACACAGCTCAGCTGATATCTTGCAGCCAATGGCCACAGAGTTCACCTATTCTGCAAGTCGCCCAAAGGAAGAGGATAACCTCCGACCCTAAGCGGCAAGCATCATTGGTGCCGACATGAGCCACAATCCGCAGCTGGCTACACCCTGTCCATTCAATGGCATCTGGATTGACCAGTTCCACATCTTGGATCAGACTCCCCCAGAATACACAATGAATGGATACCAGATTTTATCCCTGACCTATTTGCCATTTCCCTAAGGGGCTCGATAAACCGCCTAACGTTAGAGCTGCCGATCACTAGAATCCCATTCTGTAGTTGTTCAGACCTAGCTGGCTGGGGGGCTGCCAACTCACAGGTTGACGATTGCAGGACTGAATCAGTTCCAGACAATATGTCAAACCGGTTGGACAGTGGCAGAAGCTCACCTTCCTGGGAATCAGGCTTTTACAGGGTGGCCACAAGGTAATGATTTAAAAATTCCCAGATATTTCCAGGTTTTCCAGAAAAATTTGCCATATTTTTCCCTGATTTAGAAAGTTTATTTGCATGATTCAGATATTTAAAGTTTTAATTAGATTTTGATTGTAAATAATTAAATCTGGTATAAAACTCAAAAAATTAGAAAAAAACATGTTTAAGAATGTTTATTTGAAAATTTTATAACTAATTTAGTAATCTTATGAAGCATAATTAAAAACGAGTAGCACAAAAATAAGATAATGACTAATATGAACTAGAACAAATTAGTGATCTTTCAATATTTGGTAGACAAAATAATTGAAGATTTTTAAATTGTTCATCAGTAACTTGACTCAGTCAAAAGCTTAGCTTTTTTATGCCTTTTTTTCATTTGCTACACTTTTCAAATCGTCTGGTTCAGTGATTGTAGCTTCTTTTGTTCCATCTTCAATTTCTTCTGTAACAATTTTGCGTAAGTTTCCGCGAGTCTATGCAAGATAGCATGAACACGAGTTTGTATGAACCATGCAATCATGTAGGCTCACCTTGACAGCGGTTTATTTGGCGCAAGTCAAAGGCACGAGCACAATGTTTATACTGTCACATCGATTCAGCATTTGAAAGAGCTCTGAATGACGCTAAACTTTATAAATTGTACCTATTTAGACATCTGGTTTGTATTTACATGATCTTATGTATTATTTTGTTACTTCTTTAATTCGCATCATATCATTAATACAAAAGTTATAAAGCCGTATAATTATCGCTATTCACATTTTTGCTGGCATTGGTATCTTGAATCTAGGCTTTTGTTTTGATATTAAAGGTTCAATTTTTCTCAAAAAAAGTTCAGAACCAGCTTGTGACATTCTACAGGACTTCGAAGACTCTCCACAAATTCAATTTTTTTTGGAACATCTGTTTCACACTTGGCTTGAAATTGTAAAACTGTTTAGTGAAACATAACACCTTTATAAACTTACTACTCTATGATTGCTGTTTTATTCAGTAATAAATATAACTTCTGAGTTTACATATAGTACTCTAATTCTTATTTAGATGTCATCCACCTTTTTTTAAATATAATTACGAATACTGAGTTCCAGAGATAGTTCATGTCAGCGCTCGCTCGCGTACGAACATCTCTTCTTGGTATCTCGATGACGCGTAAGACGAAATGAAGTTGCTAGTGTAAATGCGGCATTTGTTGGCTATTTTATGTCAAAAATAATAAAGCTGAATTATTTAACGCAGAAGTTCAATATTAAAATAAATTATCAAAAAATTTCCAAATTTTTGGTTGCTGCAATTAAAATTCCCCAATAATTTTTGAAATTACTTGGATTCCCTGATATTTCCAGGTTGCTTTAAATTCCCTGATAATTCCAGATTTTTCAGATCTGTGGCCACCCTGTTTTATGACTACCCCTGCATGTGGCATCAACGTCCAGAAACCACTCGCCAGTTATCACCAGGTGACCGCCACACAGATTCCAATGTCTTTGCCTGGACTCAGGTACGATGAATGGTAGGGGAGAACCTGCGAGCCGCTTAGCTTCTACAGGATCACCAATACCACATCTACTGCACTCACTTGTGGCAGCATCCATCTGTGTAACTCTTGTTAACAAAGCTGTAAGCTGGGTGCGCAGATCAGCCACCTCAGCCCGCGTCTGCACACTACAAACACAGTCCCCACACATACTACCTTTCGCTACACAAAGAAAAACTGAGAAGTATACGGAAAGAAAAAAACCAGACACACTAAGCGTTCTCAATAACAGGCTTTTTTGGCAGCAAATAAATATACAAAGCTGAAGCTAAAGCTACGTACACACTTTAAATTTACACAGAAGGTAGTACTTCGCGTAACTATTACTGGCGAACGACTGACTGCTGCTGGTAACCAAATATGCAAAGATGAAACAAAAGCTAACTAAACACTTTTAATTAAATCAACACAGAAGGCACTGCTTCACGTAATGGCTGCCGAAGAATCTTGTGATTGTTTACCATTGTATTATGACATCATTAGCGAATGTTGCTGAAACAGAATTGCAATCTCCAGTAGACCCTCATTACTTTTTGATGTTTATTGCAGTAGTTGAAATGCAGCCAGATGTTTCTTGTAGTTGAGTTCCAATCTTTTGACATTTCTTATTGTTCATACAACAATTGTACATTACAGTGTATTAACTATGCCTACTATAGTTGCACATCACAGATGTAAGGATGGCTTCCAGCAACCAGTTACCCTTAATTTCATGGCAGTTCTAGTATGAAGTTACTACACATTGCATTGCAAAAACATACACATCTTTCTAAACAAATATCACCCAAGGAACATGCGCACAAATTTTCAGACCAAAAGGATAATTTGTTCTGCAGTCATTCACATTACGAAGACACACAATAGGCACTGTATTCCACTGTGCTTTTTAAATCCACAATTTTCAGTGACTATCAATTTTTTTTATTGCTTTATAAACCCTACCTGTCTTCTTCAAATTATAGCATATACTTTTCATCTTAATTTCAAAGCTTTTAGATCTTCTGTTTACAGTACATAGTTTTAGCTACTTTAATAACTTTGTTAAATACTGTTTATAGTCTGTTCCTTGACCCCACATTCCAACTTCTTTTAACAATATAAAGGAGGAGGGGGGACTGTACAACTTTCTCCAACTATCAAAAATGGCACCAACCTATCAGAATTTGGATTAATGGCTTCTGTATAATGTCTTTGTGACATTCCCTATTTAAATTTTACGAAAAAATCTACAGAAATTAAAATAAAAAAGCCGAAATTAGAATGTGTTACACAGATATAACATGCCACCAGTACAGCAATATTAATGCAGATCTCTTAAATGTTGGTTAATTGCCTGACCCGTTGACCCAGCTTGCTGGGGCACTGTGATGGTGTCTAGCACCAGCACTGATGTGGTGTTAGCTGGTTTGGCTCCTGGTGGTGTATATGGTGTCGTTGATAGTGATTCCTCCACTGGATGGAGACATTAAGCCTGACGGCCCCCTTGGTGTCCTCCAGAAATGTATGCCTGAACGGTTCAGCAGTAGGTTTCACCTCTCCCTACTTACGTCTACAATAACACACATGAACACACAACGGGGAACCACACCAGTTAGTCTTCCCAAGAGAGTTTCCATGGAGGGGGTACATCCATGGTACCTGCCAAAGCATGGAATCAGGCATGGGATCATATGAAGTTTGTTAACTCCTTCACTGCAATGTCTTATGGGCATTTCAGCTTTTCTCTATTGTAAAAAGTAACAAGAAAACTCGAAAAAACAAAATACTTTGCGTGGCATAGTTATTGATAAGTCCTGCTATGTTGAATCAATTGTTGCATTTTATCCAAATACCACATTTCAAGTTGAAAGTCACAGAAATAATTTTCTGTATGGCTTTTATTAAATTTTTCTTCTAGCCCAGGCCAAATTTCAATCTAACCACGGGTACGAAGAAAACAAAACAATTTAAGTGGATATGATCCACATACGAACAATATTTGTGTTGGAACATAGTCTTCACGGGTTCGCTGCTGGATATTTTCATGAAACGATGACAACGTCCTCTGTTGTCTTCATCGGGCAATCATATCTTGATGTCAAAAATCTGCAAGATCACTGCAAAACTGCCAGACAACAGCAATGTTGAGTAGAAGTCATCTGATCGTGGTTGCGGAACTGCCCACATTCTGAATGTTGCATGGGTGTCATTACACAGGACCACATCCGCTGGAGTTTGCAAGACCAACCAATCAATTGCAGCACTTCAAGAACAGCATCTGTAGTTGAGACCCCGTCCAGAGATGGTCGCTAGGCCGTCCAATCACCACATCGAGGAACAGGTAGTAGCTAACTAGTCGTGCTGTGATTTATTGGTCAGCCCTGCAACCTCCAGTGCATGTGGTATTGCAGAATGACAGCCCTGCAATGTCCAGATTGTTTTGTGCACTGATTGGGCAGTTATGAAACCACAAGTAGATGACTCCAGCTTGATGCAGCTGATGTCCGGTAGTTTTGCAGTGATCTTGCAGATTCTCAGAAGCAAGATATGATTACCTAATGAAGAAAACAGAGGACATCGTCGAAATGTTGTCATTGTTTCATGAAAATATCCGGCTGCAAACCTGTGAAGACTATGTTGCATTTATATGTCGGGAAAATCTCACAATATTTTTGTTATTTTTCCAGCATGTTAACATTTAATAGTTGTGCATTTTGGCATTTCTTAATTTAATTTGTGGTGAATTTTTTGTAAAATCTGAGTGGGGAACATGAAGAATACATTATACTGAAGCAGTTAATCCAAATTTCAAGAGGTTAGTATAATTATAGGTGCAGAAAGTTGTGCACAGCCACCTGTAAGAGCTTTAAATGTTTCTTGTTTATTAGCTACAAATGTTCCTGGAAAAGCAGCATTCAAGATTGTTTAAGACAATTCATTCAATTGGTACTGAAATATTAATAGTGTTCAGGCAGACTGTGAAACAAATAAAGATAGTCTGAAAAAAAATTCTACTGCACAAAAACTTTTACTCATGACACCAATAGGAAAAGTAGCTACCCAATCAGATTGTGTAAACTGGCTACTCATTCCAAAATATGGGATTACTGGAGATTGTGATCCCACAAGGAATTGATATAATAACACTGCAACAGTCAAACCCAAGACACTGCTATAAATACTTTCAGTGGCAGTTTTAGTGGTGTCATGCTGGTCCTAGGTGTATTACAGTCTAATCACTGCTTGAAAATAAAACATGTGCTCAACTACTGCTGTATTATGATGCCAGTGGTCAGTATGGAGGAATATTGTTGTAATGGAATAGCTATCTCTGGTAGACTCCAAAATTGATAGAACCAACATTCTAGAAAGTCTACCTCAAAATTATCACAAAATGTCAATTTATTTCCAGCAGTAAAGCTGGTAAGAGTAAACTCATTTAGGAACAGAGTACAGTTTCCACATGGATTTTTTTTTTTAAAACTGCTTAACGTCTCTTAACAGCGAGGTCTTTAGAGACGGGAAAGGATGGGAGGCAAGGAATGGGAAGGAATTCGGCCATGGCCTTTTGAAGGAAGCATCCCAGCATTTGCCTGGAGTGATATGGAAAACCATGGAAAACCCAAATCTGGATGCCCGGACGGGGATTCGAACTGCCATCCTCCCGAATGCGAGGCCAGAATGCTAAACGTTACACCACCACGCTCGGTTTCCACATGAAGCCCTGTGGGAGTATGCAATCTTAATTTCATTATATGTGCTAGTGCCTATCAACAAAGCATTTTGATTGAGATAATTGATTGTATGACTTCCATCGGTTTAATTCTAGATCACGATACACCTACAGCCTTGCAAACCCTTTCCACCAATGCCACTGTCATTACAGGGATCATTTCAACCCAAATTGTTTTGTTTAATTCCTAGTAATTGATAGGCTGAAATTTGGCCTGGACTAGCATAAAGATTTCGTAAAAGCCACAGAAATACAGCATTTGTGAAAACACTCAATCCTCTATGTCGATTAAACATGATGGATCATATCTAGCTTTAAGCAGTGAAAATTTTGGGATTACTGGAGATCACAATTCTGCCAGGAGTTGTCATCATAATGCCACAGTGGTCAAATGCAAGACTCCACTAGAAATTCTTTCCAAACTACATTTAACGGTTTCATGCTGGTCCAGGCTGTATTAAAACCTAATTTCTGCTTGAAAATAATGATCCTGGCTGTATTACAATGGAATTACTGCTAAAAAATAACGTCTTGCGACTGACTACAGCAGTATTCCAACGATATTACTGAATGTTATTGTAGGGGAATCGCGATCTCCAGTAGACCCAAAATATTTTGCTATCACAAATGTCTTGTGACTTTTTACAATGAAGAAAATTTAAATTGTAAAAAAACTCTTTACAACAACAGAATTAACAAACATTTCAAGAGATTTGTATTAATTTCATAGTGCTGGTGGCAAATCCGTATCATGATCTAGAATTAAGACCTTATTTTTGCAACTTAAGGCACTAATCTTGACATGTACAGAAAGAATACAAATCTTTTAAGATATCATTGCAGTCAGACACTAACCTTTTCAACAAATAATAAGTCTAGTTCATCATTTTACTTTTCTTCGCTGGGGTTTAGAGTCAATGGATGAGGTAATTAGAGCTAGGAGAATGACTGTGGGTTAGGAACAGAAATCATCCATTGAATTTTGATAAAAGAACCCTTCTGGCATTAATGTGAAGTGACCAGAAATTTGCAGGGTAGACTGATCCTCTCAAGGCCAGGGAAATATATGATACTAGCAAAACCATTACAACACATTTTTTACTCTAAAGTTAAATCGCTAATCTACATCATCAGATGAAATAAATATAACTCAAAGAAATTTGTTGGATTGAAATAACATTACAAACTTATTTATTACAACTTTATAATGTTTCAAACTTACTATCATGTAGGCCTTCATGGTTAGAACAAACAGACAGTAAATGAAAATGCTATCAATGATACAATTCTGACTTCCTGAAATCTTTTATGTGAGAAATGCCAAAATTTATAATTTACTGCATATCTACAACACTGGTGTAATGACACTGTACAATACAATACAATCATTTTCCATTGATCCCATTATACGAGTGCTAAACACTATACCTCCCACTAAACATTCATTTTGTATTTATCATTAAAACAGAAATAATTCATGTGATTGATATAAGGATCATTACACTAGCAAATTCGAATTCAGAATCAAAAAGCCTTTGTATACTGTTCATCATCCGAAGGACAGTTTGACAAATCTAACTTCAAAGCTAAGTTAACATATTACTTGTTACTTGCTTCACAATTTCTCCAGTTGGACTGATATATTTTTGATAAAAAATAACATGACACTCTCATGATAGAAATGTATGGTGCAAAGTACCCAATATTAGATAACGTATGAAAAATGTAAGTAGTGCTTAATTCTAATTTGTCTTGTTCTGTGGGCTAAGATCAGAGTACAATCAGATTTAAACGAATGTCCTAGGATGAGCTATTTGGGAAAACAATCATAACACAATAGTTATCAGTTTGCAACAACTAATAAGATTCTTGGGAAATGACTGGTCTTAGTTCAATGAGTTCACCATATAATGATTTATTTTACCTTTCTTACTGTGTCGGAAGTGACAATAGGGTCTTTCGCAAAGTCCACTGTCATAGAAGGGACAACTGATGTTTGTAAAGTGACCTGTAGATGGTAACATAACGATCTGTTACGATCGACAATGTATCTTGGAACTAATGCCGAACACATGAGCTCTCGTCGAAATAATACCATCTACACAGGATGTCACATTACAGTTTAATTCGACACATCTCAAGCGAATCTTCAACGACTTAATGGTTTCAATATAGAGATGCAGTAGGTTACGCTGTCAGCTTAAATGAATTCCATGTCAATAAACAAAATCACTGTACTTTAAATCATACACTTCACGAGACACTTTTCTCACAATAACCTAAACAGTCAATCGCGTCCAGCGATGTACTGTTCGTTTACGAAAGAGCCGACGAAACTTTGTTTATATCTATGAAATTGAGAGTACTAGAAAACAATTCAGTTACAATATCTTTGGAAGGCATAGACATTTTCTACGCTTAGGGGATTTGTGTTGTTAAGCAGTAAATTGAAATTGTGAATCCAACTTTTCTCCCTCTTTAGTAAAATCACTTCCTAATGTTATTTAATACAATACAATACAAAAATGTTCCCGTTTATTTTTTCAGAACTAAAATAAATTTCAAGAGTTAATTCTTAAACTAGCGTTTTAAAAAAATATACGTTGTAAATAATAGAAATCAAATCCTAGTGTCCAAGTAAATCATCCAAAACTTTTGTTAGAAAAATAAAATTTTAGTGATTTGACACAACATTTAGGAGAATTATTAGTAGTGCCGGTCAATTAAGGAGGGGCGACAAATAAGGTCGAAAATTACAGGCCTTTTAGGTTTTATTATTATCATTAATTACGACGAAAGTCATGTCCGGGTGACAATTTTCCTACAAATCTACATACAACTCATTCGTATTTTTATCTTAAATTCCTTCACAGTATGAGGCATACTGGTCATTCTCTCCAGTCCCTCTGTTCCCTGCCTAAATATAAGCCATTCCAACTCACTTATGCTGGGAATCAGTTGCTTATATACTATCATGATGCTGTATTCCATGCCACCAGCTGTTTATAAATTTTTAACAAATATTTATCCAGGCATTACCACCAGGGCAGGCTTAATGAATTTCGGGGCCCCCTGCGAAGTTTGATTTTGGGGCCCCCTACTTCTTTTCTAGAAGAAATTTTGCCTACACTTTAGATAATTCTCGTGACTTTACACACACACACACACACATATATATATATATATATATAATATCTGTGTGTAGAGCTCAAAGAACGATTAAAGAGATGGATTGAGCTTTCTCTAAATCTGTGGGGCCAACAGTTTATTGAGTGTTAGCTGAACGGGACCAACTTCGCCGAGTCTTTGGTGTTTTATCAATGCATCTCATATGGACTACTGTCACTTTCCTTTCTGACTAAGCCCTGCTGCCCATTGTGTCAAGTGAAATTGTTTTTGTATTCAATTTTATAGCTATTCTATTTATAATACCCTTTTTGTATACGACATTTATTTTCTTGCATTTCTTTGCTAGTACATATTGGTTTTGGGGCTGGAGACACTTGAGCAGGCATACACATTTTAATTCAATAACTTTTTATATGAAACCTCAAAAGATGAATGAGTTTATTCGAACGAAATTACATAAATTGCTGGTTGAGAGCAATACACGCCTTTCAATATACAGGCCTGTTTTAATTACATCAGATACGACTTCCTCAAAACTGAATCTGCTGAAGGACTTCTCGTCTGTTGTGAACGCAGCATGTTAAAATTCTAAATTTGTAGATTATTTATTTTAGCAGGAAAATTGTTCGTTAGGTAAGGACAAATTTTGAAGGGGATCGTGGCGGGGCCCCCATAAGCTTGGGGCACCCCGCGATTGCAGTTCTTGCTGTAGCCTTAAACCGGCCCTGTTCGTGCCCAACCCAAATCTTTAATCATTTTAGTTACAGAGTGCGTCATTTCCTAATCTCAACAGATAGATCTAGGTGACTTCCCGTACACGCCCTACACCTCTAATATTTGATACCCATAATGTGGGCCCCATATCAGACCCATGTCTGTTTGAAATCAGAGGTACTCAAATTGATAGACAAACCGATATGTGTATGTAAACACATAAGAAATGCCTCTGATGAATGATTTGCAAAACAGCACCATGAGATTAGGCAAATATGTTCATGTGAATATCAGTTAGTGGGCTACATACAGATATTTCAGACGAAATGGACAAGTGAAGCCTAACTGATAGCGTAGCACTATATCTCTCCAAGGCATTTGGCAGAATGAACCAGAAAATTGTAGTAAATAGGGTGTAAAGACTATTAGAGTGGATGAAAAAAATTACCTGTTGGCTAAAGGAATTCTTAAAATGTAGAAACTCAAAAGTTAGGCTAGGAAATGAATTATTGATGGAGTTAAAAGTGGAAACAGGAGTGTCTTACGGAATTATATTAGGACATTTGCCACTGTGTATTGTATTGATTAATTGTGTTAACGATTTACAATTTAGGTTGTTTGCTCATGACACTAAGTTATTAGAGTTGAATTAGAGACGACTATGAACAGCTGCAGACTACTACTTGAAGAACTTAAGTGTAAAACACTTGGCATAAGTTCTTATAGTAAATTCAACTGGGATCGTAGTACAGGGTAGGTGCTAAGTTTGGAAGTCCTTCGTTTGCGAAGGAAGGTGAAGGATCAAAGGAAAAAAAAAAAACAAAAAAAAAACAACTTGAATATGGTGATGTATTATTGGACCAACATTTTGTGTATCAATTACAGTAGTTGGAGGGGGTGCTAAAGTAGGTCACAGATTTTTTTGCGAAAATTACCGCAGTACAATCAGCATCTCTCTTCATAAGAGAGTTAATTTGGGGTCTCGTTGGATTACAAGAGGCGGGTGAAGACAGCGCTGAGAGTAAGGCGTACAGAAATTGTGGGAAAAACTAGATGTAACCTATTACCAGAGTCGGGGGGGGGGGGAAGAGCCTCCAATGTAGATGTACGATTAGGTAAGGTGCAGCAGGCCTTAGGAATAAGGGCGTGGAAGAAAAGGATAGGAAGAGAGGATTTTGCTGCTGGGTAGTAGCCACAGGAGAGGTGTGGGATAAATTAATAACAGATTACTAGAGCACAAGTTTATTCAAACCTAATACAATAGTAGGTCAGATAATTGAGAATATAGGTTCACTTTGTAGGAATTTCACTATGGATGATAAAGAAGTAACAGAAGGAGGTGCGATCAATAGCACTGCTAGAAACGCCAGTTAGAGTATAAAGAGTGACCTGAGGAAGGTGGTGAAGGAGGTGCAGCATACCAGGGTCTAACATAAGCAGGTCCTAAGTCGCCATGACCGGTCATAGTTTAACCCCCTGCGAGACGGGTGAACATGGAAACGGTGGTGTTATTAGGGAAAGCATTAGTTCTGGCTTGGGGGTTGTGGCTGTGGACACCATTGGTAGCTGGGTTTACATTAGGCATGGCCTGCACCTTAATGCACTATCTGATCAAAAGTTACTGGGCACCCCTACGTAATGCGGAATTGAACGCTACATGTCACGACATGCGGACCCATCAGTATGAAAAGAGGATTGGAGTATTATGTTGTCATGAAAAGCTGTAACAGCTGAATCAGTCAGTCAGGACAGCTAAAAGACTTAGAAAGTGGACTAGTAATTGGAAGTCACCTGATACAAAAATACGTAAGAGACATTTCAAACCTTATAAAGCTGCCCAAGTCGACTTTTCGTGACTTGATCGTTAAATCGAAACGCAAAAGAACAGTCACCACTAAACCAAGACCAGACAGATCTCCTTTAACAACGGACGAGGGCCGTCGAACATTGCGGAGGGTTGCAGTAAAAAATCGCAATAAACCAGCAGATGGCATCACTAATGATTTCCAAAGTGGTACCAGCACAACTGTATGTCGGGAGTTGAAAGGAATGGGATACAAAAGTCCAGATGCTATTTATAGGCCAAACATTTCTATAGTCAATGATAACCGATGCATGCGGTTTTGCAAAGAGCGATGCCTATGGACTATGGATGACTGGAAACGAGTTATCTGGAGTAATAAATCACTTTATGAATTGTGGCAATCCGATGGAACGGTTTGGGATTGGTGAAATCCTGGAGAATGTTAACTGCCATCGTGAGCAGTGCAAACAGTGAGGTACTGAAGAGAGCTAGAGTGTGGTCAGAGGCGGATCCAGGATTTTGTTTTGGGGGGGGCTTGAGCGGACTTTGGTTTGGGGGGGGCGTGGCTTGAGTGAATTTTGGTTCAGAGGGCTTGCGTTCAGGGTATTTTGGATTTGGGGGGGGCTTGAGTCGGGAAAAATGTAGTATTTATAGCCTCCTCGGCCCTCAAATCCGTAGAGCTAAAAGATGCGTTTGGGGGGGGGGGCTTGAGCCCCCTAGCCCCCACCCTGGATCCGCCCCTGAGTGTGGTCTCCTTATTGCGCTTATGAAAACTCTGAAAGCGGAAGGATACTAACCCATTTTAAACCATTGAATATTGTGTACAGTACAGGACCAGTTCGGAGACGATGATTGTGCATGACATTGCACTATGTCATAAATCTGCATCTGAGTAGCAATGTTTTGTGAAAATGGACTGGCTTGCCAAAAGTCCCAGCTTGAACCTAATGGAACACTTCTGGGATGAGCTAGAACATCGACTTCGTTCCAGACCCCAGCTTCCAACATCACTACCTTCTCTTGTTTCAGATCTTTAGGAAAAATGAGCTGCTGGTATTCCATAGACCCTCAGACACCTCGCTGAAAGACTCCCCAGCACAGAGTGGACCCACCCTATATTAATGTCCAATAATAGGGAACACGACATGGTTAAAGTCTAGGAGCAGATTTTGGAAGCTCTCTGGATACTATTGACCAGATAGTATACAAGCGACAAGGTGGTACTTTCGAAGTTGTTAACTAAGGCTGTTAGGCAGCCAACTTCAGTGATGATGGGATCAGGACTGTGTCTTTTTTAGGTTAGGTGCTGCTGGTGAGGAGAAAGAGATAGTTGATCAAAGGTATACTGAATGAAGATCAACGATGGGGAAACTCACAATTGCTAAAGAAGTAAATGAAGCTGCTGAAACAATACCTGACAATGGGGTAACTGGGAAGGTTAATGCTGAAAATATCACAAAGCCAGTAATAAGGGTATTACTGCTGAACTATGGAAGTATAATGAACGTAGTATTAGAATTTGCAAGATGCACGAACCATAAGTTATTTAAGGGGTAGAGTCTTGGTTAAAAGAAGAAGCAATAAATCAACAGGTGTTTTCCATCGGTTATAAAGTGTACAATAGAAATAGAGGAGCAGCTGGTGAAGGGATTTTCATACTAGTTAGCACAGACTACTGCAGTTCACTGGTGTTTATAAATAATGACCAAGAGTTATTTGGAGTAGATTACAGGGATAATAAAAAGAAAGAAAAATGGGTGTTGACGGCTTGCCATAGTTGAAGAATGAATTATAAACATGAGGCCTGTCGGAGAACAAATTGAAAGTACCGGGTTGAAAATAGTTCTTCTTCCGACTCACAAATTAGTCCCCTATATGATTAGTTTCGACCACCTAATGTAAGGACGATCAGACTTCGTTAATTAAAATAATCTCGGCCGCCACCATTGGCTGGCTAGGGTACAAATCAAAAACAAATATAACCAAAAGTTTCTTCAAATAAACCCACGTGTATGCAGAACACAAGCCAAAGATTTATTCACAGTTTTGTACTGCACAAATGTACCCGGCCACCAATGGAAAAATAATAATAAACACACATACAAGTAAATAACTAGTAGTGACAAATAATCCGAAGATGCAAGTTCTCAAGAGTGAAAAGCAATACATTCAATCACTTTCACGTAGCTGTTGATACCAACACAGTTCACCAACACTCCACCACGTAATATCGTAGTTTCCTTCTGTCAGTGAAACGTTTTTCCGACGCGGTATCCCGTAATTAGTAACTCACGGGGACCTATACACTTCAATACAAATCATTTGTTAATTATTTTCGACCACGGCTTACACCGTGCTACAACAAGACCCAGAGGCATGATAACCACACGACGTTCTCTTCCACATGGAGGAATATTCCTTCCTCCATGTCTATTCCAGACTCCACACACTCTCTGCTCTACTAATCGATTGTCAGTCTCGCAAGTCACCGTTGCACATAGCATTCGATACTCGGCATAGAATAAGTATAATAATTAAAATAAGTTAATTACTGAAGGGGGCAAGCCTACTGTAATATGACAGGCCTTTGGGGAGAAACTAATTTCATACTCAGTGTTCAGATGTGAGAGAAAAATGGTCATTATTTATGGTGATTTAAATTTACCAGGTATCAGTTGGGTAGGAAACAAGATTAATAACACAAGGGAACAGAGATTTAATAATACCTTAATAACGGAAGGAGGCTTTACACAAGTGTTTACCTGTAAACTGACAACTTTCCACATACCACACAGCCAGTATCACATATTGGAATCCATGGAAAATGAATGTATTGTATTGTTATTTAAGCAATGGATATATAAAAGAACAAACAATTATTTACCTTTATTTACTAAGGTACATAAAAAAATAAGAAAGAAAAACAAACATTATTGGAATATAAAAAACTTTACATTTACACTGGTGTGCAAGATATAAGGAAAATATATATAAAGTGACATAACATATTAAGTTCTAGATGGAATTGAATGAAAGTGTGGGAGTATGGTGCTAGATGTCTCCAACAGATGCGCAGAAAGATAGACGTAACATGGCGTGAGATCAGCGTGACTATAGCGCCAAATGTGTCTAGCCCTGTAACACGAGGCATTTGAAGGAATGGGACAAGACACTGTGTGTCAATCGTCTAGTTGTCATGGTGCACTGTGATGATGTTCTTCATCAAAACATTGTCCAGGGCCAACATTTGGATGGCTTCAAAAGGGGAAGATTGATCAGGAAACTGAAAGAAGAACGAAGTGTGAGCAGAGTAGCCAGGGAGTTTGTTATTGCTCCAGCACTGTTTCACGTCCATGGGGAACATTCTGATCCCCAGTCACTGTTGTCCAAAAGAGAGGAGATGGTAAACCACACTCAACGACAGCATTATAAAGCAGCTAATATAATAAAAACTACACAAACCGAAAATATTCATATCGAAAATATGAAAAATCGATAATTCAAAAATCAATAATCCGAATCACCGTAGGTCCCAATTATCTCGGATTATCAACTACTGTATTACTTTCAATTGCCTACTGTACCATATTATAGCAGTGCTATCTATGTATTTATCAAGTTTCGTTAATCTGTTTTACTTGGCAATGATACAGCTTGCAAATGTTATTTTTGTCCTTTTGCACACCAATGTATATTATAAATATTTCCTACTGATAACGAATTAAGTTATCAGAACCCAATTACTTAATAAATAGACCACGATGTTAAATATCCAAAATAATTAAAGGTAATCACAGAATTCATAATGACTTAAGAGTTTACATAAACAGTTTCCTAATTTTTATAGACAAACCAAAAAAATAAAACACAAAGATTTACTTTTCAATCCTATGACCGTATCATATTGATTGAGAAAGAAATAACAAATTTTGTAAATTAGCGAATAAAGAAATAATAACAAAAATATCTGAAATTGGGGAAGAGTATCAGAATGAACATCTGATACAATTAGTGAATAACAACTACCAATCAATAAATATAATATTATAATAGTTCCATCATATACTGAACCACCAAAACATGTTAAAGATTAAAATTTGTATATAAATGTTAGAAAAAAATACCGGGAAGGTTTTCTTTGGTTCAACTAAGTAGGTATTAAATTCCGGAAACAAAGATTCCCAAATAATTTGAAGATATGCAAATGTTGGACCTAAAATTGATGAAAAATTAAATAATTTTGAATAGATAGATATTTTCACTTTGATCCCATGTGAGAATAATCTCGGGGATGTGGAACAGTACATACACTTATTAGTAATGTCAATATTACTATATAATCCATAATATTATTATATATTGACAACAAGTTAGCTACAACCCATTAGTATAACCAATATCTAGTGTAATCTACAAATACAATCCCGAGTTAATTAATACTTATTATGTGAAACAGTGTATACACTTGTTACCATCATATAATAACCAGTTATTTGATGTAAGAACGAAGACTTTCCCGGCGTATGACTGCAATGTAGTCTTCACGGGTGTACCGCCGGATAGTGTTGTGGAAACACAATATTTCGACGGCTGGCTCTGCCGTCTTCTTCAGGTGATGAGACATGTGTAATGGTCGGCTGACCCACAGCTACTGAGATGGTTCGGGTGCCGCTCTTCCTTATATACAAGTCCGCGTGGCCTCGGCAATGGCTTACTATGAGCCAGGCCCGCAACCAACTGGCGGTTGGCTGCCCGTGGGCGGGGCTAAGGTTCTTGTTCCAGCCCGAGCTAATATGAAGCCCTCTACGACGGCAGCTGGACGGAAGTACAACGTTCTCTGCGGATATTTGCCAAGGCAGGTTTCCATGCCTCACTGAGACATAGACCACTGTCTCTGTTAAATGTGTCGGCCAGTCGAATTTCGATGGCTTCTTTGATGACCGATTCCCAAAAATGTGATGTTCTAGCCAATATCCTAACGTTATTGAACTCTACTTTGTGGCCATGGTCGTACACGTGCTCGGCGATCGCTGATTTGCTATACTGTCCCAAGCGGAGGTGGCGTTTATGTTCTTCACATCGGTTTTCTATGGTGCGGATCGTTTGACCGATGTAGGTCTTTCCACACTCACACGGTATGCTATAAATCCCCGGAACTCTTAGGCCAAGATCATCCTTGACTGAACGGAGGTAGTCCCGTATTTTAGCTGGTGGTCGGTAGAAGGATTTTATATCATGTCGTGCGAGGATTCTGCCGATTTTCCCCGAGGTGTTTCCGGCGAAAGGCCCAAGGCCACCGCCTTTCATGCTCAGTCGCTACTACAGTATATTAACACCGAATTCCGAGGTCTCGCTCTCGAACGTTCAAGACGAATACTGCGCCGTACCCGCGCCAGTAAGCGCGTCTTACTTCTCCGCCACCTCCAGCCAGACGACCCAGCAACCTGTAAGTTAACTTCTAAGTTGATTACTGTGATAATTGTTTTGGACTCTGCTTGAAGCAACCCAAGGCTGTTACCTGGCACAGCTTGAGTACAATAAACGGGTTAACTATTCATCTGATACATTCCTAATAATAGAACCTGCCTGGTATAACGGTTAGAGTAAGTCAGAGCGGAGGGACTAACATTGCAGCATCCAACGTAACTGGATGCCTGCAGACGTGGAGCAGCTGAACGGCTACTGTAATCCAAGCAAGTAAGTCCAATAATTACCTCCGGCCTACCACTCGTTCATCCTAGACAAGCAGCTGTGAATGTGGCAAGCAGTACAATAATTAGTCTTGCTACCTTCCAACGAGTACATTTAGACGTCATAGTGCCCTTCACCACTAGTGATGATGGGTTTGCTTACAGTTTGGCCATAATTGATGCATTTTCAAGGTACATGGTAATGCTCAGTACATCGCCACTACGGCCATCTTGTAACGGTCACGCAGAACGATGTCATAGGACCATCATTAAGGCCCTTAGTTGCTATGTAAATACGTCACGAACAAATTTTGCAAAAATTCTCCCATATATCGTTTGTACTTACAATTGTAGAGTTCATACATCCACTAAAAACACACCTTTTGAAATTCTGTTTGGTCGAGAAATGAACTCATCTTTTACAATTTTTTCTATCCCCAAGGAAGTCCCCACTCCTAGAGTGAGAGGGTCGGCTCATAAATTAAAGAGGATTTGGAATGCTGTACGTAAAAATAATAAAAGGCGTTTTAATTACAAGCTAGAGAGTATAATAAAAAGGCCAGACCACAAGAAAATCCCATTGGCTCGTTCGTTTTGCTAAACAAACTAAGTAGGAAACTGGGAAGCTGTTCTAAGTTCAACATGTCCTGGGCTGGTCCATTTGCTATCGTTCCGACCCCGGTGAATGTTAAGTTAAATCTCTCTGAAAGAGAACTTACAGTTTACAAGAATCGCGAAAACCATTCATCTGGCAGAAGACGCGCGCCAAACAGTCGGGCGGAGGACAAGAACCACGACAAGACGTATCCGCTGAGGGCAGACAAACCTCACAGCCAAGTACCTTTCACGGTAAGCAAAAAACAACACCTTACAACTTCATAAATAGCTCGAAGGATGGAGTTGATAGAGTGGCCGTAAAACTGCCGCGAAACCAGGAAGATAAGTTGGCCACATCTAGCAGAATCAGCTCTAAACACTTCTATTAGTCTAAGAAGTAAGAGCCGAATTAATTAGGTACATAAGTACAGTTATCGTCTTCAGTAATAATTCTGTTTCCCTCCAGCCACGCGGAGGTGCCGCCAGGGAACTGAGTGCGTCGGCTGAACAACGGCCTACAGCCTGGAAGTCCAGTTGATTAATTGATGTTATGTTTAGAGGACTAACTGAGCATGGAAATGGTAACCATGTCAAAATGTATAAGACAGAGCTCTGCACCAACTTAGTATGGTAGCGTTATTAAATTCTGTAATTGTAAATAAATTCTGTCACTCGTAACGTATTCTCCAAGCCAGGCAGGGGCCATACGTGACCCAGAACAAGTTAAATGGACATTAGCTGCCGTCATCGCTGACGCCCCACCGCCTGGCGAGTAATGACCAATTTTATTGGAGTAAGTATTGTAGACTACTTATAGCTTAAGTCGGATTGTAGAATTGATAACTGTAGTGGACTCACAAATAATCTAATAGAAAAACCGCAATATTAGCATCTCTGTGGAGTAGGTAATTGAATTTTGCGTGGTAGTAGTGTATAAATTCCGTCTTACCCACATTCTCAGTGGAAATAATGTCCATTACTAACATATATTCCGTGACCCAAAGACTAATTTTGGTAACTCTGTGCACCGTCGTCCAACCCATCCACATGTATGAAGTCACACCATTCAGGTACGGAATTATCTTTGCCTAGGAACCAGACCTTGTAACTTCAAGTTCTCACTGGACTAATCTTGCCCAAATTAATGTCGAGGAAATACGTAACCACAGTTTACAACTACAAGAGAATTTTAATTCCATAGAGGCTGCTTTCCACCCAGTTCCCTCATCCGATGAAGACATCGCTCATACAATAGCTGCCAGTTTTAAGGTAATATACGTTTCACTTAGGGACGAGATAGAGAACTTGTTGATTTACTTCCAAGGAAAATTCCTGGACAAAGAGGGCATTAATAGGGTTTGAAGGCATTGTCTTAAGGAAAATTTTCGGAACCTTAAATGAACAAGATTATCACCACCTCACTTCGCGGATAGCCAGCTTAGAACAGACAGCCGACAATTTCAAATTAGTTCCTCAAAACAAATCTTAATGATAAAAATCCTCGAAGATACTGTAACTAATAATACTTATATTTTTTCCAGATTAGCACATACTTTCATGGATAAGGCGTTAGAATTACAAACAACCATGAAGCAGAATCTTAAAGAATTGGAGACAGTATTTGCACGACAATTATACAACACCCAGATTTTGCAACAAGTAGTATTGGCAGTCACGAACTCGTATGGAGCTAATGAGCTTTAGGATAGCTCCGATACAAGCCACTAATGGCAAGATAAGCGATGTGCTACTGAGTCCTAAGGTTTACCTACAGTATTTACAATTAATTCAGAGATGTCTTCAAATCGGTTTCTTCATGTGATTTCAATCCACACTCGAAAACATTTGCCACTATTATCAGATTTCCACAGTTAATGTAATTCTAATGGGAGAAAATCTAAGTGTGGTAATTGATGTGTCAATCAGAACAGTAGACTCGGTACTCACTTGCTATTCAGTTCATGCATTCCCAGTTCTATAGAAGCAGACTGGATATTATATCCAATGGAGTACTTATGATGTATTATTGTTGATCAAAACCCAGAAATCTTAAGCTGTCTTAAATAGAAATGAACTTGATAAATGCAAACGTTCAGTGATTTTGTCCATTGTTCACCCTGTACAATACAAACTTTCCAAATTGTGTGACAGCAGCAGTCCACAGGGGCTGTCATATGTAATCCTTCTGGAACAATCACGGCGGCAATGTACTCTCAGCTCGCTAAGTGTGTCAGGATAATGGTGACGCGAGGCAATGACCCCAGCTCTCGAGCTTGGTCGACGTGATCGGCTACTATATTAAAACCGAATTCCGAGGCCTCGCTCTCAAAAGTTCAATACGAATACTGTGCCGACCCGCGCCAGTAAGCGCGTCTTACCTCACCGCCGACTCTAGCTAGCCGAACCAGCAACCTGTAAGTTAACTTTTAAGTTGATTACTGTGATAATCGTCTTGGGCTCCGCTTGAAGCAACCCAAGGCTGTAACCTGGCACAGCTTGAGTACAATAAACGGGTTCACTGTTCATCTGAATCATTCCTAATAATAGAACCTGCCTGGTATAACGGTTAGAGTAAGTCAGAGCCGAGGGGCTAACATTGCAGCAGCCATGGTAACTTGACGCCTGCATACATGGAGCAGCTGAACGGCGACTGTAATCCAAGCAAGTAAGTCCAATAATTACCTCCGGCCTACCACTCGTTCATCCTAGACAAGAAGCTGTGAATGTGGCAAGCAGTACAATAATTACTCTTGACTTCCTTACTTAACCCTCTGCCACATTCAAGACGCTACACTGTTTTGTAAACCAATTTCTACACTCATTGGCGTTCCTGATGTGATTGTGTACCATTCTCCTCATCGACTTTCCCACTACTGGTGTCAGATTAATTGGCTTGTAATTTTTTATTCCATTTGTCTCACCTCCCTTGAGGACCAGTAAAGGTGGGTCCACACTTGGCCGACACTGGTCCGCACCGTCACCGCGCCGACAGTCGGTTGAGTGACGTCTCGCTCCGCTCGCGTCCACATTTGTCCGTGTGACGGACGCGTTCCTACTCAGTCTTAAGTCTCCTTTAACGTTTTCTCACGGTTGTTTCACGGAATCCATATTCAAAAATTTCCATTCCCAGTGAGGACTACCACCCGTATTTTATTATTGAGTACTGTATTTTGCGCCGGCTTACTTTATAATCTACGAAAGTACGTTAAATATGTATTTTTTTACCTGACTCACGTTATCACCTCACTGGTTGTTCTCTTGTACAAAAATAGTATTTCAACGTAGCCTTAGCAAATCATAATCAGACTGTATCGGAATAAACGATTCTCGCGTATCTCACTCAACGCAATCCCAATGAAGTGTCAAGTGTCACTCACTTCAGACTCGCTGTATTTGTTTTGTTAGAGGTTTCTTTCGATTTAGTCAATATCATTTATTATTAAAGAATGAGGTTTTCATATAAATAACAATGATTCTTTGTAATAATAATAATTTCATGTGATCAAGTTCTAGTCACAGCGTTTCTCATAGGCTGCGCATTTCCCCTCTATCATAGTCACCTATCTTGAAAAGGATACCACCAAATTAACATAAAATTCGATCCACGGTGCGTCCTATGATCTTCGCATTAACAGATCAACTTTTTGTCAGAGGTAAATGTCAAAAACCTTGAACCGGGAACCTTCAGTACCCCAATGTCACGCCGTAATCATCTGAGTCAACAGAGCGAATCTATATATAATGACAAATTAGTATTCAAATATAATGAAATGAACATAACATTTTTCAATACCATTTATTTTTAGTATCATAAAACACAATTGACTTTTATATATTTGAATAGATATTTCTAGATTTATATGGTGACTCAGTTGATTGCGACGTGTGATTCAGGTATGGAAGGTCCTTGATTCAAATCCGGGAATCGGCTGCAATTTTTACAGGCCCTAAAATCGATCTTCACCTCTGGCAAAGCTTTGATTTGTTAATGCGAACATGATAGGACTCTTCTTTCATTTTATGAGCATATAATCATCCAGGAAGTTATGACGAAGAAGAAAGATACTTTTCTAAGGCAATCAACAACACTAAAACAAAATTTGTCACAAAGGACCTAAAATTTTCGAACTCTCTCTATAGGCTTCTTCATATTAACCAGCCTGAAACTGGTCCGCACTGTCAAAAAGAAAACTAAACTAGTGAGGGCCAGTTTTCGGCCGAGTGTCTGACGGCAGGCGGTGTTGTTTGAACTTACTTCAATCGAAAAAGCCCAAACAACGAGAAAGTGTTGGTGTGGTGACAGTGCGGATCAGTATTGGGCAAGTTTGGCCTGACCGTTATGCTATAGCACTTTTACAGTCCTCTGGTAAGCAACATGTCTCCAAACTTAATCTAAATAATATTACTAGAAAAGGTACAATGTGATACCTCACCAGCTCTAATACATCTGTAGTTCTTTGATCCACACACGCCTCGCTACTCTTTTTTAGCTTCCTTATTTCAACCATAATATCATCAGGGTTTATTTCCAGTTTATTTATCTGTTCATTACTATATATGTGGAGAAGCTCCTCCTTCAATATTTCCCCACCCATACCAAAATGATATTCCTTAATGGCCTCATTACTTTTTCGTGTCCTAACATCATAATCGTATGGCCCAATGTCGGACAAAGTTGTCAATATCTCTTCCTGTCAATAGGTCTTCGAGTGTTGTAGAAAACTGGCACTGCTTGCAAGCATAGAGGTGATCCATGGATCTATGGGTTGCTGTTTTCCACATTCGCATTGATCGTCTGTTGTCAGATCCCATTTACACGTGTTATCGTTTACTGGAAAAACTCCTGTTCTTATACAGTTGAGGGTTCCCCATTTTAACCAGTCCAGTTTATTGCCAGAAGGTTTGTGCGTTTTAAAAAAAGGAGTCCTAGAGTTTAGCCTTCTAGGTGGAGGGGTTGGTATCCCAAACATTACGTGCCTCTCATCGAATATTTGTTTGAATTGCTCGTTGTACTCATGTGAGTTACAGGGTATTTTTGGTTGAGTAAATCCAGCTGCTTTTTACAGTAGGTGTATTGGGGTTGGTTTCAATCAGCCAGTCACTATCCGCCAAGTTTCATTCAAGGCTTTATCTACTTGCTTTGATAAAGGGCTTGTATACTCTGCAGTGGAAAAGCAGAGTGCTTTAGCAGATGTGCGCTGAATCGCCGGATTCGCTCCCCATTTACTGCAAAATAACCTTTTTAGGATATTGTTTCCCGTGTATACTTAAGCTGCAGTTATGTGGCAGTGCTTCTTGTAAGTAAGACATCTATCTATAATGACTCCTATATATTTTGGCTGGTCTGTACGTTCCAATGAAAGACCTTCCCATGTAACTTTTAGTATCCGTTTTGTGTCTCTTGATCGCGGGTGGAATGCGCAGATCTGGATTTTGGATGGGTTTGGTTTCAAAGAGAAGCTTTTGTAGTGAGTAGGCATGGTTGACAGGGTTTGTTCTAACTGTTCGACCTGTTGAAACTTAGGATCCTGTACAGAGATTGCCAAGTCGTCATCATACAGGAAGTGTTTGAAATCGGGATGCACAGGTTGGTCATTAGTATAGATATTAAATAAAATAGGGGATAATATACTGCCTTGAGGTAATCCATTCTTTTGAATTCTTCACCTACTCTTCTTGTTATCAAGGCTAACATAGAAAGGTCTATTAGTGAGTTTTGTTTTGACGAGTTTCATTAAGCTAAAGTCTCTGCAAAATTCATATATTTTTGTAAGCAGTAGATGGTGGTTAATCAGGAGAAGATGATAAAATGACTCCATGAAACAGATTACTTAGTATATCTGCTTTTTTCCAAATCCACAGTAACTTCTTCTCCATCCTTTCGCACGATTTTCTGTATACTTTCTCTTCCCCTTCAGTTTTCTAACATAGCCACAGAAATTCCTAGTTGCATCACCCTGCGGCCACCTTGCAACTATATTTTTATATATCCATCTTTACCTTCCCTCTTTGCTGCTATTAGTTTCTTATATAGTTGTTTCAAAGTTTCCCTGCTTCCTTGCTGTATCTTATCTCTGTTGTGTTCTTTTCTTACCAATCTCATTAGCCTTCTCACCACCCTATTATAGAAAGCAGATTCTGTAATTTTCTTTGTTTTTTCTTTTGGAATAAAAATGTCTCCCTCCTTCTTATTATCTCCTTAAACCCTTCCCAGCCTCTTTCCGCTGTACTGACACTCTTTTTCCAAATCCTGAATATTTCTTTGAAATAAATTTTTAGTTAAGTGACATGTGCTTTCCTATGATTGTGTACAAAACCACCTCCACTTCTGGTCACTGGTTTACTAAACCTTCTAATATCCATCATCACTGCTTCGTGATCACTTATTCACCATGTAATCTGATACCACACAAAATTGTCATTAGGCTTTATTATGGTGGCAACCATTATGTTTGGTCCGCTTGTACTCTGATCTACTACTTGTGTAAAACCTCCTTCCGTCACTAATCTATTTGAAAAAAATTGTTCCCTTGCATTATTTATCTTAATTCCCTGCTAGTCAATAGCTGGCATATAAATATATAACATCCTCCTCTTCTGGCCACTGGTTTACTAAACCTTCTAATATCCATCATAACTGCTACATGATCACTTATTCCTTATGTAATCTGAGACCACACAAAATTGTCATCAGGCTTTATTACGAAGGCAACCAACATGTTTGGTCCCCTTTTACTACAGGGTGCGGCAGCGTAACTTCCTTTTTTCAAAACTTAATAAAACCCATTGTATGAATCAGAAAATTTTTATTTGTTTTTTATTATGTAGGCACATACATAAAGTTTTGTTTTACTTAGTTTTGAAGATAAAATTATGTAGGTGACGTCCCCCATTCTCCACACACTGAGGTAAACCGATTTCTGTTGTTTGTCATGACTCCTGCCACCATAGCAGGCGTTATGTTGGCAATTTCTTTCTTGAAGTTGGTATTCAAATCTTGTAGGGTCCTTGGACGGTTCACATAAACACGGGATTTCAAAAAACCCTATAGAAAAAAATCGCAAGGGGTCAAATCGGGAGAGCGGGCCGGCCACTCCAAATCGCCCCTAATTGAGATGAGGCGCTCTGGGAAGTGTTCCCTCAAAACAGGCGTCGATGCTCTTGAAGTGTGTGCAGTTGAACCGTCTTGTTGGAACCAAATGTCCCCGCAGTCCAACTCATCTAGCTGTGGGAAAAAAATCCTGTAACATGTTTACATACCGGTCTGAATTCACTGTCACTGTGGCTTCATTTTCCTGAAAGAACCAGGGACCAATAATTCCACCTGAGGAAATTGCACACCACACTGTGACTTTAGGTTAATGCAAAGGCCTTTGATGCATTTGTCGAGGATTGGAGTCAGCCCAGTAACGCATGTTTTGTTTGTTGACGGATCCACACAAATGAAAATGGGCTTCATCACTAAAAAGAACAATAGCGTCCTCAGGAACGTCTTCCAGAAGAACCTCACATGCGTTCCTCCGAGAATTGAAGATACGTTCAGAAAGTTCCTGCACAGTCGCCATGTTGTATGGATGGAAATGAAGATTATCATGAAGAATTCTCCTCACAGAACGATCAGAAATACCAAAAGCAGACGCATGTTTGCGCGCAGAACTCCGCGCCTTGGTGATAGCAACATTGAAGCTCTCACTGCCTCAATTTTCTCAGGTGATCTAATGGGCCCAGGGCCTCCAGTTCTTCGTCTTGACGCACTTGCAGTTTGTCTGAACGTAGTGACCCACGTGACAATTGATTTCCGAACCGGGACAGAGGCCAACGGGGCGAAATTAAAGCGATTCCGATAAGCGTGCTGGGTTGTGATCACAGAACATCCGCTCGAAAAGTAGGCCTCAACGGCAATCGCACGCTCCTCACTATTCCAACGCATAATGGCGACTGAACTGTGTCAGGATAAAACTTTATAGTCAGGCCTATCGAACGAGACCACTATCAATGGACTGAATGGTGCGCATTTAAAAAAAGGAAGTTATGCTGCCGCACCGTGTATAAGGAATAAGTGATCATGAAGCAGTGATGGTGAATATTAGAAGGTTTATTAAACCAGTAGCCAGAAGTGGAGGTGGTTGTATATACAACTATAGGAAAGCACATATCACTGAACTAATGCCTATTTTGCTCTCTGAATGTGAATTTAGTTACTCACCAAAAGCCTTGTCATCAACACTCATTCTTCCAATATGATAGGCAGCCAAGGTCCTATTTTTTTCTCTTGTTGCAACGCAGAAGTGTATCCCTAGTAAATCATTTATGAGCACCAGTGTACTGTAATAAACTTTGCTAACAAATATGAAAACCCCTCCACCAATTCCTCCTCTATCTCTATGGTACACCCTATACACCTCAGGTAAAACATTATAGTCTAGCACTTTTTCTTTTAACCAAGACTCTACCCTGATAACTATCTAAGGTTTGCGTAGTTCTTATTAAGTTATTAAATTCTATTACTTTGTTGATTGTACTACTATAGTTTACTGGTAACAGTCTTTCATCTGCCTTTGTTATGATTTTAGCATTACTAATTACCTTACTATTTTTGAACCCGTCTTTCAATTTTTCATCAGCTTCTACTATTTCGTTATTACTGTATTTATAATTTTTTCCCATCTAGTATCTGAATTCAGTATTCTTTTAGTCACCTGTTTTCAACCCCACACCAGCAGGCTCTATTCTAAAAAAGGCACGGACATTGCCCCATCATGACTGGAAGTGGGCTTCCTTATAGATCTAGCCAACAGCTCAGAAAGTGTCCTGCTCTATTTTGGTGTAAGCCATGCTTAGTGAAACCTCACCTACCAATGGCACAACACCCAAGACAGAACTAATGCCTTTCCCAAGTAATACCTCGGTCTCCACATTTACCCACTTTACAGCATGGTTCAAATGTTGCCTATCATGGTGATTCAAGACCTGCATGAACTTCACCCCGGTATACGGTGCCTCCTTCACTGCCTTCCTCATGTCACTACCCTATGCTATGTCTCTCATTCCGATAAATACTCTTTCCTGCACCCCCCACTATCCCAACTGTATCCTCCTTAGTGAAACCCTTAGAAAGACGTTTTAGCTTATAACAAAATAGTTTAAAATTAAGTTACTGTTTATTTATAAAATTCCTTATCTATCAGAAGTGCAAAGAAGAACGAAGTCTGATTTGGCCACAGGTGTCGGAGGTAGGGCCGGTGCGGAAAGAAGTTTCAAAACAGGAAGACGCATCTCTCTGCTGGTCTTTTGTCCTCGTCTTCGATCGTGAGTCTTTCTGGTCGAGCGCGTCGATTCTTTACTCCGTGAGGGCACAAGATGGTCCACTGTTGGTAGCATATAATGTGACCGGGTATCATTGTTAGAAGTTTTAAACTCTCTGCTTGACTTGAGAGATTGCAGAGTGTGAGAGCAGACTATGATGCTAAATTGTTGCTGGCCTCTTGAAAGACAATGAAACATTAAAGATTTTGCCTAATTCCTCAAAAGAATGTTTTTACTTACAAAATTCATTATTGCTGCACAAAATAATGCTCTGAACAAAGAGATTTGCGTGATAAGAACTTACTCTCCGAACTATAACTGAGCATGGTCAGGGCCGGCGCTAGGATTCTCGGACCCCCAGGTAAGGGTTCTCGGGCCCCCCACCTTGATTTTTATTTACTTTACACTTTGATTTTTTGGATAAAATCAGAAAATTTTAATCCAAAAAATCAAATTACACCTTCTTTGGAAAAGTTTTTTGTTGTTTAATTTCTATTTAGCTAGACACCCTGGCCGGAGGGCCCCCTCCTGGGGCCTTGGCCCCGGGTACTTTTGCCCCGCTTACCCCTCCCTAACGCCGGCCCTGAGCATGGTTGTTGTATCTGTATAACACAGTTTAATTGATCTGATGCCATGAGCGATAGATAAAACATTAACATTCAATGGAACATCACGTTACGTGTTCTCGTACATTTTATAAAATATTGACATTGTTATTAACTTCATAACGATATTAATTAAATGGTAAATGTATTTTCTATTGATGATTTATGGACTGAAAATTTTAAGGGCTATTGGTATAGGAGTAACGTGTAGCTTTTATGATTTTTTTGATTGTTTGTGAAATATAGAGATAAATTGACATTATCTCTATGGGCCATTTTTTAAAGAATTAATTGTCAGGTTAAAACATGTTTTAATCTTAAATGTGTGAGGACAGTCATTTCAAACACCCTTTTCATTCAATTAAAAGAAGACTGAATTAACTACAAATATAAAGTCTAATTATCAATACTTTACACCCCCGCTAAACACAATTTATTGCAAGCAGAAAACATTGACAGTCTTGTGAAAAACACAACGAAAACAGCTACTGCGTTTTTGTAAGATTGGTACATATCAAGGAAAATAATGTAGCTTCCATAAAATCATTATGTTTCCATATTTCAATGAGGGGAGTAATTTAACAATGGAAAGTTCTACACCTTCAGTGACTGTGCTGGGTTGATGTTGCACTTTCAGTGATTATAATGATTTACCATGGTTACCTCGTCTACCCACAAACCATTTTTACAGTCATTCTTGATAGTATCTTTTTTTTGTCTATGCTACCAATAAAATTCATGAATATTGTTTTTCTGTGTTCTCAAAACGATGGGTTGTTATACAGATTCATTGCAAGAAATTGGGGTTTGATATGACAGAAATACTGTATATTCTTTTTTGGGTGCAACTGCTTTAAGAGTGTTGCTAACAAATTTCACGTAGAAAATGAAAAACCTCTTACAACTTGTTATTCCTATACACGGTGACACAAGTATAACTCACAATCTTGGTTATTGATGAGTTGTTATGTTCGAGAAATGTCTATAAAACCATTTCTATTAATGGATAATCACCTGAAAAAGTCTTCAACTAACATATAAGACTTTATTTCTCATTTAGGATCTGTCAGAAAACTTTTTGTAGACCTAAACATAGATATAATCCTGCAACTGTGTACTTGCCAACCAATTATATAATAATAGGACAGATACTAGATTACAATGTATAACCAACAAATACTATCCTCTATCAGACTGGCTAACTTCATAAATGAATCAAATTGTTTTGTCATCTAAAGTCAGCAAAAGAAAAAGTTCAGTTTAACACTGAAGGAGTACTTGCTCGACCACTGTTTCTATATTATTCAAAAGAGTTTGAAAAAAAAATGCGGTGTTTATGATTAATGTAGATAGTGAGTAATCGCATAAATAAGCTATTACATGTATATTTGTAATTATAACATATCATTTTTTCGGAACCAAACTTATACCTTATAGATATTTGTTGTCATAGACTGAATATAATCATTTTTTGTATGCGTGTGTGTTCGTACAGACTGTTTTGACTTACCCTACATCATGTAGTAAACATGACGCTGAGGGACCAATAAATACACATACCGTAAAGAAACTGACGCCATAAACGTGAATTTATTTAGATATTCATTATCTTCCACTACTTCTCATAGCAATAATAAATACATTTTGAACACAAAGAGATAAATTCCACATATAAAAAAAATGTTACCGAGGGAAGGAAAATGGATCCGAGGGGTGGTTTGACTACAATTATACTCAAAGTTCGGTAGTAAAAAGTTGAGACAAGAGTAATAGAAGCAGCAGCAAGTTGAAGAGTATTTGCTGTACTAAAAACATGTTGATTATATAGATGAATTATTTTGAGAGCATAAAGCATTAAACGGTATTCAAACGGTCGTTACCATTCATTTACAGACATACTGATTCATTTTTCGTGTTTCACTTATGGTTGATAAAGGTCCGACAATCGCTGATTTTATTTATTTCACATATGAGAGTGTATTGTGTTATTCCCCTCCTGCCATCTTCATTAATAAATATTTTCTTCTATCATACTCAAAATGTCATATATACAATTAACTTTATGTACAGAAGAGCCCAGATTTTTTCAAAAGCTATGTTAGGTAGATTTCTTATATTCTTAGTTTAATTTTATTACATTTTGAAAATTATTTGCAAACCAACACATACATCAATATGACAATAAAAATAATCTCGAAATACTGATCATAAATTTTTAAAAGCTTAAGAACAGTTTTTAGTTACTATTCAATTACACTTATTTGACATGACACTGTATTTAATAATCTGTTACGAAGAACTGAGCTAAGAGATTAGCTCCTCCGATTAGAGGTACAAGAGCATGTAGTATTGTTGACACAGCATAAAGTTTATTTTGTTTCTTGAGAGAAGCCAAATGTAGGCAACTTGGCAAGGTAAATATGTAGATAAATCCGCTGAGAGCTCCAGTAAATCTGTAACACCGCAGAAATGAACATTAGATGCTGAAATAATTTTGATATTATGGTTTTACATATTGTCCACGTGATAATTTTTCAGATAGCTTAAGAGACAAGAAATCACAATAAAACTTCCTATAGTTACCTGTAATAGATAGGTTTGAAATAGACATGAGTATTCTACTGCAATAGGCTATAATTTAAACATATATTTCAGAATGGATCTAAGCTAAGATGTTTGACATTACATGACAGAGCTGGAAGATTATATTATCAAGTATTAGAGATTGTGCAGGCATGCGGTTTATTTATTTATTCCAACGGAAAAACCATTTTACATTAATATATTCTTATGATAGCTACTTAGTAAACACAATTACCACTATTTGTGAACAAATTAGTTACAGTGAAAACAAGAAGATAACAAAAAATAGCAAGTATTGTTTGATATTACTAAAACTAGAAAAACAATTACACAGAAGAAAATTATTAATTATTCTAAAACTAATAATAAGACTCAACATAAAACTACAAACAAATAAAAATGATTACAGGGAATAATAGACCGTGACTAAGTCCATCATTGCTGACTGCACTCACGTATGAGTACTCGCTTGAAAACAGCAACACTGTCAATGAAAAAATCAAGTTCAGGAGGTATTCTGTTACCTAGTTTCTGAATCTGTTCTATGGCACTGCTAGCCTCATAGTTTGTGCGCAGATGTCTACGACCAAATAGTTCTCTCAACCGTGTACCAGACGGACAACGAAAATATACATGTCTGAGAATTTCAGGGCAGTCAATAACACCTGAGATTACTTTATGCAGAAAAAGGACACCATGAACATTCTGTCTCTACTCCAAAGGATGGAGGCCAAGGTAGGTTCCAACAGCAACCAAAGGAACGTCTTTGTAATGAAAGCCCATGCGACAACCTATAAGCCTTAAGAACTTATTTTGAAGATTCTGAATGTGTTGAATTAGTGTGATCTGATGAGGCGACCATACAACGCTGTAATACACAAGTATGGGTCTGACATGGGCACAGTACAAGAGCCTGAGTATCTGGATATTATTAATAAATCTGGAAGTGCGTGCCAGTAAGCCCAGGCACTTGGAGGCCTTGGCACATATGTTGTGGACATGTTCTTCTGGACTGAGATTGTACGTCAGAAGAACTCCTAGGTCTCTTACAGTTGTGCAGCGATTCAGTAGCTGATTTTCTATTTCATATTCAAAATGTAATGAAGATTTAGTGCGGTGAAAAGTAATGCAGGAACATTTATTAACATTAAGTTTCAAACTGTTTTGTTGACACCATTTCACAATACCTTTTAAGCAATTCTGAAGATCTAAGCAGTCGTCTCGAGTCATGGTTCTAGAAGCACCAAGCTCTCAACAGTTTGAACGGCTTACTATGAAATGGATAGGTAGGCTTCAAATACCAAAGAAGCTGAGGAATTTTTCTGGAAGCTTAACATTCGGAACTTTAACCCAGGTTCCCTACTATAAAATGAGTATTCTGTGGTGGGAAGTACAAACTTTGAATGGATCTGCCAAATTTTACTTAAGAACAGGGTTCACATCGGCTGTTTTGATTTATAAGGGCCGAGACACAAACTCCAATTTACTGGTTTCATCAGTGAAAAAATTTGAAATATTACTCCTCCCTTCAATAAAGTTGCTGCACATTTGTTCATGACTATTCTTGATCTGCGACTGACACAGGACTGAAGGAATCTGCGTACGAGAATAGAATAGAAAAGTCACGTGTTTCATGCCGGCTCACTTTTTTGGTGTGTGCAATACGCGCTGCGACGATATTGTTGCTTTCAGCCTGTAAAGTACGACTCTGTGGTGGTACGTCATGAGTTCCTTTCCCCGCTTATCTGATGATCTACATCTACATCTACATTCATACTCTGCAAATCACAAACCTTGTGGGTGGCAGAGGGTGCTAAGCACCAATCATAAACCCGCCCATTCCAATCCCGAATAGTGCGAGGAAAGAAGGAATACATAAAAGTATCGGCATCTTATTTCTCTAATCTTACCCCTCTGGTCCTTGCGACCTAAATAGGTTGGCGGAAGAAGTATTCCATTGCACTCGAAATTTAAATTTTTTCGCATATTCTCCAATAAATTCGAACGCAAGCTACGTCGTCTGTCTTCCAGACTAACCCAGCCCAATCTATGTATCAATTCTGTGACGCTTTCATAAGGGCTGTAACAACAAGTCACGAATCTAGCGGCTCTCCTCTGCACCCTCTCAACTGAGTCAATCAGAACCTTGAGATACGGATCCCAAACCCCACAACAGTAATCCAGATGCGGACGCACTAGTGTTTTATACGCTATCTCCTTTGTTTGAGCATTACAATTCCTCAAAATACGACCTATGAATCGTAATTTAGAATTTGCCTTGCCTACGACGGAAGTTATGTGCATGTCCCATTTCATGTTGCTTTGTACTATCACCCCCAGATACTTCACGGAATCAACCATGTCAACAGGTGAATTGTTTATTTTGTACTCGTGAACAAACTGATTCTTCTTGTTACTTATCCGCATTGCCTTGCACTTTTTACAATTAAGTGTAAGCTGCCATTTACGGCACCAATCGAAAATAGCATCCAAATCACGCTGAATTTCTAAGCAATCGTCGGAGCACCTTATACCTATAGATAACCGCATCGTCGGCAAACAATCGCAACCAGCATTTGACGTTGTCACCTAGATCGTTTATAAATATTAAGAAAAGAAGTGGACCTATTACACTTCCTTGAGGAACGCCCGAAGTAACATTTATCTTAGAAGAGGCTTTCCCGTCAACAACGACATACTGTGATCGACCAGTTAGAAAATCCCGTATCCACTCGCATATCTGAGCCGAAATACCGTAAGCTCGAATCTTCGCTAAGAGTCGGTTGTGTGGCACAGAATCAAAAGCCTTCTGAAAATCAAAAAAAACTGCATCAACTTGCGAACCTGAATCGATAACTTTCGTTATGTCGTGGGAAAATAGGGCCAATTGTGTTTCACACGATCTCTTCTTCCGAAATACGTGTTGACATGGTGTAAGTAACTCGTTATCATCTAGAAACTTCATTATGTTCGAGCATATGACATGTTCCAGAATTCTGCTGCAGACCGATGTTAGAGATATGGGTCGATAATTCCTAGGATCACTCCGATCTCCTTTCTTAAAAACGGGAATTACCTGGGCTATTTTCCAGCTAGAAGGTACTTTTCTCTCTTCTAGTGATTTACGGAATATATCTGACAGAAATGGTTCAATATCCTCCGCGTATTCAGAAAATACTCTTACCGGTATACCATCGGGACCCGGCGCTTTACCCCACTTCAGGAGTTTTAATTGCTTTACAATTCCTACGCTATCAATTTCTATCGGACCCATCTCTAATTCCACACGATGTGGTAAAGTGGGGATATTTTCCATATTTTCTTGCGTGAATGAATTTTTGAATTCGGTGTTAAATACGGTAGCCTTGTCGCGGCTGTCTTCAACCTCTCGTCCGTCTTTTATTAGAACTGGATTATTGTTTCCACTACAACTAACTTTTTTTAGATACGACCAAAATTTTTTAGGGTTTTCAGTGAGGCTCTTAGAGAGAGAATTTTCACGAAAGTTATTAAATGCCTCACGCATCGCATTCTTAACACGTCCCCTTATCTCCTCTAAATTATCTAAATCAGACCGATGCATCGTCCTTTTTGATCGTGCATGTATCTTCCTTTGCTTCTTGAGTAACCTTTTAACCTCCCGTGTATACCATGGGGGATCGTTCTCTTCCCTGATTGTCCGTTTCGGTATATGCAAGTTCATACCTTCCCAGAGTATATGTAGGAATCGATGCCACCTCTCTTCAACGGTGCCCCCTGCTGCTAAGAAGGTGTGGTAATTATGCCTCAAATACTCTCTAAAACACTCTTTTGAAGCCTTTTCGAATCTGTAAACGATCTTCTCTTTTCTCTTTCTGCGTGTGTTTGTTAGTTTTACTGTAGCAATTACAGCTTTGTGATCACTTATTCCTGCGGTGGTAGAAATATCCGTGAATAGTTCGGGCCTATTTGTGACAGCTATATCTAAAATATTTTCGTTACCGTTGAGGCATCGCGTTGGTTCAGTTACGAGCTGTTCAAGATGGTGATCTGAGAAGAGGTCTAGAACGATTTCGCAAGCTGCTTTATCCCTGCCCCCAGTAACGTGAACGTAATTAGTCCAGTCGATATCTGGTAAGTTAAAGTCACCTCCTAGCATTATTGCATGGCCCGGAAATTGCCGTGCTATATTATTTACATTATTTCTCAAGGCCTCGGAAATATTTACGCTTGCATCGGGTGGACGATAGAACGAGCCTATCACAAGTTTTGTCCTAGCTACGTTGAGCTTGATCCATATGATTTCACAGACAGTATGGACATCTATTTCGCTGCATGGGAGGTACTTACTAACAGCTATAAATACACCACCTCCTTGGGAATGCAACCTATCCTTACGGAAAATGTTCATGTTACTATTAAAAATTTCGCCGGAACTTATATCCGGTTTTAAGCAACTTTCTGTGCCTATTACGATATCAGCATCTGTACTACGAATAACGTTTTCGAGTTCAGGCTGTTTATTACAAACACTTCTGCAGTTAACTACCAGAACTTTTAATGTTCGGGATTCTTTTAAGCTACCCCTAACACGCGGTGCTGAATTTATCTTGGCTGTCCGCAACTGAATTTCCTCCTCAGGGTCATGCTCCCTCAGCCTAAAAAAAACCCCAATGCACTCCACACGGCCCCTGCCACCCGTGTAGCCAATTCCCGTGTGATGATACGTCATACTTATGTTTTACACAATGAATCCTCTATTTAGATCAATTGCTAACAGTCACCTGTACACATCGAGGATAATCATTTTCGTGTTACTGAAGGGACACATCAGAGTTGAGTGTGATATCATAAGTCGTTGATTTACTGGAATATATTACGATATTTATCCATATGATTTAAACTCCATGAGTAGACTAATTAGAACGATTGCTGAACACAATTTAAAGGAGCTTACTATCCATGAATTTGGAGCTATCAGCAGCAACACAACATATATCTCTACTGACACAAAACCTTGTTCACCCATGTAATCGAAGGTATCAATGGCTGGAATAGTTTCGATGCTTCCACTTTAGAGCTTTATACTTTTTTATGTAAGTATATAATAAAAGTTTTCCCGATCAAAGCAAAAAAAATTATCTTTAAGTGAGAATAAGTGAATTTCAGTAGGGAACCAATCTTTAGACAATTATCACAATACAATAACAACGAAAAGTAATTATTGTCCATTCGCTTACTATTCAGTGGACGACTATCAAATATCAACAGAAACTACGTAGATTTTTTTTCATTGCTTTACGTCTCTCAACAGCGAGGTCTTTAGAGACGGGAAAGGATGGGGGCAAGGAATAGGAAGGAATTCGGCTATGGCCTTTTTAAGGAAGCATCCCGGAATTTGCATCGAGTGATTTGGGAAACCATGGAAAACCCAAATGTGGATGCCCGGACGGGAATTCTAACTGCCGTCCTCCCGAATGCAAGGCCAGAACGCTATCCGTTACACCGCCACGCTCAGTAGAAACTACGTAGAACTGGAAATAGAGTGAATAGATAGTCCATATTGAATCCTATTGAATCGAAAATGACAGGACACATACTCTACTTCAGTTACTTTGTTCTCTGAATTTGGGGTTTAAGCTGTGTTGGTTATAGCATACTGGCTTCTCTGTATTCATATTCAAGTTCTATAGCATTCTTTAAATCTGGTATCTGCTTCTAACTTAGCAAACGAGGAAGCTGATGTAAAAGTCAATTAAAAGTGATCGAATAATTTGATGGTCGAAAGTTAGAAACATTTCAGAGATTGTTGACATGGGAGAAAACAGGAACCGACTAATACCGTTTGACTGAATGTTTCTTGTAGAAGATCTTTAAAAAAAGGATCAAAAAATATAACTGTTCATGAGTAGGTGGATTCCTTCAAACATATCACTGTGTCTAGTGGATGAGCGTTATCAAAACACTTTTAAGCTGTTATCAAAATTTCGATTTTACATGGTTTCCCGAAATCAGTCCAAGAGAATTTCGTGATGGTTTTTTCACAAGGCAATAACAGAAATCCACCATTCCCATTTCCTGTTTTTTATCCACAATTATTTCTGATCTTCGTCTGTAACTGCTATAATGCCTTAATTAAAAAATGGAAATAAAAAAAATATCGTTACATTTCAAGAAAAATTTGTTTTGCAATCAGATGCGGAAACGAATTTGAAATCGCAACGATTAAAGTTCAAAGTAAAAGCAGGAATAGAACATCAATGAAAGCAGTGATGATGGTTTATTTTACTCAAAGAACTTAATCATACTTTAATGGTTACCTGAAAATACTATTTTTGAAGGAGCTGAAAATCATTAAAATAACTCGCCAGCTCACTTCACCCCATAACAATGATTGAATATCACAACTCCAAATGCTATATGTACTTAGCCGATTTCGGAAATTCATAAATGTTAAGTATATTTCGAAAGGAGGTCATTTTGTGTCTGTTTGTCGAAGTGAAAAAGAAAATGATGAAGGTGCTAAAGAGGATGATGGCACGAGGACATGCATTATTGCTGCGAACAATGCTACAACAACAAACAACGCGGCATAACCCAAAAAGCCATTAACCATGAATAATGCTACAACAATTGGAACTAAAGACCGGATGAATCTCAAGGACGGTACCGATGATATCACATCAAGAAATATGATACTCCTCCACAGAATTGCAAAATTGGTTTCGTCTAGGTAATCTGTGAATATTTTTAACAGACAGTAATATTCTACTTTATTTTAGTTTATGTATTGACGATTCCTGATGAAGTATGTTATGTACGGAATGCGCTACACTATTTTTGATAGATATTATAATTTGTGTCTGTTTTATACTTTATTCCTTCAGGGGAAAAAAATGATAAAGTCAATATCAGTGACATACAGGAAGAAATAATTAATAATATTCTGTATATAATTCATATTCCCTCATCTTACTATATATTAATCATAATTTCGTGTGGTTTTTTTAAGACGTGGTTGGCTCAGTTTCTTATCGGCTCTGCAATCCGCCTCTGCGGTAGCCGTTTATTCTGTATAGGTACGGGTATAGGACACCTACAGTTTAACGTGAAATCCGAACCATGGAAGCGTTCCGGAGTACTTCATAAACACAAAGCAAGCTTGCTCAGAGATGAAAGTCGGATTAAGGGCCTTCAAAAATTTGAGCCAAAGCCGGGATTTGTACCGGGAAGCTCTCCATCTCCATCCGGATTGATCCTTTTCTCCCTTACTCCATCTTTCATGGTAGAACCTTAACATGTTTTAACGCAACAATTGTTAAGAGCGTATTAATATTCACATCAGCCCTTGTAATGGGCTCCACTTCCCTGGTTCTAAACATGAAATTAATTCTTCAATTTTTGTAGGATTAGCAAGTTATCCATGGGTAAGAGATTTCTGTTTTTTGTTTTTCGTAAGAAACAAGTAACATAGCATGAAGTGTCCAGTACCTAGGCAGAATATTTTCTCTCAGTTCACAATATTTAAGTAAACAACAGACCACTCTAAGCTTAGAGAAATCGTATGAACATTTGTTATATTTAGAGGCATTAGACATCAGGCAAACCAGAGGACTTTAATGTTTTATTTGATAAAAATTCAAAGTGAAACATAAACTGAACATGTTTACCATTAATAACTGCATAGTGGAAATTATACGCAGCATTAGTTGTAGTTTGTATTTAATAAATGAATCGAGATACCAAGAAATATGCAACAATGATCTGAACAACATTGCATCATCTGCCTCACGATCAGCAAGTATTAAACAAAATAATAGTTATACTAAGCCATTAAGGAAGATAACTGTCACAGACAATCACTTCTTGATTATTTGTGTTCAACAATATTCATATTATCAGCAAAAAGAAACAAATAATAAATGCCAAGTTGTGGGAAAACTAAGCTGTGAATTTTTCTATTTACATCCATATCCAGAGTTTATGAAAAAATCTGGAGCTTATTTTTCAAATTAATGTAAAAACAATCAACTGTAAAACTACACCATCATACAAAAAAGTTTTTGTTGTTGTTTGTACCAACTTACCTTATAATCGTACCGATCCGAGGTAAAAATATTGCAAATAAAACACAAATTGTAATTATGATTGTATTCAGTCCAAGAACATGGCTGAATCCCGGATAAACTTTTTGCATTAAAGTCGTGAAGATCTGTACTCTTAACATGTAAGCAATCAGCGGATATACAGTAACAAGCTGAAAGAACAAGAACAATCTGGCAACAGCTGTCATAAGGTCCCAGCTTTCGAAGTTGTTTAAAAGGTTCTGTAAATAAAGAAATGGTATTAGTCAAGAAATGAATAAATGAAATGTGAGAGAGTAAAATTTATAAAAAAACTAATACATTAGATCCCAACAAGGCCTCAGTTTATTCGTTACAAAACTTTTATACTCCGACGAATTGTTATTTTTTCTTTCTAGCCTTTCTTCTTCTTTTTCTCATTACAGTTTCTACAGACTACATATACACCAGTTACCTGTTTGTACAGGTAGATAGTGTGAATGAAGAGAAGGGGATATGGAGGGGGGGGCGTATGTCCAGCCGTAGTTACAACCAGATTTACTACATCTGAAGCTTTTCTTCTAAAGGTGGGATTTTTGTGTTGCCATCTGAACATGTACCTTGTATTCTGTATAATACGTGTATTTTTGTTTGTTTATGACGCGTATATTGGGGACCATCCCAGCATTCGGTCTGGTGATTGTGTGAAACCGCCTAAAAACCGCAATCAAGACGGCCGGGTCTCCTGGTACAGAACTAGAACTGATCCCGCAGTACTTCCGCGCTCCGGTGTGTTGGCACCTTAACGCGTGTAGCTACACTGTCGGACTTTAGCCTTTTATTATTATTATCCGCGAATATGAGCCTATGGACAGCAAGGTTATTAGAAGTGGTGCTAATCTAGTGAATGAAAGGTGGTACTTACGTAACTGCACGAATTGAATATTGGGTACCATCCTAGCATAATGCCAAATGACTTCATAAAACTTAGGACGATCTGTGTGAGGTTGGTAGGATTTTAATTCACGGTAGCCATGGTCTTGGAGCCAAATATGGTGGCCTGTAAACTCATTAAGATATGCTATTGAATCGTATTTCTACTGCAGAAATATCTGAGCACCTTTAACGTCAAGTAGCAAAATTGCAGAACAGTAAAAACGTTAAAAAATGTATAATATTTTTAAGGAATGAAGCCTTTTTTTAAAAAAAAAAAGGAGAGAGAATGAAATAGGCATATTACCTTTGGATTTTTTATTGTTGATTATACTATACATACCGCCGTACGCTCATAATTTAACTAATGATATCAATTATACAGATTAGAACTGATTTTCTTAAAAAGGCATAATTGTCACGAAAGGAAAATAAATTCCTAAAATAAAATAATCATTGTACTTATTCTGAAATTTTAAATACCTGGAGACAGTATAATATAGAATATTAAAATTATTTCTTCATTATTTACTCATACAGATTTCCGATAGCGGTAAACAACTTACTTCAAAGAGTGAAAGAAATTAAAGTAAAAATTCAGACAATGCAAAGTCGGTTGTATAGAGACATTATCGCCAGGACATATGCTCCATCGCAATTAATAAAAAACTAAAAATATTGCATGGAATGAATTATTAAGTTAAACATAAAGTGTGTGAAGCAAGTGTAACTTAAATTCTGGTGGCCTTAACGAGTTGGTGACAGTGTTTCAACGGCCGCCTATTCTGCTTTTATCGTGAACTAAACTAACATATTAGTCCCATCGGGTAAAGGGAACTTAACTGCTTAACTTGGAACTGGAACGAAAAAGCGATTTAACATATACAAAGTTTTGATAGAAGTGAACGTCAGGTCGTGGGCACTGGAAAATAGTTTTAAATTCCAGATTAGATCCAGATGGTCCCAATTTCTAATCCTATTCCATATCACTGAGCCAGAAAACCATTAATCTGTGTATGTGCTTTTCTTAAATAAGAAAGTGCGACCCAGGGTTTACGTTTATCACATATAGGCCTATTCGTGCATACTTCGGTAAATTGAAACATACAGATAAAATAACTTTTTTATCAGATAAAAAGAATAGTACAAACAATTTATAGTTTATATTTCGTTTAACTGCTACGAAATCGTGCAAATAATGTATAAACTAGCGTTAGTGGAGGAAAATTAACATGTTTGTTGAGTGGTAGGGCACATGATTGTGTCACATGTACACAACTTACCGACTCAATGTAATCGAGTTTAATTCGAGCCTTAGCAGTCGATTGTAACAATTATGTGGTGTCCTCCGATCATCTACAGGGGGCCGAGGAAGAAGAGCAAGGAGAAGGAGATTTGGCAAGTCAGAAAAAAACAGCCTTTCATTAGCAGAGTAGCTAGTCATGCAAATAAGATTCCATCACTCCGTCTTTCGGGTTGTGTTTCTGTCTGGTTTTATTGCCTTTCGTATTTGATGTGAGTTCACATTTAGTGAGCATTATTTGTCCTTTCTTTACCTATCGCTTTACGGATCGTCTAGAACATTAGAGGCGGTACCCGTAGTAATTTAGGGGAACCAAGGAAAACCGAAATCTGTATGGCTTGAACAGGAATCGATCCCAAGAACCAGATCGGAGCGTTAACCGTCAGACTCGAGAACAGTATGAAGTTTGTACCCTTATGCGAGTGATAAAAACAATAAAAAGTACAAGCGAATAATGAATAAAAGTTATCTGACTGCTACATACAGTCGTGGGGGATCTAAAGATGCTAGGTAGTGAGAAGAACCAGACATGCGGCTAGATGAGGTAACCTGCTTCCGAGTCTAGCAGGCAGGACACTCAGTCAACAACGAGGAACTACCATGCACCTCTCAAAGGTGAAGAATGGCCCGGAAGATGTTTCGAATGCAAGATGGCAGACAGCAAATACAATTCAGTACCATCCACCACCTGCTCGGTTATATTTCATAAATCTTAGACAGTTAAAATACTTCTCACTGGAAGAGAGGGAGAACAATTAATTGTGTGTGTGAAAAATACTTTGTGAATGTGGGTGGATGTGTTATGCCAGCAAATAAGGGAAGCCCGTTGCTGAAAAAACACTAGTGTTGAACAATTCTACCCTACCGCTTGAAGAGTTAATTTTAAGGATCCACTGATTGGAGAACGGCGCCGGCATAGACGAAGACCCGAGTTTTCCTCAGGGAAAGACCACGAGGAGAGAAACACTTAGTCTTGTGAATTGACCTGTGGACTTAGGGCTCGGTACTTGTGGCTGCCAAGATCTCATCACTGCTCGTAGATAGTGGCTGCCACGATTTGCCTTCTGTTTGTGGTCTGTAGATGCCGCTGTTAAGCAATTCATGTCAGCTGACGTCACTGCCTGATCAACATGACATACGCCAAATCTACGGTCACGCAAGGGCGTAGCCAGGACTTTGTTCAGGGGGGGGGGGGGCAGGCAAGAGAAAACAGATAATATTAATGCTACAAAAACGTTGATTAATGTAATACATATATGTTTTATTAATTAATTAATTATAATTTAATTAATTAATATTTATATAACTACACTAATAATAATTTTCGAGCTACTTCGTCTGAAATTTTATCATAATTTTATTGTAAAAGTATTCTATGTACACCAAGTATATACAGACACTTTAGATGGTTATTTAGGATATTTCCGTCTCATTTAACTCTTTAGTAAGGTCCAGTTCTCTAATATTTTCTGTTGTCATACCCCTTGTCCTTCCATAGTTTATACCATAGTGCTACTTCATAATCAAAAGATTTTAAGTTGTAGCATTGGCAGAAACTTCGTGAATATTTTTAAATGACTTACTTAAACTTTAGCTGGGATATAGCTAGGGATTGTAATCCAGCAATGCGGTATCCCGCATCATTTGGTAGTCTGGCGGATCCAGTACCTAATTAAGAGGATCCGCAATCCGTAAAATGGGGTGAAAACATGTTTCAGTCTTTGTCACCTTGCCTTCCTGTCGTCACTTTCCAGTCCGACTCATTCTCTACAGGTAGTATCGCCCGTTCACCTGTACCCGTAAAGTTGACATTTGACTCACGCCAAAAAATGTGTGTTTATGTCGTCCGTCATCATAAGTATATACATTCACTTTTACGTTTGGTTTTGTTTTTTTGTTTTTTGTTTTTTTTAAGAACTCCAGTGGGTTTTTGTTATGTGTATTACTGTAATTTGAGTTATGTCATCCTATCGCAAAACTAACTCCTAGATCATACACATAAATAAGATACAATTAGATTTGTTTCTGAGGAGGAAGTAGAAACTACACAAAAAGTAGGTTACAACTATCGACAGCTATTTAAAAATCTAGTGAATAAATGATGTGTTAAAATGTTTTTGTCATATACTGCGCTTCATTGTATTTGAGATATTTCTTTTCAAAAAGTGGGTTTCAATTTCCTAATCCAACTAATTCTATAAGATCTATGATAGCAAAGTTTTCAAATACCGTAAAGTTGACAGTTTATTCAGTTTGAATATTTCAAGAAACAATGGCAAAGATTTTCGTTGAATGTTTGATGAGTGGACGTTCCAAAAAAGTCACCTACATTACGTTCACCGCAAAGAAACAAATTTTAATATCAGTTTGCTTAGAACAAAGGGTTCGTGCACCACGGGGCATTGCATCAGTCTGGTCAAAAAACGACTGACAAGCTTTGGTGTTGCTGTTGAATCTTATGTTATCGGCAAAAGATCTGTCAGAACAAGTGTCATGGAAAACGTTTTGCCTTGGTACCTGCAATTGTACTTTTCACACAGCACACAATTGGCAGTTGTCGACATATTTTACCCCTCCCCCCCCAAAAAAAAACTGAAAGAAATTGAGTAAACAGAATCAAATTTGACTCATACATAAACAACGAAGACCTGGACGCCACAACTGAAGCACAAAGCGTGACCGTAACACTGGATCATCCACGTACTGAGGTGATTCCCAGATATAATGATTTAAAAAAAGTGCAGAAAGTTTGTTAAGTTTTTCAAAAAGTTTTTTAATTTATGATCATTTCAATCAAACCAACGAACGAGGAAGTAGAAAGGGCTTTCTCGCCTGCTAGATAAAAAGGGAATTCTTTGCAAATAAAGTGTTAGTTTCAGTGCTTATTAGATAAATAGATTATTTTTCAAACTGAGGTGATTTACTGTAAGGCATGTAATGTGATCAAAAACTGAGTACTTGCTATAATTGATTATTTACTAAATTACTAGAGTTAGGTTTAAAACAAAACGCTTAAAAGTGTAATGTATAATCCCAAAACACTATCAAGGAATTTAAATAAGGTCTGAAAATAGATCCCTTTCAAAAATCGAATAGAAACTCAGCAGGGTTATTGGAACGACATTGTTGGACAGATACAATGCCCCGACTTTCATATCAGTTCCAATGGTAGCTGTAGTTCTGGTAGCTGTGTTTAAAATACTTTAGCCCTCCGTGTCCGCGATGATCTTTTGTGACAGATATTACTGTACTAATATGATCAATGCCTGTATACATGTCGATCATCTTTGATTGTAACGCAGTGGCAACGGGTACCAATAATCCTGAGTATTCAATTCAATGCATATAATGAAGTCTGATTTTGTAGCAGCGCATTGTAACTGGTAAGCACTTTTCCTCGCCGCATCATTCCCTTCTCTAAAAACATTCGAAAGACCATTAACAAAGTCTTCAAAATTCTCGTTAAAAATAGCAAAACACGCATATTTGTGAGACCAGTGGGTCTCATATAAAGCTGAAATATTTGGCATGTACTTTCTATGGTGTTAATTGTGTTCCGTATTTCTGTAATTCAATTTAAATTATTTCAACCAGGTTAAGTCTGTGGCTTGTACAATGAAAATAAATGCTTTTTTTAAATATTTATCTTTATATTTTTTTTTCATCCCACCAATTAACACCCTTCATATCCTTGGCTAACGCACCTGTCAGGTCCATGTCCTTCGTTTTCATAAAACCTATAAAATTCTGATGCTATAATTTGTCATTCAACGCCATCAGATCTGCGAATAACAGATATTTTTTTGCGGATTGAATTTTTATCTTCATCATAAAAACTGATTTTTATGGAAAGCTGTTCTTCCCAGCTATGCCACACGACTCATCTGCCAATACGATATAAGTATAAGCCTTCTTTGCGGTCTGCATAATTTCACTTTCATTGACCAAGCCGCCTAGGCCAGTGATTTCGTTTTTAATCTGTTGGGAGATTATACATAAAAATTTTCTCAACTTTTTCAATATGCTGTTTCAAAACTAAAACACTTGAATCAATTCTTAGTTTCAGCAGGTCTTCAAGAATACCTTGATGTTGCTCTTTACTTCTTAAACGCAAGTCATTTGCGTGGTGTACCACAGAAAATAATGGAAGCTATTATAGATCACACAATTTGTCGATTATCTTCTACTTCCTTCTGGTGAGCAGTATTCATCATAACAGCGACCGGTATTTTATTTTTCCGAGAAGTTCTTAGCATCGTTAACTGCTGATTGATGATAATGTGATAAAACATGTTTTTGCAGTATTCATGGATATTTTTAAAGTGACAGAAAATTCGAGTAGCAAATTAATTAAAATATACTAGTAGTGGCAGGTAAGTCTGCAAGCAATCATGATTAAATTTTCATTTCAAATTAGTGGCTTTAGCATCCACAGAAAAGTTGTAATTTTCGGAAAGGTACCCAGCAGCGTTTCAGCACCTCTCTACAACAGCATTGTAGTTATTAATTCATAAGACTGAAGTTAATATCAAGCTGGTCCTGTGAACTGTAACATCATGTGTAGCAGTATAGTCACGAGCACAGAATGAATGAAACAACTTGACCTTTTTTTGTGTCGCTGCTTCAATTGCGTGTTTGTGCATATCCCGCTACCTAGGTGTCACTTTGTTTTGGATAGGGTTGTTTTGGTGACTCTTTTCATTTGCGCTTTGAGGGAAAAACATGGTTATGGTCGTCTAGGACGACCTTATGCGAAAAACCCTTACAGTTTTCTTATGATCATATCAGTGCTAGACCGTTGGACCAGCCCAAATCTTATCCGGGCGAATCCCGGCACCTAGGACATATATACTGTAAATTCGAGAGTAATAAATATTTTATATAAGACTGGAGATTTTTCCGGCGTTGTAAATGACAATGGCGGCAGAGTTTGTGACCGCCGAAACGTCGTGGTCAAACGATGTACTAACTCGGCTAGCTACCCGAGAAAAAATTTTATTCAATAAATATTTTATCACAAAATACCTCTTATATTATCGAATTTTTCACAATCGCTTAGCGGTGATAAAAATAAATAAAATACAAACGAATGCAGCTAACTACAGTTATTAAATAAAAGTCGTAATATTTGTAGGTACTGTATGTAAGGGGGCGTCCATAAATTACGTGAGGTGAAATAGGGGGGGGGGGGGGGTCCGGCGAAATCTCACCAAATCTCACCAGGGGGGAGGGGGGGGTCTACGGAAATCTCACGTGAGATTTTGCGAAAAATTTCGGGATAGTAGAGCCAAAAAAAAGGTCTACAATTTGCGCCTAAGTCGATTTTGGGAGGGTATTTCGTGAAAAAGTTAGGGTGTGACCTTAAAAAAAAAAAAAAAAAAAGGTCTACAAAAGTTTCGCGTGCGATTTCTAGGGGGGGTTCTCACGGACCTGATCTCACCAGAGGGGGGGGGGGGGTCCGGCCAGATCTCACGAAATCTCACCAAGGGGGAGGGGGGGGTCCAGAAATCCGGAAAAACACCTCACGTAATTTGTGGATGCCCATACCAGTTAAAAGCTATCGTTAGCCTTACGGTAAATACAAATTAATTACTTTTTAAAAAAACTTCCTTATATTCATTGTTATCAAAAATACATTAATAGCGCACGCTTGTGCGATGTCACAGTATGAAGGGGGCGTCCATTAATTACGTGAGGTGATATGGGGGGGGGGGTCCGGCGAAATCTCTCGAAACCTCATCAAAACCTCATCAAGGGAGAGGGGGAGTCAACGGAAATCTCACGTGAGGTTTTGAAATTCTTGTAGGACTGTAGAGCTAAAAAGATATAGGTCTACAAATGGCGCGAAAGTCGACTTTAGGCGGGGTATTTCATCCAAACGCCAACCTTAGGGGGCTGGGAGGGGTAACAGCCTTTGAGATCTAGAAAAGAAGTCACGAAAAGTTTCGATGTCGTTTAGTAGGGGGGGGGGGGGATTGTCCGTCAAAATCTCATGTCATTTTAGAGGAAGGGATCCAACCAGATATCACGAAGTCTCAACCGGAGGGGGGGGGGGGAGAGTCCAGAATTCCGGAAAAACACCTCACGTAATTAATGGACGGCCCCAAACGACCCGACGCGTTGTCAAGTTAGCCTCAGTCTGCCGGTATTTACCAAAAGCCCCTCACTCCTTAGCTCGCGCGCAGTTAAGAAGGAGGTGGCTCACGCGGCACAGCAAAAGCTTATTACAATGGATAACGAAAACTGTCGCCTTTTAGTACAAATGTACGGTGCCAAAAAAAATTTGTGTATTAGCAAATGTGCAGCCTAATCAGACACTTATAGTATCACCACCATCCAATCAACGAATCTATAGAATCGCCAAAAAACATGATTAGCTCAATACATTTTACCTAAGTAAGGAGTAAGTTCTCGTTAAAAATGACAACAGAAAATTGAATAGCAATAAATATTTAATATAAAATGGGTGCTATTTCCTTATCTTTGCCCAATCTTCCAGAGCATCACATAAAGTGTCAAAAACATCTGCATCTGTTCAAGGAAATGATTGTTTTGAGACTCGAATAAGGGGTTACAGGCTAGTACACAAGTCTCCAATTGCTAGAAATCTTGAAGTCAGAGCGTCTTTCAGTAATTGAAATCGCCTGCTGAAATTGTGTGTTCACTGGCTCAATTAATGATTTTGGGAACTCTACCGTTATGATTCTCGTAAAATTTGTTTGTTTGTATCCTCGATGGGTTTATTTCTCGTGTTTTCCGTGAGTATCTCACCATACTGTATTCTATTAAAATACAATTTCCATATCCACCAAATCACTTTTCATTTAGGTTTCTAGTATACAGTGTTATGCATCACAGTGAAAGTTTCAGCTAGTCGTACACGTGAAATGTCCACGGTGGCTTCACGAAAAGACAGTGCCTGACTGGGTTGCGTTGCCATGCACGACAGCCGCGCTCATCAATAGAAATGGTTCGCGCGGCAAATAACCGGTTTGGCACGCTCGAACATGGCTCGCGCGGGTACCGCACATAGTCGATACGCAGCTTAAAGAGTCGCCACTCGCCAGCAGCACCGTGCGTGGCGCGTTGTTTCGCCTCACCCTCGTTAACGTCTGTGTCCCGCAGATAGCAGTAGCAAGCAGGTTTAAATCGCGTGAGCCAAATTAATTTTTGAAAGTTGCTTAACATTGTTTACTTTTCGGTTCGGTAGAACTCCGATTGAGCGCATACCCGCGTCCGGGTAAGGGGGGGGGGGGGCAGCTGCGGTCATGGCTTCACATGATGGTAGACAGCTACTGTACTGCACCATATCACGTAGCTCTCATCAGTGAACGGTAAATGAACTGATTCAGGCCACAGTTTGCCAAAGCTCAGTTTTAATAATCAATAAGCGCCCGTATGTGCCTCACAGAACACTTTTCAGTACTTAATGCCCTCCGCAGAGCTTAACCATTGTGATTTGCTAAGATCTTTGTTTGTAAGTAATATCTTTTGTTATATTTTGATTCTATCCTAGTGTGGATTTCCATTTACACTGGTAAATGGAGTTCATTCATTCACATATTTAAAAATGACATAAAGATGTTCTCATTTGATTAAAAACTTTCGGGTTTTAATTATAATATGGTGATGTTGATCAGCATTTCCGTATAATTAATTATTTTCAGTTGCATATAGATGGAACCCACTGGCTCCCGAGTTGTTGTTGTTGTTGTTGTTGTTGTTGTTGTTGGTGGTAGTGGTGGTAGTTTTTTAGGGCACGTCGACGTGTAGGTCATTAGCGCCCTAGCTTAAACATGGAATGACAATGTGGGGTAAAAACTGGTGCCGTCTGCATGGCCGAATGTAAAGTGGTCGGCCATGCAGACAGCAGATTTAAGTAAACCACTAAAACAGTGACTGTAAAAAGGCCATAAATTAACAAACTAATAACACTGGCTGGTTGGCTGTAAAAGGGCCAAACATCTTACACAAACAATTAAAAGACGATCTGGATGGCTGTAAAGGGGCCACCCAGATGTAAAATGTCGATCTTAATAGGCAAAAATAATTAAAACAGAACAAGTCAGTACATGGATTGGTGGTTGTAGACAGACCACCAAACCATTCTAAAAATTGGGCCGATCTCCCCAAAATGTTTGGGTTAAGACCGGCCAGATTACAAAATTTTAAAACTTTCGCCACATTGTCATTGTTTAAAATACGGGATAGATCGTTGGCTACACCAAAGTCTGCCATTAAATTTAAAAACAACACATAATCAGTTAAAATGTGGTTTACCATCAAAGGCACACCACAAGCATCATATTCCGGTGGGTCCTCCCGGCAGAGAAGAAAGCTGTATGCCAGAGGACAGTGCCCTATAAGGAGGCGAGTAAGGAGAACTTCATCCCGCCTCGCCCGCTGGACGGAGCTGCTCCACAGCTGAATGGTAGGTTTGATCTGCCAGAGCTTATTATGCTCGACTTCCAGCCACTGCCTCTGCCAAATATCGAAAATAAATTTAATCGCCGCCGAGGCAAGGTCTGACTTTGGGACCAGAGCAAAGTCGATTCTGACCTTGTCGCAGGCCAACTTGGCAGCTTCATCAGCTGCCTCATTCCCCCTGATTTCCACATGGCCCGGTACCCAATAGTATAAAACCTCCTTTCCAGATAATTGCAGGGAAAGGAGAGCGTCCTGGATGTCCTGGACTAAACGGTCTGTTGGGTACATGTTTCCTAATGCCTGAACGCAGCTGAGGGAATCACAGCATATGATGTATTTCATATAATGACTTACCTTCAAATGCTGGATCGACTTTAGTATGGCGTAGCACTCAGCAGTGTACACGCTGCACCTGCTATCCAGCTTGTATTTGTAAGTCGCTCGAGGGAACACTAGAGAGCAGCCTACTCTGTTGGCCTGCTTAGACCCATCGGTATATACCAGGGTATAATCGTGATGCTGATTTAAAACATCACTAAAAATCTTTATAAAACACTGTCTGTGGTAAACAGCTTGCTGTACCTTAACAGTTCTAAAATTCTTCTGGGCCTCCTTAAAAGCCAGGGAGCAGATTTACTCCAACCCTGGTAATAAAAAGTTGGCAGCTCAAACCCAGACTCTTCTAAAATAGCCCTTGTATGGTAGCTAAATGGTTTAGTTGCTCTTTGACGATTAGTATATAGTCGCTTGAAGTTTGGCCGAATGACCACGTCGTACACAGGACAGCCAGGTGTTGTGGCAATGTGCATATAGTGTCGCACCATGAGAAGGTGACGGCAGTTCTTGTGTTATTTTATATTCGGCTAAAATAGCAGTAATTTGATGCAACCTTGCTCTTACTGAATAAGGCTAGAAAAGGGTATATATAAGTTGCAAAACTTTCTGCATGACTATTTCAAAGATCGGTCAAAAATCTGGTATTTCAGATCATGTACCAAACAACTAGGTTATATACCAAACCTCTCTGCAGTGTGTGTGGAGTAAAGGCAAACAAATGACATTATTGATGGTGACTGGTGCTGTGAGCAAGGAACGGGTAAGAATTCAGCCATGGCGTTTTGAATCAATCATCCCTGCATTCGCCTGGAGTGATTTGGGGAAACCATGGAAAACCCAAATCTATATTGCCGGATGGGGATTCGAACCTGCGTCCTTAAGAATGCCATACCAGAATTCAAATATAGTAACTAACATGTGTTGTAATTTATCTGTAGTTAATACTGTAAATTCGTTACAATTTTGAGATGTTAAGTACCTAGTACCTATCAACAGTAGGTAACATTATTGATTTGTCATGAGTTGTATGTAGTTATCAGGAGGGGTCAAAGAGAGTATACATAATCTAATATAATGCTTACCACAGATCACTTTTCAATCTTTGTTGATGTCGCTGTACCGAGTTGAGTAATGGTAAAGGCTCGTGTGGCCATAACGACTTGGTGACAGTTTGTTGGCTGCGCATTCTGCCCTATTGCAACCACTGTAAACTAACCCTGTAATCCTGCCATGTATTGGGGCCTGCAGTTAAAAGTGGAATCCATACCACGGAAGCTTACTGGAGTACTTCACACTATACAGGAAGCTATGCCATAGCAGAATTTCGGGTTAAGCGCCTTTGAAAATCACCGCCGAAATAGGGATTCGAACCTAGAACTTTTAGAATGTCCAATCAGATGACTTTACCACTGAGCGATTGCTAGAATTCAATAATACACAATCATTAAGATTCTAGAATTTTTTTATTTTTTTTTTATCACAGCTCCACAGCCTCCTAAATCAGTTTGTAGCCTAGGATTAACCCTGCGAACAGGGGCGGATCCAGGGGTGGGGTAGGGGGTGCAAGCCCCCTCCAAAAGTATATGTTTTTTTTAGCTCTACAGATTAGAGGCCCAAGGAGGCTATAAAGACTACCCCATGGCCAACTCAAGTCCCCCCCCTCAAAAAAGAAAAAAAACCAAAATCCGCTGAAGGCAAGCCCTCCCAACCAAAATCCATTCAAGCCAAGGCCCCCCCCCCCCCCCCAAATCAAAGTCCGCTCAAGCCCCTCTCCCAAACCGAAATCCTGGATCCGCCCCTGTCTGCGAAGTTAGCTTTTTTCCGATTTTGACATAAAAAATGTCTGGCGACACTTTATTTTTCAGTGTCTCGAGTTGAAGAAACCTACCAAAATCAGACGAATTTTAAAAACGCATGGAAAGATGTGAGGCCTTAATGCATATTTTATTTTTACTGGATATCTAGTTTGTTTCAAGGTCTTGCATCAGTATCAAAGTGATTAGAACAGGGAAAAATTATTAACAAGCTGACTCTTGTCAAAATGAGTTTGGTTCCATAGAATTGTGGATTTGCGTTAAACTACAAGTCTGTGGAAATTTGAGGGAAAGAGCTGTTTGGTGAGGCATGTATGTACCTACAAAAATTCTATCACCAGCATCTGCGTACAAGTTACGAGATACTTGAGAGGTCTCGCTTTCTTTGGGTTTACTCTTCGTGTTGAAAAGTCTGAAGAACACTACTTTCAGGTCTCAATGAAACAGCTGAATCCTATATTACCCAAAGCTTCTGCGTAAGTTAACTCATGTAGGCTTACTGCCTACTGCCACCCATTCATCTCTTGTCATGATTGGACCTGCAGTTTGACGCAGAAGTTGGAGTCACTGTCCATCATAATATACCTCACATAGGAAAAGCAACATGTATAAAAAGTGAACCCACATTCAGTTAATCGTCAATATCTTCAAAAGGAAAACTATGCAATACCATGTAAAATTTACAAATAGCGGTGGACTATCCTGTAAAGCCAGAATTTTTCGCTTCGATGGTATAACTTATTTTGAGAATATGGTGGAACAAATGCGCTGATTGTTCGGCTCACCATGATGACTGAGTTTCTCCCCCCGCGGCTTTTGCTTTCATCGAGAGGATTGATTCTACTGGGGGGAGCTTGAGTATTGCGATTTGAATGTCTGCAAAACGTATAAACACGGAGTTCTCCATGATAAATATATAATCTTTAGGAAACAAATCTCTAACATAAAAATAATACAATAGTGGAATGAACATGTGTAAATATCTGTATGTGAAAGGGGGAATGTGGCCCTCATCAATATGTACTTCATGCAAAAATAATATGCTGTGCCCACTGCAAGGCATAGACACATGAGCACCAACACCTACAAGATCTTATACGAGTACACCAAGTTACATAAAAATATTGAAACACACACCAAACTAGCAAGGAGGATACTATTAACTGCAAGTGATACATTGGTTACATGCATGAAGAATTTACTTTAATCACTGAAAACAACAAAGCATCATTCTATTCCCGAGGCGATCCCTTCAAGATATCATAGATTGCATTTCTTTTCAACTATACGTGAACTATAACTTGAAAGAAATTAATACTTTGCTAAGGTACAACAAGAGCTATTAGACTCCACAGCATACAATCAACCTGAAAACAGTATATATCAGCATTCATTTCACACTTGTCCACAAGCCCACTGGCAGTCTCAAGCAATATGTGTTAAGAAGTCAGTGTTACCTGTTGCAGAACTTATAAAAGCTGTGGAGTTTTCGTTGAGGTCATATGATGGTGTTTGCTATTAAGTCCCACTTATGGTGCATCATATATTTATTATTCAGTTAATTCTGTTGACAGCTACAGATTCTCGCCAAATTGTATTTGAAACCAATAGCTGTTCAGATTGCGAAAATTAATCACCCCTGAACCCAATAACTGTATCACATTCAGAATCTATTGGAGTTTACATATCCAACTTCATGTGTGGACCCTCCAAAAGCTTTAGGTATATTTTCATTGACAAAATGGTGATTTTATTTTCTATCATCAATGACCAGTGTTGAAACTTTTAAAAATTAGACCAATTTCCTCTACCAAATAAGTAATATATTCATTGGGTTTGACTACTACTAGGACAAAAATACCAAGCTGCCTTGGTTAACAAATACATAACCCACATAACCCACAGATGTTATCAATTGACCAAAGCATACCCTGAAGAAATATTTCCCTGCATGGCTTTTAAAAAAATATGATTCAATGAATAAACTTTCATCTTTTTTGTGAATATCATGTATATATGTAACATGTGTTTTATTACTAGTAAGTTATACTGTGATCATGTATATGTAACATACCGTTACAATGACTATATTATTTGTGTTTTGATAATGATTTTATATATATATATATATGTGCACTGTATTATTAATTTTTAAATAATAATTATGTATGTCATGATCATGGCTTTAATACAATAATTGGTCAAAAGTGTTTGCCTTGTGCTTGCAAGCATTAACACACTGCCATTACCTTTGATAAGTGTTAGTTTTATTTAAAGCATGGTTCAATATAACCTTAATATAAAACAAAGATACTGTAGTGAGATAAATTTTATCCTTTGAATTTACAAAGACAAATTGTGACTCCTCAATCCCACTAAATAAATCAGTTTTATAATCTAAACTAAACAGATTCATGTCACCATGCACCCTATTCGATCACAGAATTAATCCTTTTGTAATTCATTTTGCTTTTATCCGTTTCTTAATTTTTTAGTGTAGAGGTAAGCTATATATCAGAAAACATTATACAGTAATACAGATTTTTAAATCATTTCCACAATTTTCTATAGTCAAGGGAATATACAGTTTTATGAAACAGATTAGTTTTATTGATACTTACATCTTCAATACAGGTTTTCTTCAAAGGGAAACAAGCGTAGAATATTGCTCCAATTAAGATGTAAGTTATGATCACAAGTGTGTATGCAATAGTTAAATCACGGCCCTGAAAGAATATTATCAAGTGTACACTAAAGCTTAACTCTTTGTTCATATTTTGATTTTAAGAGAATATCACTAGCAAGTTAAATCACAGTGGATGATCTGTTACAAGAATTGCAGTAAACTGCATGGCTAAAAGTTTATGTAATTATTCCAACAAATCTAATAACAGTTAAAGAGAGAAATAAACATTATTTTAATCTGCAAAAATTTATATTCCATACAAATTATATAGCTGTGTGGTAAAGAGACAGTAATAAAAAATATGAGATGGGATAGTAACCACACACAAAGGTAGAATGACAATTAGTATAAATATAACAATGCAATCAATTATTTTGCTATTCCTATAATGATATTGATACCGGTACTTATGAAAAGCAGTGCTTTTCACATCTGGGGGTGTTACATGATAAATAGGTAGTTCTGGTAGGCAAAGGTGATCAAGGGTTTTGCCTGAAAATTCATTTAATGTAGTCTCAATAATGTATGGACTGCCATTCTGCCTTCATTTGTAGAAAGCAATGGTTTAATGATCTATGAGTTTGCCAAGCTTTATTTATATTGTTTCAAATGATTCTCAATAAGATTGCGACTGGTCAAGATGTAAAGGACTGAACCAAGAAATAATCACTTTGAAATAAGGAACAAGAGCAATGCTGCTCACTCATAATAAGTAAGACTTGGACAACCGAATAATTATGACCATTTGCTGTACTCTAGTTTTAAAATAATATTTTTAAAATTGCATATACTTAAAAACACAACAGATCTGTAATAAAATGAAACGAATGGTGCCATTACCTGGTTCTTGAGAAACTTTTGTTTTAAAGACTGTTAAAAGCACAAAAAAACTTAAAATCTAGGTTTTTTTACTATATTATAGCTATTTACAGACCTACATTATTTTACGTTGTCTTCTCTTGTTCTTAGTTCAAAGGGTATAAAATAATCAATAATTAGGAAATCAAACCTAACACTTACTGTAGATGAAGGCAAGATGGCAGCAACAAACACACACAAACACACACACACACACACACACACACACACACACACACACACACAAAGGTTTGAAACATTTTGTTGGTAAACCCTAATAGTGTGAGTAGATGAAACATATAGTGAGGGAATCAGCTGTGCATAAACAAATGCTTGCCATGTAAATCATGTCAGTGGGAGTACAGCTGAGTCCCTTGCCATGTGTCTTATCTACCCACATAAATAAAGTTTTCCACTGAAGAATTGTAATACTTCATATATTAATTTTTTTTGTGTGTGTTTCTCACTGAACTCCTGCGTTTAAGTATGATAAGTGTTGGGTTTACTTTCCTTACACTTCCTTATTTTCACAGCTAAAAGCCTTTTTCCATTTTACTATTATCATAACTAGGTATAAAATATTTAGGCATATACTTAATTACAAAAATATTTATAGACTGTAAAACTTTGTTACTATCCCAAAATTTGTGAAATTAAGTATATTAAAAAAAAGGTCATCTACACAATCCTACACTACATTAACGTATAACCAATACTATTTTATTTCAATCTATTTGGGTTTTCTTTATTTATATTAACATATTATTGTTTGTCAACCAGTTTGTCAGAAGCCTGTTACTGTCACTGGAGAGAATTTTTCTTTCTGTGTGATTAGTGTTTTATTTCAATTGTGTAATTAGTGAGGCAGAAATTAGGAAATATCCCAGCATTCATTCAAATTATTACAGAAAACCACCCTAATACAGTCATCAGCTTGGAGAGTATGTAAAACCTGCTGCTTGCTCGGGGTTGTAGCATACAGCTTGTCTTAACTATGATCGTGTCTGGTACCCTTAAGTGATGCTATTTACGGTCGCCAATCCCTCGTAATTACCCCAAGGGATAAAGGTCTGTTCTTAAAACACAACTTCAGACTTCCTGATTAATTCCAAATTATATTTTTCAAAAGTTCTTACATAAATTCGGTACCAGCGTAGGCCTAAAAGAAAAGCATCAGACTACTATCCGAAATAAATGATTACAGGTTAAACCATCCTCTCACAGTAAGCAACTTCCTCCTAACCCCTAGATGAAAGTTAAAAGTTCATCCCGAAGGAAGATCGACCCCGCACCAGTATAACGTCACTACTAAAATTTCTACATCTCCGCGACCAACCAACACGCCGTCCTCTCGGTTCAATTTCTGTCGAATTACTGCTGCCCGCCTAGGCTGGCGGTGGCTCCTTATATTCATATTGGGCCAGCTGACTCAGCAGATGCTTGGTTTGACAAAGGGAAACCTTATTTTTATTCCGATAAGTCTGAAATTTTGATATGTTATGAAGCATATTTTAAATGTCAGTTTTAGTTATGACAAGTTTTCTCCTAGGATTTGTGTATTTCGAGTTAAAGTCATAAAAGTTTACTCTTTCACCATCCCTACAATTCGTTAGTCTGTGAAATGATTCTGTTATCAAATTGTTCTATAAAAATTTCCTCAACTTTTGACATATAACACGTCTAGATCCCAAATGTATTTGATGGTGAAAATCGATTTTGACTATAAGTGCAAAGTCAGCTAAAAACTTGTATGTTCATTATCTCCAAATATATGAGTGCTACCGATCTGTAATATAGCTCAAACTTTACTAAATTAAATTATCTATCTGATGGTAATATTATTTCCTCATTATCTATTTCCCTTAATGCCAATCCTTTGTTTCCAAAATAATGCTTAGTAGCAGCAATTATTTTCAAACCTTAATTTCCCTTTTACAGCATATATATATTGTTGGAATCTTTACGAAAATCACTCCGTGTGTTCAGTGAAAGCTTCTCTTTAATATAAATGTCTTTTCTATGCCCTCAGATCTGTATGTCTGCAGAAATGTTGAATTGCAGAGTCAGCGAAATCTCTTATTTTGTCTAAAAAACATACTTTCTTTTCACTTATTGATTCTATCTTATAATATGTTGTGTATTATCTTATGCTGAACATTTTGAGCTCTGAATCTTAGCTGTACCTTGAAAATTAGGTGAAAAAAGTTACTTGTGCAATAAATTCCATGAGCTTGCAAGATCACCAATTTCATGATATTTTCTTAATGTAATCTTCTAAAATGCAAGTGTTGGATCTAATTTGAATTGTCATCTCATTTTACACCTCTGAAAATGAATGTGGCCAAAAGGCTTCTAAAAATGTTTAAATTTCTTTATAATATTTTCAAAAACTTACAAAATAGCTCAAACTCTCCTTACTAACGTTTCCTGACTCTCAAACTACTGAAAAATGCTTCTAAAATGATCTGCTATTGGTTTTAAGTGTGTTAAGGACCCTTTGAACTGTTTTTGAAAGTATACTGACATAAGTAAGGTTATGTGACAAGTACTTCAGGAATTTTAACATGCATGACCAAACTGGCAGCATCCAATTATATTTAGAAATAAAATAAATCTTCAAAACCTCCTCCATCAGCAGCATTTGAACCAAAACTTTAGGATAACAGAATTTGTCTTGGAAAATATGGAAATCAAGTAACCAGGGCTTTTGACTATTATGGAATGAAATCGAAGAGTGTGATGGTTCAATTTTAAATAACTTTTGGAAGTATCCTGATTAACTTACTTTCTTTTATAGCAATGTTCTGTATGAATAGCATTGTTAATATGTCAAGAACTAGTGATAAGCGACACCTGTCAGAGTGTAGATTAGAACATGTGACTGAATTATTTAGTGTCCTAAAATGTCTGCCAAATATTAGTAAAAAATCAATTACATTCCTCAGTTCTTGTAAATTTTAATTTTTGATGATCATATTTAATGTTTTTGTCCGGTCAGATAAGTGTATTTAGAAAAGTTCCCATTAAATCTCTAGCAAAGCAGATGTGATAGCCTGATGTAATTTAAAATGTTTACACAAGTCATATTTCAGTATTTCTTGATGACTAGTAGTATTCATATATCCAGCATATTTGAATTAATTATCATCTTGATTGACTTATTTTTTTATTTAATGCTTCAGTAAATCAATCTGAAGTGTAAGGGTTTGTAAGAGACTATATTAGCCTATTCCAACCAAATATAGGCCTCTCCTTCACATGGTACACCCTGTTTGGACAGATGAGGCTCTGGCGACTGAATGATTCCTGATATAAGGAATCAGCCACTGCTTGCTGATGGTTTCCTGAAAGGAGGGCAAAAGAGCGAGGAGAGGTTCAAGGTGCGGTCTTGCTTTTGCAGTAAGAAAAAAAGCCCATAAAGGTGGATAAATCAGTAATTGTCAACAGCATGGGGATGCAGACGGCAACAGGAAGCCATAGGGTATCCTGAGGTCACGTAACTCTCTGAAATTACTACAGATTGATGGCTTCATCCTGGGTAAAATATTTCAGAGGTAAAATAGTTCCCAGTTCGATCTCCAGGTGGGGACTGCTAAGGGAGAATTCATGAGAATAAATAGAAACATTATCTGAGTAATAGTGTGGGAGAAGTGTTAACAGGACAGGTAGATTAGAAAACTTAAAAAGGGAAGGGTTAAATGAAACTAGGTAATAATGAGATTATATAGAAGGATGCACATGGCTGCTGGTCTTGAAAATCCCTAGAAGAAGAAGGAATCCAAAGAGTGTTAAAACTGATATAACTGATTTTATTAAGTGCATCATCTTCACACCTCTGAAGAAAGCACAAGCTAACAAATGTGAGAATTATGACACAATACATCTAATATCACATGCCTCAAAATTACTGACATGGATAATATACAGAGAATAGAAAAGATATTAGAAGAGATATGAAGAGATATTAAGTGAAGATCAGTTTGGTTTTAGGAGAAATCATGGTACAAGAGAAGCAATTGTAGGTTTAATATTAATAGTTGAAGAGCGAATAAAAAAAGACAAAAATACTTTTATGGCATTTGTTGATTTAGAATTTTTTTATATAATTTTAGGTAGGACAAGCTTATCAAAATCAGAAGTCATGTCTAAAATATCGAGTTAAAAGAATACTTTATAATCTGTATAAGAATCAAGTGGATATCATAAAAGAAGAGAATCATGAGATACATGCATCGGTTAAACAGGGCGTGAGACCCCTTATTATTCAATTTTAGAGGAAGAAAGAAAGGAAGTAAAAAAAAAAAAAAAAGAAGAAGAAGATTGTGGCATAAGTGGTCAAGGAGAATAAATCAGAATATTATGATTTGCTGATGATATTGTACTGTTAGCAGAACAGACTGGGAATATTGAGAAGTTACTGAGTTGCATAAAAAATATTTAAGGAAGATTCTGGATTGAAATAAACCAAAGCAAGAAGAAAGTAATGAAATGTAGTAGAAATAATAGCAATAACAGTAGACTAAATATAAAAATAGAATCGGATGTGATAGGAGGAGTAGGTGAATTCTGCTACTTAGGATGTAAAAGTACAATTAATAACCGAAGCAAGAATGATGTTAAAAGCAGAACAGTACTAACAAAAAGAGCCTTCATGAAAAAGAGAAAGCTTTTGATTTGTTTTTGGTTGCGATTGATCTAGGACGCAGAAAGAATTTTTAACACTCAATATTTGGGGCACAGCACTTTATGGTAGTGAATCATGGAATTAATGACTACCAGAAAGAAGTAAAATTGAACCATTTGTAATGTGGTGCTGTAACAGGATGCTGAAGATTAAATAGGCAGACAAAGTATGAAATTAACATGTTTTTGAAGGAATGGGTAAGGAAAGGATTTGTTGGAAGAGACAGAGAGAAGAGACAGGATGGTAGGTGGTGACTGGCAATATCTTTTTGTAACAGATATGAAGTATGCAAGCAGAGGTGTTGTGTGATGGGGAAAGGGATGTCTTCAGGAATTTTGACCACAAGCTGTGGGTTTGTGGCTGAAGAAATGTAAGGAGTAGTTCTTCTCTGATCTAGACTGCAAATGAGTGATTTAGTTATCTGTTCCACACTAGGAACTTTGGAGTAACTCTATTTACAAATGTTGCTTCAATGCAATAAGGAAAATTTAGCAGTGGATCGTACAAATGCCAATGATGAATCTCAAGTTCGGCAGTCTAACTGAAAGTGCAAGGTGTGAAATATCAGGAAGGATTAGGTAAATATGGGAGTCAAGAACAGCAAGGTATGCTGGTAACTTATCGTTATGCCAGAAAATAGTTAAAGTCAACGTTGGCATATTGTTTTGTATACTGGTACACTAATAGGAGATTTCAATGACATTAAGAGAAAAATAACTGGAAGAAAATATTTAGGTATTGTGGCAAGATGATAAAGCAGATAAAGGGCTCTTTTAAGAATGGTTGGGGACTGTAGGCAGTATACATATGGACCATAATGGCAAAGAGATATTCTATCTTAAATCCATGAATTACAAGTATAGGTCATTTAGAATTGAAATTGTATTTTAAGTGGTCAGATTCTTCTGGTTCAGAAGTGAATTGTACTGTTTGACGTTGGAGCAAATTATGGCAGTTTAAAAAACCACAGATTTCTTTCACTGAAAGTGGTTTTTATATTTGTGACTTGCACAATGTTGGTTAATTCCAAATAAATATGTATGAACAAGAGTCTCAAAAATCAGAGATCTTGATTTTTGAGACTTTTGTGGGTTCAGAATGACACATTATCTTGATATTGAGAAACTCCTGTCTCTACTGGCACTTTCATCAAACTAGCTTGTTAACTTTATTATGAGTCTCACCACCCTGTATAGCTTAAAAATGTGGTAAACTCTCTGCATAGATGTTTCTTACCATTTGTAAACAATTTTTAGTCTATATGATAATCAACTTAATACACTCTGTAGCATGTCATTTTGATCCCATAATGGCCAGATCCTTGCTATCACTGGCACATTCTATTTCTACTGTTTACATATTATCAGAAATCACTTTTCAACATAAAATGAATTACATAATTTTGAAGCCATAAATTTAAAGCTAGATAAAATGAGCACTTTTACTAACATCAGTATTACAGATAATATGATAACTATGAAACATATTTTATCTTATAAGATTTAACAGTAAACAAAGTGTGCTGAATCAGCAATTAACATAAATAAAAAATAATGGGAAAGAAACCATTGCTTTCTGTAGGGATTACACAGAAAACATCGACACAGTTGAATGCAACAAAATAAATTTTTTGGGTTAAAGTCTTCTTTAGCAAAGAACATGGTGAGAAATGGAGGGCAATACAGCGCACACATTGAATGAATGGCATGATGGCAGTTGGTTGAATCAGTGGATGAGATGTCATTCAAATAAGGAACAGTAGTAGAAGGGTTGGAAAGGAAGGTGGAGTCAAAAGTTGAAGAGAATATACCAAAATTTTGTTTTGGAAACTAAAATTATATTGTGACAAAAATAAATAGTACATATTAAAACTGAAGCTATGACAAAGAGAAGTGTAATCAACTGTAGTGAACTATGGTTTCTGTGGTGGAACATATCAGGAGATTGATTTCGAAAAATGAAAATGATGGAGTTGTACTAATGAAAATAAAAAAAAGCATTATTCCAAAGACAAATAAAGATGGGGAAAGGAACACATCAGTTTGTTATAGATGGTAGGCAACGATACAGCAACATAAGATGAATTCAATTATACAATATTCTATATGACTCCTAATTCAAATGGGTGGTGGCAAAGCTGATGGGGGACATATGTGAAAAATTTGCTGTTACATCACACATTCTTTCAACCTTGGTATATGATGGGTTTATTAACAATAGCCCTGTTTTTTTTTTATATATATAAATAGCAATGTCACATTAAACACATGAAGTTTTATCACCATAGTATTAAAGCTATAGATTGCAACTACTTACATTATTTTCTTGACACCTGTTGTTTTTCATAATAGTTATTATGATGTTATGAATAAAAAGTGAAAGTGCCAACATCCCAGACAATGCTGGAAAGCTGTGAAGAATAGATGGTGTGTAGCTTGGACTTTCAGTGTCAACTAACTCTATATTAATGCCCCAACTGCTGGATTTGACAAACACAAATGTCAAAAGGTACAGAACAGAAAGTGTCCCTAGAACAAAAATATTCTTCACTTTAAAATTAAGTTCGTTAAGTCTTTAAGAGAAATAATTTATTACAGTGACTAAAATAAATATTTACAATAATAGTATAATTTTGTATTTCATTTGCCAATTACCCAGTGAATTAAATTTTGTGAAAAATGTAGCTGATTTAAAGTTTATCAGTGGACCAATTATAACAATTAAAAAAATAGGCACAGTGCTATCCAGATCCCATATTTGATGGAAAATTGACTGATCCTCTGAGTCCTTTGGCATTAATGATGTGTTGTATAACTCTGGATGCCGTAAACACAATACTGAAAAAAATAATTCACAGATGAAAGATAAATAATGGTACAATGTATCCTCTGCTGAACACAGTTTTATAAATCAAAGAGTATGGATATACACATAAAATGTATCAGAGTTAACTGATACACATTTACATATCTGCAGTATAACATGTATAAACATTCCATGAAAGTTGTTAAACCAACCATAAAATGAATGAAACATATGAAATTTGTTTTCTTATACACATCTACGTAAATTAGGGCTTTGATTAAAATTAGTTTTTTTTTTTAATAAGAAAAACAATATAAAATTATTATTTCAGACACTGTGACAAGAAACATAACCCATTTTATTTTTGCAGATGAAATGAAAGAAAATTTAAGCAGTTCTTTCCTTAATCCTAATGTAATGTTGCAAAAAAGTAGAACAGGGGGAAAGATGTATACAACAATATTATTTACGAGTAAAAATAAAAACCATTACCAATATACATAATATATGCAGTTTATGAATGGACACTAAGAACACAAAGATAATACACACACCTGCATTTTGTAGCTAAGAAAGAAAAAGATGCAAGGCTGACTGCTGGTTCAAAACAGGCTGAACAAGCAGAATATCTTAACAGAACTAGAATTTATGAAACTTATTAGTTGTATAAAACTGATTGTAAATGCATTAATAAGTTATTTTGTATACCAATCCTGCTATGATAAAATCTGCAGTTTTTTTTCTTACTCCATAGATCCCTGATGACAAAAGACTTATGGGATGTGAATAATAATAATAATATTTTTTTTATTGCCAATATGCTTGTGATACAAGTTTCTAGCAAAGTCAATACAAAAGGTACATTCATACAAATATTTTTTACAATTGATCAAGTTTGTACAAGACCTTATTACATAGATAAGATTTTATTCCAATTTTGAATTCATTCCCAGTCAATATCTTTAGATGAGCTGGAAGCTTATTATACAGGGTGTCCACAAATGAATATCGGGGTTTTAATGCTTTATAAGATTTATTACATTATCCTTACAGTTATAAATGATATGTCAAATGAAAGAGCAACTCAAACAGTTTTGTTCGTTGGCACTAGTGCGCATGTGCGTGAAATGTTTCCGCTGCGATCCGCTAGAATGCGGTAGTAGCAAAGATGGCGACTAGTGAAGAGAAAGCGTTTTGTGTTTTACAGTTTGCAAAGACTTAATCTGTAGTTACTGTGCAGCGTGCGTTCCGCATTAAGTTCGGGCATGATCCTCCAAGTGACAATAACATCCGTAGATGGTATCATCAGTTTGAAGATACAGGCTGCCTTTGTAAAGGGAAGAGCGCGGGACGACCAAGAGTTAGCGAAGAGACTGTTGAGCGAGTGAGAGAGTCGTTCACTCGTAGCCCAAAGAAATCTGTTCGGAATGCTAGTCGCGAATTAGAAATTTCTAAGTCGACTGTTTGGAAAGTTTTAAGGAAACGCTTGCAACTACGTCCTTACCGTTTACAGTTGTTACAGGCTCTAAAGCCTGCAGACCATGGTTTACGTGCCAAATTCGCTAACGAAATGTTGTTACATGACGATGAAGATTTTCTACATCATGTTGTCTTCAGTGATGAATCGACCTTTCACCTCAGTGGACATGTTAACACTCATAATGTGCGGATCTGGGGCTCAGAAAATCCTCAAGAGATCGTACAAGTGCAACGAGACTCCCCTAAAATCAATGTTTTTTGTGCCGTATCCCGGCGGAAAGTTTACGGACCTTTCTTTTTTGATGAACCGACTGTAACTGGTACTTCTTACCTTGATACACTAGAGCAATGGCTCTTCCCTCAGTTGGAACAATATGAACCAGAGAACTTCATTTTCCAGCAAGATGGTGCGCCACCTCACTGGCATAACGAAGTACGCGGTTGGTTGAACGTAACTGTACCCGACCGCTGGATTGGCCACAAGGGGCCCAATGACAGAGCTTGCTATGCGTGGCCTCCACGTTCACCTGACCAAACGCCATGCGATTTCTACCTTTGGGTTTCATCAAGGATCGTGTGTATGTGCCTCCGTTACCAGCTGACCTCCTTGAATTACGACAGAGCATTGAAGCAGCTGTTGCAACAGTTACTGAAGACACACTGCTCAACGTTTGGGAAGAACTCGGATACAGACTTGATGTGTGCCGTGTGACAAATGGTGCCCACATAGAACACTTGTAAGCTTGTATATAAAACTGTTTGAGTTGCTCTTTCATTTGACATATCATTTATAACTGTAAGGATAATGTAATAAATCTTATAAAGCATTAAAACCCCGATATTCATTTGTGGACACCCTGTATAGCCTGGCTCCCATTTTATAGGCACTCTTACCTGCTGCCTTAGAGTTATGTCTTTTGATATGAAGGTCTGTCTTGGTACGAGTGTCATATTTATGAATTTCACTATTTGTGTGGTTAAAGTGAGGATTACCTTGAATCAATAGTAAAACCCTATATACATATAGTGAAAATGCCGTAAGAATATTTTCCTGTCTAAATTTTTCTCTACACAATTCTTTTCTATCTAATTTGTACATTATTCTAATACATCTTTTCTGCAGCAGTAACAATCGATGCATATTGATATGACAACAAGATCCCCAGACTTCAATACCATACATGATATGTGGAAAGATTATTCCATAGTATACAATTTTTAGAATATTTCTGTCCAAGACTTTTGATAACTGGTTGATTAGAAAAATGCTTTTACTCACTTTTTGCATACAAAATCAACATCTGGCTTCCATGTTAGGAACTTGTCAACATATATTCCTAGGAACTTGTATTCATGTGTTTCATAGATGCTTCCTTCACTAGTTATTAATCTTACTTTATTGTCTATATCATGATTTCTTAATTAAAACTTTATTAAACATGTTTTTTTCTTATTACAAATTAATCCATTTACATCAAAGTATTCTGATAACTCATTTGAGGTCTTAGTAGCAGTTGTCTCTAATGTGGAATCATTGCTATCCCAGCAAATTGCTGTAGTGTCATCTGCATATGTTATAATTCTACTTTTATTTGGTATATCAATATCATTTATATACAAAACAAATAGTAAAGGACCAAGTACAGATCCCTGAGGGACACCACATCTAACTACACCCTATTTTATTTTACCTTACTTACTGATTCACCATTTTTAAAATAAATTTCTGTGTATTGAGGTCTATTTTGGATGTAGGATGACAGTATTTTATTAGCTAATCCTCTAATTCCATAATTTTCTAATTTGCGAAGTAGTAGGTGGTTATCAACACAATCAATTGCTTTTGAGATGTCTAGGAATAATCCAGCAACATTATGTTTTTCATCTAATTTTTCTAAAACCTCATGTATAAACTGAGTTATAGCAGTAGTAGTGGATAACCCCTTCTGAAAACAATACTGGAAGGGATTAATGATGCTATTTTGCAATATGAAGTTATCTCACCAGGATAACTTTTTCAAATAGTTTGCTCTGAACAGAGGTCAGAGTAATAGGTCTGTAGTTACCAATATCTTTCTTGTTGCCTTTCTTAAATACAGGCCTAACTATGCTGATTTTCAGACAATTTGGAAATTCCCCATTTGCTATGGATTCATTTATCAAAAATGTTAATGGCTTTAGAAGGGCTTCCTTACACTGTTTCAATATAAAAGTATTTATGCTATCCCACCCACTAGAGTTCTTATTTCTTAAATTTTTGTATTACTACTTAACCCTTCTTCCATTGTCTCATAAAAAATATTGATTTATTGATGGAGTAATTAATTCTATTATCTGCATTTACTCTATTGTTACTCATGGGTTCTCCTACATTTAGGAAGATACATTAAACATGTTGCTAATGTACTGGGATCCTTTTCTATTTTTCCATTTGCATTTAATTCAATATTTTCCATCTCCTGTTTGTCCTTTCTTACATCGTTTATTGGACCCCAGGTGGTTTTCCCAATGTTATTTGAATCAAAATTTTTTTCCCATAAATTCCCGCTTTCAAATTCTGTAGTTCACATTGAAACATTTTTTTATAAAATTTATACATCGTTTTGTATTATGTGAGACCTGATGACTGATATAAATAGAACATATCTTTCATTTTTTCTTGTATTGCCATAATATTTGATGGTAGTTTAATTTTGGTTTTATGGTTTATCTGTGTTTTCTTTGTTACAATTGGACAAAAATGGTTAAATGATTTATTAAAATTTTTGTAGAAAGCATACCATTTACTATCTACACTATCAGCAATAAATATATCCATGCAAGACTCTTTTACGAGGTGTTTGTTAAGTTCTTTAGTGTTTTCATCTGTTATTTTTCTGTATTCCTTTTTTTTTTTCATATATTTCACTTCTTGCTAATGGTTAATTTGTATACATACAAGAGGAAATATAACCATAGTGAAAACTATTATATACTACAAACACACAAATTTAAACATTATATTTTAGAAATGCATTTTCTAAAGTTTGAATCAACTGCAATTCCTTTTGCTTTCATCAGTTAGATGGTTTGCTGCAATCTTCCAACCCTTCCTACCTTGTGCTAATCTCTTTATCTCAACATACCGCTTGTAACCCACATCTTCAATTACCTGCTTAACATATTCTAATCTCTGTCTTCCTCTACAATTGTTACCTTTGACTGTTCCCACCACTAACAAATTAACAAATCCCACATGTCTCACAGTATGATCCTCTGTCCTATCTCTTCTTTCTGTGAGACTCTTCCACAAACTTCTTTCCTCACCCAGTATTTCCAAAACATTAATTTCATACTTTTTCTGTCTATTTAATTTTCAGCATCCATCTATAGCAACACATTTCAAATTCTTCAATTTTCTTTCTTTCTGGTAGTCCTAACGTCCATGATTCACAGCTTAAAATTTCTGTGCTCCACATATTTTTAAAAAGTATTTTCCAAGTCCTAGACCAATATTTGAAACTCAAAGATTTATATTTTTCATTTTCACTAATGATATTCTACTTTTAACAGCATTATCGCTTCAGCAATCAGTTGTAATTTTACTTCATAAGTAACAGAATACACTTACTTCTCCTATTGCTTCCTGTAATCAAGTTTTACTTCATCTCCATTAAATTTACAAAGTAGAAACTTTTTACTGATGTCAGTTTGTGCCTGTACTTCCTGCTCCTACATACAACTATCTGATTCCCACCTTACCATCACGTGATACGTACACATGAGAACAACTTCATGAATGGGAGTTTTTCTGTTAACATATCAGTTAAACTGCTAGATAATGTGTAAGCCATATTTTACCTTATAGACCAGAAGTATATCTTTTGTTTCAATTTGTATTTCTTAGTGGTGATAAAAAAAAAAAAAATTTTTTACCAAAAAAATTAATTTATGAACGTTTCTCAGGAAACAAAGCAAGTAATATTATTATTGATACACAATATTTGGGCAACATAAATTTCCATCACCATCTTCGGGTGTAGTTGTAATACTTCATGTTTGCCTTGAGCATGTTGTTTAAAAACTGGCATGGTAACGACAGACATTGTTACTTTGCCTAGCAGCATCTCAGACTTCATTAGACACCCGTGAATCAGAAAACACAGAGTGTTGCTGATGAGCAGCCTCAATAACAGATATCCACGCATCACTTAGCTGGAAACCACAATCCTGGTTAACCAGATCAGACGTGAGGCAAATTTCAAACACTTCTGTAATGACGCTGTCCCAGAAGCCTCTTGCATGTGCCAGTACCTTAGTTGATTTAAAATCGAATCCATGTCCTTGTTCCAAACTATGTTCCGTCACTGCGGATACTTTACTGTCTGGCCGATGTACTTCTTTCCACATTCACACAGGATGCAATAAACTCCTGGTGTACAAAGGGCAAGGTCATCCTTTGGAGAGCGCAAAATGATACTTAATTTTGGAGATGGTATGAAAATGATCTTAATGCCATTTCTTGCTAGAACCTTTTCAACCCTCGATGTTGTGGCGCCAGAGTATGGCAAGAAGGCTAAGTGATCATTTGGAACATTATAGTGGTTATTAGTCCTGTATATTACTTCCTGGAATGCCAATTGTATCTGATGTTCACTGTACCAATTCTGTCTGAAGATATAAATGTTTTAAATCACCAGGTAGGCTGTCCTCTTCACATTTTGCCTACGCTCTGTGGACAAGTGTAGTGAGTACTATCTTGCACTGTGGCGGATGGTGATGACTGTGCATGTTTAGGTACAGGTCTGTGTGTGTTGGCTTTCTATACACAGTGTGTCATAAAGTTCCATCGGACTTCTTTCCAATAAGAATGTCCAGAAAGGGCAGGCGGCCTTCTTTTTCCACCTCAATCGTGAACTGGATGTTTTTGTTGATATTGTTCAGGTGAAGGAGAAACCTACGTAGCTTGTCTTTACCATGGGGCCAAACAACAAATGTATCATCCCCATACCGATAAAAGGCACTGGGCTTCATGGGAGCTCTTTCAAATGCTTTCTCCTCAAAATCTTCCATGAAGAAATTAGCTATAACAGGTGACAAAGAACTACCCATTGTTACTCGATCAATCTTCTCATAGTAGTGCCAATCATACAAGAAGTACGACCCTTGCAATATGTGGTGGAACAACTCAACTAACCTGGGCTTGAAGTGCTGTTGTAGTAGAGACAGCATATCAGACAGAGGAAATATGTAACTTTATGTTCTATTTGATAAGTGTATTTTTTGTTTGTGAAATTTGTAGTTTATAAAACAGAGATTGGGGACCATCCCAGTATTCACCTAGATGACTGCAGGAAATGGACTGTACACATAGGCCAGAGCTCATGCTCGTTCCCACTACACCTCCCTGATCCAGTGTGCAGCACCTCAGTGCACTGAGCCACTCTTGTATTACACAAATTTTTTCTTTAGATTATGTCACTGTATAACTAATTAAGCCCACCCTCAATTAATTATTCCAGTCTCCATCTTAAGTATAGCTTTTCCACTGCAATGTGGAAAGAAATATGAGAGATGAATAACCTGTTTTAATATAGCTCTATATTTATATAATCTTGAACTTTTCTCCTCAAATTTATTCTATTCTGATTCATACTTTGGGTACAACTATTTTAATTTGCATATTTTTATCTTTGAGTACACACATACACAACATGGATGTATATTGTTCCTTACCTTCAGGATATGTTGTATTTGGATCTACAAATACTGGAGAGGTTTCTGTTATTCTATCTGAAATGATAAAAGTATCATTCTTGTAAATATGGAAATTAAATTAATTAATTCACTTACTGCCTACTTTCATCTGTTCCAGAGAAGAAAAATATTAATCATAGTTAACATTGAGAATGTAGAAAGAAATTGTCACTTAAAGCAGGTGACACTATTGTGGCTTAACTTAAAACAAACACAGGCATACATCTTTTTAAATGTTCTATTACTGTCATCAGCAAAGGATTGTTGTATACTTAGCCTGGAGGAAAATTTTCATAAGCACAATACATTCATTTTCCATTGACCCCAATATAAGAGACTGGCTCTGTGGGATGTGGAAAGTTGTCAATTTACAGATAAACAGTTGCATAACAAAATAATAAGTACACCAGTAGATATACAGTCATAGCATACATGGCAAATTAATTATATAAACTACATTTACACAAGTTACTGGCAGTTATTTTTTAGATACCTTAGAAATAAATTCTTCCACAGAGTAGAAGGAGTTGTCAATTAAAAATTCTTTCAATTTTTTCCTGAATTTATTCTTCTCATCTGCTAGACATTTAATATGTGCTGGGAGCTTATTAAAGATATGTATCCTAGATTATTGGACCCCTTTTTGAACAAATAACAATGACTTGTAATCCTTGTGAAGATCATTTTTACTTCTAGCTCCATAATTGTTTATTTTACTATTTGTTTGAAACAAAGGATAATTTGTAACTACAAAGGACATTAATGTGTATATATACTCAGACGCTAATGTTAAAATCACTAACTTCTTGAACAGCTCTCTACATGAAGTTCTATTGCTAACCTCACACGTAATCCTTATTGCACGCTTTTGGGCTCTGAACACTTTGTCTCTATGGGTAGAATTGCCCCAGAATATTATTCTATATGATAATAAGGAGTGAAAATAAGCAAAATAAATTAGCTGCCTCATACAGAGATCACCTATAGCTGAAATTGTATGAATTGCAAATGTGGCTGCACCCAATTGCTTTAATAAGTCAGAGAGAATGATTTGCTAAAGGGAAGTATACTGATGTAAACAGGAAAAAAAGCATAGACTGAAGAAGCTAAATTCAGGGATGAAATTCAAGAATGAGTAAAAGGGCAGAAGAGATGATAAAATCTTAAAACTGATAAAATGATTAATGAGAAGCAAAGGAAGGATGCTTGTTAACAAATTCATTTTAAAGAAAGAAGCTATCATTTATCTCGTCACAAGCAAAGCTTCTTCCACCTCTTCTCTCAAATATCTAAAGTCTTCCAGACCTGTCATGCTTATACCTGCTTAGTACTGGCAGTGTCATAGACTTGTTAACTATATTCATACTGATGAAGAAGTTTTCATGTCATCATGTTTTGTGTGTGTCTATTCTGTCACAATATCCACTATAGAAATTGAAAAACTCATTACTAATAACAGATAAAGCTATCATAAAATGAAATAGTATCTACAGATCTGCCAGTGTGTCAAGAGCATGGTGTGAATGTGCAGAAGGGGCAAGAGAAATAGAGAAAAAATAAATTTAAGTGTTAACAGTTTACTTAATATGAAGTCAAAATGACACATGGTGAAAAAGATGTATTGGTATAGTTACAATTTTGTATATTTAGAGGTGCAGTTACTTTTAATGAGGAACTTGTTTATGTAGACATATAAAACCTTAGATTTTAGCCCTGGGAAAGGTGGCAAAGACTACTACAGGATTTTTGGAACCTCAAACAAATACAGTTTTTTCTTTAGTAATTTATTCTCATTAAGATATCTGATTTTGTAAATTACATAAGAGACTGCACAGTTAATATGTTCCATAAAGAGTAATATTAAGCTGATAATGAAAATGTGGCTGGCATAGGCAGAATATATTCAGTATGTATTCGAGAATTGTCTGTAGGATACCAAATAGATATACAGTAGGGTAGTGATTAAGTTCTGTATGGATGGGATTTGTGGAGTTTGATGAGGATGAGGTTCACTAGGACCAAGTTAACGATGAACACATATGATGATTTTGGCTTGAAGGAGCCTCATTTCCACACAAGATCAGACAACTCCTCCAGGAACTCCTAGCCCTACCTCATGATGTAGTTTTTATGTTCCAAAACCATAAAATAGTTGTTTGATGAGCCTGGAAGGTCTTTGCTTAGGATAGTGAAAGATATGACAGATTGAAAGCTGCCTAGGAAATATGCTTGAAGTTTGGCTGGGGGTGATTAATATAATATCAAAGGACGTGGGTATGTTCTTGAAGTGATGGGCAGGGAATTATGTGCTACAGCAAATTTGTTCTCCACAAATCCAGATGCAGTATAGGTAGGAGCATTTTATGGAAGACGAATGTTAAATGTTGAGCTGGAAATTCTGCTGGGAGATGGTGAGTTTGACATCAAAAGATACATAGAAGGAACTATTGGAGAGTGGAAAATCAATATCAATGAATAGGTCTGGATTCGAAGAAATTACAACAATATTTTTCTCTTAGGGTTCTGATTATAAAAGGGACATCTGAATTATATGTAGAATTTTACCAGGATTTTTCCAAAGAAAATTGAGTGTGGATGGTGAAAAAATAAATTTGTACTGATAGGAACGAGACATTCACACATACAGTCACAGACATTGGAGTTCAGGAGAGAAATAGATATTGAGGATTAGTAGAGTTAGGCAGATGAATAAAGCAGTGTAGTAAAGGATGTTTTTGGAATATTGAAGAGGAATATACTCCATGTAGCATCAGATATATTAATTCAGAATGATGTGACATTAATAATTTTAATAATGGTTTCAGACTTAAAGGTCTTAAAACTCATTCCAGGATATATAACCAAAATTTCTACAGCTTCCAATATCTTGATAACAAAATCCATGCTGGCCAACACTGCCATTATCTCTTTGTACATAAATAAACCATAAACATTAGGCTATTAAATATTTCAATTGCTTATATTGTATTACAATCTTCCCATACTGCTTTTCTCTTCTTAAAAAAAACTGTATGGTTTTTGTAAATTGAAAACTCTTCTTTAGCCAGTTAGAATTGACCATTAATTTTTCAGGGAAAGGGGAGAAGGGACCACTCAGCATCACTCACACAACTGTGATACACTACACATATGAGATCTTTATAATCTAGAATGATAGGGTACACAACTTATTTACTCTGAGAAGATTTACAGCAGACACAATCTTTAATTTGCATAGTTCTACCCTTATAACAAACACCTTCCTTCATATTTAAACATCATTTTCAGATGGCTTCCTCAATTCCTGTGTTCAAACCAAGGTTTCCAAGCTCTAGAAGGAAATAATAGTTATCATTCCTTAAGCAGTAAATGAGTTCTGTAATACAATCTCAGGAATTCACAACAAAAATACTCTGATAAAGGCCTCCAATTTTTGGAAAATTGTAATTAAAAAACACCAACATCTCCCACCTAATACTCTTGCCTTGCATTCAGGAGGATGTGGGTTTGAATCCACATCCGATCCTCCAGATTTCAGTTTTCCATAGTTTCCCCAAATCACTCCAGGAGAATGCCAGGGTAGTTCCTCCAAAAGGCCATTGCCGAATTCCTTCTCATTCCTTGCCCACAGGCCTTTTCTGCCTCTAATAACCATCATTTGTTGAGGGAAAAAGCCATAAGCCTCCCAATCAAGAAAACTTCATTGTCCTTGAGAAAGTAATAGAAAAAAGACTTTTATATGCTCTCTGCTCCTGTCATTTTTACCAGTCCCTTCATTAAAGAATAATTTCCTATTAATGTATATACTCCATGACAGTTCTTCCATCCAATGAACCAACTAATCTGAATACACAGCTGTCTATGATGAAAAATGGCTATTGGCAGATACTATCTACACACAGTTCAACAATTTTGTAGTAGTCCATGCCATGTCTTACAATTCCAATAATTTCAGTAGCTGTTGCTTGTTTCTTTGGTAGAGGACTCCACCAACCACATTAGAGACTCAGGGCTCTCACTATGGAATTTTGAATACCAATACCAGTCATTCACCTGGTGTTCCACAGTCCTTCACCTTACATGGCTTACAAACCACATCTCTGTATCTCCTATTTGTTTACACACTGTCCTTCATCTTTATACAGAGTAAAAAGAAACAACTGTTGCTTTTTAATCTTCTTACAAATTCCTTTGTTTACACTAATCACATAGAACTCAATTTAAATATTTCACACAGAAGATAACAAATCCACTCCCATCTAAAAACTATGAGAGGACTAGCAATCCAGTAATGTTTGGAACCTTGCTTTCAAAATAAGAGTGGCTTTCAGAAAAGGATGTGCTGGATGACCCACGAAAGTGGAAACATTAAAATGATGACCAATTCCTTTTTTATTACTCATATTTTCTCTCTCCTGAAACCTTCAATTTCCTATAGAGGACTCTCCTCAGCCTTCTCTACTTCTATTGCAGTTCAGCAATTTATCTCTAACTGTATTCCATATTGACTTTGGCCATGCATACATCCATTCTTCACAGATTTAGTGCTTGATTCTATAATTTTTTTCATAATTTAGGTATATATTTTTAATTTTTCTATCATCAGTCAATCAACTGTGATGAATCATTGTTCCTTCTATAGCTGGAGTAGGTGTAATTCTGTTTATGTCTAATTATTTCAGTTTTATAAACTCTGATATAAAAAGTATTTTAAAATAATTACTTAAGCGATTTACTGTCCTAGGGATTGTATTCAATAATAAGAATTTAATTCAAAAATATTCTTACTTCAAGTCTCTCCTTAACCATAAGCAACACTGAAGAGCAGTGAAATATTCTTCATTTTTTAAGGTCAGGCAAATCTGCTGAAGATTTGGAATGGATGTTGTGGACAGACTAAATATTAGTAACAAACAGTGGAATGGGAAACAGATAACAGAGGTGATGCAAAGTTTGAAACACCCGAAACAGGAAACCTGCAAGTTTATGCACAGATGCGCTCTAAATGTGTTATATTGAAAGGTGATTGTGATGAAAAATAGAGTCTGAAGTACATTTGTACAAAAAACTATTATAAAATTCCTATTAACTTATAAGCTTCCTGTGTATCACTACATCATTTTATAAAACATAAGTCTGCAAGTGACCTAAAAAATATGGCCACAAAATTTTATTTCCTAAAAAATAATGTTAATATAACAGATGGCTACTTTTCTTAAAAGAGTTTAAAATGATTTGTGAATGCTTTGGAAAGGCATTTTTATGAAAATATTAAATTCTTACCATGACATTCAGCTGAAAAAAGAGTTACTGCAATGTAGATGGCTAACATGAACAGTTTGTAATGATTAATTTCATCCTCTCAATCTCAATGTATGGAATATGTTATACTCTGCAAATGATTTAAAGGTCTGATGTATACTATGTAAAGGATTTACCTTAGTGAAACTGGAAAGAGGGGGAAGGGGTTAGAAACCAAACATGGATTTTAAAGTATGTCTCTTACAAAAATAAAAGATATCTTACTGGATTTAGAGGATTTACAGGTTGTTATTTGTAAACCAGGAGACTTTTTATATTGAAAGGTTTGCTGAATAATATCAGAATAATGTGGACAGGTTTTTAGACTAGGTGATTCCCATTTTTACATAGTGTATGATATTCCTGTTGCACAGCATATTTGTAGAATTAGTTCCTAAAGAAGTGTGAGAATAACCAATATTTAGTTAGTGTTTGCAGTATGGAACTTGTAGTATGGGATTTAATATATATTAAGTGATGTAGGATCGTAATTTTTCACGGCGTTGAATATTAATATATTTTTCTCGGGCTTCTAGCCGTGTTAATATATCATATTTGCGGGACGTTTCGAAGGCGTCTATCTCTGCCTCCATTCTCAACCAAATGTCAGTGATAACTGTTTGTTTATTCAGCCGCTGCTACGGAAACGGTGGAAAACAAAAACCAACACAACGCGATTACGTCATCAGACCTTTAAATCATTTGCAGAGTATAACATATTCCATACATTGAGATTGAGAGGATGAAATTAATCATTACAAACTGTTCATGTTAGCCATCTACATTGCAGTAACTCTTTTTTCAGCTGACTGTCATGGTAAGAATTTATCGGAAGCCTATCCATACCGACTTATATTTAAATGCCAACAGCTGTCATCATCCGGCACAACGAAACTCTGTATTAACTACCTTGGTACTGTAAGGTGACAAAGTCCCTTACACTTTAATTTTTGTGAATAAATTTTGTTAAAAGTTAATTAAATATTAGTTGTGTTGTGTTGTGAGTACAAATGTGTTAAATTGTTATGAAAAAATGATAACGATAAACGTATATTTAAGTGCCAGAATATCTATGGACAATGATTATCTATGATAATGTATATCTTTGGACAAGAAGACAAAGAAAATATGGCAAGGGTATGGATGAGAATAAAATATATCTGGTAAGTCGTGAGTAAAAAGGAATGTAAGAAGTGTGTTTTGACCCTTGTGAATATAAATAAAAGTGTTTTTCGAGCGTTACTTCAAAGAATTCGTTGTCTAGATATTTATTATTTGTTTGTTTCTGAACTGTGAATGGAAATAATCAACCGGTTTCAGCAGCTTAGATTACAGCTTGAAGACGGGCAGATTACATTTACCTAAACCTAAATATAGTCAGAGGGGATCTTACAAGTGGCTGACCGTAAAAGGACACAGAACTAAAAAACTTTAGTTCGGTAAGGAAAGAGCCTGGCAAATCTTCGGAGAAGAGAAGAGAAAGAAGAAAGGTAAGACAGAAAATACTTTTTAATAACGTGAAGTGGACAATAAATAAATGCAGATGTAAATCTGAGAAGCTATTTGAAGAGATATGGTAATTGTTTAGAAATTTGAAGAGACTCATAGCCGCGTAAATTACTGAAAATAGTAAGAGTAAACTTCAAGATATGGTAATGAACGTTTTGGTTAAGTGTTAACGAACTAGATATTATTTGTGACTGTTTGCCGAAAGGAACTTGCTTTAAATAAAAATAATAGTAAAAGTAAATTGCAGTAGAGTGAATAATACTGTATATTAGTAAAATAACAAGCAGGAATATAACAGTTAAAATGCCGGGAAAGAAATTCATCTCAATGTATAATGCATGCACGAGAAGTTAACGAGCAAGCATAGTATCTTTGACAAATTGTGGAAGTAAATTTGCTGTAGTTAAAAACTGATATTTTGAATGTGTTTTGTGAAAATAATTTTTGTAAAGATACTATGTATGTTGATGAAAGTTTTTTGTGTCTCTAATTCTGAGTCGAACTACTGCGTTGTAAAATTCATTGTCACCTCGTTGAAGACTTTCTTTTCTCCAGTCTGTATTTACTCTCGTAAAAAAAAAAAAAAAAAAAAAAAATTAAAAAAAAAAAATAAAAAAAAATAAAAATTGATGGGGTTGAAATTATTGGTGTGAGGATTTATCCTTGTGTGAAATTTTGTGTGTAAAATGGAAAACAAAAATTTAGTGGTAGATTCCGAGAGTTCATTTAATGGGACGGGAGGCGAAAATAGTGAGCAGGTTAAGGTTTCTGGAAATTTAAATAACAGTTTGGATTCGGGTTGCACGTATTCAGATCAGTCAGTGTGTGATGTTAGTATTGAGAAAGTTCATGAGTTATCTCCAGCTAGCGTAACTCAAAAGAAATTTGACCAAGAAGAAGATAATTCTTTGGAAATGATACTAGCAAAAATATTACAGAGCCAACAGAGGTCTGAAGAAACAAATCAACAGCAGATAATGAATATGCAAGAATTAAAACAAACCCTGCTACAGAACCAACAAGATTTAAGACGAGAATTACAACAAAATCAACAGAAGTTTGAAAAGTTAACACTACGACAGATGGAGAAAATCCAAGAATTAATTACACAAAACCGACAAAGAATTGAACAAGAATTTAATCAATGGAAAAATGAAAAGGACAATATCTATATTAAGCTAGACAATGTGGAGGAGCGCATTGTTAAGGAAGAAGAGAATCGTGAAGAGGCAATGAGGCTGGTATGCGATGAGCAGAATAAGTTGAAGAATGAATTTTCAGGGATTAAACAGGAATTTTGGCAAGTTCAAGGTGAGGTCATGTGTTGCAAAAAGACAGTTGAACAACAATGGATAGAGGTCAATCAGTGAGTTGACGTGGTACAAAACAAATCGAATGCTGTGCCGGCAACAATTTAGTACCGTCCGGTCAAATAAAACTACCGGAAGTAAGTTTTGTTCCAGGGGGCGAGATTCATCCGCACATTTTTGTAGAGATTTACAGAAATGCACTACCAAAACACTGGAGTGATGAGGAAAAAATTAGATATGTAAAGATGATGATGAAAGACGAAGCATTGGAATGGTCGTGTGGAGTAGCGGAGAGCAGTATTAGCTACGTAGAATTTCTGCGAAGTTTTTTGAAGAGGTACTGGTCGGAGGAAAGGCAGAGACGTGTGAAACAAGAATTTAGGAACAGCTGTCCATACAAACGGCAATTTGGTAGCCTTCGCGAATATTGCGAAAAATTGATGAAAGGACTGAAATACTTGTCAAACCCAATAGAAGAAGACGAGAAAATAGAAATTTTGGAGAGAAAAATGCCGCGTTGGGTGCAGGAAAGGATGTTGCTTGATCGATGGAATAATCTCCAAGAATTTTTAGAAGGAGTGGACAAGATAGACAAATGGGATGATAGGAGTGTGAGAGATCAAAATTTCACCGGAAGTTCGTATGGTGGAAAAGAGCAATCGGGACAAGTATATCGGGAAAAGGATGGAAAGAGAGATGATAGAGATGCGAGACTGGCACAAGAATGGAAAGGAAAGCCTACACAATATAAACAATGGAGCAATCGAAACGCTAGAGAATGGAAAGCTTTCAACAATGGAAGTAGAGGGATGGAGCGAGTAGAAAGCGGAAAGCAGAGTGACGAAAAATGCAACCAGGGAAATTAGAAAGGGCTTGTGAAGAGGTCCGTTCCCAGGCTGATGAAAGGAGAGGACCAAGAAATTTTAAAGAATATAGATGTATGTTCATGAGAGTAAACAAAGAAGAAGCAGTAAAACATAGGAAGACCATTCTAGAAGATGTTGCAAAACATTTCCAAAGAATAGAGAGAGAGGAGAGCAATCAGAAAACGTCAGTAGAGAGTGACAATCAAATCAGAAATAATGAAGAAAGGAAGCCATTAATGGATAAAACACTGATGATTGATGAAGTAGATGGTTGGGTAAACCAAGCAAGAAGAGCTTGTAAGGAAAAATTAGGAGTGGAAACGGTAGAAGAAGAAGATGAGGAAGACCTAGAAAAACGGTTAGAAGTGGGAAAAGAGCAAGAAGTAACGGTGGAAGACAAATGTCCGTTAAAATGGTGGAGGTGTTTAGAACAAATTGTGGAAAGTGAACGATTCGACAAGGTTGAAAATGAGGCAACGGAAGGAAGTGAGGTGATTGGTTTAGCAGAAATGGATTATTGGACGAACAAGGACCAGAAGAGTATTGACGAGTTGATAGGGGATGAAGGATATGGAATCAATATCTTGGGAAATGAGGATGAAAATTACGAAGAGCGAAGAGAAGAGGAAGATGAGGAAACAGACGATACAATAGACGATGAAGAGTATGGAGGCGAAGAAGAATTCAATGAAGATTATAGTATGGAAGAGGGAGAAAACTTTAACGAAGATTTAAAAAAGTGTTGTGTAGTCGATAGTGACCAGGATGAAGAAAGAGAACTGAAATGCTTTCTAATAAGGAAGGAAGGACCAGGAAGAGGCAAGGAAAGTGAAGCAATCAAATTGATGAGGAAGAACAAAGAGCTAAGTTACCGAAATGTTGAAGAAGAGGAAGCAACAAGAGGAAAAGTGAAGATGAAGGACAAAGGATCGACATACAGAGAAGAAGAGGACGCAACAAGAGGAAAAGTGAAGATGAAGGACAAAGGATCGACATATAGAGAAGAAGAGGACGCAACAAGAGGAAAAGTGAAAATGAAGGACCGACGTTCTAGGAAGATGGAGTTCGAAGTAGGGGAGCTAGTATTGGTGAGGACTCATGAGCGATCTAGTAGTATAAATGCGGAAATTAAGAAATTTTTTGATGTATATGAAGGACCGTATAAAATTGTGGGGAGACCTCATCAACATGCATACTATCTCCAGTACCCGAAATCTGGAAAAGTGTTAGGTTTAAGGAACCTGAAAGATTTGAAACTGTACATCGAGTGAATGAGAGGATGAAAGTTGCAGAGAGTGAATGTAAATATTGTAAACTAAGAGAAAGAGATCAACAAAATTTGTGGGGAAAATTTTGATGACAAGTAGCGGGGGGGGATATGTAAGGTGACAAAGTCCCTTACACTTTAATTTTTGTGAATAAATTTTGTTAAAAGTTAATTAAATATTAGTTGTGTTGTGTTGTGAGTACAAATGTGTTAAATTGTTATGAAAAAATGATAAAGATAAATGTATATTTAAGTGCCAGAATATCTATGGACAGTGATTATCTATGATAATGTATATCTTTGGACAAGAAGACAAAGAAAATATGGCAAGGGTATGGATGAGAATAAAATATATCTGGTAAGTCGTTGAGTAAAAAGGAATGTAAGAAGTGTGTTTTGACCCTTGTGAATATAAATAAAAGTGTTTTTCGAGCGTTACTTCAAAGAATTCGTTGTCTAGATATTTATTATTTGTTTGTTTCTGAACTGTGAATGGAAATAATCAGCCGGTTTCAGCAGCTTAGATTACAGCTTGAAGACGGGCAGATTACATTTACCTAAACCTAAATATAGTCAGAGGGGATCTTACAGTACACAGAGCACAAAGGATTTGTGACAAACATAGCCTGGCTGGTGAATTGGACTATCTCCGGAAAACGTTTTTAAATAATGGTTATAATCAGGGACAGATTACTCGTGCGTTTAAACAGAAGGAAAATCGACGGAGAGATCAGAGTGATACCAAGGGCCTTGCGTTTATGCCGTTTGTGGGTGCCCTAAGTTTCAAAATAGGTAGACTGCTATCACAACACGGAATCAAGACAATTTATAGACCACCCACTAAAATTAGTAACTTGGTCGGCAGCGTTAAAGATGACCTGGGTTTACGAACGCCTGGTGTATATTATATACCATGTGAATGTGGCCGCGGCTACATTGGACAGATGCAGTGATGCATTGTGCAGCGATGTGTAGAGCACGCCAGAAATGTTCGTCTTGGGCAAGAAGAAAAATCTGCGGTGGCCGAACATAGTGTGCAAGAAGGTCACACTTTTGAATTTGAAAAAACAACCATTTTAGCCCGGGTCAAAGATTTTTGGGCCAGCGTTATTACAGAGGCTGTAGAAATAAGATTAACTGATTTATTAGTCAACAGGGACACTGGTTATCAACTCAGTGCGGCCTGGATCCCGGCGATTAAAATGCTGAAACAGTTTCGCGCTGGTAACGAGTAGAAGAGCGGATGACGTAATCGCGTTGTGTTGGTTTTTGTTTTCCACCGTTTCCGTAGCAGCGGCTGAATAAACAAACAGTTATCACTGACATTTGGTTGAGAATGGAGGCAGAGATGGACGCCTTCGAAACGTCCCGCAAATATGATATATTAACACGGCTAGAAGCCCGAGAAAAATATATTTATATTAAGTGATGTCTGTTTATTATCATATAATTTTATGAGCTGGGGCAAAAACTATGAGATTGCTACCCTTTAAACATTATTTTTTACCCCCATTGTCGCCACCCCAAGTGTCGCCATTCCTCCGATCATTGCCCGTTGTCACCAACTGGGGCAGTAGTAGAGCTATTGTTTTTTGGTTGCCACCCAGTTTTCCCATCCCCCTCTCCCTCCCCCTCTCCCTCCCCCTCTCCCTCCCCTTCTCCTTCCCTCTCTCCTATATCTGGCACTGATTGAAGTTGGAAGTACATGAAAAGTTTTTTTAAATATATATCATACCATAATTAATTGATAAAATTGCGATGGAGTACCCACTCTGGTGGCAATCTCCCTACACCCCCTCCCATTCCCCTTCCAACCTATCTACCAATTTTTACATTAAATTCTTTCAGTGTTTCTAGTAATTTATTCATTACTTTTCATGGCAATCTATTCCAGTCCCTCACTCCCTTTCCTATAAAAGAAAATTTTCCCACACTCTTATGCCTGAAATCAAGTGCCAGCTTGTGGTCATGGTCAACCTTACCCTTCCAAGAACCTCTCCTAATTTTCCCAGCAATATCCTTCCATGCTTCATCACCAGTATAGGCTTTGTACACTTCCACGACTCTCTTCACCCACCTTCTACCCTCCAATGAATCCTACTCCAGCCCCTTTATCATATTAGTTACAAATTGTGTTCTGCAGTAATTTCCAGAGACAAACCTGGCAGCCCTCCTCTGCACCCCTCCGACTCCTGTATTTGATACCCAAAATGTGGATCCCAAACTACACCACCATATTCCAGCAGTGGTCTGACCAAAGTTTTGTACCCCAATTCCCTTACTTCTCTAGTGCATCCCCTCATCACGCTTTCAAACAGGTGAAGGATTTTGAACTCTTTCCCTACCACCTGTCCAATAAGTCCTGCCCAGTTAAGTTTGCTATCAAATGTAATGTCAAGGTATGTACATTTCAAGTCTTCAATAAGTAGCTCTTTCCCAACTTTATAATTATAATCAACCTTTAGATTTTTATCTGTGTACCTAATAAGCTGTCTCTTCTTTGCATTTTTCTTCATCCCATGTTGACTCACCCAGTTAGTTACACTATCCAGATCACCCTGTAGCTGTTTACAATCTTCTATTGTTTTGATCCTTTTATACAACATTATCTGCTAACAATCTAATCTCTGATAGTAAACCATTGAAACAATCATTCATTAGAATAACAAATAACAATGGTCCCAATACACTACCCTATGGGACTCCCATGTTCACTTCTACTTCTTTTGATATTGCATTTCCTACCTTAACTTTTTGCTTTCTACCTTTTAGGAATTCTTCCACCCAGCAAATCACCTTTTTATCAGCTCCAATAGTTTTTACCTTATTTAGCTTTTGAGACAGATATTCGTAGAGAAAGATGGAGGGTTAGAACTTTGTTGACCTGTGGTACTACTAGGCAGATAGAGCAAAATATAGCAGACTTATAGCTGCATAGTTATTTTATTTTTCCTACTTTGGGGACAATAGATTCAAGACTTACAATTGTTTGTGATTAGCACTATACCATGTCATTTATTGTTCACTAGCATATTTTAAAATATTTGTTCAAATTTAATACAAAATTAATAATTACAGGAGCAACCACCAGTGTGGCTCTGAGCATTAGGACACCACACAACACACTGGATCAGGATCATTGAGTGGGGTAGTGTTCATTCCTGGTCCCTGTGTACCAGCCATCCTGATTGTGGTTTTTTAGGCAGTTTTGCCCATCAAACTATGACAGGTCTAGCAAGCCAGTATTTTGATAAAAATGTATACTTCAAAAATACAATAGAAGATACAACCTATTCTTGGAATCTGTTCTAGAAGAGATAAATAGATAGTTACAGCAGCAATAATGAATACAGTGGAGAACAATATCAGACTAAAAAATAAAAAATCAACAGGATTGGATGAGGTGCCCATGTTTCTAATAAAGCAATGTATACATATCCTCCGAGCCCCATTAGTGCACATAATAAATGAGTCTTTCACAACTGGTGTATTTCCTGACTACCTAAAATTTACAAAGGTCCTACTTATTTAAAAAAAATGGAAGTAATGAACATGTAGAAAATTACCGCCCAATTTCTATACTGTCATCTTTCTCCAAAATTTTTGAATCACTTATGAAAGATAATTTAACCAGCTTCCTGAGCAAATATAATATCCTTAGCAAATCTCAGTTTGGTTACCAGGCAGGAAAAGGAACAACAACAGCAATAGCACAGTTCACAAAAAATGTACTTGAAGCTCTTGACAGAGGTGATCATGCAGCAAGTCTATTCCTAGACTTTTCGAAAGCCTTTGATACTGTCGACCACAACATCCTCATGCAAAAACTAGAAGCAATAGGTATAAGGGGTAGTGCAAAATCCTGGTTCCAGTCATATTTAACCAATAGAATACAAAAAGTTGAAATCTCTGCTATCCCGGAAAACTCAAATATTTTATGTAAGTTCCTGTCTGAACCAAGGTCTGTAAATATAGGTGTCCCACAAGGAAGTATTCTAGGCCCCATATTATTTCTAATTTATGTAAATGATTTTATATCCAGTATCAGTCACGGGGATAAAATTTTATTTGCAGATGACAGTAACATCATCATCAGTGGTCCCTCAGTCAATGAACTCCAGGCTAAAGGAACGCAGCTCTTATAGAAGTCTTAAACTGGTCCCAAAATAATAATTGACCCTCAATATAAATAAGACAAGCAGCATCAAATTCAGTTCACTTAGCAGTGTTCAACAGATAGACTTAAAAAAACTGAACAATGAACACATTGTGTGTGTTGCAAATACAAAGTTTCTGGGAATGACCATTGATCACAAATTAAAGTGGAATGAACATGTACAAATTTTGGGGAAAGAAAATATCCACAACATGTTTTGCACTTAGAATTCTAGCTCCTGTATGCAATGGTGATTGCCTCAAAATAATATACTTTGCAAACATTCATTCCATAATATCCTATGGAATCATTTTTGGGCTTCAAGCAAACAAAATGTAAACACTATTCTCAAATTACAAAAATGGTCTGTCAGGATAGTAGCAAAAACTTCAAGGAGAACCCGTTGTAAGGACATTTTTAGAAAATTAGACATCCTGACTGTTCCATCCTGTTATATCTTCAATTCTATAATGTATATAAAAATAACTTACAAGACTTCACCACAAAACAGTTCTGTCCATACATATTCGACAAGGTCAAAAAATGATCTAACACATAGAGAGGAAATTAAAAAGTAAAACTCTAAATAGTTTTTTCCACAAGGGAGTGAAATTGTATAACAAACTACCAGTAGAAATTAAGGAGAAAAAAAAACCAGATCTTTTTAAGAAAAGGGCTAAAAATGTATGTAGTAAAAATGCTTTATTACTCCGTGATAAGACTATTTAAAGTAGTCATATTATGTAAAACACCTGTGTCTATTAAATTAGTAGTTACAGATAAATTGTAACAAAATCTTATGTATATTTCTATATGCCTTACATTTATAGTTGAATATCAAATTGTTCACATTATGTATAAAAATTTAAAATGACGAAACCAATATACATGAAAATCTATCATATGGTGAATAAATGAAATGAAATGAAATATATGGAAAGTGTGTTACAAATAAAATTAGCTCAATATTTACAATATCAGTGATAGATACACTTAAAATATGTGTTTTCATGAGCTGATTAGCAATGAAGGAAACAAATTACACATGGAGGAAATGATTCTTCAAATGTCATAGTTTCAAGGCCAGAGAAAGAACCTGTCACTTTCCATGACAGTCAAAAATGCACACTATCATATGGCACAAAAATTAAAATTTTAAGTGAATACTTTTCACCTAAAAAGTGACACTGAAACACTTTGTCCCAAACAGAGGAAATCAGTCATAACTGTATTTGTGTTAATGTTTTAAATATAAAATAAAATAAATATTATTGGATATCACAAACAAATAGACAAAGATATCAAAAACTATTTATTGATACAAGCACAACATTGACATCATTTTAAAACTTACCATACAAATAATCCACAGAATGATAAATGAAATTGGACATAAGTATCCAATAGATAATATTTGCTCCAAGAAGCACAATAAGAGAAAAAGTTTTGGCAACCATTTCTGCAGTCTTTCCAAGTAATAATCTACTTAGATCTGCAACTTCACCTTCTGGATTTGAACTACCTAAAAATGTAAGAGAATAGTTTTATGTATACTAGACACATAGGTATTCATATTGATAGTCACACACTAAAGCCAGGCATAGCATACAGTATATCATATCATCAAAAATATATTCCCTGCTTGGATTACAAACAAATCATACATATATGAGCTACCCAACCCAATATTCCTCTTCACAGGTCTTACACAAACTGACATTGAATGTAGTCTCCTATGGCATGCATACTTCTTCCTAGGATTTAAGTTTTCAATTTTATCTCATACTAGCTATGAATCTGTATAATACTCTTTAGAAAATAGGAATTCTCCAGCCCACAATTACCTTTTTCTATTTTATTTATTTATTTTTTGCTCAATGCCTTGTTGATGTCGTTACTCCTTATCAATGTTGCAGTCAATAGAGGTGGAAATGACTGGGGACAATGAATGGGAAGGAGGTTGGCAGTGGAATTTTTGAGGTGCCATCCTGGCATTTGCCTGCGGTGATTTTGGGAAGACTGGAAAAAACAAAATCTGGATGGCCAAGTAGGGGTTCCCTGATTCTTTTTTCTTGTCCAGCAGCAGGTCTTTGAAATGTATAACAGTCCAAAACTGAACTTATTGCAAATTAACTCTATGGTAAAAGGAACAATTACATGGAAAAAGTATTTTTCAAAGTGCTGCGCCATTTTCTAAAATTATAATAACATTATGGAACAGTGAAAAACTTTTTTAACAAAAGTAGGTGTTCTTTTTGTATTTCTGGAAGCTGAATTCAAAAATAATAATGAAAACATTGCATCACCAACAGTATTGGCATAAATCATATACTTCGCCAATATTAATATCACATATTGAAGTAGTACATATATATGGCACAGGAATCATGCTGCAGAAGAATACATCTTTAAAACAATAACATATTTAAATGTGCACTCAGTAAACAGATACATACAGAGAATGTGCAAAAACATGTATTAATCTCATTCATTCCGTACTTTATTAGTTTTCATGGCATGGCCCCTACTTTTCCTCTTATGGCGCATTTCTGTGAGCTCAAGGTGAAGCATCCAATAGTAGTCAGACATCCTCCAAACATCCAAAGTTCCCTGGTATCATTGTTCCTTTTCCTTGATATCCTGATGGAATCTTTCACCAGCACCCAGATTTGGAGGAAAAAAAGTCAAGGTGCAAATGTAAAAAAATGTAACTTCAAACTCTTTGGGGATCCCAGCATTTTCAATTTCATCAGCATGTTCTCAATATGTTGAGATACTGTGGGCTACAATTTTTCCCAAGGAAGTTTTGACCCATACATGTAAAGCAGTCCATACTTCTCATTCCATTGCATTGAATGAAGGAAATCTTCATCTAGCATTAGTTTCCAAATATTGGGACCAGTAATCACGCCCCCTTTCAACTTAGCATCTGACAGGTAGTGGAACTTGTTATATAGATATTTGAAACAGTTGTCACACTTAGGTAATGCCTTTACAAACTGCAGTAAACCTGTGAATATTACATTGCTCCATTATGTCCAGTCTGAGGTACAAAGGTGGAAAGAGCATTCCGTCCATTTCCACTATAGGGCCTCACATGATATTTTTGTTTTTGGAACCCATTCCAACTTTCAGGGCCACTGTTTTTGTTCCCAATGTTTGTCATGAGCCTGATTGTCCCATTCACAGATGAAACAGAGGAACTTAGTATCCTGATTGTTGTCCTAGAAGAATACCCAACACTATCCAATCACCACACACCTCTCAATTGTGATCCACATAATGAATGGTAGTAAGAATATCCTTCACATTGTCATATGGTTCTTTCAGGTGAACAGAATGTCCGACAGGTACTGAGGCATATATGATACCATTGTGCAGCAGAACTGCCTTCAGCTTCTTTTAGATGAATCAATGAACAGTCGACAGGCACGTACGGAATATTGAATTGATCCATCAAACCTTGTACACTCTGCAATACACTAACAAGTCATTTTGAGAAAAAGATTGTGTGAAGATCATGTTTCTTTTTCTGTAAATTGTAAAGGATGTGCCGGGTGCTAACAAATGTCTTTCAGACAGTCTTGACCCTAGGAACTCTGCTTTATACTTTGTCAGTCCCAGATCATGGACTAAATCATTTAGATCTGGCTGAGCAGGCAGAAGAGGGCCCTCATCTGTGCTTCTTCAAAGTCAGTATTACAGTTTCCTGCAAGGTTATCTATGTCATCACTGTCATCTGTATCTAATGTATGTGGAGGCTATGGTATAGGTATATCTGGGCCATATGGAACAGGAGGAATCGCTGAGTGAATGTTGTTCAGGACCTCAATAGTCTCCTTGTTTTTCTTGTTGAACCAGTTCACTTACAAGAGCAGAAGTAGCAGTCACTGTTATGATTCTGTTGCTCCTGTCAGACTAGTGGGATGCCATATCTTAATGACTTCTTCTTTCCTGCTGCCCTTCATCATAAATTATCTACACACACCACACACCCACACACATGACATGTGGAGTCCGTGGTTTATTGATGACGCCTAGTTTCACTCCAAAATAGGCATGGTAGACCTTTTTACCAAAGCAGTAATGTTTCTTCAGTCTTTTTTTACTACAAGTTCCCTACAAATATAAAATAAAACTATTAGGAGGGTTTACACAGCATTGGGTACACATTCTACACTTCCTTCCACATACACAACACAGTGATGAACACGCAGTGCCAGTTTACTGTGTGCTGCTAGGAGCATAAGTTTCTGAGCTTCATATGGTGTTTTCATGTATATTTTAATATCATTATATTGCATTAGCATTAATTATAATGTGTGCAATTTGTGCAAAAGCTGTGGGTGATATGATGTTTTGAGTATCATTTTCAAATTCAGGAGGTCGAAATAAATTAAGAACACCTACATTTTTGAAAAAAGTTTTTGTGACCTTGTAATTTGTTGAAGAGTGTTACATTACCATTTGATTCACTGAACACTTTACCAAAACAAGGCACTAGAAGTTCCAAAATCTCCAAAATGTGATAACATACCAACATGAAACCAGTTGCCAATTAAAAGAAAGTATTAAAAAAATAAAAATCTAATAAAGATCATATCTAACATCTCCTGTTCTTATTTCTGTGGTAGTTTCAGGTGGTGTGATACATTTATGATTCCATCTCTAAATCTTTAAATTATCTCTTTCTATTTATTTCTTCATCTTCTATGAGCAACTATAACTTGCCATATTACTTGTTCGTCTTTTAATACTTTTGTTCCATTGTTTCTGTGATGTTATGATAGTGACTACCATCATCATCATTTGTGAATCTTTCAAACACTGCTAATGTCCACTTGGATTATAAACCTCCCCAATGTCTCTATCTAGTGATCACCTCTCTTCTTCTATTGTCATACAGTTCTCTCCTCTTTCAACCAAATACTTGTTAACTCCTCTCAGTCAACTATGTCTCAATCTCTTCCTGGGCTTCTTCACTTTCAAGTCCATGTCTGCCATCCTCCTCAGTACCTTGTCTCCTATCCATTTTCATTACATTTCCAAATAAATTCTCTGCATTGTCTTATACAATTAGTCATGAATCATCTTTCTGGCTACCTCAATTCTCAATTTGTCCATTCCTGCTTGTACTACACTAGTCCAAGGAAACATTGTTTCTGCTGATTGTTAACTAATTCCATCCACGAAGTTTCTCGTTCAAATGTGAAAATCCACAGAAAATAAGTTGTATATATCTTTTATGCATAAATTGAACATTTCTTCTCAATGTCAGTTCAGTAAATCCCTTGAAAATCTGGCTGTACATATTTTTATTTCAATATTTTGACAGTTATCTTCAATTGTTCTTCTCAAATTCTTGAAACATTAAATTCTCTTTGAGTATGCTGCTCCTAAACCAGCGCCTTTTCTTATTTCATGATGTTACTACTCCACTGCCATCTAAATAATTCATGTCTTCAATTCCCCCAGTCATCCAGAAACTCCAGCTCTCAATTTTTATCTTTTTCCAAGGCTAGTAAGTCATCAGCATAAAATGTTGCCTTAATTTTACTTTCTCAAAAGACATTACCATCTTCTGCATTATTTCTTGACAAGGCTGCCATGAGAGTTATAGGTGCTCTGGGATTATTATGATAGCTGTGAATGCATTGGGATGCTATGAACAGCATGGCAATAGTGAAGCTGAGATAGTCTGAGCCGCGAACGAATAGTACGATGCGCTGCGCGACGCGGCAAAATCATAAGTTCCAATTGCGTGCACAATATTCAGTTCACAATGACCGATTGGATACAACATAATATTATAAACAGCATACAGTCGCATTGTGACTGTCGTGTATGTTTTGTGAGATCTGGCCATCCGAATATGAGCAATATGGCATCACCTATAGAAGTGGTTATTAGCTGTTCTCCGAAAATTAATTATTTATCTTGTATAAAGTGTGTTTTGTGCAATGAAATAGTAAGAACAGGAATCAGACTGTGCTCTGTAATTCAGAAGTGGATCCACGTAGGATGTATAAAAAACTTGGAAACAACGAGTGGTAAATGTGAGTGTGGTGTAAAAGGTTGTCAGAGAAGCATGGAAGCAGTGGAAAATTACTTCGAGGGAAAACCAGAATCAGTGATCGAAGCATTGCAATATGACATATATGCCGCAAATATGCTTATTCAAAAAATGAATAACTTAAAAGCGATAGTAGAAGATCACTCAGAAAGTGCAAGAGCAAATGAGTATAGCTTTGCTAGGCCTAAAAAGTGTGTGCGCATCAAGACTACTACTCAGTGCTTCAAACTGAAAACAAATAATAAATTTGAACCTCTATCATCTCACATTCTCGATAATGAAGTTGAATTTGAAACTAGGTCAGGTAAAAAGTGCGAAAAAATAAAACTGTCGAAAACTATATTGCAAAAACATCTTGACCATGTAAACAGTGTGAATCGTCGAGGAAAGAAAAAACACAGCATTTGTTTACTTGCTTCCAGCCATGGGCGCGGCCTTGCAGAAATTATTACTGAAATGGATCCAAATTTCAGAGTCAGTGGTATAGTAAAGCCCAGAGCTCCAATGCGGGAAATAGTAAAAAACTTTAAAAATATGCATGGGCGCCGGCAGGATTGCTTCTAGGGGGGGGTGCACCAGGGCTGCGTTTGGGCCCCCCCCCCTATCGGCCCAAAAATTTCCGGGCGACCTTTTTTTTTTTTTTTTAGCTCTACTACTGCCCACACGGCGACCCGGGATGTGGGATGTAGGGGGGTGCACCAGGGCCGTAATTGGTGCTCCCCACCCCCTATCGGCCAAAATTTACGGGCGACCCGGGATGTCAGGGGGGTGCAAGTGTGCAAGTGCACCCCCTTGCACCCCCCTCCCGGCGCCCATGAAAATATGTGGAATTAAACCTTGGTGACAGCTGTGTGATAATAGGCGGTGAAAAATGATGTTTACAAAAATGAAGCCAAACAAGCAACCAGAGCTTTAGTTGAAAACATTAAATCTGATGACCGATATAAATGTTTATGTCACCAGCATTCTACATTCGATATGACCTAATACCATCATCTTGTGTAAATGAAGAAAATAGAGACCATACACAGAAAATATCAAAAAATATGTAAAGCCTATCCAAATGTCAAATTTGTAAATGTAGACTGCCATCGAGAAGAATTTACTATACATGGGATTGCATAGGAACATTAAAGGCAAATCATCTTTAGCCAAACAGATACTGTACCATATAAGAACAAAATGTAAAAATGCGCAGCACGCAAAAATCGAGATAAAAGAACCAACAGAAGTGTGCCAAACAAAAATGACATTACCTGAAAGTATGACATGCTCTATTCTACAGACTAAAGAAACATATGCACAGAAATTATATTCAAGCTCCACAATGAAAACAACCCAAAAAGCAGTGAAAACTACAGAGGAACTTAATAGACACACAGTACTGACCCAAGAGGATTCAACAGTAAAAGTGACAACCCAGTCAAATACTAGAAGATCCGGCACCAGACAGAAAGTGTCAACACCAAAAGATGATAATTTTTTATGGTTCAGCCTGGGGAAATACAAACATCCTTAGTGAGATATTCTCACAACCCACCCATCATCCCATCATCATCAGTGAACCCTCAGTCAATGAACTGGAGCACACATAAAACAGGAACAAATGAACTAGTTACAGTTCTATATCAAAATGTGCAAGGATTAAGTAATAAACTAAATGTATGAAGGTGTTATTAAATAGCAGTTTGAATGATGTGTCAGTTTTGTGCCTAAGTGAGCACTGGTTGCAAGGAATTTCAAAGTTCAGCTCAAATTCCAGATTTTGATTGGTGAGTAGTTTCTGCAGAGAAACCTACAAATGTGGTGGGAACATGTATATATGTTAAACCTAATTTAAAGTCTAAGGAAATAAGATTGAAAAGTGCAAAATGTGTTGAAAAAAAGATTTGGAATACTCTGCTTGTGTACTTCTAGAATGTAAAATTACTATTGTGTGTGTATATCGATCACCATCTGGTAACTTTACAGTGTTCTTAGAAAACATGGAAGATCTTCTGAGTGAATTGAAAAGTCAAACAAACCATATAGTATTAGTTGGAGACTTTAATGTTGAGTTTAATGGTAATTGTGTTAGAAAGCAGCTACTAATAAAGTTGTTTATGTCTTATAATATGCATGCAAATGTGTATGATGCCACTAGGTACGGGAATGGTAGTGAATCTGCAATCGACCAAATATTTATCAACAAGGAAATATGTAACTATGACATCTCAAGTATAGATATGGGCTTCTCTGATCATCTGGCTATTAAATTGTCAGGTAAAAACATATTCACCAAAATTGCAGATTGGTGAAAAGTATGTGCAGAGGAGGTTCTTTAATGATTGATAGTATTGTGACTTCAACTACATGCTTCAAAATATAAATTGGGAGGAAGGGATGTATAATAGTATAGGTGATAAGTTCAATTGTTTTATTTCTAAATATAAGTATTGTTATGAAGTTGCATTCCCATTAAAAAGAGTTAGAATTACAAGCAAACCAATCACATGGATAACCCAGGGCATTAAAAAATCTGCAGAAAATCTTAGAATTCTAAAAAAATTAGCTAACAAAAATATAAATTTAAAATCACATGTGAAAAGTTATAGGAAAATTTTCAAAAATGTAATATTAGCGGCAAAAAAACAGACAAATGATTCATATATTTCCAAAAGTTCGAATAAAATCAAATCCATTTGGACAATTATAAGTAAAAATACAGGCAATTTTAAAGCAAAAACTAATTCATACGGTATATTATAAAAAGTGAAGGAAAAATCATTCAGGACCCAATAAAGATTGCAGACATTTTCAGTAAGCACAACTCAAACATAGCAAAAAATTTCACCAACGAGATGTGCAATAGAAAAGGTAATATAAATGTCCCTATGAATGAAAAGACTATGTTTTTATATCCAGTTACTATAACAGAAGTAGGAAATGCCATTTCTAAATTAAAAAATAAGATGTCTTGCAGTATTGATGAGATACCAGACAAAATCATTAAAGACAGCTCAGGATACATTGTTTCCCACCTTACTGATATTATTAATGATTCCTTGAGTGCAGGAATATTCCCAACAGAACTAAAGTATTCAACAGTAACACCACTTTACAAAAAGGATGACAAATATAATGTAAAGAACTATAGACCTGTGTCTCTAATACCTGGCTTTTCAAAAATAATTGAAAGAGTAATGTATGAAAGGCTACACTGATTTTCTCACCAGAAACAAAATACTAAGCAAATCACAACATGGGTTTAGAAAAATAGGTCCACGGAAACAACCATTTACAATTTTATGAATTCAGTTCTCAATGCAGTTGATAAGGGTGAAATAAACAGTAGGTTATTCTTAGATCTGTCTAAGGCCTTTGACCTTATTAGACATGACCTTTTATTAATAAAACTGTACAGATATGGTATTCGTGGTAAAGCATATGATTGGTTTAGATCATATCTCTCCAACAGATACCAGAGAGTCAAGATATGTCATGATGGTAAAGAATATTTCTCAGAGTATCAGAAAGTTGATCACGGAGTACCACAAGGATCAATCTTAGGGCCCTTACTATTTCTTATATATATAAACAATTTACCAGATCATTTATTAACAGCAGATGAGGTATTGTTTTGCAGACCGATACTAATATTTTTACAAAAGCCCAGGACGAAATTGACCTACAACAGAAAATCACAGCAACAACAAAAGAAGTGGAAAAATGGTTTGAAGATAAATTGCTTGATTGTAAATAATGATAAGACAGTATGGATTAGTTTTCACTCATATAATGAACAAAAAATAACAGTAATAATTTTGTGAAGATAGGAGATGCCTATATAAAACAAGTACATGATACAAAATTTTTAGGAATATGGCTGAAGGTGAACATTTAAAGTGGGATAAACATGTTGGCTCACTGAATAAGAAGTTAAGCAAATGTTGTTATATTTAAGAATGCTTAATGAAAACAATGTTGTGTGCCTACTACTCATATATGCATAGTATATTAAGATATGATATAATTTTTTGGGGGAAACTCAACACATGCTAAACAGGCATTCATACTTCAAAACAGAGCTCTAAGAATCATGAAAGGTGTGAAACGTAGAGAATCCTGCAGGGGAAGTTTTTTAAAGGAGCTAAAAATATTGACTCTACCATCCATATATTTAGTTGAATGTATCTCCTTCCTGAAATCCCATCAGAGATATGCCATTGCTAAATAAGGAATACACAAAATATGAAACAAGAAATAGGTATGATTTCATTTACAGTGGCACAAAAAAGCTCTAATACCAAAATAGTGTACTATACAGCCTAAAATTCTATTCACTCTCTTCCTGAAGACATAAAACAAATATCAAATTTACATAATTTTAAATATAAGCTGAAAAATTTTTTGTTAACCAATAGCTTCTATAGTGTCCTTGAATATAGTGAACCATGGAGAAATGAAACAAACAAGATTGAATTATTTTGCATTGTAACTTTAAAAACATCAAACATTCATTTACTTCATTTGAACAGGATGTATTTCATATGCTGCTTGTATTGACTGTGCAAATTTTAATTATGAAAGTTATAATAATATCATATAAATCCTGAATTTTGTGAAAAACTAATATCGTAATGTTTGAATTTTTTGAAACTAATATTGTAAAGCTTATTGTAATTATTGATGACTTGTCCTATGTCATAAATTATGGACTTCATGGATCAAATAAAATACAATACAATACAATACAATCCAGTAACAGATGCACAAAAACTTTGAAATCTCAGCTACTGTTTGCCAATTCGACTTTTGAAGATAACATATATCTGAGGTCACTGTACAGTGCCTCTGGTTACAAACACACTAAAAATTCTAATGACTGTAAAGCAGGCAACTGTTTGAATATAATATATGGCAAAAATGTTATACTGTTAATGACGTTATTCAACATATAAAAGATGCATCAATTCATTGATGGGGAAGCAACTTACATGTGTATTCAAAAAGATAAAAATGAATTCAGATGAATCATGAGCTTCTGAGTTTTTACTGTGAACTAAACTTCAACATTTCATTGAAGAAACTTGCAGAAATTTATGAGATGTCTTTAATGAGTATCCTCAATTATCTTAAATGTTGGAGTTAGAGTGCCAAACTGGACTAATACACTACTCTCCCTGTGCTTCTTCACTTTCAAGTCCATGTCTGCCATCTTCCTTAGTACTTTGTCTCCTATCCATTTTCATTACATTTCCATATAAATTCTCTGTCTTGTCTTATACTCATACAATTAGTCATTAATCATCTGTCTGGCTCTCCCAACTCTCAATTATGCACTGTTGTGCAGTAATGGCACATTAAGTGAACAATGACAACTACTATGTGAGGCTCATCAGTATCAACACCCTGAAATGCATAGTCACTTGTTACCACTAGGCACACTCACAAGGGTACACATTGCGACCAGTTGTGAAATTTTAACAGGACATTAATGGCAGAAATAATTATAATATAATAAAGGACTCGGATAGATTTAATATGGTAAGTTAATACTGACAATTTTATTAATGATTATCTTTTAATGTTTTGATAACATCAGTAAAAATTTCAAAGATATTTTAATCTTTTGGGAATTCAAATATAGAATGATAAAACTGAATTCTTCTTCCTTTAACCCAGTATGTGAGAAACATTTCATTACTTTCTTTGAGTTATTATTTCTTTAAACAACACTGACAAAAACTTTTTTTTGCTGACAGTATAAATAGTGCATAATTTGAAACAAAACTGCAGATTATTTTTTTTTGCTGTTACACTCACATTTCATGGGAAAAAAAAAAAACTATAGAATTCTGTTATAAGATTTAGCATCTGCCTCTAGTATTTACAAGATATATCATGAAATCACTACTGAGATTGATCATTAAATATTGATAGTATCTGATTTTTATCTTAGTATGGAAAGTTAAATCTTCATAGATTGTTAAAAAAGTATGAAAGTGCCAGGTCTTTCAATTTAGTAACAATCATACTTGCTGCTTATTGCTTCTTACCATAAAGGATGTTAATTAATGTACTAGTATTTCATCAGTCACTGCCACTGTTTAGCTGTTACAGTGATGGAGTAAACCAAATGGATATAGTATCAGACAGGAATAATAAAACACTTTTTAAACTGCTATGCTTGCATGGAAGAAAGCCTGACCCATGTGAAGAACAAGTTGTATCCCTAGCTGGAAGCTATCCAATGCCATCCAGAACAGAAACTTCAGGATCTTCAATGGCAACATGAATGCCAAGCTATGGATGGGGAGGGTATTCCGGTATTCCAGCCAACCTTAGACAGGAAAACACTACATTAAGTGAACAACTACGTCAGTTGATACCTTGTACAAATTGCTGGAAGGGGACATATGCAGGCAGGAAGAAAACTTTAGGTGCTTTTGCAAATGATTATACAAGAGGATTCATGAATTCAATTCCTGGGTGAGAAGTTCACAGAAGACATACCGTATGTGACAGACAGCATCTCGCAAATCAAAGCTGTAAACCACTCTTACTACTGTGTAAATTGTTAAATAGCATAGCTTGTCAACACAGTTCAAGATTCAACTGTAAAAAATGCTAATTTTGAATGTGGAGTGTCGAGAAACATGACAGTAGCCAGCTATTTGTTGTTGTGGAAGATCTTCAGCCCGGCATAGTACATAGTGTGGTGGATTGAGTTCATTCGTATGGTCAAAGAATTGTACCACCACACAAATACTATGGGTCTGTTGCAAAGCAGAGGTCTCGAGTGAGCTGACACTTTGTGCGAATGAGTCCTTACCACTGTCGGACTGAAGTAGGGATAAAAGAGAAAGGTCTCCAAAAAGACTTACTGCAGATTTGGATAGAGTTTAATGGAGGACAAGTGAGATCAGGAGACAGAAACCTGAGGAGGATAGAATCTGTAGTGGTCCGTGGTCCACTGCGACCGATGACGTTAAGAAGTAAGTTAAAGTGGGGTAATTTTGGATGGATTGATAACTGAATAGTGTGGCAAACCATATTCGAGTAGTATATAGAATTCTAAACATTTTATCCAAATCCAGGTTCGATATAGTTTAGATTAGAAGTAAGTAAATACAGTCCTCTAAACCGAAAAAAAAGGTTTATCCAGAGTTGCAATATCATATGAGGTTATTTTGGGCAAGTGTGTGAATTATTTGTAAAACTATCCGATGACCAGTATTTTCCCCTATAGGCAAAACATTGGAACTTCCACAGAGTGATATTTGTATCATTATGATAGATGATAGAAGTGTGCTTTCGGAAATGCATTTGATGATGGGATGTTGCAACTTTCCTTCTCATGTATACAACTGACACCTTTTGGCTGAAACTAGAACCAAACACACAAAACAAATGTTTACTTTCTGCGCTTGTTTGGCTATAACAACAAAATTTGCTCGCAAAATTGTCAGGTATCAATAACTTTTGCCCTGGAAGGTGTTTAGCAACAATTAAGCTGTTTTGTTCAAACTACCCAAATACGGTTCCTTCCACACCATGTCTTTTTTTTCCCCCTTCTGAAAAAAAATTCACTTAAGCGAAATGTAGGCTGTGCTTTAGGACGGCTCCCTTAAATGAACAACCGTCTACCACTGTCACATAACACGAGTCTTGTTCTCGCTTTAGAAGGGAAAATTATGATAAGTTTATGACCAGAGTATTTTATTCCTTGTGGAGGCACATTCGTTTGTGATGATTCCAGCATTCAGAAATATGTATGTATAGTAGCTCTTTTTAAAACCAGTTTGATAAATGTTTTTATTCACTTTTTGAGAATGAACATTCTTATGACTCATGCAAATTGTTTTTCAACTGCAACAGACATCTGTCCATCTACTATACGATGAGAGCATTTCTGCTTGCCTTTAATATTTGTAATTCCCTTCATACTCCAGAGAATGTCAAATTTTGGGAAAGCAGTCTGAAGAAGCCCTAGGGCACTATGTGGGGATTGCTTTTCTATGCCTAATTTCTCTATACAACTGAAGTCAAATGTTTGTTAGATATTTCACAAACTTCCCCTACTTCACTATGGACAGATACATTTTGTTCTATTTTTATATATTTAGAGAATTTACTGTTTCAGTTTTTATTATATTCCATATAGTTTTCATCTTATTGCCGCTATTCTCTATTTTCTCTGATATATACCCATTCTTCGCCTTTCTTATTACATATCTTAGTATTTTAGAATAACACTAGCTGACCCGGTCACGCGTTGCTGTGACTTAGTAATTATAGTATGTTGGATTAATGTTATTCTAAACTTCCTAAATATTAATATTCACTAATAAAAACAAAAACATTTTAGTCGATTTGGAAATTCAAATTTATAATTTTAATTTATCTAAGCGCTAATTGGTGTACAATATTTTTGGTTATCCTGTCTTTAGCTAATACAAGATTTGATGGTGTCCCCACACGTGAGCAGGCGACATATAGCTGCCTATGGGAGAAACACGTATTTTCCAAATACAAACCGCAAACGGACATTGTTTGGCCTTGTGACTTATTTATTGTCATAGCGAAAGCCAAACGAATCGGAAATTAAAACCTTTTAAATGGTATTGGAGATTCTGACGGTATCATTGGAATACGTGGCAACAGGACGATTTCTCCTTTAAACATTCCAGTCAAAATAGTTGCTTCAAGAACATTTCCAGTCATACTTTTGATGACCAAACGTGTACCGTTGCATAATCTAGGTGGATTCAAATTACGAAGAAGAATAATCGGTGAACCAATCTTTAACCGGAGATTGTGTGTGGCGTTCCTGTTGTATCCAAAGAGTTTAAAAACTCATTTGGAAAATTTACGGCTTCATTTTCATCTATAATAGTGTCTATTGATTTAAAAGACATCAGATCACCTGGCAACAACTGTTGTATCTGGAAGTTAATTTCGTTGACATCAACATATTTTGCTGCCAAAATAGCACGATTACTGATCCAATTATGATCTAAGTAATTATTTGATATATCCAGGAACACACGCTGAGTTAGTTCATTTTTGAGTGAACAACAGTGCAGAATTTGTCTGGCAATTTGATGTATTGTGTATTTCGATGCAGTTCTATTTCACCTTTTCCAATATCTAGCAATTGCTTACAAAATACTTTTGCCGATGGATCAGTTTGCAACTGTACTCGCATGTTCATGGTCAATCGAAGTGTTTCGACATTCCGCCATAAAAACGACTGTTTTAAACTACGTTAATCTCATCGGCAAAGGTAGAGCGAGGAATCACTGGTAATGTCTGTCGGAAGTCACCAGACAGTAGTAGGACAGTACCACCGAAAAGTTTATCGTTGCCTTTCAAATCTTGCACAGTTCTATGAAATGCATCGAGTGAATGTTTATGAGCCATAGTACACTCATCCCAAATTATAATTTAACTCTTTTGCAACACTGCAGCCATTCCACTTTTCTTTTTGATGTTTACACATTGCGTTTGGTTTGTTATGAATGTCTAGTGGCTGCTTAAATGCTGAAAGTGCGGTTCGCCCACCATCTAACAAAGTGACAGCAACGCCTGACGATGCAATTGCCAATGCAATTTTCTGTTGCGACCGTACCTTCGCAAGGATCAGCGATATTAAAAATGTCTTACCGGTTCCACTTGGTGCGTTCCAAGAAAAAAAAATCACCTTGTTCAGCATCAACAGTCAGCATAATCGGATTATAAATATTTTTTTGTTCTGCTGTCAGTAATGGCTCATTATTCGCAATAATTGTTGGTCGATCAGGTGATGGCATACCATAATGATTAAGTGGCAAAGCTGAAATTAAAATACATAAATCTTCGATTAACACTAATGCTTTATTAATCATTATACATCTCTGGTGTGAAATTTAGATTTTGACATTGGTTTGTTTGTTTAACTCGGTGTAGTACATCTTCAGTCATACTATTTTTACATTTTTCCCACAAAGTCGATGATTGTGTTGGATAACATGTTGTTAGAATAATTGCAAACAGTTTGACGAATACTATTCGGCGTGGATGTTAACGCTGCATCAGCAAGTGTCAGGTCCCAATAATTGTCGTCCACCAGCAACTGCAACTCGCGACATGCATCTTGACATGTATTGAACACTCGACCATTAACTGTTCGTAAAAATTCGAAAGAAGCTGGTCCGGGAACATTCACCAATAACAAACGCAGAAAGAAACATTCACGTTGTTTTTGATGCACTGTGTAAAGTCGTCCTAATGTCTTGGCTTTGAATATGCCTGCGATCGAAGGATGTGGTTCTTTTGTTTACGTGGCTCCCATTTTTTACCTAATTTGTTCCATGAAAAATAGCTTGGAACATTGGTATATAATAACGTTTTTGCGAATTGGCGGAACACATCAGATTTTTGATACAATGTGAAAAATTCAGTTTTGTTTGCCGTTTTTGGTGGTTCAAGTACTCATTGGAAAATATTTTCTTCGGTGAAATATACACGTTGACCGTTTTCAAGATGTATTGCAAGATGCTGGATAGAAGGGTCTCTTTCATGGATGCGAAAACTAAAAATATGCCAGATAGCTTCGTTGCTGCTGATGTATCTACCTATTTGGTATCGTGTTATTTCGTCATTTTATTTAAATTTTGAACTTCAAATATGGCCAAATCACTGCCTTTATTAACATTTTTGCAAATGTACTTAATGGATTTTACAGAACTGCAAAACTCGGCATTAATATGAGCCTTATACGTTTTTGAAAGCAATGGTGAGTATGGTACCACCCACTGATTGTCAATTTCAACTTGGTTTCTAGAATTTGACATTCGCATTGTAAATGTTTGGCCACCATTCTCAGCGTTTCTGTGGCGATACAACGGATAACCGTCGATATCCGTAATAGTATCATTCATATATTTCTTTGGGAAACGCTTCTTACATTTTCCACCTTCCATGCATGGCGATGTTAAAAGCACTCACGGTCTGTGGATCAGTGACTGGTAACACTATCAAACAATTCTTGATCAATTAATGGGTCCGGAATTTCGGCTGAAATTATTTGATCAATTTCTTCTGGACGGATTTTAACTTCAAGCCAAATCAAAATGTGAGAATGAGGCAAACCTCGCTTTTGCCACTCAATCAAATACAGATAGCAACGTGTGTTACCTAAAACCGAATGTTTTACGATTAAATCAATCAATGATTTTAATTTTTGTTTGAACACACGTGCCGTGACATCATGACGATGCATTGATTGTTGGCCTGGTAAGTTTGTATTTCTTCCCAATTCGGATTACATGTAATTGTAACAAAAAAATCTGGACGACCATAATGACGTACGTAAGTAATCGCATCATGTATATATTCCTGCATGTTCCGTGGACCGCCGATGTAGCTTGAAGGTAAAATAAAGGCATTACCGATATCATTGGCGTTTAAATTTTCATAAATATTGCCGATAACAGCATGTTGTAAGTGGATGTATTCCTCCGATCGTAATTTAGCCTGGTTGTATCGAATAAATCGCAAATGCTCGTTTTCAATCCTGGCGTACATATCCACGACGTATTGATGGCACAGTTGACGATATCGAAGGATATAGTTATCCTAATTACGTCTAATCATCAATCGGGAGGGCCTAGTACATCATTGAAGTAACTTATTTATTTGTTTCATTACCTGAAAAAATAATAAATTAAATAGTAAAAAAAAGAATAAGAAATCAATGTAATGGGCCCGCTGTAATTCAGCCCCTGGTCGGAATACCGCGGGTCTACTGTACTAATAAAATAACGAATTAAATAGTTGAATATTAAATTTACCAGTAACTGGATCACGCTGTTTGATGTTGATGTGATATTCATCCTGCCCTTGCCAGAATATCAGTGGATACTGGAGTGCGTCATACGAACGGTGTAGATCCGAATTATGCTAACAGAGCTATTTCGACTTGTGATTTTAATCAACTGAGTCACCAAGCATAAATACTGCAACTTCATCTAGGGTTGGTGCGTTGAACCTGCCAGCCTGTTCTCCTGATGGTAATTTGTCAGCTTTGATGACAATTTGATAGTTGTTATTTTTTAATTGTGGCCACACTCTTTTAAACAATTGAATAAGTTGATTATTATTTTCCAAAAAATTATTCCAACAATATCACAATTGCTCTCTCTTTTGATTGTTCTATGAAATTATACTGGCACCTAGTTTTCACGCGTTCCTCACAATTTCTAATAGATTGGAGAAACTTCGGATCATCGTTTGGTATCGGTATCAACGACCCAATCTTATGGTACACCTGGCCTTGTGTTTTGAATGTAGTTTCAAAATGACGTCCATCAGATGTGAGATCGCAAATTTTTGCTGCCCCAAAAGACGTCACCTGGAAGCAAGAATTGAATTTGCGTGTCTTGCGCAGAAACAATTTTCGAATCGTTTGATTCGCCAGCAAGAAGTGATTGCAAAGGTTTTGGGGGAGTGGGAAGTGGTAATAATACAATTTTTCCTGATGCACAACACATGCCGGGCTGCTTCATTGCGGAATTTCAACGCCTGACAGTATTAGCATACTTTGTCCAATGCACCGATTGCAATTTTAGAATGTGCACAGTAATCAATGTCTGGTGCATATTCGAACGCAAAACGAACAAATGGTACACGTGTTAAAGCACGACTGATTTGCAGTCTCTCTCCTTCTCTTTCTCTAAATGTAGCTATGTGATGTTCTTGTGTCGCTATTGTTTTCGATATATTCTGTCACAGACGTTCATCACACTGTTCTTGAGAATGTTGCATACGACGCTCAGCTGTCCTGATTCCTTGAACTTCCTTACTTGCCGCGATTTGTGTTGCTGATTTATGAGCACTCTTGACACGTTTGAGTCGTGCCTCTCTGCTACACGCATTGTCGAGGTTAGATTTTTTTTGCGACATTTCGCTGAAAAATATTTGAATTATAACAAAAAGTGCCTTTCTGACATCATTAAAATAAGACACTATAATACAGTGGAGAAACCGGAATTTTTGGGTCCATTGAAAAATACAGTAAAATGGAAGTTAAGATCTAATGAGGAAATATATCATAACATTGAAAAAATAACAGAATCAAGAAGAATGATATTTTTTCGATACATTTATAGCATGGATGACACCAGACTTTGAAGAGGTTTAGAAAGATTTGAAACGAAATAATATCAGTGAACTGTATGGAAAGAAAATATTTTCGAAAGCAGACTTCGAATATGGCAGGATTTCAAGGTAGAGAGGAGTGCAATAATGAAGGAGTACTGGGGAGGAACAATAAAAAAACAACAGGAGAGGAACTGAAATTGACACGTGGTCCCTAGCTGACCATAACGAAAAGAAGAAGAAAAATGATAAGCTAGCGAGAAATATTTACACAATTCGAATTTATCGTAACGTTTTCTTCAATGTTATATTCATGTGTGTAATTACTTTGTCGTTAGGTATAATGATGAACAACGGTTCAGTATAATTATAACACAATACACTGCACAGTTAAAATTCAAGAAAGTCACACATATGGCGTGGAATAGTCTGTAGCATAAATAAATCGAAACGTAACACCATCTACTGGATGGTTCGATAAATTAACACACCGCCATCTGTTAGGAATAAACTGTAGCATAAATAAATTGAAACAGAACGTGATCTACTGGATGATTACCCAACCGAGATAACCAAGTGTTGTATCGATAAATTAACACATCGCCATCTGTTAGAATCTTATGGAACTATAATAATAATTCCGTGTGGTCGTGATGACCTGGTTTCTACTGGCTGGGCATTCCGCCCTTGTCGTAGCCGCCTTTACCTAGCCCGCCAATCCTGCCGGGTACAGGGGACCTACATTTTAACGTCGAATCCGAACCACAGTACCGCCCTGGCGTATTTCACCTTACACAGCACGGTGGGCCGGAGGTTAATGTCGAGGTAAGTTCCTATAAAAATCCCTGCTGTGATAGGGTTTCGAACCGGGGACCCTTCCATCTCCAGTCAGACGCCCTGACCACTGAGCCAGCAGACCGCTTAAGCTTGGTGGCTTACAAATAATTACAAACCATTGTCCTATGACAAACATTTAATGAACAGTTAATTCACAAATAATAAATATTGAGGTCTATAATCCAGATAAAAACTATCCTATCTTTTAAGTTGGAGTAAATTACACACAGTTAGCCAAATTTCATCTAAATCGGTTATGTAGTTTCGGAGGTCATTCCGGACAAACATCGTGACAGGAGATTTTTATATATATAAAGAATAAAGATAAAGATTTATAATAAGCTTTCAGTGTATAGTTATCTGATTCTCTTACTTTTAAGTATAGGTCCCATTTGTTTTACAAGATACTCTAATACCCTTTGTTATCCATCCCTTACCAAGTTCACTGTTTGGAGTATTGACAACTTTACTTTTTTTTGAAACTTCCTTCGAAAAGTGTTAGAAATATATTAAGAAAGGAATCAAATTTTTCATTAACACCCTGTGCATTGTACACTTCTGACCATTGTTCATTATTTAAGGAATCTATGAAATGTTTTATATTGTTTTCATTAACATTTCTTCTATATACCCTGCTTTTCTTTATCTGTTTAATAGTGTTTTTGGACTTGATACATGATCTGAGATACCATTTATTATGAGAAGTATGTTGTAATTACTGTACTGAGAAGGATCCACAAAAAAAAATCATCAATTGCAGTCCTGCTATTATTTTGTATTCTAGTAGGGAAATTTACAAGTGCCGTTAAGTTAAAAGACAACATAAAGGCATTCATATCTAGCCTCTCGTTGCTGTGATTGAGAAAGTCAACATTAAAATCTCCACATAAAACTATTTGTTTGTTATTTTTGAAACATAGTAGCAAAGACTCTAACTGAGATAAAAACAGTCTAAAATTTCCTAAGGGGGCCCTGTAAATTGCTATTATTATGAGCTCTTCCTTACCATATTCTAGTTTAGTAGCATAGCATTCAAAGTTTTGTTCTATTCAATACTTACTTACACCTACACTGTTGCATTGAATATTATTTTTAACAAAAATGGCAACTCCCCCTTTCTCCATTTTAAATCTACAGAAATGAGGACTTAGTTTATAATTTGGGATGGACAGCTGAGATATTCCTGTGTCGGACAAATGATGTTCAGATAAGCAAAAAACATTTACATTGAAATTTCTGGAATTTTGAATCTCTTCAATGCTTAAGGTAAGGTCTTTTACTAAATATTCCCCTTATATTTTGATGCAGAATAGTGGTCTGAACACTTTGATTCAATGAATTTCAATTGCTTACTTTATTTGTACATACTGGTATGTCATATGGAATTTCTAATTTCAATAAGTTTTGATCAGGAGAGACGTTAATTTCTTTAAGACATCTTAATACATTTATTTTATTTACCCTAAAAAAAGGCCGCGACTTAACACCACTTATAACAGGAATACCTCTTTCACTCACCTGGCATCCTCTGATCTCATCAGCAATAATAAGCGAAAGCTTCCTTTTACCTCTGAAATTCAGATGGAGTCCAGGGCGAGTATAACTGTCCCCACCAATGGAGGCCACATCTATCAAACCAATGTGTGAATTACCTGGCTGCCAGAGAACCCTTTCCAATGATGCATTTGTAAGCCTAATGTTATGCCACATCCAGGATTTATCATAACGCTCAAGCGAACTGACAAATCCCATATTTGTCTGACGTGTGTTCCTGGAAATGCGAGCAATGTCTTCCTCAATTGAATAATTGAGGTCCTTATCAAGACTATTTCCTGGTCCACCGACAATTACAACACAATCTTCCTTTGAGAAATCTTTCCTTAAGTCTTCCACATTTGCTACAACACTTCCAAGATCTGCATTTGGTTTGAAAATACTGCAGACTTCATAATCTGACCCCAAGTCAGACTGAACCTTCTCACTGATTCCCCTCCCATGACTGCTTCCAAGTAACAGTACCTTCCTACGTTTAGATACCTCCCTTTTACTTTACAAGATCCCAGATCGTTCAGTCCAACTTGACGGTCCTCATAGTCACCATCTTGATCCTCCAATGGCCGAAACACATTGGATGTCTCCAGCTGGAAAGCATCAGACCGGTAGTATCTCCTACCTCTCCTGCCAGAGCTGAACTGGGTCAAGCTCGGGTCTGAGCCAAATCAGATCATGCTGTCGTGACTTTTGACTAGAAAAATACATTTTCGTCCCTAAAATCTCCGTTTTCTTTTCTTTTTTAGACCATTTTTGGTTTAAACTGACGTCATAACCACGGTATGGATGATAGTGATTAAGCCTAAACTACTAAAATTTCCTCTTCTTTGACATCCGTTTATTCTTTGTTCTACCTTTCTCATATGTATGACCTTAATCATACTATTCAAAATGCCGTTTTTCTTCATTCCAAACACCTTTTACCGCATGGTGAGTAAATACATTTTGTACGAGCTGGAAGTCGATTATATTATTAATATACATATATATTTTTAATCTGCTTAACGTCTCTTAACAGCGAGGTCTTTAGAGACGGGAAAGGATGGGGGGCAAGGAATGGGAAGGTATTCGGTCATGGCCTTTTTGAAGGAAGCATCTTGGCATTTGCCTGGAGTGATTTGGGAAACCATGGAAAAGCCAAATCTGGATGCCCGGACGGGGATTAGACCCGCCGTCCTCCCGAATGCGAGGCCAGAACGCTAACCGTTACACGACCACGCTCAGTTTTTAAAACAGAGCTCGAAATATTTTTTTTTTGTTTTTTTTTTTGAGAAGTTGAATGCGTCACTTTCCCGTAGTGGCATTGTACCAGTTATTTAGTTTCTTCGGAACATCTTTTACTATGCCCTTGTGGGTTCTCCACTGAGCATTTGTTTAATAATATGTTCAAAGTATCAAATCTTAATTTAAAATTAGTAGGAAATCATTTTTGCAAACTGATAACAGCAGAGGAGCAAGAATTGGTCCAAGAGGGACGTCGGTTTTAAGTGTCCCCTATTTTGAGTTACAATTTTTTTATTTTTTAGGATAAAATATGTTTAACATATAATAAATATAATTTGCAACAATGTTCCAAGTCATCGCTTTCATTCCATGAGAAAGCAGTCTTCGAGAGGTGGAATGGTTGATGTTAAACCGATGATATTACAAAGTGGTGATCATATGTTAGTTGTTTACATTTTTTTTTTTCTTATCGTTTTACGCCTGACCGACATCGCGGATACTAGAGGCGGGAAAGGAGTACTGGGGGCAAGGAACGGGAAAGAATTCGGCCATCATGGCCAAAAGCTGGATGGCCGATCGGGTATTCGGACCATGGAGGTAGGAATAGAGGGGAGACCAGGTGTCGCTTATACTGTGAAGCAGCCTGTCTCCGGAGCCGCCATCTTCGTGAGTTCAAAACATTGGTCTGTTTTCATTAGCTTCCTGCTGTAAACATTTCATGTTCGGATATTTCAAGGTGTTTTATAATGTCAAATTGTGTTGCCTATGGTTGCACAAACAGAACCAGTAAAAATCAACCTGGAATAACTTTCCATAGGTAAGTCACGTTGAAATTATTGTTCTTGAAGTATTTGTAGTGCGGCGTCTGCAAGACATAATAGATGTCATTATAGATTTACAGTGCCTGTTAATAAAGTTTATTCACAGCTCTCAATAGAACGACGGTGTTATCAAATATTTGCTGATGCAGAGAACCATTTTATCTTACTATTTTTCACGTGTGGATCAAGTTTACATCGCGATGAAGCGAATACATTACTCTATGTGCTTTAGTCCAGTTGAAAGTGTTTGATGAAATAAATTGTGATATGCGATCTAGTAATCGTAATGAAGTACATTTTGTTGTTATCTGAAATGTAATTCGCAATACGTTTAAAGTGTTTGGTTGCATTTGCGTCGTTTAACTCTTTAGCGGCAACATTAAGTCAAATTGTGATTAGATTGAAATGCAGCCTGTCGCTGAATATTCTTTTTATAGCATAAGGAACAAATTATCTATTTGTTATTAGTAATTTATTGAGCACGTTGTTAGTGACACAAGCTTGCGACTTTTGATATATGGTAGCAAGATAATTCCACTGGCCAGTTCTATCATTACACTGATTATGAATTCTTATGTAACTTAACGAAACTAATTGAAAGTAAATGACAAATTTTTTGATATTTCGCCTAGTTCTTTTTTCTTTTGGTCCAGGCTGCATTTCGATCTAACCACCTAACTTTTGAGATGATATATCTCGAGAACTAAGCGAAATAGCAATATATACAGTATTTTCGATTTGTCTCATCGAGTTCCTTAAGAATTCATCATCAGGTTGTGGCACCACGGTAATGATATAATCCCCTTGCACTAATACTGCTGGCGAATTTAAATAGGTATCCACTACCATTGCAATATCTTCTGAGTAAGCCATGAATTCTTTTGAAGGTTTCAAATGTTTTAAAGTCCTTACCATTCTGCCAGGCTATTTTTAAAATTTCATGTAAGACTTGCTTCTGTTTTTAAATAGGTCTAGACCTAATTTTCTTAATTTTGTAATCTTTCCCATCAAAGATTTTAAAATTAGTGAAATAGAATGTGGAAATATAATCTATTTGAACATAAACCAAAATTTAAGGACTTAGGATCAAACAGTTTTGTTACTTATTCATATTAAAAAGAACTACTGTTGCGTAGCCAACACATAGAATGTTTTTTCTTTGATACAGGTTTCCAAAGAATGAAGATCTACGATCAAAATCGATCAAAGATTGCAGGAGGCAAAATTGGATGCCAAATAATTTCAGTTTTTTATGTTCAGCTCATTTTTCAGAAGATCAAATAGATATAACATCACTGTCATCAACAAGACTGAGAGAAAATGCAGTACCAAATGTTTTTTCTGAAAAAGTGGTCCGCAGAAGTGTTCGAACTAATGTCTGTTAATTTTTTTTAAATGAAGTAAATATTTTGAAAACAGAAACCATAGTTGTACGAATGTTACTGAGTGAAAATATATTCAGTCAGCTCAATGAGCACTCCCTAGACCAAGGTGTGTAGGTGTGTTACACAACCAAACAGCCCTGCTTATAAGGGCAGTTATAAGAAATTTATTTCATTTAGGTTTAACTACTGGGGCAAGAACTATGTAAAGAAAGGAGGTTCCATTAGGAATAAATATACAAGATTGATTTTGTTTAAAAGTCAATAAATTCTTTCTTTAAGAATTTTATCAATTTTGATTACTGAATGAGGAGCATTTTCTACATACATTTTCAATAAACTGCCAGTAGTTTGTGTAAATGTAGGTGACATAATTAACATACCATGTATGCTATGAGTGTACAGCTTCAGATAAATGTGTTATTTTGCTATGCAGTTGTTTAATGTACTATGTATGCTATGCAGTTGTTTAATGTACTATGTATGCTATGCCTATACGTCTTCTGGTGCAGGGGCGGATCCAGGGGGGGGGCTAGGGGGCTGAAGCCACCCCCCAAACGTATCTAGGTCCACCCCTAACATTGTAGTTTTCAGACCTTTTTTTTTTTTTAGCTCTACGGATTTGAGGTCCGAGGAGGCTATAAATGCTACCTTTTTCCCGACTCAAGCCCCCCCCCCCCAAAACCAAAATCCACTGAACGCAAGCCCTCTGAACCAAAATTCACTCAAGCCAAGCCCCCCCCAAAACAAAATCCTGGATCCACCCCTGTTCTGGTGTGTGTATTTTTTTAATATGCAATTGTTTATCTGTAAATTGACAACTTTCGAAATCCCACAGAGCCAGTCTCTTATATTGGGATCAATGGAAATTGAATGTATTGTATTGTATTTTATTTGAACCTCTTTCAAAATAAATACAAATCATTTTTGGTTAATATTTGAAATGCACACTTATTGATGTAGTTGAGATCTTTGAATTAATGCAAATATAAGAGGTAATTGTGCTCTTTTATGATGAGTTCTAAAGAATTAAACCTACAGAAATTGATTATTCCTGTTTATAAAAATAATTTTAAGTTGAAGTGGAAGTGGAACACATGATCTAGTCACAATTCCGCTACTAATCTAATTACCCGCTTATTATTTTTTTAATTATCTTATATACTTTGAGAGTTTAATGCTCCAGCATATACTTCTGCAATTGACGAATAGTAATTTTAAATTCCTGTATCATTTTTGGTATACTATTCATCACTTGCTAATTTGTTCAAATCCCTTACACCTACACCCACTACCCTATGTTTGGAATAGAATGCCATCTTGTGGATATTGTTGTCATTTACCTTCCATAGACTACTACTAATTATTCCACCAATATCTTTTCACACTCCACAACCAATATATGCCTTGAACACTCCCAGCATGCTCTTCCCCTCCTTCCTCCCAATACAGTGCTTTTATCATATCGGATCTTGACTCCTGCAATAATTTGTGCTACCAATTTCAACTGCTCTTTGCATGTCCTCCAAATCCTCTGTTTGATACCTAGAATATGGATCCCAAACTACACTACCATATTCAAGCAATGGTCTGACCAGAGTTTCATAATCCAATTCCGCAAATTCTCTGTAATATCCTCTTATCACCCTTTTGTAAAATTTTCCTACCATATTCCCAATGTGCTTTTCCCAGTTGTGATTGTTATAAAATGTTAGGTCAGGATATTAACATTCAAGCCTTCAACAATCAACCCTTGTATGGAGAAGGTCCCTTACGTGGTCTCCTCTCTTTTCTTTGCTCCATGATTCGGACTACGAGACCAGAGTTATCCCTCTCCCACCACGCTCGGCATTGATAGACGCTTACATGAGGTTTCGAATGTTAGCTACACAAATAAAATTGTGGGAGATGTTTACTATACTTTGTACATGTTCACCAAATAACACACCAGTCATTCTGAGAAATTTTATATTACCTTCTCATTACTTTCCCAAAGCGTGGACTGCTCATACAGACTTCATTGATTCCCAAATTACATTGGAAAAAATCTTTTCTACTTATTGAATATTTTGGTACCATTAATTTTTAAGAATTCCTGTTCAGATGTCACGAGAGCAATGGCATAAACATACCTATTATGATAAAAACAAACAGCTAATTATGAGGAAAGATCTGTCCTGTAAGTGTGAATGAAAATATCGGCAGAATGGCAGCACTGCCGCTACTGTGTAGACTCTCTGGAATTTGAGCTTAGTTCAAGAGAATGTGACAAACAATGGCAAAGATCGATATATTGAAAAAAAAGAAGCTTTTAACACAACAGCAGAGAATCGTGAATATCACATGGGAAGGATACTATTGACAGCGAAGTTAAAGTGGGTCTCTTTTGGATTAGTCAGTTAACAAAATAATGGTATGAGAAATTGTGAAATGATATATAATGTAAACAGATCTGAACTTTTTCCTTTCCTGTATAGAAGGATTAAGAGAAGATGAAATGAGATAACGGAATTCATTAATGCCACACGAGCAACACAGTTATAGTTACTTACAAGCGCAGAAAAATGTTAAAGGAGTCATAGTGATTAAAGTTTCGAAAAAAATTGCGATACGTAAATAGGAGGAAGGAGAGATGAAGACGCTAGTAATAAGTGCAAATTAATGTCAACATACCATTGCGATAAGAGAGATTGCCATGACCTACACTGAATATTAGGCTACAATGAATTATTTGACATTAATAAATGATTTTAAAATTGCGGTAGTTTATGGTCGAAACGAAACAGGAACAAAGCAAAAACAAAATTATTGTATTCCTTATCACGCAATTGGATGTTTTCACTATAAATAAAATGACTACGTAAGCCTTTTGAATTTCAGAGGAAAGGCACACTAAATAGATAAATTGTTTTCAAAGCGTAAAAAGGCGATAGGCGCTAGTGAGACAACACAGCCTACTTAACAAAATACATGATAAAAGTTAACTGTTTTCTTTACATTTTTTTATTTCAATTTCAATTGCGAAGGAGCACACGCTCCGCTGGCAACGTCCATGAATCATCCTCCTTTTTTTCCAAGTTTTGATTTTTCACCCTCCACCTACATTTTTCCTTCACGAATTCCAACTTTAAATTCGTTCAGTATTTTTGATAAAATGTTCATTATTTCCGTTGGTAATTTATTCCAGTCCCATATATCCATGCGTAAAAAAGAAAATTTCGACTGTAATCAAGGATCAGCTTATGGTTGTAGTCATCTCTTCCTTGCGTTATATTACTACTGTTGCTTCTACCAATGAGCACCCATGCGACATCGAGATTTATAAGCCTTGTACAATCCAGTGACTCCTTTCACCCGCCTTCTGTCCTCTAACGACTCCCAACTGAGCTCTTTTATCATATCAGTTACCATTCTGCGGTAATTTTCACAAATAAAAATCGCTGCTCTCCTTTGTAACCCGCTCAATTCCTGAATTTAATTTCCATGAAAACTACAATTACCATTTGTGTTGGTATCCTACGAGGATATGTTCAATTTTACTCTGTTGGGAACTGAATTCTTATTATTGCTAGTGCTAATCTAATTTTATCGCAGAGTACGTTTATTCCTTTTAAACAAAACATAACAACTCTTCGGACCGGCATGACATGTAGCTTGGATTAAATCTTTGTCCTGAGTAACGCCGTGTACACTGTGTTCTGTATGTATCGTGGCCATTCGCTTGTGACTTTAGTTTGACCACTGTTGTCATACTTATAAAACCTCTAAGAAATATTTTGAGATACTGCGATCGTTTATAGGTTGGGATGACCAGTTCCGGAGATTATGAAGTATCTGCGACAGTGATATGGAAGTTAAATTTTGAATAAACCTGAGCGTGACGAAGATAAGGAACAGCTGACTGAGTTTAACTAACATTGTAATCTCTTTGCTCCCTTACCGTAGACCTCCGCTGACACACATGAAATAATTTACAACAGAGCAGACATGTAATTAGATCTATAGTTCAATAATGCAATACTAAATTTAGATGCTTTGTTGTGTTATTACAATTCATCCTATTTTTCGCTAAAAGTAGACAATATCTTTCTTTATCTGGTATCATACAAAAAGGATTTACGGCATGTTTGCTGGGCAGGGAAAATGCAATAACTGATCAGTGCTCAGCCAACCTTCAGTTACACAAAGCAAATCTTTTAATTTAGAACGATTGTTAAGAAGAGATTTTAGTTACAGGAGTTCATTCGTTAAAATAGACATGCTGTATTTAGAAGAATTCCCTGCAGAAATTAGAAGAGGGTAAACTTATTATGCTGGAATTATAGCTTTACCGATTTCTTTGAACAGATTCCTAATGGGACGGTTTAACAACCGTGAGGTCTGATTTTAAAAATCAATATACCTTAATTTTTCTCTAACTGACACATAAAGAGCAAGATTGAAGCGATAATATGATGGATTTTGTGAACTTCAATTAAATATTATTCCCATTCAGAGAGTCTTTGGTGGTAAATCTGTGGGTAAATGCAATGAAGAGCATCTAATTATTATTTCTCATCATGGCAACACATTTTCTCAAACGTATGCAACATTCCCTTGGTTCATCTTTACTCTGTCACCAGCTTTTTGAAATATTCAGTGGATAAATTTAAAAATGACGAAGACTGTTCGTAAGAGATGTATTTCTTTCATGATTAATGGCCATAAGTTTCAGTTTCTGATGGGATATCCACAGCATTTATCTGATAAAGTTTATTGGTCTCTTCCAACTCCACAGACATTTTGGAACTATAAGACTCCACTTGTTTGGTTGTTGCGAAGATTGGGACCTATTTTCCATCAGCGAAATTTCCGACAGTGGCACCATACAACTGTCCAAAATTCCTAGTTGGACCATAGAAAGTTCTGCTACAGACCGACAATAGTTTCTAGTTCTATAACTGAATCGACATTAATAAAACACAAATCAGCTGCTCTTTATTATTGAAGTATACTGGCTTAGTAGGCGAGTGTGGCCTGCAATGACTGAAATTATTATTACCCGCTAACAGGATATAGTTCAAATTGGAGGAGGCACATTCTGAATGTTGTGGTAAGATAGAATAGGCAAACGCCGTAGCGGTGTTAACATTGCCCAAACTCTAAATTCTCTGTGGAAATGTTTGCTGCTTTCATTAAAAGAATTACTCAAGTAGGGCTACTGACGAATGTTTCCCAACTATTGAATTTTTTTCTTTTTTACCCTTTTTTACTTTTCCCCCCCCCCTATTTTTTATTTTTTTCCCTCCTAGCTTATGATCCACGTTGAGATGTCACTATGGTCTGAAGAATACTTTGACTAAGCTCTTTAACAATGTTTAAATTTATTCGTATGTTTTGAACGCAAAGAATTGTTTTGGATCATCCATTTGAGAGGTTTAATGATTTTTTTGAAAACTACAGTATCTATGTTTTTAAATCTACCAGATCTTCAGGGTGTGCAGAAACAATGCCCAATCTTGAATCTGCTTAATTAATGGGGAACTATTGAACCTGCTGTGCCAAACGTATTCCCTGTCCCTTTGAGCTCTTGCTGACTTTAACTTCCCCGAAACGAACTTCTTTTAAATATATAAATCGTTTAATGACGGAAATTAGTCGTAACTCTATTTCAGACAGACAATATATTTCTAATGGCATAGTTAGGCTATCATATTATTGCAAAGTGCAGTTGAACGGAATTGGTTTCTGTGTAGTTTACTGATGCATCTGTTACAGCAGATTGTATGGATAGGGAAATCGTCTGACGGAAGAACAGTTGAATAAATAGTCAGAATTTAGACATAGAAGTTTGTGGCATACTAACATTCGTTGCAGGTAACTGGAATAATTGCGATTTAAAAAGCAATATCGCTAGAATTTAACTGTCTGCGAGAACGAGACTGGGACCTCTTTTAGCCAGAGAAGCAGACGACTCTATGTTCCGAAAAGGGAACGCAAGCTGTCTCATTATGCTAACGTCGCGTAGCATGAAACGATATAGACTCCAGCTGGTGGGTTTTTATAAGCATATTTCTAAATCTATTTAATCTTTTAGATCTCTCTTCAACAGTTTGACGCTTGCTTTTTTATGGATTTACGCTTCGTCGACGGCGAGGTCATTAGAGGCAGGAAAGGATGGAGACAAGAAACGGGAAGAAATTAGACCTTAGCCTTTTGAAGGAAGCATCTAGGAATTCACCTGGAGTGATTTGGGGAAATCATGGAAACCCAAATTTGGATGCTCGGACGGGGATTCGAACCCGCGTCCTCCAGAATGCGAGGCCAGAGCGTTACCGCTCATCCACCACGCTCGGTGCGCGTAACGCATTTGTTCTTTTTGTTTTTTTTCCTCCCGTTACAACCACAATCGACTACAATCCCCCGAGGGTGGGGATGGAAATTTGGAGGTTTGCTGATTACTTAGAATTTAATATTTTATTAAAAAATAAACTTAAAATCAATATAAAATTTTTATTACAAATTTCCAGATAATACTTCTAAATTACATTTTTTGGAGGTATCTTTCAAGAAAAAAGATATGCGTGATAATTTCACATCTAAATTATATATGTATACTGCAATGTAAATAAAACCTCCGTTACACCTCCGCTTCTAAACTTACAGAAGTGGAAACAGAAATAGGATTTTATGCGCAAGTTTCGCACATGGGTATGCGAAACTCCGTTTCAACCCTAGTTAGAACCAGATTTGTTAAATCTGGAGCGTTAATGCTAAGGGTGAAATGTTTGTGTTGCCATCTTTCTGCGTGAAGTTTAACTTGTGTTTTGTATGATAAGTGTATTTTTGTTTTTGAAATGTGTAGTTTTTATGAGGCGGAGATAGTTGACCGTTCAAGCACTCTCCTATTGAAACTGCATAAAAACAGTATTTAGGACCTGGGAGGAATGAAATATGTAAAAAAAACAAAGATAAAATAAAAATTCCAATTGTACTTCCTCGATCTGGCATGGTGGCGCTTTGACACGCGCATCCACACAGGTGGGTTCACGCTGTTTTTATTAATTGTATGATTTTTAACTGGAAATATTGATAAAGTCAAAATTAGGCGAGTGGGGAAATCACACTTAAAGAATTTGAGTTGACAAACAAGAAATAAGAAAATAGGTGTATAGTGAAATTACCAGAGTGGCATATGATTAATCGGAATTATATTAATTACTGAAACATATTTACCCTAATATTTTGGAAGCGCTCGTTTCGTGGGTGAGATGATTAAGTTTTAAATTTATTGGGCATTTTTCTTTTATCGAGAAATTGTGGCTATAGAACAGAAGAGTAAAAATTATGTGTCTATTAAATGCAAAAAAAAAAGCAAAACACCAAAAATATATTATCAACAAAATGGAAACTATATGCGAAAACAATACTGAGCCATTATTGCTGAAAGACTTTGTAAATGTCGCTTTTTGTGTAATAGGGAATTAGTTAATAAAAGAATTAAGTAAGTCATATGTCACTTAAACGTGACATGGTGCTGGGCGAGCACACAGTTAAACGTTACTCAAGTGTAGCGTTCGGCGAGAATGCCGTGTTCAGCACCTTAGTCGGGTTGCCGACCACACAACTGGGTCAGCCTGACCTGCACACACGACAGGTTCACGTAACAAACCCCTATATTAAGGCCGGCAAATCATGCCTCGGCCACAGCTGTTGGAACCGCGCAGAATCTGTGCCAGACGTCGGAAGCCCGGGTCGCGACTTCAACACTCCGCCGCCCGCTAGCCAGCCAGCCCTCAGCTTCCAGCCAAGATCTTCGACGCAACTACTGTAAGTTACTGTTCAGTTACTCCGTGGACTCTTGCCAGAGGCGCCGACCTCTCTGTAACTAATCACTGGAATAAACCAAGGTGCCAGCCCAACGCGCCTTATCATTTAACTTAGAACCAGCCCTTATCTCTGTACTTGGTGTCAGAGCAATTAGTAACTATCTAAGCTAACCAGAATACCGGCAGCCGAGAGAACGAACAGAGATCCTGGACGACGTGAACTCCTGGCAAGTAAGTAACTTAGAGAATAATACCTCCGGCCTCCACTCTGTCGATCCTGACGGACGAATCAGTCAGGCCTAGCCACACGGATGATTAACCCACAATTGCTAAAGTGGGACGTCACAACTTTCTACCTGAGAAGAAGGTGACTCTTAACTATATGTTCGGAACAATTTCGAAACAACATCTCAACGCATAGGTACATCTGGGTAACAACACAGACATAATGTCCAGGTTTAAGGTGCTCTAAATTTTGTTTAACTGCACACGTAACAGCAAAGAATTAAAACAGATTTTTGTATGCAATGAGTTCCAATCTCAAAAGTGGATAGTACAGTGTTAACCAGGGATTGTACAACACATCATTTGCATTTGCACTGAATGTGCACATCAAAACATTTTAGTACTGGAGTAGAAAAAAAGTTACATATCTATATCAGATTGTGTATCCACAGCCTCTTTGTAGATATCACAACCTCCATATGGAGATGACGTTAGTCGCCTCCAGTTGGACGTTAAGCATTTTCATCCATGTTAATTTTCAGAAGAGTACTTTGCCAGCAGAAACTGTACTGCGGGAAATAATGTGGTTTACACGCCAGATAGAGTTCAGTAAGCGACGTGGTTGCCGAGTGGAACGATTGTTTCGACGTATTCAGGGTTGTTACTAAATAACTTGGACTTTGAGTCCAACATTTGGATCAGCATACCTCGGTTCTTCATACGATAGTGTGTCCAACTTTTTCAACCATTGTCATCTGTGCAAAATCTTGTTTAACTAACAGTCCAATGATAAGATTTTTTAATCACTTGAATTTAACTTATATACCGACGCGAACAAGAGCATGAACGAAAGATTTCAGCAGAATGAGTGGGACCGGTTAAGGTTGTGTCATCATATTGTGATGCGTATGCGTTGTGATGTAACATGGTGCATCATTGCGAACGCGTGGATGGCTGGGCGTGTGAGACGTATAGGGGAAGGTGGAGGGGTGGGAGAAACACACAAGATGACACTTGGTAACAAACACAACTGCACCATAATAAAAAGCCGTAATAAACTTGTCAAGATAACCGCAGTGTGGGTGGCCGGCCGGTGGAACGTGCTGTCGACGTGACATTTGGCCCGGATAAGTGATAATGGCGATCGATGCCCATACCCTCGGATTGGATAGCTGTTATCTATCGATGCACTGCACTGCACTGCTGTATGGAACACACAGTGGGCTTGTGGTAGGGAAAAGTAAGTTCCTGTATTTACTGGAACAGATGATAAGCATTATACCAGGGAAGTAAGGGAACTGGGAATAAAACCTTCTTCAGATCATTGACTTTGTATGGTGGAGTAGTATAGAACCCATATTATGGATATTAAATACAGGAGCGAGAAGTATATAAAGAGGGAAAGAAATTTTTCTTTGTGGATATTACCGTAGAACGTAAAGAAATTGGTAACGGATGTGCTGAACAATTTACCTCACATACTAGAAGAGTATAAAATGAAACTCATGAAATCAAATATTGAGCGTGCAGGTAAATTTTCAGTGGGCTAAGCGCCACATCGGAATTATTATTAACAGAATCAAATGCCTTAAAAACATCTAGTTCCACTCTATTAACTACGCATCTCTGGTCCATTTTGTCTGAAATATCTCCTTCGTAATCTACCAACAGAGATTCATAGAAATAACTCCTGAATTATTCTAGATTTTTGCTGCTGATGTCCTGTATTAAACCACTTTTTTTCTTCGCAGATTTTCCTAACGTAGCTGGCTACAAATATTACATCAATTTGCCCACCACTAGTTGATTTCTAGTTCTCAGTAGACTTGCGCATTATAGTTCGCGAAGAAGAGCGCTCTTTTTTTTTAACTGCTTTACGTCTCTTAACATCTAGGTCTTTAGAGACGGGAAGGGATGGGGGGCAAGGATTGGGAAGGAATTCGGCCATGGCCTTTTGAAGGAAGCATCCCGGCATTTGCCTGGAGTGATTTGGGAAACCATGGAAAACCCAAATCTGGATGCCCAGACGGGGATTCGAACCGCCGTCCTCCTGAATGCGAGGCGAGCACGCTAACCGTTACACCGCCCCGCTCGGTAAAGAGCGCTCAGTTTAGTTCGCAGCTCCCTCGCGAACTAGTTTGCTCTTTTAGTTCGTTAGTTCGCGTCTCGAATTCAGAGAAACAGATCGTTCGCTCGCCTTGCTACCGCTACTGCACGCGCTATTTTGTTTGTTATGTCATTATGGAATTTAATATGACCTTCTTAACAAAAGTTATTGCTTAATAATAGCCCTTTCAAATAACATTAGCAATTAGCATGATCAGATGCCGCCGATAAACCAATGTGCTCATTGTCCTTTGCAAAAATGGGTAAACTGAATAACTGTGCTGTTTTTACTATTTACTTTACATGCATTTGTAGAATATTAATTTTTTAAATGGATTTATTTATTAGTTCATGGAAGAAGCATTAATTATAAAAGGCACTAATGACCCCGCCGTCGACGCGCCCTTAAACCCCAACATCAACACAACATTAATTATAAAATATTATAAATGCGTTTATTTTGATGAATGAAAATACCTGTTTATAAGTAATCGCCTTTTTTTAATTTAAATATAGTTTTGGAAATCATGAACAAAATATAGTTCTACTATTGGCTACAAGTTAAGTACCATATGACAGAAACAATATTACCTATATTATTAAGAAAAGTATCAGTAATACTTCCAATGTGATACCTAACAATTAGACATATAAAAATGACAGTGACCCTTGAATGAGAAAGTGGGAACAATAACGAAAGTGCGTAAATTTGCAGTAAATTGCAAGTCATTGAGCTATTTTTTTATTAGTGTAGGGGAGGATAATCCAACACTCATTCACAATATTTTGGCGACGAATGAAACTGATGAAGACACAAAAGTTAAAATCTTTTTGAATTTCGTAAGTCATTTCTTTACATAACTTTCACAAATCTGTTAACCAACAGACTGAGATAAGTATTATACTGTATTATGTCAGCTTTAAAATCAGTGCTAGAAAAATGTAAAAGATACTGTTTCTTTGGTTAAGAAAACAAGAAAAAGCCTTTAGAAGCCAAATTTTCCACAGAAAGTGATAATATTAGAAATAATACTCTAGTATTCGTTGATAAAAGTCTGGAGTACCTTAGTAAATAGTTATATTTTAATTAAAGCAATTGGCTATAGAAAATCCAAAAATTAAATTTAAAACACGAGGATTCATTTGATGGCTGTGGGACAATATTAAAGGTTCTAATTTTATGAGAAAAAATTAGTATCAAAGTAAACGAACTTTAGTCTGAAATAACAATATTACACGAAATCTAGGTAAAAGTAAGAGCAGTATTTCATTAGTAAAAATGAGCTTTTGATCGTCATTAATTTAACAACTAAAAGCGATAAAGCATATTAAAATTTTACTGTAGACAGAAAATTGTTAAAGATACAAGAAGTGCAAAAAAAATATAGCTTAAAAAATAAAATAGTAAAAAAACATATCCTTTGCCTTTTTCTACTCTTTTGTAAAATATTATATTTTTGAAGTGTACTATATTTTTATAGGTTATTCTAAAAAAAACGTTCTACCGCTAACCGAAAAAATGTTGGTAATCCTAACGGCGAATGGTGATAGTTCGCGACCGGGAATGCTCAGTTTAGTTCGCGAACGTTAGCGCTCAATTTAGTTCGCGAACGGTACCGCTCAGTTTAGTTCGCGAGCGGTAGCGCTGTGCTTAGTTCGCGACCGGTAGCGCTGTGTGTAGTTCGCGAACTAGGTCGCTCTGCTCTGGAATTCCGGAAAGACAGCTCGTTCGCTCGCTTTGCTAGCGCTACTTCACGCGCTCTCTTCGTTGTTATAATAGTTGTGGTTACTGATAGTTGTCTTTTAAGTGTTAATGGGATCAAAGTGTGTTTTGTTTTCACATTACATGTTAAATTTCCGTTTTTGACTTCTGCAATAATTATTAATATTTAAGAGTTACATTTTTATTTTATTTTTATATCTGTCTCTTTAGTGAAATGTGTCCACAGCGAACTGTGTTACCTTTTAGATAATAAACTAAAACAAAATTTGGTCTTCGGGAAAGGATCGAACGAACTATCGAACTAAGGAGCGAGAGATCTGGGAACTAGTTCGTGTAGTTCGCTCGTGGGAGCGCTCTTCCGAACTAGTTCGTTCGCGGACTACACAAGACTAGTTCTCTGTCCTGTTTATCTCTCTACCCTTATGAACTGATACTACTGCACCACAGTTCTAGTCCTCTGGCATACAGCAAGTCTGCAGATTCCCCCAAATAAGAATAATCGCTATCGTAGATCACCGTCTTCTATCTTCAGCACATCTGGGGTAATATTATCTACACCAGGAAAGTTAAATTAAAAAAAAAAAACTGCGTAGCTGTCATAGTATCCTACTACTTTATTACTAATTTTCTAGTTTGTACATTCCTATTCTGATATGGCAGAGGTCTTGCTCCGCTATTTCTCCATCAGTACCATATGTAACAACCAATAACTCTCTGACCAAACATGTTGCTCAGTTTATCAGTCTTTCTAATATCTTCTATTACTCGTTAAATGCTACAAATGACGTAAATAAAATTTTGTCTCAAAAAACAATTTTAATCAAACCTGTTCTGGAAGGCACAGTTACAAAAATGGAGATGATAAACGTTTTTAAGAGTGCCACTAAACAATCACACAGACGGACGGAGCATGTATATCAGTGTTAATGGCTATTTCATTATCTGCTTACTAAAACTGTAACGTAAGTATTGAAACGGAAGTGTAGTGTGGTATATATGCCAAAATCTGTTTAAAATCCATCATTTCCCGTTGTTATTTAGAAACTCTCATCTAATTTTTACACAGCAAAAACACATGGTAAGAAGAAATAAATATTAAATGGTATAAATTTTCTTGAAGTTTTTAAAAATATTTCAACTTCTTTTCATACATAACTGAAAATTGTTGGTATTAAGCAGAGAAGACATGGAAAAACTACGATTTCCACATGTGTGCTACCGAGCTTAAAAATATGTCCTTTGGTTGATGTTTCATAGGCCAACAAAAGGTGAGAAGTGTCAAAAATCTCTAAGTGAAGGATGCAAATATTATGGATTCAGTTCTATGTTATGGGCATTGTTTAAGTAGGTGTATGTTTTGCAATAATTACGTATATAATATGAAGTTTTTTATACTTTAATTTGTAAATAATAATCTTTATTTTACGTATTACATCATGAATTACACAAGCAAAATGGTTGACTTTTCCTGTGTCACAAAATGTCTCATACCAAGGACCAAATAAATGCAATAAGGTGAAAGATTCTTTTTGTTTTGTAAATTTGCTTCAGTAATTTTTACAGTGGTTTTTAGGTTAAGCAAATTTTATGCACACAATAAAGCTACAAACTGTATTACCGTCTCTTTATTTTTGTCAGTAATAGCAGTTGTATTGCAGCTGTAATTAAGGATCTTTAGCTATTCATTACACATGCATTTCTTTAAATACCAAATTTCTAAATCTGTTTTCCACACATTTCTGTCGGAAATTTAATTTCAGTCATTCTCTACAACTTAAATTTATCAATACATCTACATCTTTTGTAACTTCACCCAGAAAACAGATTAACTATGGGTCTTGTTTGTTTAATTTCTGGTGTATTATAATACGTTTTATTCACATACATTTAATTCAGTTTAATTTGTTATTGTAGTTTAGTTAATTTTGATACTAAGTTGATTAGTGATAGATCCAGCATGAAATAAAATTACTATTAAACATAAAATTTTAAAAGCAAAATGTTGGGATGTTATAGTCAAATCATTATATTACCGTGAATCCTTTGTACTTCCAGTAATTGGTAGGCAGTATAGAGACAGAGAGCACCCATCATAATCATGAGGAGAATGCCCATCCATAATCCTGCTCTTTCAATGCCCCATGGCATTGTTAACAGTGATGATCCCATTATAGTGTTCCAAACTGCAAATCTGGTAATGACATAAATTTAGTTTGACTTATAACCAAAAATATTTATAAGATGTTTCAAAAATTCTAATTTTTAATTTTGACTTACATAGTTACTAAGCTGCTTTGCTTTGGACTCTCTTGATCTCTTCCAGGGAAATATGGTACAAATACTGATGTGGGTATCACATGGTCAGGTATGATCTGTATAAAAAGGATCACATAATTACAGGTGAATTAAGTGAACTACCTGCACTATAATAAGAATTGAAAATCTTAGTTGTTGAAGTATCGGATACATATTGTTGTACGTAAAGAAATTCGTTACAATGTGATCACTATCAACACATGTAATGCAGCATTTTCACTTTTACTATCGGCTTAAATCACCCCCCTCGCCAAACGGACGTATCTAAAAAGCACATAAATCTGTTATATTCGTTTTTACAAGCATCTGAAATCATATCTGTTCTCGAAACATAATATTTTATTTATTCAGAATGTAGAAGAAAGTTAATTTAAATTAATCTCCTTTCAATGATTTTATTAGTTAGGTTCCCGTCCAGTGGACGCGTACTCGCGCGAAAAATTTTTGCGCAAATACGCCTGTTCACGCGAACTGTATTGGCGCGAAGACATCCCGTCCACTGAAAGCAGATTCGCGCGACTCTGTCACCAGTTGTCAGTTGTATCCTGCAACCCATTCCATTTCTTCTAGGCATCAGTGAATATAACAAAAGAAAATAGAAGAATAATTCCTTAATGCATATTTATTTACATTTTAATGAAGAAAATAAACATAAATTTCTTTTGAAATGAAGTCCTCTCAGGTGTCCAGCTGGATTATGTTGTGTAAATACGACGTTTCGACAGCTAGCTGTCATCAGATATCTTGCGGCTATTGCAAGCTGACTGCTGTCACTGCCTCGACTGGCTTGGCCTTTTTTTATTTTAATCTTTCATTCCCCTAGCTTTTTGGCCTTTGGGTTATATTTTATTTTTAATTTAGTTTTATTTGACTCATTTTACTACAATTTTTTTATATTTAGGGGAAAGAATTACAATGTTTATATTTGTATTTTGCAGACGTAATGTCTTGGGGTTCTGTGGACAGTGTCCTTGTTATGGTGATCTTGGTTCCGTTTAGGGGATTAGTGTTGAAATTAATTTGGAGAGCAGCTCGATGATCTGGGTCTTCTGGAGTTGGCTGGCTCCGCTGCATTGACAGTGTGCTTCTTGGCCTGCTGCACTCCAACTTTCGTGTTCTGATCTTGATGGGTGCGTCTGTTGTCTTGGCGATTCCTCGTAGGTGGCCTCCAGTTTTTTTCCCATGTCTTGCAGTGACGTATGACAGGCTGGCCGTATTCAGAGGGACGGTTGAAGGTCCGGCTGCCGTGACTCTGCCAGCAGTAAGTTGCTTCTTGTTTGCCCTCCTTGATGTTTGGTGCCAATGTCATCTTGGATCTTCTAGGGTGTTGTTTCATGACAATTGCTCTTTATAGGTTGCGGCGAACAGGAAGCCTTTGTATGCTGCCTAATGAGTGGAGGAAGAAGGAAGTGATCGGAGTGTTATCGAGTGTTATTGTGCTATACAAGAAAGATATTCTGGTGACGACGAAGCGTAGTTATATTGGACATTGTTTGGTTTATTGTTTAGGAATAGTGCTTAGTGACTTGTGGACGACCTGGCATTACTTTGGAACCCGGGAATACCTAACGGTGACATCAAGGGTTCCACTTGTAAGCCTCGCTGACCGACTTCAACGGCAACGACCCGGCATCAGTTAAACGATGCAGAGTGGAAAAACACATAGCGGAACGGACTCGTAAGATTCCTGCTCAGACTGCGAAATGGATGACAACCGTTGGCAGCTAGACTACGGAGAAGAAGAGGAGTTGCCGTTCCTGATAGTTAAAAGTTATAGAAAAGACAGCACCAAGAAAAGAAGACTAGAAAAGACTGAAATCCTATAAAAACCGTTTCAGCTAAGCAACAGATTTGAGCCACTGAATACGGAATGATGTGAATGCCAGGCTGATGTTCAAATGGACGGCGTACCTTCTCAACCAACATAAACAGCTAAGCCTGCTGAAAACATTCTACCACCAGTTGTGATCAAGCACATAGAAAAGTTTCGAGCAATGAATGTTACAATTAAACAGCATCTCCAAGGAAATTTGAAAGTCATCTACCGAGGAGAAATGCTGAAATATCACGTGGAAAACCTATATGATTACCATACCATTGTGAAATTTTTCAAAGAAAACAAAATAGAGTACTACACGTACCAGATATCTGAAAACAAACTACTACAGATTGTGATAAAAGGTTTACCATCTATAGTTAAGCCAGAAGAAGTCAAGGAAGAACTAATCGGACTAGGATACATTGTTATGTCAGTGCATCAGTTCAAGAAAAGAGATACTATCAGTAGGGAACTAATCCCCTTGCCAACCTTCCTTGTATAGCTGAAACCTGGAATTTCGTCTGAAAAAATTTATGACAAAAATCAGTAATTTATACCAAGATACAAGTAGAACGATATCGCAACAGACTGGGACCTCAACAGTGCCAAAGGTGTCAGCGTATCGGACACACTGCACGATACTGTCAATTGGCTTATCGTTGTGTGAAATGCGCCAAACTGCACCCCACAAACCAGTGCACGCTTCCAGATAACCAAAGGGCCAACTGTGCAAACTGCGGTGGTAACCATGCTGCATCATGGAAAGGGTGCAGCATCTACCAAAAGGGTGCAGCATCAACCTCCGAAACCAAGAAGTCAAAGAAACAATGAACAAGAAAAACACAACAGACAGCAGCCTCCAACTAGTACAAATAACCAGTGGCAAGTGCAATCACCGGTGGCTAACAGATACCGGAACCAAGAAGCAGAAAGACCAGATACTCGCAACGACGCTTTGACCGGAAATCATACGCTGTGCACTATAGGTGTGCACTATACACGTGAATCGGCTACACGGGTGGCAGGGGCCGTGTGGAATGCACTGGGTGGTTTTTTAGGCTGAGGGAGGAAGACCCGAAACACGAAATTCAGTTACGGGCAACCCAATCAGATACAACACCGGAATGTAGGAGCAACGTAAAAGAATCGCGTCAGTTAAAAGTTCTCGTAATTAACTGTAGAAGCGTTTGTAACAAACAACCGGAACTTGAAAGCGTTATTTGTAGTACAGAAGCGGATATCGTTATCGGTACAGAAAGTTGGTTGAAACCGGAAATAAGTTCCGCCGAAACTTTTAAAGATAGCATGAACGTTTTTCGTAAAGACAGATTACATTCTCATGGAGGCGGGGTATTTATAGCTGTGAGTAAATTTCTCCCATCTAATGAAATAGACGTCGATACGAACTGTGAAATCATATGGATTAAACTCAACGTTGCTGGGTCAAAACTCATCATAGGTGCCTTCTACCGTCCACCTGATTCGGATATAGCTATCGTCGAGTAGTTAAGAAATAATGTAAATAGTATAGCTAGCCGTTTTAAAGATCATGCTATGATTCTAGGAGGCGACTTCAATCTGCCTTATATTGACTGGCGTAATTACGTTTACATCACAGGTAGCAGGGATAAGGCAGCTTCTGAAGTAATTCTCGATTTGTTGTCAGATAATCATCTCGAGCAGCTAGTTAATGAACCTACGCGGTGTCATAACGGTAGCGAAAACATTTTAGACTTGCTGGTTACCAACAGGCCAGAATTATTCACCGACATTTCAACGACCACAGGAATAAGCGATCACAAAGCGGTAATTGCGACTATCAAATTAATGACCGAGCGAAAAAGGAAAAAAGGGCGGATTGTATACAGATTTAGTAAGGCCTCAAAGGAGTGTTTTAGAACCTACCTGAGGAATAAATACCATAACTTCAAGTCAACAAAGGACACCGTTGAAGAGATGTGGCATCGTTTTATACATATAGTCAGGGAAGGCATGGAAATACATATACCAAAGCGGACAATAAAGGGAGAGGATGATCCACCGTGGTACACATGCGAAGTCAAAAGATTACTCAAAAAACAAAGGAAACTACACGCACGCTCAAGAAGGAAGGGGTGTAGCAGCGATTTAGAAACCTTAGCTGATTTAAGAGGACGTATTAAGAATGTAATGCGCGAGGCCTTTAACGTTTTTCACTCCAACTCTCTCTCTAAGAGTCTCACAGAAAACCCAAAGAAATTTTGGTCGTATGTACGAAAAGTTAATTATACCAACAGCAATATTCCAGCACTAATTCGTGAAGGTTCCGAGGTTAATGATAGCCGCGATAAAGCTAACGTACTAAATACTGTATTCAAAAATTCATTTACAAATGAACATAAGGATAGTATTCCCGTTTTCCCACGCCGTGGCGAGTTGGTGATGGAATCATTACGAATAGATACTGCAGGTATCGTTAAGCAATTAGAGCTCCTGAAGTAGGGGAAAGCTCCGGGCCCGGATGGAATTCCAGTAAGAGTATTTTCAGAGTATGCTGCAGAAATCGGGCCATTTCTGTCTGATATATTCAGTAAATCATTAGAAGAGCGAAAAGTGCCTTAAGACTGGAAAATCGCGCAAGTAACTCCGATTTTCAAAAAAGGTGATCGAAGTGATCCTGGGAACTATCGTCCCATCCATATCTATAACATCTGTTTGTAGTAGAGTTATGGAGCATATTATATGCTCGAACATTATGAATTTTCTAGATTATAATAATTTGCTTACAACAAATCAACATGGATTTCGGAAGAAAAGATCATGTGAAACACAGCTGGCCCTATTTGCACACGACGTAATGAAAGTTATCGATACAGGTTCACAAGTAGATGCAATTTTTTTAGATTTCCAGAAAGCCTTTGACTCTGTGCCACACAACCGCCTTTTAGCGAAGCTTTGAGCGTATGGTATATCGGATCTGCTTTGTGAATGGATAAAGGATTTTGTAACTGGTCGGTCGCAGTATGTTGTCGTTGAAGGAGAAAGTTCTTCTAATCTAGATGTTACATCGGGTGTAACTCAAGGAAGTGTAATAGGACCACTTCTATTCTTAATTTTTATAAACGATCTCGGAGACAAAGTGAAAAGCCTTTTTAGATTGTTTGCTGATGATGCGGTTATTTATAGGGAAGTAAGAACTTTGGCCGATTGCTTAGAAATTCAGCGCGATCTGGATGTTATTTTGGCTTGGTGCGCTGAGTGGCAACTTACTCTAAACTGTAAAAAGTGCAAGACAATGAGCATAACTAACAAAAAGAATCCGATTGTTCAGAAATACGAGTTAAACAATACAGTTATTGATATGGTCGATTCTATTAAATATTTGGGAGTAACAGTACAAAGGAACATGAAATGGGACATACACATTAATTCTTTAGTAGGTAGAACAAATTCTAGGCTGCAATTCATAGGTAGAATCTTGAAAAATTGTAATGAACAAACAAAGGAGATAGCGTACAAATCCCTTGTGCGTCCACATTTGGATTATTGTTGTGCCATTTGGGACCCGTTTCGTAAGGGATTGATCGAAAGTATAGAGAAAGTACAGAGAAGAGCCGCTCGATTCGTGACCGCTTGCTACAGTCCTTATGAAAGCGTCACAGAACTGATTAGTAGATTAGGTTGGGAGTCTCTGGTAGATAGACGACACACGTTTCGTTTAAACTTATTGGAAAACATGCGTACTCCAACTTTCACTCATGAGTGTAGTGAAATACTTCTTCCACCAACCTATTTGAGTCGGAAGGACAGGAAAGATAAAATTAGAGAAATAAGGTGCCGGACTGATTCTTATATGAATTCTTTTTTCCCTCGTACCATTAGGGATTAGAATGCACAGCAAAGAAATTAGCTTTGGTGCTGAGCACCCTCTGCCACCCACAATTTTGTGAATTGCAGAGTATATATGTAGTGTAATGTAGTGTAGTGTTGCAGCTGCAGGACGTAACATGCATCAAATGCACAATGAAAACTCAAACAGAGAAGGAAACAACCCGGACAATGAAGAAGGACTAACATACTGCTTTCACAAGTTCATATCCAAGTTCAAACAGATGGCACACAAAATGAAGACAGCAAGAGGAACCATGGAGAGACTACTTATACTTGCTGAATGCGATCTGTCCTTTTTGGAATAAAAATGGATCGACTCAGCAATATAGAACATCAGGCACAAATAGTCATATGGAACGCAAACGGGCAAAAAATTAAAATAAACGAGTTAATCGACTACCAAAAGTGACACAATATAAACATTTTTCTGATTACCAAAACGCATCTATGACAGAGTGACAGGATAAAAATGTCTGGAATACACATCTACAGAAATGACATAGTGGGTCACGCATCAACCAATCCAACTAATTGAAATAGAGGCAACAGAAGTATCCATATTTGCAAAAGGGGGAAAAATCAATACCTTCGCAGCTTATCTTGCTCCAAACAGAATGCTCAGATATCAAGATCTTGACACACTGCTTTCTACAGGCTCCAGAATCCTCATAGGATCTAAATGTTTAACACCATGCTTTGAACTCTATAAGATGTAACAGGCATGGATAATAACTACTCGAACTAGCTGATCTATACAACATATCTATCTTGGCACCGTCGTAACCTACGCATATTTCTGCTAATCCAAGATATTAACCAGACATTCTAGATATAACAATTTAAAAAAACATCAGCCATCGCCTTACCCTCGAAACAATTCAAAATTTAACGTCAGACCATAATCCCATTGTGCTGAAGCTCTGAAACTGGCTGGGCGTTGGTGATAAACCTAAACAAGAACAACAAATCAATTGGGGTCACTACACAAGATTACTCTACTACCATATCAGAACAGCCCATAACGTCGCGTCCCCGGAACGAATTGATATGGCAGTGAAACACCTCGAGGAAGTAATCTCGCAATCCGCGAAGAAAGCGTCAATACAAACTTATACCTACAACGCATATTATGACGGACTGACACCTATCCTCGAAGACATTCGCCAACTAAAGAATCATCACAGAAAACAGTGGCAACGCTACAGGGATCCCAGGGACCGGAGGGAACATCATCGACTCTCACGACAGCTGACGAATAGACTTAAAGAAAGGAGAACTGAACAATGGGAGGATCGCATGGCAACCCTTACGTTAAAGAATAGAGACCCTGGAAATTAATCAGAGCTTTTAGACAACCCAGACAACCAAAACATTCTATAACTGGACCAGATGGACCATGCTTCTCCCCTCTGGCCAAAGCCGAAGTACTTGCAGAAAACTTTGCTACCCACTATTCACTACCAGCCACGGAATACACCGCCCAAGAAATTGAAGAAACTGCGATAAGGGAGTGTGCATAAACCACGTAGCTACATTTTGGCCTCCTGTGAACCCCCCTTCCCCTCCCCCCGAAGCCCTACGTGACTTTTGCCTCAACACCCCCCCCCCTCCACGTAGCACGTAGCTTTTTTCCCTTTTGATTCCAGAAGACATTTTGTACTGTTTTATCTTGTTGGACTATTGTAAATTACATAAGGAGATAATTAACTGAGGGAAATAAATATTCACATGCTGTCCTGAGTTCTGTTCCTCATTTTAACTGTGAAAAATGTTATGAAAGGAAAGCTACGTGGCCTGGCTCAAAACCCCCCCTCCCCCCACGTAGCCCAATGTAGCCTTCCAGCCACCCCTCCCCCCCTGGAACGAGCCACGTAGTTTGTGCATGCCCCTAATAGAAGAGGCCGCCAGACAAATAATGGAAACACCAGTAGAAGAATTCCCAGAGCTGATCACACCTCGAGAAGTAAATAAATCAATACAAAAACTGAACGCCTACCAATTCCCAGCAACAACATCAACAACCTTCATCTCAAAAATTTACCTACAAAACCAATAGTACTCCTGCCAGGATTTTTAATGCATGCTTATTAAACAGTTACTTTCCTGAACGGCGGAAACTGGCTAAACTGATCACAATTCCGAAAAAGGGGAAAAATCCAATACTACCAGGTAGCTACAGACCCGCCAGCCTCCTATCTTCCGCATCGAAAACATTTGAAAAACTCATACTCACGAGGATGAACAAAATAATTGAAAGAGACAAAATTATCCGACCAGAACAATATGGATTTCAACCCAAAGCGTCCACGACATATCAGCTGCTAATGATCGTAGAAAATATCACGCACGGGTTCAACATGAGTAAATCAACGGCTGCCGTCTTTCTGGACGTTCAAAAAGCTTTCGACAAAGTATAGATTCCGAATCTAATCGTCAAACTACGAACTCAAACAATGTTACAGCATAGCTTGGTAAAGCTGATTGGTAACTACTTAACAGGACGCAGATTTTATGTCTCTGTAGACGGGCAACGCTCTGCAATATAAAACATAGAAACAGGAGTCCCTCAAGGAGCTGTTTTGTCACCTATTTTATTTAATATACGTGTCTACGATATGCCTTCTGGTGAACATGTTCAACTCGGTCAGTATGCCGACGACACCATGCTGTACACCAATGGCAATAAGCACGACCTAAATATAAGAAGGCTACAGAGGACATTAGATGACATCGCCACGTGGAGTAGACGCAATAAAATAAACATAAACGCTGAGAAGTGCGCAGCCATATACTTTACAAAAAAGAGGTAAAAATTACAACATAACCTTACCTTCATGAATAAACCATGTATAGGTTTGCTACTACCGGAGAGAGTGATGACCCCATTGCCACTCCGTCGGATTGTTCATAATAGCTCCCTCCATACATGAAATAAGTAGTGTAGTATATTGAGAGATTTTAGTTATAATATATTTTAATTTTCACTCGGGATAATTTTTCTCAAGCTGCAGCTATGTAATGTAATTCCACCCAAAGAAGCAGCTCAAGGTTGGGCAAAGTCACTTCCCGTGGGAAGCAGTCCCCCTACCACGGTAGCCCTGAAAAGCCCTTAGTAAGAGTTTTTAAACGAATAGAACTAAGGTCACATGACTTCCCCCACCACGTTTCTACTCTGGAGAGCGCAGTCTGGAACAGCCTCCAGGCGCAGTCGATTCGCCGATTCTCAGGATGGACCACGTCACCATACGGCATGCAGATTTTATTAGGTAATGGATAATGCATTTATACCCTGCTGCTGGCTTAGAAAGAATATTCCGAGTGACAGGATTTTATTAGTAAGAGATTCCTTTTATGAGAGTTATTTTATGCAGTATTTTTCAGTTATTTCAAGTGTATGTCTATGTGCTCATTTTTATTGAAGTATTAAAGTCACTCCATTCTTTCAACTACATGTTTTCATTTGTATCGCTGCTTCCTGCTCATTACTAGCAATAAGTGTGGGCAGAACGTAATTACTCTGATCTTATGGCCACATATCTTCGGGAAGCTGATCGAGGAGTGGTTGATCAGAGACGAATCCAAACTTTGGCTGTGGTGATTTGCCGCTCAGTTACTACAGTAGATGTAAGGACATGTTCAAAGAGGTCTGCTGTGGTCAGTTCAAAACGACGGCGTATCAGGTGGAGTGTGTCCCTTACCGGTACGCGGGTGAAGAGCGATACCACGTCAAAGCTGACCAGGATATCAGTATCTGAAACCGTTAGGGATTGGATGGTCTCCACTAATTCTGTCAAGTTCTTGTCGTGATGAGAGCAACGACCTACAAAGGGGCTAAGAAGGCGCTTCAGATACTTGGCAAGCTGGTAAGTTCGTGCCCCAATGGCACTGACAATAGTTTTTAATGGTACATCCTGACTGTGGACCGTGGGCAAGCCATACAGTCTCGATGATCTTGCGGCGCGTGGTTTGATTCTCTTGTTAATCTCTTCCGGTAGTTCGGCCTTCTTGATGAGAGCCATCGTCTTCCTCACAACTTTTGCGGTAGGGTCGGCGTCCAACGATATGTAAGAAGCATCATCAAGGAGGCTCATCACCTTTTCGTCATATTGTACCGCAGTAAGGAGAACAGTGGCGTTACCATTATCGGCTGGTAAAACGTCTATGTCGTCTCTGCGGCGTAAAGAATTTAGTGATTTACGCTCTGTCATTGTGATATTGTTCTTAGGTGGCTTGGCCTTCTTCAAGACTTGACAGGTCTCAAGTGGTACTTCTTCAGCTTCTTCTCCCGCACGGCCCGTTCCACCGCACAGATGATCTCCTTCGTGGGTATTGGCTTAGGGGCAGGAGCGAAATTCTGGCCCCTGGCCAGCACGGAGGTAGTTGTGTCATCGAGCTGAATCCCGGTGAGGTTGACCATAGAGCGGTCAGAAACGACAGATTTGCCGCCCTGGCAACTTCCCGTCAATCGGTCGTATTTGGCGATATGCTTCGCTGTAGTCTTCTCACATTCTAGGTTCATTGCGCCGAAGATAAAGTTCGAGATTATGTAGGTTTTAATTGTTATTGTTCGATTAGTATTGTTTCCGTGAATGTTGGAGCTCAAAAGAGGTCTGTTGGCGCCTTTAAATTCCCAATATCCATCGCGTGAAGCGCGTGTTCGCGTGATCAGATCACCGAGGGTGGTGGTGTAACGGATAGCGTTCTGGCCTCGCATTCGAGAGGACGGCGGTTCGAATCCCCGTCCGGGCATCCAGATTTGGGTTTTCCATGGTTTCCCAAATCATTCCAGGCAAATGCCGGGATGCTTCCTTGAAAAGGCCATGGCCGAATTCCTTCCCATTCCTTACCCCCATCCTTTCCCGTCTTTAAAGACCTCGCTGTTGAGAGACTTAAAGCAGTGAAAAAAAAAAAGTGATCAGATCCAAACAACTTCGGATCTCATAGCCGTTGCGTATGTTTGGGCGACTCGAGTGCTTACAATTAGGGATTGCAATCCAGCAAAGCGGGATCCCGCAATCCCGCGGGATCCCGCATCATTAGACAGTCTGGCGGATCCCGCACAAAATTAAGCGGATCCGCAATCCGCAATATCCGGCGGAAACGCGTGTCAGTCTGCGTGAGACCACTCGGTCTCTTTCGGATATATTGCACTGTTTGCTTGTACCCTTCCAGTTGGCATTTGACTCATGTGAACAAGGGTTTGTTTTTGTCAACCTTCGTCATTCGTAAGTATTCATCAAAACTTACGTTTTTATCGAGTATACATTTCTGTAATTTGAGTTATGGTGCTTACTTAGTACTATTTTCTAACCATATAATTATTTTTTAAGTGTCGCACACGTTATCTGAACTACACGGTTACAGCTTTTTATTCACGGTTTCATTATTCCCATTTTCTGTATTTGCAGATAAAGTAATTGTGACAATTTCCTAATTTGCGACTGAAAATTTGATTATTCGTTGATATGAAACTAATGTTATCGCAATTTTAACGATCGTGTACCTACTTATTTAACAGCTATCAAAAGGAAATTGTGTATCCTTTGACTTATTGTTGTTTTGGTCGCTGCCTCAATGCATTTCTTTGACGAAAGCCCCCCGCAGGGGCCTGGTACGCAAGTGCCAGGTACGGGTTTGGCGAACCCGCGGTGCCCGAGTTGGAAACTTGTGAGCGCCGCAAGTTTCCCATACCGTAAACTCCTACCATGCTTCAACGACCACCGTAGGGCGTGGCGGTGGAACGTTGTGTTCCTAGGAGAACGGGGATCTTGGCTTCATCGCCCGGATCGCGAGGACGATACAAACCTCTATAAAAAAAACCGCAACCTCAAGGTCGGACACGTGCTGAGGAGGTGGATAAGTGGTGAGGCAAACCACCCGCTAACGTGCGACCTCAGGGGCACCTGCGCACCCCTGTTGTAATAGCATTTCTTTCTTAAATTGTTTTTACTCGTGGGACCAAAATTCCTACTCCCAAAATCCAAAAAACCCCTGCGGCCCGGGTGTGTCGCAGGTAAATAAAAACACACCCAGTTCATACAAACGGGCAAGGGTTAAAGCCCTCCCCCGGATGTAAACAACAGTAACGGCAAGGGTTGTACTACTGACAATGCCTTCGTTATTATGACAAGGGTGGAGGGATCTTTTGAGAAGGTCTCTCCATTCTATGTTCAGAAAGGTTTAGAGGGTATTGCGGGTACCCTCAAATCTGTAAAAAAGCTGAGGAATGGGACATTGCTTTTGGAAACATCCACCCAGAGGCAGGCTGTCCAACTCCTTAAGTGTGAGAAGCTCGGGGAGTTCGCAGTGAAGTGCGAACTCCATAAAACTCTAAATTCAAGTAAAGGAGTCATCACCAGCAGGGACCTTATGGATTTAGAGACCGAGGAACTCCTTAAGGAGTGGTCAACAGAACATGTGATCGAAGTTCGTCAGATTAAACGAAGGGTTAACGGCAGTCTTGAGAAGACAGCCACCTTCGTCCTGATGTTCGACACTCCGACGTTGCCCAAAAACATCAAGGCAGGATATTTGAATTTGAATATACGCCCGTATGTGCCGGACCCAATGCGCTGCTTTAAGTGCCAGCGGTTCGGCCATACGACGGCGACCTGCAAGGGCAACCCCACCTGTGGGAAGTGCGGAAAGGCGGCTCATGAGCCAGGCACTAGCTGCACGCTCCCACAGGTGTGTGTCAACTGCTCCGGGGCACATCCAGCGTGGAGCAGAGAGTGTCGATTGTATCTGGAAGAAAAAAAGATACAGGAGTTGAAAACGAAAGAGCGCATATCGTATGGCGAAGCTAAGAAGCGATATAAGGCTCTGGCTCCACCAGTCTTCGCTACCAGCTTCGCGAAGACGTTATCAACTCCCGTCAGGAAAGAAAGTATTTCTACCCAGACGTCCGTTGCGGACATGGGCACAAGTCCAATGTGCTCATGTCAGTGCAGATGTGGTGCCACACCCATCAAGGTCATTACACCTAGGACCTCTGACGTCGGTAGCAATACTCTGACAACATCGACCACATTGACAGCAAGTTCGGCAAATCCACCAGCAAAGAGACTGCCATCCGCTACAGCAGTGGGTCCCTCTGCGACAGCAGAAGCGGCCCCTGAAGCAGAAACATCATCTGCAAGAGTAGGGTTAACGGTAACGCCATCTGCCGGTAGCGGATGGCAAACAGTGCAGAAGGTTAGGGGTCCGAAATTTAAGCTAACGGACCCCACTATGTTTGTGAAATCCCCTCCGACTTCTCCTCCCAGATCCCCCTCTGGAAAGGAGAAGAAGGCGAACAGGCCTCGGCGGAAGAAAATTCCGCAAGACTCCGAGGCCTCACAACGGTTACGGCATATCTAGACAAATATGCGACTGGGTTGCAGACTTCCTGAAGGACAGAACACAGTGCGTAGTTCTCGACGGTGAGCGTTCATCACTTACTGAAGTGGGGTCTGGAGTTCCCCAGGGAAGCGTGTTAGGGCCACTGTTGTTTCTCATATACATCAATGATCTATGCGACATAATAGGGGGGATGAAAAGATTATTTGCCGATGATGCAATTATTTATCGCGAAATCAAAACCCAGGACTACTGCGCTTTGTTACAAGACGATATTATGAAAATAATTGCGTGGTGTAAAGATTGGCAGTTGGAGTTAAACGCTAAAAAGTGCCAAGTCATGCGTGTAAGTAAAAAGGTGACACCATTTAACTATGAATATACGATTAATGACACTGTCCTTAGAACGGTAGATTCCGCTAAATACCTAGGGGTAACAATTCGTAATAATATGTCGTGGAATGAGCATATCGAGAATGTAATGGGAAAAGCAAATCGTATGCTCCGATTTCTAGGTCGTAATTTAAATCAATGCACTCAGGAAGTTAAATCGATTGTATACAAGTCACTAGTACGTCCTCACTTAGAGTATTGTTGTTCTGTATGGGGTCCCCATCAAAAGGGGTTAATGGAGGCTTTAGAGAAGGTCCAAAGAAGAGCCGCCCGATTCGTGACAGGTATATATAGTTGGAGGGAAAGCGTAAGTGCGATGTTGAAGGAGTTAGGTTGGGAAGACCTGGAACACCGAAGGCGTTGCTCTCGACGAAAGCTAATTGAAAAATTCACGACAGATGTATTTCGGAATGACAGTCAGCAAATATTGCTACCAGCAACATTCATATCTCGAAATGACCGTGAAAATAAGATAAGAGAAATCAGGGCCAGAACCGATTCATTTCTGTACTCATTTTTCCCACGAGCGATTAGGGAATGGAATAGAAAGGATTTACCGGGCGAGTAAACTTAAAATCCGACAGGAGTAGCTTTCGATAAAGCACTCCAGCCATCCTGATCTGGGTTTTCCATGGTTTTCCCAGATCACTCCACGCGAATGCGGGGATGGTTCCTCACAATAGCCCATGGGCGCCTCCTGCCATATCCCTTATAACCCTTCCAAACCATAACCCCTTTCGATAGGTGCAATGCACCCTCCGCCACACACTTTTAGTGAATCGCGGAGTAATAATAATAGTAATAGTAACGAAAATCGTCTTCGGACACCGAAGACGATGTCATGCTGGTGGATGAACTTTGTTCCATTCCTCAGCAACTACCATTGGAGGACCCACCCGATCCGGGGGGGGGGGGGTGGTTTTAAATAGGTAGGATGGCTCCCATACTTCAGTGGAACGTTAACGGCTTTCAGGCTCACAAAGAGGAAGTCGAACTCTTAGCATGGTCTGATCCTTTGTGTCTCTGTCTGCAAGAGACACACTTCAGACCACTACACCAGCCAGTGCTAAGAGGATATGGCATATTCCGAAAGGACGATACCGAGGGTGACCGAGCTAAGGGAGGAGTGGCGGTGTTGGTCCGAAACACTGTCCACTCCGAACCTATTGCTCTCACCTCCACATTACAAGCAGTAGCGGTGAAAATACACGGTCCAATCCAACTGACCGTATGCTCTGTCTATCTGCCACCCAGTTTGTCCGTCGACTACGACGACCTGGTTGGCGTTATACGACAACTCGCTCGGCCCTTTGTCCTTTTGGGAGATTTCAACGCCCACAGTGCGTTGTGGGGTTCCACCACCGATTGCCCCCGGGGCCGAGTGGTTGGTAGATTGATAGAGCAGGAGGAAATTTGTATCCTGAATACAGGGCAAATGACTCATTTCACCACTGCTACCGGTACGTCTTCTGCCATCGACCTTTCTTTGTGTTCTCCTTCAATTGCGGACTCCGTGCAGTGGGAAGTGGACCGCGACCTTCACGGAAGCGACCACTTCCCCATATGGATGCACTTAGGTTCCGAGATTAGAGGAGGGAACACCCGGCGCAAATGGAACGTCAGTAAAGCGGACTGGCAGCTTTTCTGCCGTTCTGTTGTCCTGGAACCACGTGACAACATAGAGGAGAAGGTGAGTCACTTAGCAGAAGTGATTCACCAGGCTGCTGACGTTTCTATGCCCAAAAGCTCCGGAACGCTGCGAAGGACGCCCGTCCCCTGGTGGAGCGACGAATGTCGCTACGCTATTCAGGGTTGTAGACGGGCGCTGCGGCATTTTAGGTTGCACCCAACATATGACAACCTAGCAGCGTTCCGTATAGCAAGAGCTAAGGCACGCCGAGTGATTAAGGAGAGCAAGCAAAGGTCATGGCAGAACTTTGTGAGCACTATTAATCGTTCCACACCTTCGTCAAAAGTATGGGAGTCCATCCGCCGTATATCTGGAAGGTACTCTCGCCCACCAATATCTGGATTACGGACGTGTAATTACCGACGAACGAAGCATAGCGCAGCTGATGGCGGAGAACTTCTCCGCCGTCACATCGTCCGCCAACTTTGACCCTCGTTTTCAGCGACGAAGAGTCGCTGCCGAGAGGCGCCCGCTGTGCTTCGATTCGTCGAATACAGAGCCCTACAACTGCCCATTTACATCATGGGAGCTGGAGTCAGCGCAAACGACACTGCTCTAGGGCTGGATCAGATCCAGTACCAGATGCTGAGGCATCTAAGCAAAGATGCTAAAGAGTACCTTCTGGATATTTTTAACGATATTTGGACCGGTGGACACTTCCCCGACTCGTGGAAAGAAGCAACGCTCATCCCTATTTTAAAACCTGGAAAAGACAAATTGTTGCCAGGTAGTTATCGTAGTATTGCCTTGACGAGCTGTGTGGGGAAGACACTGGAGAGGATGGTGAATCGCCGCCTCGTCTGGTGTCTTGAATCCCGTAATCTGCTGAGCCGCTTTCAGTGTGGGTTCAGGAAGTCCCGTTCCACCCTGGACAACCTGATCCTGCTGGAAGCGGCCATTCAGGATGCTTTCATTCGCAGCCAACACCTTGTGGGTGTCTTTTTTGACATTGAGAAGGCCTACGATACTACCTGGTGGCATGTTATTTTTAAACAATTACATGACTGGCGTTTTAGGGGTAACCTGCCCCGTTTTTTAAAATCATTTTTATCTGGTCGTTGCTTCCGGTACCGAGTCGGTAGTGAAGTGTCTGATCTTTTTATTCAGGAAAACGGTGTTCCTCAGGGATCTGTTTTAAGTGTGACCCTTTTTGCAATTGCTATAAATAGCATTGCAGCCATTATAAGGAGTCCAATAGGGTACTTCTTATATGTGGATGATTTTTTAATTTTTATTGCATCATCCAGCCTGAGAAGCGCTGAGCGGCAGTTGCAACTCACGCTGAACCGGCTGGATGAATGGTCAGTGCACACCGGTTTTCGTTTCTCTGCCGAGAAAACCCGGTGTGTACTGTTTAGTCGTAGTAGGACTCTTTTACCAGAGCCTCACCTTACCTTGAGGAACACCGTTTTACGTTTTACTGACCCTGTTCGGTTTCTGGGCCTCATTTTAGACACTAGGCTAACCTGGCTGCCACATCTTAAAGATGTGAAAGCCCGAGCCTCTAAAGCTCTTAATGTTTTAAAATGCCTGTGTGGCAGGTCATGGGGCGCTGACCGCTCCTGCCTGCTAGAATTTTACAGAGCCTTTGTACAGTCGTGGTTGGAGTATGTTTGTTTTGTCTATGGTTCGGCACGGGACAGTTATCTTCGTATGCTGGATAGTGTCCACCATGCAGGAATTCAGCTCGCCACGGGTGCATATTGCACCAGCCCCATTGTCAGCATTTGTGCTGACTCGGGCAAGCCGCCGCTTACCATCCGCCGGCGACTCCTCATGGTGCGACACTTCCTACACGTTGCCATAACACCTGGCAGTCCCGTGTACGACATAGTTCTGCACCCCAACTAGGAACGGCTCTATACCAATCGGCATAGAGGCACTAAACCGTTCAGCTACCGTACAAGGGCAATTTTAGAACAATACGGATTTGAGCTTCCTTCTTTTTATCACCAGGGTTGGAGTAAATCTCCTCCCTGGCTTTTAAAGAGACCCCAGAACGATTTTAGAATTATCGCGGCACAACAAGCTGTGTACCGCGGATAATGTTTTTATCAGAATTTTTAGAGATGTCTTAAACCAGCATCATAATTTTACCCCGGTATTTACGGATGGGTCTAAGCAGGCTAATGGAGTTGGCTGCTCCGTCGTGTTCCCTCGAACGACTTACACATATGAACTTGACGGCAGGTGCAGCGTTTTTACTGCCGAGTGCTACGCCTTGCTAAAGTCGCTCCAGCATATGAAAGTGTTTCATCATATGCTGTGATTCCCTCAGCTGTATTCAGGCCATAGGAAATATGTATCCAGCAGATCGACTAGTCCAGGACATCCAGGACGCCCTCCTTTCCCTCCAATCTCGTGGAAAGGAGGTATTATTCTGCTGGGTACCGGGCCATGTGGGAATCAGGGGGAACGAGGCAGCTGATGTAGCTGCCAAGTTAGCCTGCGACAAGGTCAGAACCGACTTTGAACCGGTCCCAAAGTCAGGCCTTGCCTCGGCGACGAAGGGATTTGTTTTTGATGTTTGGCAGAGGCAGTGGCTGGAAGTTGAGCATAACAAGCTCCGGCTGGTCAAACCGACCGTCCAGCCGTGGAGCAGCTCCTTCCAGCGGGCGAGGAGGGATGAGGTTCTCCTTACTCGCCTCCGTATAGGGCACTGTCCTCTAACTCATAGTTTCCTTCTCCGCCGAGATGACCCTCCGGAATGTGATGCCTGTGGCGTACCTTTGGCGGTACGCCACATTTTATCCAAATGTGAATTGTTTTTAGATCTAAGGGCAGACGTCGGCTTAGCCAACGATCTGTCCCTTATTTTAAGCGATGATCGTGACAACGTGGCTAAGGTTTTAAAGTTTTGCAGCTTGGCCGGTCTTGTCCCAAAAATTTTGGGCAGATCGGCCTAGGTTTTAGATTGGATTGGTGGCTATTTACAACCACCAATCCAAGTACTGTTTTTACTTTTGACAATGCTTGTATGGCTGGCCCTTTTACAGCCAGCCACCTCATTCGTTTTTTTTGTTTGTTTAACTGGGTGGCCCCTTTACAGCCAACCAGTCAATGTACAAATTTTATATTTTATTGCCCATTCAGAGCGATAGTCTGAATTTTATATTTTCCGTTGTCGTCTGTGTGGCCGATAGCTTTACAATCGGCCACACAGACGGTATTTTACTTTGCACGTTAGTATTTTATTGTGCTGTCTCTGTGGCCTACCCCTTTACAGTCGGCCACACAGACGGCAATTTTGCCACGTTGTCACGCCTGGTATTAGTTAGGGCGCTAATTACCTCGATGTTGACGCGCCCTAAAGCCCGAAAAACAACAACAACAACGACGACGACGAAATTTACCTGCTTACATGTGCCGCTCAGGCTTTCGATTAATCCCTCTTCTCCTTGTTATTATTTCGACTCAAGGTAAAAAAAAGTTATAATGAAATTTTCACGGGTGTATCGACGAATTTTGTTGTAGGAACACCATACTTCGACGGCTGCCTCCGCCGTCGTCGTCACGTGTGTAATGTCGTGTGTTTGCAATGAAATCCGGAGATACATCTTATGAGGACTTCACTGCAATCATCCGCCGAGAAAGTCTCCTTTCTTACTAAAAAATAATAATTTCCACTCTAAAAACGTCGTTACGCCACATAAGTAAATCTGAAATACTTGACAGTTGATAGTTTAATTGTTGATGAGTAGTTTCTTTTAATAACATTGAATCAACTGTAATATAAATCAAGGAATCAGGAGATATAATAATAAATCACGCAAAAATAGGCCAAGTCTCGTGCTTGTGCAGTGACAAAAAGTTATGAGATCTTGTTCTTAGCCAAGTCTACACTTTACAGAGTATATTCACTTCACTTTGTGAAATGGAATGTTTTTCTTGGTGTTATGGAACGTTTATTTAGAATTTAAAAGAAAAAAACCTCTGGTAACTTTGCCATTAAGCAAACCATATTTTTAAACTTGTGTGATGTATTGTAAGGCACATAATATGACCTAAGACTCAATATTTTCCATTTTTATTATTTATTTAAAAGTTGATTTAGATTAAAAAACAAAAATGTAAAACCTCGAAATACACTTAAGACACGCTAAGAAGTTTTAATGTCATTTTGCCAATCAAAATATTGTTAACTATTAATTTTTATCATTTAACATTAAAAATTATTTATTAATTTAATTATTATTTAATTGATTAACGTTTTAAGTAACTATGTTTTAAATATATGCGTTAAAAAACTGTTTGTACCAATCCCGCACGGATCCCGCGGGATCCCGCGGGATTGGCGCAAATTCCGCGCGGATCCCGCGGGATTGAAAACACTGCAGGATTGCAATCCTTACTTACAATGGACGGAGTCACATAACATTCCCTGTGTTTGGATTCGTGCGATCTGTTCTTATACAGGCGTAATCGCGCGAGCATTTTTCGCGGGAATTTGCATCTACTAGACGGCCAGCCTTACGTTTTATGAAGTGATTTAAATTTGTCGTTAGTGATTCACTTCTCTTCGTATCGTCTCTTGCTTTATATACTTACGTTTGATAAAAACTGATAGCTATTAGAGTCTCAGATTTATTTACTTCTTTTTTTCCCTCGCAAGGTACCGTATTCCACTTGGTTCTATATCCAGTAGAAACAAGCCTTTTCCCGCGGCTCCGTTTGCGCGGACTAAATTGTTATTTTTTGTTATTCTATACTTCGCCATTATTTTTAAACCCATTATTTCGTAGATAAATTCGTTTCAGTTAATTTTAATAAGCATCAGTTAAGTATATTAAAACCGTTTCTAACTTTTATATTGTTTTGATTGATACCTGCATCGTAAAATCTTTATTAATATATTTTTTCCAGAATGTATTATTCCCATCAAAACTTCATAATGCAACAGTGCCCTATCCCTAATTTAGACAAATTTTAATTAGTTGCAGGCATTACTTTCAATAGCTTCGATATTAATTTATTGGCAGCACGATAAATATTTTTCAACCAAATTAGTCACACAGCAGTGTCTGGTGACAGATGATGTACTTTCTGTGTAGTTTACATTAGGAATACTAGTATCTACTTTGATGTTAAGTGCATTGTCACCATTTGATAGTAAACTTGTAGTAGTTAAACTTCATCGGTCACCAAGCTTTCAAAGAATTCGAGCAATGAAGCATTTTTGGCTTGTAAGTTCAATTTACAAGGCGTGCAGAAATTACATTTATTGCTTTGATGTATCTCTAATTGTTTATTCTGCGGGTGCTAGCAAAATCTCTATTAGCACTGTTTTAACGATTATGTTCAGTAAATTCAATACTGGTAAATCTTGACTTAATCTAGGGTAAACACCAGGAAGACGCTGGCTCGAATCCCCACCCGCCATCTTGATTTCGTTTTTCCATGGTTTCCCGAAATCACTCCGGGCGAACGCTGGGATGGTTCTTTCAAAAAGACATGGCCGAATTCCTTCCCGTCTCATGCCCCCAGTTCTTTCCCTCGAAGAGAAGTCGTAAATCCATAACCTAAAAGCGGTAAACATAAATCGTCTGACTGGATTAATCTGCCTACAAACTGAAAAAAACTGTATATTGTAGCATGACGATTCCCGCCACACTCCAAGTTCGAATTTGATTAATATTAGAATAAATTTGATAAAACTCGGGCGCCAATTGTATGTATGTTTTATTCAAGTGCTGTATTAAAAAGGTTTTTCTTTCATTAAATATGCAAAAGAACTATGAATTAAAATGAGTTGATATCAGGCAGTGTGGAAGTGAGGATTGTGCGAAAGTTGTCATTTTGAGCCGTCCTTCCTGGGAGACAACGGTCTGTTATCTCCACAGCGTTAGTTTGTCGGCGTCAGACAATAGGCTGGATTTGCCAAACTGCTTTTCTTAGGGAAGGTAGGCTGTTCGGAGCCGCGCAGGTAGCCGTTGGACCTTACCGCTCTCCCACATCTTGTCACCTATGATACCCATTCGCGGGAAGAATCAAGCAAACCAAAGGTCGCGTAGGCCATGTGACTCGAATCCCACGGACAATCTAAACGGTTCTTACATCTAAACACGGGAAATTCTGTGTTCCGCATGTCCCCCGAGATGCTGGAGGGCGTGGCGAGAGTTTAGCGTCGAGCGGAAGACGCGGCGAGAGCTCATTCTGTTCTGGACCTGGTTCTACACTCTATTCTGAACATTGGTTCTGGACGCTGTCCTAGCGGTTCTCTCTGGCTGGCTGGCAACCGCATTCGGTTTTCGAATGCGAGGGAGTTTCTCGTATGCTGCGAGCCATCTCCGGACCACGCAGCTGTCGTCGCACATCTTCAATGGTAATGTGTTAACCGTCGAAGCCACAGGTCGTGCACTTTGTGAACACTTATTAATGACCCATAAGCGACTTGAGATAGGATGTCAGTGCTTGAACGTATCAATAAATACCTCCACTGAGCTAGTAGGAAAAAGTACAAAAGACATAATTTGTTTTGAACCACATGTGTTTATTGTAATATTGTACTTCATCGAAGAATTCTAATAGTAAGCTTTGTACAATTTGTAAATGGCGCCCTGGTTTATATCATAAATTAAACTGAATGTGATGCTGTTATCACAAGTTGATTATAATGTATCCTGAATATTATTTGTCCATGAGCTTTTGACATTGATTATTTAATTTGTTTCATGGCATAGAAATACATTGTTTGTTTACTTTGATAAATGGCTAATTGTAGCTGTGGGCGTTGCTTTGCTATGTTGAATGTTTTGATGTTAACTCTAATGTTAAATACGCCCAAGCATGTAATTGACAGCGACAACCAAGAAATGTTCCATTGTGACAATTCTCCTGCAATCCTGCTAAAATCAAAATTCTTGCAGAATAACAGTTTTAGAGTCCCCTTACAATTCATCCCTTTCAATTATTAATCCATATGAAGATGATAATTAAGAAGTAATATGATTCAAAAAGTCAAATCCTCTATTGACCAATTATTTCCAAATCATAAGTTAAGTGAACAGGTTACATACTTAAGATGTTTGGAGTATAGAAATTTTCCTTTTTGAACGTATTATCTTCATCAAATCTTCCATACAATGCATTGACGTATCTGTAACGGTTTAGGTAAAGTAGGCCAAGAATGCTCTACCATTTAAGCTTTTATTTACATACTTCAGTTAAATCGAAAATTCTAGATAAGCGCAGAACAATGTACGATAAACCGAAACATCAATCTGCGAATTGAAAAAGTATGAATTAGTAGCTCCTGATTTATAAGCGTCCATTTGATAGTATGAAAGGATAAGTGTCGACAGTGGAATGTTAATTTATTCAGTACTGATTTCTGTGGTAGCCCTCGGCTGTGCAGACTGTCGTCGCCCTGTTTTCTTTACACACCGTCTCTTTGTGAACATGATGCTAGAAGGCGGTCGCTAATGGCTCTTCATTTACGTAAATCTTAATTTTCTGCATTTTATCCCAAATCCAGCGATGGGACGTGAAAACACCGGTAGTACATGACGTATATTCATATCATTAATTTCGAAAAGAACGCAGACTGAAAGAAATTCATGTACAAATATATCAATGCATTTCTTTTTGTCAAAAAACCGTCTCCATAATCATTATATTCCAGAATCATTGTAACAGGAACTTTGTTGTAATTTTAAACTAACAAGGTGAGGTCCAGATCTGTAGGGCGCCGATTGTGATGCATAGACCTCCATCGAACATAATTGGATACGTTTAGGTTTCCCGGCATTTTTCTAGATAGCCCCTAGTTTTAGAAAAAATTTAGATCATAGGTCGTGGCTTGACTCCGTTTCAGACCGTGTGCTCGTGATGTGTCTGAAATACCTGTGACTTGGACGGTAATACGAAACGAATGTCTTAGTCAAGAGGTGTGAAAGTTTTTTTCTTTTAAAAGTGGCTTTTGGCCTTGTTAGCCATACAGCCAGCCCAATGTATTCATGATTTTCCACTGTGTACATATCGCTTCTTATTCTATCTGGTAAGGACATCACAAGACGGACACGACACACAGTTAAAACCACCCATGCCCTAGGCCAGACTCGAACCGGTGGCCCCTGGTGCGACAGTTAGATTCTGGTTCTGCGGAAATATGTTCAATCCCGCATGCTGTTTTTAAAAAAAATATTTTCATAATACAAACATTTTCTTCGTTAAATACAAGTATTTTGTAATTTTCCCCTCAAAACCAAATGACAATAATCAAATTTGATGTTGTTTAGTGTTTTGTATATGTTTAGAAAATACTCATAAATCACATGGGTAGTTGTAGTTATTTAATGTTGCTCACGTAGCCTTGGGTGGAACCTGAGATTCAAATTATAAAATTATAGAAAAGAAAACAGTATGCGAGATTAAAAATCGGTCCACAAATCCGAAATCCAGTGTCCACACAGCTTGACTACAACACTCGCTTGCTTCGTATTGCTATCAAAGTCACGAGTGTTTCAGCTACATCACACACACACGGTCCGAAACGGTTTAAGTTCATAACTTTTGACCTGTATTTGTTGGAAAACGGGAGGCTATCTAGACAAACGCCGTCACATCTGTCCATTTACTTTCGACGGAGGAGGTCTGTGGCAAAGCGCATCAAACTCGGTCACCTACACTTCTGGACTTCCCCTGATGATAAAGTACTTAGTTTTACGATTAATATTAATTTCCTGAATATATAAAATGATATTTTATATATTGCTGTTTTCTAATTTATTATAAACAGAATGCTTAGGACATTTTTTTAAAAATCTTTACAATGACGTACTTACTAGAGCAGACTCTTCTTCTGGAGCAAATGCCCGTAGTTTGCTGTAGTACTGGAAACGACTGTATGTCATAGCGCTGATCTCATCTTCCAGACTATTTCTGTATTTATTATATGCATCATTTTGATAGAGGAATGGCCTTCTGTAAAGAGTAATGATATTTAACACATTAATATCCATTGTGAAAAGTATCCATATAATGTATCTACATAGCCTCACACATAAACATAGAAAGTGAAATGTCACAGATCTACACAAACAATAAGCATTTAACAGCTGAAAATTTTGTACATTGAAATGAAACTTATTTTGTCATTTACGCGTTGGCAACATGTAAAATCGTTATGTATTTGATAGTGAAAAGAGATGTTCTGCGTGATAAGTGTTAATGTGGATGTGTATTATGTAATTTTTAAGGCGTAGCCTGGAGACCATCTCAGCATTCGCCTAGCAGATTATTCAACAGCCAAATAACCGTAATCAAGAAGGTTGGCAAATCACGTCGAAGAGTTGAGAACTAAATAAAAATTCATCGAAATCAAATATGTGAACATAATGTGAATGTAAGGCATATTTTGTTTAAAATTTTTGATTTGTGTTGATATATATATACTGTAATGAAATGTCAGTGTTATTAGCCACCGAGTGTTCGTATAGTATCTGCGAGATTGTGGCTGTGCGGCATGAGTCAAACAATGCTACGTGGCGCAAAAGTGCCCAGATTTACACATCCGGTGGGTGGCTAAACATTCTATCTGGCTTGGACATTCAGTGTATTTATTGCCCATCTTAAATAGCTTTAAGGTTCGCATTCCATTTGGACACGTTTCGATAATGACCCACCAAACGATGTTAGCTGGTGTCGACGACCGTAAAAAGTCCTTAGTGCCGTTTCCTGGTAACGTGGAGTGCTTGAAGATGGGTAGGGATAATCCAGCCACTAAAACAGCTCGCCAGGAATATTATTAGCTTTTTTTTTTTATCTGTTGAGCCTACCAGGTATAAATATCTGCCGGGCAGAGCCCTGACACGCCACATCGTCGCGTGAGCAGGTAAAGGCATCACCAGTCCCATCCCGCCTCTAATGACCTCGACCTGAAAGTATCTCTAAGATAAAATCAGTTCAATGGTTGAATGTTTTTAAAATACGACTAATTGTTTAAATTTTAACTTTTAAAAAATTAGCTAAGCAGTTATTTGTGTATGTTGCTACTTGTGTGTATGTAATGAGTGTATAACAAATATGAAGCACACTAAAAAAAATTAAATCATCGTATTGATTGTTAGCCGGGAGATTCTGAAGGATTGTTGGGTCACCAGGTGACAGAGTTTTCAATTCACCGCGCAATGCGCCTCTTGCGGTGGCTAACTAATCCAACCCGGTAAACTTACAGGTTATAGGATACGTACAGGAACCACAGAAGCATTCTGGTAAAGTTCACATTACACAGCAAGCTGAGCCGGAGGTGAAAGTCTGGTTAAGGGATTTTGAAAATCCCAGCCGATATCGGGATTCAGACCTGGAACCTTCCGATCTCCATACAGACGCCTTAACCACTGAGTTGCCAGACAGCTCTTGAACCATACTGTAAGCACACTAATAACATAAGAATAATTTTCTTCACCTTTTTAGCTCGCTGATAGCTAATGGAAATTGAAATGTTGCAGGTCTAATTTCTCAGAGTTTGTCCAACCTTCCACTCAGACTGGTGGAAGAAAATGGAGGCAATATTTCGGTAAATTGGACGGTAAGACACTGTTATCACACTGATTCTATTCCTGTCGTTTAGACTAACCCCACCCCATCAAGTCAATCAAGTTGTAAACATACTAAGGACCGGCGTCAGCCGCAAATCAAATGAACAATCTTTGGTTTTATTTAAAACTTTCGTTTCAACCTTGTTGACTCTGACCTTGAGAATACTGCGATATTCCAAGGAAATATTCACAAAATATTTGTTCATTATATCTTACATGTTTACCTCTCAAGTATGCAAGTATTTAAAATATACCCCATGAAATGAAGCCTGGTTTTTTTTCTTTTCTTTTTACTAATTGCTTTACGCCTCGTCGACGTCGTAGTCATTAGAGGCGGGATAGGGGACAAGGAACGGAAAACAATTCGGCCATGGCCTTTCTGAAGAAAGCATCCAGGTATTCGCCTGGAGTGATTTGGGGAAACCATAGAAAACCCAAATCTGGATGCTTCGAACCGGCGTCCTCCCGAATGCCAGGCCACCCACCACGCTCGGTAGCCTGTTTTCGTTATTATTACACCAATATTTCTATTCGTTACTGTAAATGATACTTGTCAGAGTTTATTATTTTTAGTCGTGTGCTACTAACACATTATCCTTGATTTATCGGGCGGGGTAAATTTTTTAACATTCACTTACATGATTTAGTTGTAAATCATTGCACCATATGCCTTACACCGTCTGATTAATAGCAGTTTAATCATGAAATATTGATCCAGGATAATTTTTTGTATTCGGTAATTTAGCGTTTCTATATGTATTACCCAAAACAGCCCTTTTCTTCAGTCGTTTAAAATACTTTTGCCGAACTTTGAATTATCTCCACTGTTATTCTACAGTTCCTCTAAGGCAAGGCTGCTCAACCCCAGGCCCGCGGGCCACAGTTTGGCCCGCGGACGAATTTTAAATGGCTAGCGTGAGGTGAAAAAGAAGAAACCTTTTTCTGATGGAGGAAATGTTTAAGAGGTTTTGACAATCTTTACAAAAAATGTGATGGTCAAAATGTCAAAGCTAAAGCCGACAGTCTTACACGGCACACTGTTACGAGACGGGTGGCAGAGATGTCAGTTGACATCAGCGTCCAGATCAGAGGGATCGTAACAAAGTGCAAATACTTTTCGTTGGCGTTTGATGAAACTTGCGATTTAACGCATAACTCTCAGTTGGATATTTTTGAGTGGTGTGTTGATGAACATTGGAATATATTTCAAGATTTATTAGAATTCAATCAAACTGAGACTAAAACCCAAGGTAAAGACATTTTTATGAAAATTAAGGAATGGATTGGAAAAAAAGGGTTCTCACGGGGCAAACTGATGGTGCACCTGCAATGACTGGGAAATCCGAAGGTTGCGTTGCTTTGTTACAATATTACTTGGGTCGGACATTATTTTCATATCATTGCATCATTCACCAGGAAGCTTTATGTGCAAAAGACAAGAGGATAGATGATATTGTTGACCCGGTAGTACATTGCATAAACTGTATACGTGCAAAAGGTCTTCACATTCGTCAATTCAGAGTTTTATTAGAAGATGAAATCAGCGAATCTGGAGATTTACAACTGTACTGCAATGTGCGATGGCTTTCAAGAGGCAACATGTTGAAACATTTCTTCAACTTCAGAAAACAAGTCTTAGAATTTTTAGAGGAAAAAGGGGCGTTAATTTGGAAACGGATTTATTGAAGAATAAATCCTGGCTGAGTGATCTTGCATTTCTTGTTGAAGATACAAATTAACTCAATATTTTAAATCTCAAATTAAAAAACAAAGAATGTTCACTTCGAACAATGTTTGCAGATTTCTGGAAACGTACGAAAAGAAGGATTTCTTGCAATAATTGACCTGGCCTTTCAGTTCTTAAGTAACTTCAGATCAAAGGTGAAAAGTTTTTTCAGACCTTACCTATGTAAAAAATAAATACGGCGCATCTCTAACTGAGCAACATATTTCTGACTTGTTATTACTGTCAACATCTGATCTGAGGCCCAACATAAGAAAGTTATTAAAAAAATGTCTGAAATCACATTGATTGTACCAATTACCTTAAGGTGTTTTTTTAGATTTTGATTTTGTTACACAGAATTTTGTTTATTTATTTGGCAGAAGATGCTATTTATTGTATTATTTAAATAATCGACAGTTAAATTTCAGAATATTGGATTTTTTGTTGCACAAGACCCAAAAATGGGAACTTTGGCCTGCCAGAGAATTTTGAATCGTCAATTTGGCCCGACAGTTTAAAAGGTTAAGCAGCCTTGCTCTAAGGGTACGATGGACTGTTGCTTACTTATTTAGTTTCGTGAGAATAACATTTCCGGTTTCAACGTGTAACCTATTCGGACGTTTGAATTTTGTTGTTCTGAGAGCTACTCCAGCGATTTTATTAACGGTAAAAGCTTTGATTATTTAAAAAATATTCACAATATCAGACGGGCTTGTTGGAAAGAGGCCTGAAAAAACCCCTTTGCACATGTCATAGAAACGTGGACGATTTACTCCATATAAGATTCAGGGGAAGATGAGTTTATTATTACTTTCTTAGCATTGAAGTTTTTTTTATCGTTTAATAGCTGAGACTGTTTGGAGCAATTGGAGTTTTGATTGGATATTTCCTCTGATCTATATATTTTATAGTTATGGATCACAATTTTTGGTTGATACTTATACCTGAAATAATTTTTAATGCATAATTAATTTTAAAAAAACTTTTAATGGGGTATAGCCAACGGAAAAAAGTGAAAGGAAGATTCCTGCTGCCTGAAAACTGGGGCTCACCTGCTGAGGTGGGATAAGCCTGACAGAGAAATGCCTTTTTCACCAAGAGAGGATCTGATGGACGAGGCTAGAACTTCCATCGCTAAAAAAAAACAACTGATAGAATGTATCGAAACAGAACCTGCACACGACCATGAAGTTGAAGAAAGAGTAATAAAAAAAATTCTTTGAAGGACTCCAAGATATATTGAATGCAATAAATAAAGATTAGTACCCCCTTGACCTGAAACGAATCAGCTATTCATGATACTTGTTAAAAGCTAAAAAATCAAACCCCTGATGTAATGCTTCGGAATAGGACCAATAATATGGCAGCGACTCTGCCACGTTACACAACAAAAAAGTAGTGAAAGAGTAATATGGCAAGAGCTAAAACATAGAACACATGGTCATGAAATGGAGGAGGGCAAAAATTATACTAGAAATGAAAAGTAAGAAAACTGATATGTGCTGTATAACAGAAATAAAAAAACTGGAACATATTAGCGTATTTAATTGCTATTTTGAGTACAGAAAACCAATAGGGGTAAAGGTGTCGTCACACTTCTGTTCAGGAATTGATAAATGTCAGAAATAATATTATTGCTTAGCATGAAATTAAATCAGATTATGTTAAACACAATACCTGCGTACACCTTATACAAAATGAATTATTTCGAAAAAAAAAAAACTTTCTATAAACGACTCCATGATGTATTGAACGTGATGAATAAAGGAGACGACCTTCTGATGATGAAATACTTTAATGCAAGAACTGGAATTAAACTAAAATTCAATAAAGTAGCCACTAATGATACTTGTAGAATTATGGTACGCAAGTGCCCAGATAACGAACTTAGTATTAATAACATTTTCTTCGACGACAAACTCAAGCATTAGTTAAAATTAAACATCTCTAGCATACATAGAATGCCTCGCAAGTAGGAGCATAGGTCCTTTGAAAATACTAAATATGAAAAGCCTAACATCAGTTAATGTTGAAAGCTATCATAATCTAGTCCCAGTTAACACGTGAATGGAAATAAAGATAAAATAAAGTTGAAGGAAATAAAACACAAATCAATATACCAAACAAAACTCAATTTAGAATTAATAGATGATGAAACTATTAACCGTCTATATAAAAGCCATTTAGAAGAGAAAATGGAACAAAATTACTTTCAAGAAATAAAAACAGTTGAAGCAAGCTGGAAAAAATTTGAGAACGAAATATTAGAAACATCAAAGGAAGTGACAGGAAGAAAAATAATTCAAACTAACAAAAAAAAAAAAAAAAAAAAAAAAAAAAAAAATTAATAGCAGGAAAACCCAACAGTTTCACAAAAAAATGAAGAGATTATTTTAACAGAAAGCTAAACTTAGAATGAAAACAATGTCCAAATCTAGAAACACGTGGAAATCATAAACACATGTGAAATAGAGTTATTAGAAAAATAAGGAAAATGAAACAAAATTTACAAAAAGCGCTGAAAAACATTTTTATGGTATACAGAAACAGTTATGGAGAAAAACCAAAGGGATAAAGGGAATGGAGAAAAATAAACGAACAGTGCACTTTGAAATATAGTTCAAAAAAGAGGAATCTGATATAAAAAAAGACAATTAAATTAGAAGAGACAGATAATAAGACTATAGAAACTCCAAAAATGAGAAAAAATGAAAAACATAAAATCACCTGGTAAAAGTGAAATCACAAACTAAAGTCTCAAGTATGAAAAAGCCAAATTAGCAGGATAATTCACAAAGCTACTGCAAAAAGTTATGAACATTAGGTAAATCGGTAAGATTAGAATGGAAAGAAAGCATTTAAACACCAAATTTTAAAAGAAGGGACAGAAAGTACAGGAAATTACAGTGAAATTAATCTACTTAGTACATTTTTGTGACACCAAATAGTAGAGAAATGAGTTCATTAAACCTGCTTTAATGTCGTACGTGAATTTAAAGCTGATTTAGTTGACGGCATCTGACATATTAAAAGCGCTTTTAAAAGAAAAGAATGATTTAGACTCAGAATATATGAAAATAAATCGGGTGTCTGGTAATGAATCTGATGACATGAGAATCCAAAGCGATACAGGCAGTGACGTGGATGCCGAAATACTACCTACTGATTCGGAAAGCGATGACATACCACTCCCGGAGCTGCGTCAAACAGAATTCTATATGTTAGTGATTTTTGGCCCAGGATCTTAGTTGCTATGATAACTGTTTTTTGTTTTACTTCCGTCTTACAACTAAACCAAATGCTTATTATGGCATACGTGTTTCGTCTTTATTTAATACATCATCAGTGCCCTAGGTAAACATATATACACATATACGTATTAATATACAATAATATTACTTGATTTTTGTGTTTGCAGCTACTTGTCTAAGTAGCTGGTGAGAAACCACGAACTTGCGCGTATTAATTCATGATATAAAACTGTAATTGGTTAGTAATAATAGACAGCTTAACCAATTTGCAAACACAAAAATCAAGTAACTTTATTGAATATGTATATATGTGTGTATATATGATTACCGAGGGCATTGAAGTTGTCTTAAATAAAGACGAAATACATATGCTATAAAAAGCATTTGTTTTAGTTGAAAGACGGAAGAAAAACAGGAAACAGAATTCTATATAGCTAAAGATGGGGTTAAAAATTCTTAAAAAAAAAGAACCATACTGGAGTAATATTCATACCAGAGCTGAAAATGTTATTACTCATGTACCTGGTGTAAAACAAAACTAACTTGAGAGGAAAAATTATTCGCGAATTAGGCTTATCTTTAGTAAAAGACCACCTCAGCACAGAAAAATAGAACCAAAGGCTTCCTAGAGAACTGCACAATAGAACTGAAAAATACTTGGAACAATGACCTGAAAATTTTCAAGGAGCACCAGCAAAAAGGTCTAATACGATGCAAGTATATACAATATGCACTGGAAAAAAAGACAGGAAGACTAGATATGTCTGTAAAAAATGTAAGACAGCAATATGTTTGGAACATGCAGATTTTCTTTTTCAAGAGTTCAGTAACTTTGACACTTATGATCTCAACTAACAGTCTCTTTTATATGTTAAATTCTCACAGATATAATTCTAGTTTCATAAATTGATTTTTTTATCTGCTTAACGTCTCTCTAACAGCGAAGTCTTTAGAGACGGGCATAAATTGAAAAGACTGTGGTTGTAACATCTGCCATTTGAATTTAGTAATGAAGTAAATATTTAATTGTTTTTAAGTTTTAAAAAAGTTGTGTTTTCGTTTTTTAAACATAACATAACATTGTAATGTATAATCATATAAATATTTTACTTAAACCCATTCACTCTTAGTTATTACAATAGGGTTTCTTTAATAACTTTAAATAGTTTTATGAGGCTTGTTTTTTAAGTAAGTACCGTTTTGAAATTAAAAAAAGACGTGCAAATATATATCAATAATTTTATTTTTACATGAAAGCCTGTACCTTACTCTACTTTTCTACATAATTCCCTTCAATACTGAGGCGCTTGTCAGATTTTAAAAACCCTCCTCATAGAAGTCTGTCGCCTGACTTGTTAACAACTGTTTTGACTTCGTTATCGTCTTCAAGACGCTGACCACCCAGGCGTTTCTTCAAGTGCAGGAACAGATGGTAGTCACTGGGCGCCAGATCAGGGCTGTACGGAGGACGATCTAGAGTTTCCCATCGAAAACATGTGATGAGATCTTTGGTCTGATTAGCCACATGTGGACGGGCATTGTCATGCAGCAAAACGATGCCCTTGCTCAACTTGCCATGTCTTTTGTTCTGGATTGAACGGCGCAGATTGTTTAATGTCTCACAATAAGCTGCTGCATTGATTGTCTCATTACGAGGCAGAAATTCCACAAACAATACTCCTTTTCTGTCCCAAAAAACTGTACACATGATTTTCCGGGCAGAAATCATTTGCTTGAACTTCACTTTTTTGGGTGAATCTGAATGCCACCATTCCATGGACTGTTGCTTTGATTCAGGTGTAACGTAGGTCACCCATGTCTCATCGCCCGTAACAATTTGGCTTAAGAAATCATCACCATCGTTGTGGTACCGCTCAAGGAAAGTCTATGCACTGCCTAAACGTTTGGTTTTGTGCACATCCGTTAACATTTTCGGTACCCAACGTGAGCACAATTTTCGGTAATTCAAGTGCGCGGTCACAATGCCATACAAAACACTACGAGAAACATTAGGAAAGTCATCACACAAGGAGGAAATCGTAAAGCGTCTGTTTTCTCTCACCTTATTGTCCACTTTCTGCACCAAACTTTCATTAACGACCGAAGGACGCCCACTCCGTTGTTCATCATGCACATTTGTGTGGCCATATTTAAATGCTCTCACCCACTTTCTCACCATTCCATCACTCATAATGCTTTGTCCGTAAACTGCACAGATCTCACGATGAATATCGATCGGCTTTAGGCCTTTAGCACAAAGAAGTCTTATAACAGCCCGTACTTCACAGTCGCCGGGACTCACGATTATCGGAGGCATCTTAAACACTCAGTGAACAACGTAAACAAGGAAGAATTAGACTGTAATGGCGTCAGTGCGTAGGCAATAGATGCAGGTACCCAGTGCGCATGCGCGGAACGACGACCGTAGCGCTGCAGCCACGGTGTGACAAACGGTACTTACTTAAAAAATACGCCTCGATATTCGTTGATTTTATTTCATTTTACCTTTTGTCAAAGCCCACCTAGTATGGGATGGAAGTTTTCGCCATCTAGTATACGGAAGGCTAAGAGAAATAAAGGAAACGCACAACGACATAGGGAAGAAATAAGAAAACCATAGACTCTTGCAAAGTACCACCGATAGGGAATGGAATGAAAATTTTAGAAGAAATATTCAAGTGAGCTAGCGAAAAAACCGGGAAAGTTCGTGTCGTGATTCGCTCAATTACTGTTCCGTTCTCCAAAGATCATAACAGATATCTCGTAGTCGCTTGGCACAAAAATCAATGCTTGACACATATTCAGGAGAGGCAGAACACTCGGCTTCACGGCCCGCCAGCGTTATACTACGTTGCGACTTTCACCGACAGTTCAATAGTTCCATTCCAACTTTTTTTTTTAAAGTGAAACTTTTATTCCATTGCCTCAAATTTTTTCGTCCATCTATCGCATGTCGCATTACAGCCGGCCAGGCGCATGCGCACAGGTATCACGTGACCCAGTGCGGAGGCTGTGGCCTCATGTCCGTTAACACTCACTAGGAGAGGTTTTCAGTGTGGAAATCGCATTCGTAGAACGAACAAGTCTGGTAAATAGCACGTCACCTCTGGTTTCTCACCCTAAAGCAGTTCTGCCTGGTGGGCCTCCATTTAAGAGAAATCGGGGATTAAAAAGTGCTTAAATTGTACGTAAATGATCTATACTTGTACGAAAGCCCGATAGATCATAATGTCTGTTTGGCCGTGGTCCTTAAGGCGGAGTGATGAGATGCAATGGATTCGAAGTTTGAGCCCACCAACCGCGAAACTTTTTTTCTATTTTTTTTTATTGCTATTCCATCTTGTATCATTAAAAATTTGTTTTGAAACAAAATCTACAACATTTTTATTTTTATGACTCGAGATACAAGCACAAGTCCATCTATCATCTAAATGATTGTATTTATTATGTATTCCGTACTTTAATACGTAGATTGAAATTAAAATTTACCGTGGGATATCTTGTTTACTATTGATTTTCCATTATTATTCCCAATTTACAATTATTAAGCTAAGATTAAGAACGCAATTTTAATACCCTAAATCGAATGACTTTTCCGAAAATTTTCAGTTAAATGCTTAAAAAAGTTTCACTTGCTTAGTGGTTTCATAAAACCACACTTTTTTTTATTTTGTTTACGACTTTACCCCTCGTCGACGGCTAAGGTCATTAGAGGCGGGATTGGACTGGGGAAGAGGAACGGGAAGGAATTCGGCCATGGATTTTTTGAAGGAAGCATCCCTGTATTCGTCTGGAGTGATTTGGGGAAACCATGTCCGATTAAAATTAATTAAGTGTACATTAGAATGCAATTCAGTCTGAACTAAGAGTTAAGTAATAAGATTGTTATTATTATACATTGCTAAGTAACCGCAAAATAAAAATTTGCTCTGGTTCTGCTCGCAACTTACAAAACTACAAATGTAAATGTTTTTAGTATTTGTTTGTAAATAAAAGAGAGGGTAAATATTTGGGACAGATTTTAAATTCTTTGGTAATAGTGCTCCTGAGACAGACGTGGCAACAAAAGTGGTGTAAAATAGGCAACTTTTATAGCCACTCAGGTTTTTATTTTATAGTGGAAAAAAATTGAAAAAAATCTTAGTTCTCTCAATTTGACGAGTTCTAAAGATTTATGCCCCAAACGTTGGGGTTATCATCCGATGGAAAGTACCCATAATGGAAATTATGTCACGGCATTTGAGGCAGATGGAAATAGGCAGGCTATGTAAAACAAATTTCGTGCAGATATTGTGATAAATCGTCAAAATAATTGCAGTCTGGCTGTGCATTCTGTAGTCATCTACTTAATGGTGACATTTTTTTCTTTTTTTCCCAGCAATACAGATTTGCAAACTAATGCGACAAAAATTTTGCAAAATTATCGAATTTTATATGCAGGCGATGACAGTCATTGCATTGCTTAAGACAGAACCACATAACCTAACTGTGGGCGGAATGATATTTCGTTTCAAAAAATTCGTGAATCATCTTTGCTAAAGTTAAGAAGATAATGTTGCACTTTTACTAGTACAGCAGTCATGGGAAATCTAGTATCAATATGCAACAACGTTACATGAAAACAAGTTACTGTGATTATGAATATTTATTTCATAAGGTCGAACTTTCTCTGGGCGTTGAGAGTTAATAAAGTCCTCTCGGGTGACTAGCCGAGTGAGAATGTTATTTCCACACTATATTTCGGCGATCGGAGTCTCTGTCGCCATATTCACTCCACCGGAAGATGGCGACAGAGGCTCCGATCACCAAAATATCGTGTGAAAATAACCTTCTCACTCAGCTAGTCACCCGAGAGGATTTTATTTCGTTGGATTTGAAATAAGATGGAACAGAGAAATAATGGTTTTTTATTGATCGTACAGTGGAATCGGAAATTCTTTACATCAAACTGATCGAATTATTTGAGGTTTTAAAGAAAGAAGTTATTTCAAAACAATTAACCCTTAGTTTTCCTAAACTTAAAAAAACATACTTGAATATTATGGGATTTTTGTAAGTGTGCCTGTTATTCACTGAGGTTTGCATCGTTCAGATACCCGTTCTTCATTGCATTGCTCCTCTGATATGTCAAGCAGTGAAACTATTATCTACGTAATTCTTAGGACAGAACGGCTGGGGTAGTACATTCTATATGTGAGAATAACTTTTCTTTGAGATACGTTTTCTGGAAAAAAAAGTCCATCCTGTCATATTTTGAAAACTTCTTGCAGATTTACATTATTGCAAGATGATGCTGTAAGCACTAATTCTACAAATACAGTTAACATTTATCGAGCGATTTAGCACGTGATCCATTGTTTGCAGAACCACATTCTTTGTGGAATTCTGTTGGAATTCTGCAGTAGCAGAATCGGTTGCATTTCAAAAAAGCGTGGTGGGATCAAAAAGGATGTACCGTATTTTATGCGTTGTTGTTAAACCGTAAGATGGATGGATGTTTAGAATAATTTTTGTGTTTGTGCTTGCAGGTTACTATAGTGTATAAACATGTTCCTAACGCGAAAACTTAGTCCCAGGACAGCGAGACGAAATTTTTATTCATTTGTTTATTTGGCATTAGCCAGCAGATGTTCAATTTGGCAAGAGGTTTTACGATGACAGATTACATTAATACAGGTATCTTACAACTGACTTTAAAATTGGTTAGTCATTTCGATGGATCCGTTTTACCAAATTTGTCCGTAGCGTATGTTTTAAGTTTATCAATTACATGGGTTGTATGGTATATTTATTGCATGCGAAGGTGATATGATCTTATCCTCCTCTTGGTGTTCTATCAATCACAGAAGGGGATTCTTTATATGGAATCTATGGTAATAACTATGAAAAGACCAGTGACCGAATCTTAGGCTTACAATTTGACTGTCAGGTTTAATAGAGGTGAACCAAGATTGGTTTGTTGTTATTGCTTGAATTTGGTTTTAACATTTCCCTTTGATAACAACGCGCATACTTTTTGCCATTCTTGGTGAATTCTTTCTTCCAGAAATTTCTGTAAATCTGATATCATTTATGTTTTTCACTTCACCAACCAGACCAACTTGTTTGACAGAGTGTTGACGATGTCATTTTTTTGGATTCCAGCGTGGTCCTTGACCAACATAAATTTTATCTTCTGTTCCAATCTCGTATTTTCGGAGATGCCTTCTAGAACGTCCAGGACCATCGGATTGGTTTGTTTAGTTGGACGTGGAGTTCTGTTGACCCGCATTAGACGTCTGCAGTTCGATATTATTAAAATATTTTGTTCTGAAGAACGTCGCGCGCGCTAAACTGCTTAGTACATTACTGTGACTTCTGCTGTAAACTGAAGCTTTTCTTTGGAAATATTTCCGTGTAAGTACATCCTACTCTGCAGTCTTTAGCTTTTTGAATCTTCTTTGAAAATATAGCGATTAGGTTATGCCACAAAGCTGCAGTCTCTCATTACTTTTTGAGCCCAAAACCATATTTCTGTTGGAGAAAAAAGTTCTTCATTCTTTAGTATCTGCTCGTTGTATGGTAATTCGAACCTACGGTATGTCTGATACATCCTTCGGTACAAGTTACCTATATTTTCTTACGGTTTCACGCCTCATTGAGGTTATTGCAGGCGTGAAAGGAGTGGGGCAAGGAACTGGAAGGAATTCGGCCATGGTCTGTTGGAGGATCCATCCCACCACTGGTGTGATTTTGTCAAACAATGGAAAACCCAAATCTGGATGGCCGGACGGAGATTCAAACCCGCGTCCTCTCAAATTCAAGGCACGCTCGGCACAAGTTACCTGGATATACAGGGTGTTACAAAAATGTACGGCCAAACTTTCAGGAAACATTCCTCACACACAAACAAAGAAAATATGTTATGTGGACATGTGTCCGGAAACGCTTACTTTCCATGTTAGAGCTCAATTTATTACTTCTCTTCAAATCACATTAAACATGGAATGGTAACACACAGCAACAGAACGTACCAGCGTGACTTCAAACACTTTGTTACAGGAAATGTTCAAAATGTCCACCGTTAGCGAGGATACATGCATCCATCCTCCGTCGCATGGAATCCCTGATGCGCTGATGCAGCCCTGGAGAATGGCGTATTGTATCACAGCCGTCCACAATACGAGCACGAAGCTCTAACATGGAAAGTAAGAGTTTCCGGACACATGTCCACATAACATATTTTCTTTGTTTTGTGTGTGAGGAATGTTTCCTGAAAGTTTGGCTGTACCTTTTTGTAACACCCTGTATACAATGCTCCGTCAACTGACATATTGGGCCTACATGTTCCGAGGTTATTAACGTTTGCCCCAGACCTTTCAAGTGTCACATTTGCTGCGGAGTTTCGCCTGTGATTCTTTAGTGGATGGACGACATAGTTTCAGCATACGTTTATTGAGTAGAATACGAACAACTTCTTTTATTTAAGAATGCAGTAAATACCCCTCCCATCGACGTAATTAGGTCGCAATGACATGATTATTTAGATCAGAGAAATAAGGTGCGGTACTGATGTTTATACGAATATTTTCTTTCTTGTTGATTGGAATGGGCATTTTTGGTACAAAGCACCCTCTGATACGCACATTTTCTATGAATGGCAGAGTATAGATGTAGGTTACTGGTAACAAGAAAATATCTGATTGCAGCCTCAAACGGATACGTTGGGGAATTTCACTTGCTTCCACCAACAGTGCTTTGTCGGAGTTGATCGTATAACTCCTAGATAGGTTGAAATCGAACTGGTGGATGAGTGATTCTGGAGGATGCAGGTTCAAATCTTTGTCCGGCCATCCAGATTTCGGTTTTCCATTGGATGGTACCTTCAAATGGCCATGACTGAATTCCTTTCTATTCTTAGCCCTAAGTCCTTTCCCACCTCTGATGATATCGCTATCGATGAGGACTAAAACCATAAGGAAAAAATGGGCTATGTGGATGAGGTCTCCCTTGGGCTATGGCAGGGAAAATGGTCAAAAATTTGTGTTAAAAGTGACAAGATATTTAAGTCCAGAAGCAGGAGAAATGTTAGCGTCCGTTGGATGACCATAACCAGCCCGGCAACAGCTAACTAACCGGCCGGGCTCCGGATATGGGCTATTTTTCCCTTATGGCTTTACGCCTCATCGACGTCGAGGTCTTTAGAGGCTGGAAAGGACTGGGCCGTGGCCCTTTGAGGAAACTATCCCGGCATTCGCCTGGAATGATTTGGGGAAAACATGAAAGACCCAAATCTGGATTTCCGAGCCGGGATTTGAACCCGCGTCTACCCGAATGCAAGGCCAAAGCGTTACCGCTCATCCACCACGCCTGGTCCCGGATGTCGGACAGCCACCAACGAGTGAGGGATGAGAGCACTTCTACCGCGGCGTCGGTCTATTCACTCAGCCGTTTTACATTGTCACAATGCGTTGGCAGCCGATTTATTAAAATTTCAATTGTTAACAAGGCAGTCAACACCCAGTAATCGACTGATTTAAGTTCGTCTTATGCTCACAACTAAACGCTAAGTTTTCAATTATTGCCAATAAATAAAGATTTATATTTACATACTTTTAAAATTTAATAAAACTTACTTATTCGATTATTTACAAACCACCCTTGTCTTTATCTTTATATATATAAAATCTCGCGTCACGATGTTTGTCCGAGATGAACTCCGAAACTACTTAACTCATTTTGATTAAATTTGATTTACTGTGTGTAATTTGGTCCAACTGAAAAGATAGGATAGTTTTTCTCTCGATTATTGACCTATTAGTTTATTATTGCGAATTAAATGTTCGTTCAATGTTTGTCATAGGACAATGGTTTGTAATTATTGTAAGTGCCGTAAGTTCAAGCGTTCTGGTGGCTCAGTGATTAAGGCGTCCGACTGTAGATCCAAAGGTCCCTGGTTCGAATCTCTGTGCCTGCGGGTATTTTTATACGCACTTAACTCGGCCTTCACCTCCGGTGCAGGGGTGGAATACGCAGCCGACACAAACCCTGTCAACAAGGTCATTACGAACCGCACGCCATTATTATTATAGTTCCATACGTTTTCTAACAGATAGCGATGTATTAATTTATCGACACAAAACTTGGTTATCCTGGTTGGGTAACCATCCAGTAGATGGCGTTGTGTTTCGATTTATTTATGTTACAGTATACTCCCACATCTTATGTGTTTATGAATGACATAACCCAGTTTCGTGAATTTTTCGTGTACATTTTTATAATTGTGCTGTGTATCGTTTGTATGTTATTATATTTAACGACAAAGTAATCACACACATGAATATAACATTGAAGAAAACGTTACGATAAATTCAAAAACGTGTAAGTAATTGTTGCTTGATTCTCATTTTTTCTTTTTCTTTTCGTTATGGCCCAGCTAGGTACCACGTGTCAATTTCAATTCTTCCCCTGTTGTTTTTTCTTTCTTCCTCTCCAGTACTCCTTCATTATTGCACTGTATTTCTCTTTCTCTCTTCAGACCATTTTGCCACCCGTTTTCCTTCTTCTCTCTACCTTGGAATCCTGCCAAATTCGAAATCTGCTATCGAAATATATTTTCTTTCCATACTGATATTATTTCGTTTCAAATCTTCTTAACCTCTTGAATCCCCCAAAAAATATTTTAATATCTTTTTTGCTAGCCTGGTGTCATCCATTCGATAGATGTGTCGAAAAAAATATATTTTCCTATTTTCTGACTGATTCTGTTTATTTTTTTTTTCCTATGTTATGATATATTTCCTCATTAGTTCTTATCTTCCATTGTACTGTATTTTTCAATTGAACCAAAATTTTCCTTATAATTCTCCATTCTAATACTCCAAGCTTACCCAATTTCTAACTTAATAGCGAGCGGTCTGGTTGCTCAGTGGGTTAAGGCGTCTGACTGGATATCGAAAGATCTCCGGTTCGAATCCCTGTCTCGGCGGGGATTTTCGTAGGCATTTAACGCGATTTTCACCTCTGACACAGCTTGCTGTGTAATATGAAGTACGCCAGAACGCTTCCGTGGTCGGGATTCAATGTAAAACTGTAGGTCTCCTGTACCCGGCAGAGTTGCCGAGTTAGGTAAGATGGTGACGAAGGGGCGGAATGCGCTAGCTGATAGAAGCCCTGTCATCAGGTCATTACGACCACACGGAAATATAATTATTATTATTTAATATCAGGCATTTACTTGCATAGAGGCATTACGGTTCAGCACTGTATTATAGTGTCTTATTATAATGCTTTTAGAAAGGCACTTTTTGTTGTAATTCAACTATTTTATTTTTATTGTTACAATTATAAATTTCAGTAAAATGCCGCCAAAAACATCTAACCTCAACAATGCGTGTAGCAGAGAGGCACGACGCAAACGTGTTGAGAGGGCTCATCAATCAGCGGAACAAATCGCGGCAAGTAACGAATCTCAAAGAATCAGGACAGCAGAGCGTCGTATGCAAGAATCTCAAGAACAGTGTGATGAATGTCTGCGACAGAAAATATCGTTAACAAGAGAAGCACGAGAATAGCACATCGCTACATTTACAGAAAAAGAACGAGAGACGACAGCAAATCAGACGTGCATTACCACGTGTATCATTTGTTCGTCTTGCGTTCGAATATGCACCAGGCATTGATTACTCTGCACATTCTAAAATTGCAATCGGTGCAATGGACAAAGTATGCCAATACTGTCAGGCGTTGAAATTCCGCAATGAAGCAGCCGGCATGTGTTGTGCATCAGGAAAAGTTGTATTATTACCACTCCCACTCCCCCAGAACCTTTGCAATCACTTCTTGCTGGCGAATCAAACGATTCGAAATTGTTTCCTGCGCAAGACACGCAAATTCAATTCCTGCTTCCAGATGACGTCTTTTGGAGCAACTAAAATTTGCGATCTCACATCTGATGGACGTCATTTTGAAACTGCATTCAAAATACAAGGCCAGGTGTACCATAAGATTGGGTCGTTGATGCCGATGCCTAATGATGCTCCCGAAGTTTCTCCAAATCTATTTTAAGGGAAGTTGTGAAAGAACACGTGACTACATCGGTGCCAGTATAATTTCATGGAACAAGCAGAAGAGAGAGCAATTGTGGTATTGTTGGAAATTTTTTGGAAATATAACCAACTTATTCAATTGTTTAGAAGAGTGTCGCCACAATTAAAACATGACAACTATCAATTTGTCATCAAAGCTGACAAATTACCAGCAGGAGAACACGCTGGCAGGTTCAACGCGCCAACTGTAGATGAAGTTGCAGTTATTATAGTTGGTGATTCAGTTGACAATAGAGCCATTAAAATCACACCCGGGATAGCGCTGTTAGTATAATTTTGGATCTACACCGTTCATAATGACGCACTCCAGTAATCCACTGATATTCAGAGAAGGGCTAGGATGAATATCTCATCAACATCAAACAGTGTGATCCAGTTACTGGTAAATTTAATATTCAAACTATTTAATTCCTTATTTTATAATACAGTTGACCCCCGGTATTCCGAACAGAGGCCGTGATTATCGCGGGCCCACTATATTAATTTCTTATCCTTCTAATTTTTTTTGCTATTTAATTTTTTTTTCAGGTAATGAAACAAATATAAAAAGTTACTTCAATGAAAGTACTTACGGCCCACCGATTGATGATTAGACGTAATCAGGTTAACTATATCTCTTCGATATCGTCAACTGTAGCATCAATACGTCGTCGATATGTACGCTAAGATTGAAAAACGAACGTTTGCGATTTATTCGATACACCAGTCTAAATTACGTTCGGAGGAATACATCGACTTACGAGATGCTATATACGGCAATATAGATGAAAACTTAATTCCAATGATATCGGTAATACATTTAATTTACCTTCCAAGCTACATCGGCAGTCCACGGAACATGCAGGAATATATGCAAGATGCGATTGACTTACGTACATCATTATGGTCGTCCAGATTTTTTTATTACATTTACATGTAATCCGAATTGGAAGGTAATAAAAAATTGGCTATTACCAGGCAAACAATCAATGCATCGTCATGATATCACGGCACGTGTATTCAAACAAAAATTAAAATCATTGATTGATTTAATCGTAAAACATTCGGTTTTCGGTAACACACGTTGCTATCTGTATTCGATTGAGTGTAAAAAGCGAGGATTGCCTCATTCTCACATTTTGATTTGGCTTGAAGTTAAAATCCGTCCAGAAGAAATTGATCAAATAATTTCAACCGATATTTCGGACCCGGGTAATTGATCAAGATTGTTTGATATTGTTACCAGTCACATGATCCACGGACCGTGCGGTGCTTTTAACATCGCCATGCATGGAAGATGGAAAATGTAAGAAGCGTTTCCCAAAGGATATACGAAATGATACTATTACGGATATCGACGGTTATCCGTTGTATCGCCGCAGAAACGCTGAGAATGGTGGCCACACATTTCCGATGCGAATGTCAAATTTTAGAAACCAAGTTGAAATTGACAATCAGTGGGTGGTATCAATACTCACTATTGCTTTCAAAAACGTATAAGGCTCATATTAATGTCGAGTTTTGCAGTCTGTAAAAATCCATTAAGTACATATGCAAATACATTATAAAGGCAATGATTTGGCCAGTATTTGAAGTAAAAAAATGTAAATAAAAATGACGAAATAGCACGATACCAGATAGGTAGAATACATCAGCAGCAACGAAGTTATCTTGGCATAGTTTTAGTTTTCCTCATACATGAAAGGAGACTCCTTCTATCCAGCATCTTGCAGTTACATCTTGAAAACGGTCAACGTGTATATTTCACTGAACAAAATATTCTACAAAGAGCACTTGAGCCACCAAAAACGACATTAACTGAATTTTTCACATTGTGTCAAAAAATATGATGTATCGCGGGCCAATTCGCAAAACATTATTAATACCGATGTTCCACGCTATTTTACATGGGAACAATTAGGTAAAAAAATGGGAGCCACGTGAACAAGGAGAACCACATCCTTTGATGCAGGACATATTCAAAGCCAGATATTAGGAACGACTCTACATGCAGTACATCCGAAACAACGTGAATGCTTTCCTTTTGCGTTTGTTGTTGGGGAATGTTCCAGGACCAACTTCTTTTCGAATTTTTACGAACAGTTAAATGGTACGAGTGTTCAAATACATGTTAAGATGCATGTCGCGAGTTGCAGTTGTTGGTAGACGACATTCATTGGGACCTGACACATACTGATGCCTGCGTTGACATCCACGGCCGAATAGTATTCGTCAACTGTTTGCAATTATTTTGACAACATATTATCCACACAGTCTTCGATTTTGGGGAAAAAATATGAAACACAGTAATGACTGAAGACGTACTACACCGAGTTAAACAAACGAACCTATACCCAAATCTAGATTTCCACACCAGAGATGTATAATGAAGCAATTAGTGTTTAATCGAAGATTTATGTATTTTAATTTCAAATTTTACCACTTAAGTCATTATGGTATGCCATCACCTGAGAGCCCGGCCACCGACTTAGTTAGCAGTGATCGTCACGAGAACAAAAAGTATAACAATGTGGACTTAACTACAATTATTGCAAATAATGAGCCATTACTGACAGCAGAAAAAAAATATTTATAAAGCAAATTATGCTGACTGTTGATGCTGAACAAGGCGTTTTTTTTTCTTGGACGCACCAGGTGGAACCGGTAAGACATTTTTAATATAGTTTATCCTTGCGAGGTACGGTCGCAACAGAAAATTGCCTTGCAATTGCATTGTCAGCATTACTGCCACTTTGTTAGATGTGGGCGAACCGCACATTCATATTTAAACTGTCACTAGACATTCATAACAAACCAAACGCAATGTGGAACATTAAAAAAAATCGGAAGTGGCTGCAGTGTTGCAAAAGAGTTCAATTATATTTGGGATGAGTGTACTATGGCTCATAAACATTCGCTGGAAGCATTTCATAGAATTATGCAAGATTAGAAAGGCAACGATAACTTTACGGTGGTACTGTCCTACTACTATCTGGTGAATTCCGTCAGACATTACCAGTGATTCCTCGCTCTACTTTTTGCCGAAGAGGATTAACGCAGGTTTAAAGCAATCGTTTTATGGCGTAATGTCGAAAGACTTCGATTGTCCATGAACATGCGAGTACAATTGCAAAATGATCCATCGGCACAAGTATTTTGTAAGCAATTGCTGGATATTGGAACAGGTGAAATAGAACTGCATCGAAATACACAATACATCAAATTGCCAGACAAATTCTGCACTGTTGTTCACTCAAAAATGAACTAATTGAGGGTGTGTTTCCGGATATATCAAATAATTACTCAGATCATAATTGGCTCAGTAATTATTGCTATTTCGTTAGCAAAAAATGCTGATGTCGACGAAATTAACTTCCAGATACAACAATTGTTGCCAGGTGATCTGATGTCTTTTAAATCAATAGACACTATTGCAGATGAAAATGAAGCCGTAAATTTTCCAACTGAATTTTTAAATTCTTTGTATATATGAGGAATGCCACCACACAATCTTTGTTTAAAGATTGGTTCCACCGATTATTCTACTTTCGGAATTTGAATCCACCTAGATTATGCAACGGTACACGTTTGGTCATCAAAAGGATCGCCGGAAATGTTCTTGAAGCAACTTATTTTGACTGGAAAGTCTAAAGGAGAAATCGTCCTGTTGCCACGTATTCCAATTATACCGTCAGAATCTCCAAAACCATTTAAAAGGCTTCAATTTCCGATTTTTTTTTGGCCATAAATAAGTCTCAAGGCCACACGAATGTCCGTTTGCGGCTTGGACTTGGAAAAAACGTGTTTCTCCCACGGGCAGCTACATGTTACCTTGCTCACGTGTGGGGAAACCATCAAATCTATTTGTATTAGCAAATGACAGGCTAACCAAAAATATTGTACATCAATTAGCGTTTAGATAAATTAAAATTATAAATTGTAATTAATTTAAAATAATGAAAATAATTCTTAAAAATGTTTAAAAATCAACTTCATCTATCTCATTTATAATACTGAAATTTCAATTTATAAATAAATAAAAATTAATTATTTATTTTTATAAATATCAATTTTTATATATTATCAATTAAGTAATTTGTAATAAAATGTAATTAAAATTTTTATGTTCGTTTGTCCTTAATTTCAACTATCCGAAACTCTTTACCAATTTATTTTTGAATTTTCAAATCAACTAAAAACGTTTTTGTATTTATTAGTGTTGACTACATTAGGTAGTTTAGGATAACATTGATCCAACGTACTATAACTATTGAATCACAGCAACGCGTGACCGGGTCAGCTAGTTAATAATAAATCTAATCCAATGTGTCACAATCAATTGTTGAAATAAAAGTTTAAATAATATAGTTAACAAACAATTGTCATCAGTGGGTACTTGTACACTTCAGTATAATAGTATACGAATGTTGGAGTTTCTTTCCCACCATACTCTGGTGACAGATCACGTCACATTGTGAGATTCTTGAAAGTTTCGTATAATATTCGACACAAGGTGAAAAAGTACTGTGGTAAAGGAACGGGAAGGAATTCAGACATCACCTTTTGAAATAACCATACCGGTATTCGCCCGACGTAATTTCTGGAAACCATGGAAAACCTAAATCTGGATGCCCGGACGCGGATTCGAACCTGCATCCTCCTGAATGCGAGGACAAAGCGTTACCGCTCACTCACCACGCTAGGTGAGAATCCAGTATCATGCCTAGAAATGTAATCTGACTCTTCACTGGGAAGGAGTGTTGTCATAACGCCTTGTGAGCCATTCGTTGTGAAGTGATCTGAATGGTGAAGTTTTCGATGGTCTTTTTGCGGTGACAAATCTAAACTAGCTGTCCACTACATGGATTGCAGAGTTTAATCTTACTCTTGTTGCTTCAAAGGAAGACCGTGGAGATGAGTGAATCTTTTAGTAAATATGCAAACCATCCTAGCTTTCAAATCGCTTATATCTACATCCCAAATTTGCGAATGTGCTATTGAATATTCGGAATTTCTGATAACACCTTTTGTAACATGTATTTTGCAATATACTTTTTAATTTTTTTATTTATTAATGGTTAGTGATTTTGCCCTTTCTAATCTCTACTTTGCTATGGTTCATACCGACAGAAGAAATACCTGACTTGGCAGCGGGTAACAGAGAATGCATTAACTTTTCTATCGTCATAGGATGTACTCTACCGATGTTTCTCTGTGTGCTTTGCACGTATATTACGTATGGACCGGCGTCCGTACTCTAGCACATGCTTCAATAAGGTTTAAGTGGCATTTCTGCCTGAGGTATTTTTTGTTGTTGCGTAGTTATCTGTTGATAACTTTTTTCTGAAGAATCAATTGTAAATGAATGTGAGGGATTGCTGACTTCTTCGTCTTATCTTCTACTAGTTAGTATTATTGTTTCTGTAATTTCTTCCGAGTTCTCTCCTCGTCTCTTTGCAGCTTAATGTCGTGCTACTTCTAACTCCATTTGTTCTTCACTTGTTATTATCTTGAGTTCCAATGTCCTTCACTATTGTCATAGCTGCCGCTATCACCGAGCCTAGTGGCTTTGGCGGTCATTGGCTTCCCTCGTTTATTGGTTCCCAACATTTTGCACTCTTCTTCCCTACACGCCTCCCCGTGGGGAGAGGAAGGGAGAATAGATGCTCTTTCGAAAAGTTCATTTCAATTTAACGACCCTTAATACTGCCGCACTCTCTCCGACAATTGCACAATGAAACGTTGCCTGCGAATAGTGAATGCTCGATGCATACACCTCGGGCAGAGTTGTGCACACCAAGGTTCATCTCTGTGCATATTATAAGTTATGACATCACCGTCAGACACTGGTTACAAATGCTGCAGTGCGTAAAAAGATTGTATGCTAAACGGATTCATATCGTATTGTATGAGAACCAACCAGTGCAGGTATGAAATTAATCAAGTTCCCGGGAATACTACTTAGAGACTTGCACATAAACACAGTAGAAAGGTACACCATGACTAAGTTAAAGTTACTTAATGTTGTCAGGTTAAGCGTATAAATATGTATGGAATGATTTGGTAGTTCCAGAAACTGCTTAAATCAGAAGTGAAACACGGTGGTGAATTTATTTTGGTTGCCCGTGACCGTATTGATTGTGATGGATCTTTCTCCCTCACCCTATAGTAATCCCCCACGTGAATTTACTTCACTATAACATAATAGTACTTGCGCAAACAATAGTTTATGACCAAGTCGGTTCCATCGGCAGGGAAGGTGATGGTATCAGTTTTTTTGGGATGCTAAAGGAGTTTTGTTCTTTGATTACCTTGAAAAGGGTAAAACAATAACTGGGCAATACTATTACGATCTTTTAGATACCCTGGATGAAAAAAATTCGCGAGGAAAGGCCCAGTTTGAGGAAGAAGAAAATCGTCTTTCATCAGGACAATGCATCTGCCCACAAGAGTCTTTTGGCAATGGGAAAATTAAGAGGTCTGTACTGCGACGTGTTGGAGTATATAACACGAACTACTATCTTCCTCTGAATCTCTAGTGATAATCACTTAGTACAGTGATTCTTTATGTATTAACACCACCTCAAAACTAAATACTTAGGGTAAAGTTTCTCACTTCATTGTTTAATTGTGGCCAAGTCTTATCTGTTAGACTAATAAAATATAAATTCTCATGAAGTGATATGATTTTTCGTGGATTAAAAGCACTGTTTTTAGACAAATACAACAGTATTATTAATTAAATTTTCCATCCAAACATCAATCCCTGATGAACAGGTTGTAGACTAATTGCAGGTTTTCTGAATTGACGACAGTAACATTAGAATTATAGGAATCCACTGACAGCTTGCTTAATTTCGTATTGTGCGTTTACTGACGATATACTGTGACAGTGAACTGCCTCCGCGTGCTCCGTATCTTTAATCAGCTGTCCACTGGTACGCTACAAGTATTCTCGATCCGGTCCGACTCGTGTACTGATCCCACAAGCATTGCAGCCGCTGAATTCAGCCAACAACCTCGTCCGAGGAGGGAAGCCCGGCACATCCGACGTTTGCGGTTTGGGCGTATGTTACGTAGGATACCTCCAATTAAATTATTTTGAGTTATTTAAATAATATTTTCTGTGATTGTTAATTTCTCTCTAACGTTAAGTTAATTTTTTATGTAATTGCATATAAGCAGAATTAAATTAATTTTGAATTTTACAGTTAATGGCAGTAAACCAATTTTCGTGATACTACAGTATTATGACCGTTTTTAGAACCTTCCAGAAATTTGTTTACCACTTAAAATATGTACTTTAACTCTCTCATTGGCTTTTAATTCTGCGGCTAGTTCAAATTCCCCTCCTCCCCCCATTCCCCCCACATATATACATAACCAAACTGAATAGTAAGCATTAATGTCCCTATTTTATATTGGTATATTTGCTGAATCTAGAATAATTTTCCACAACCAGAAAATTCTTCTCTTTATCAATTTAATTTCCGTTTGTAGAATTAACTTAAAAAAAATAATAATCTGGAAACCAAACGTCCGAAGCGGTGATGTACACCGTCCAACTTCCCTGTTATGATAGTACTCCGAGTATGGCGTCGTGGGAGACTCGATTTGACTGGATTTGACTATGTATACACGAGGAACGGAGGTGTATCAGACGGGGAGGCATAGTAGACAGCTCAATTAGCCTTAAAATGAGTTGAAATTATTTTGCAATACCTGCTTGTTAATACCGCTATGATACCTCTGTGTACCAGATCTTAATGTGAACTTAACAGTTAGGTAACATGGAAAGAAAAACATTACAAAAACAGAACTTTGGTTTAGTTGTAATGTATTTTTATTAATAAAAATAAATCTAAAATGTTTGGATTTTATGAAAATACAACTAAAATGTTTAAAGAGATAAACTTGTGAAACTATTAGAAATAACCATGGAAAGTAGACTTTCTTATATTGAGAATACTGATCTAGTCTGTAAAAGGTAGCCAAGAATGTTTCTTTATTAATTTTTTTTAAACTTCTAATTTGAAAAGGCATGTATCTTTTAAATATGTGAAAAAAGCTTATTTTATTTTTTCAAAAATATTGGCTAATAACATAACGTAAGAGAAATGGGATATGTATTTAATGTGTTTTCGTGTTCTTGTGTAGTATTTTAGTTTGAATTTATGAAAAATTTACTGTACTCTAATTGTATTATAAGACTATGTAAATTGACATTATTGTATTTACGAAATGACGAATAAATATTGTATTGTAATATTGTATCAAATCAGTACCGTTGTTTAACAACTAAAAAAAAAAAAAAAAATGAGAGCACGGCTTCCAAAATGTTTTGTTTGAATAACGTCAAGTGTGTCTGACTGTTAATTGCTTTCCTAATTTCAGTTAATCTAAAACAGGTAGGAGTTTCAGTAAGAACAGAACCTGAACAAACTAATTCCACATAATTGATGCAGTCAACCTGGCGACAATGTTAAATATTCATATCATGAACCCTACGAAATTAATTTCATGCAAAAATTCACATGTCTGAAATCAGCACCCGATTTTACAACTATGATAGCACAGACTGCAATAGTAAATGGTAGTATCAAGCGTTAAAAATAAAATATTATAAATACATTACTACATACCTGTTGCTAGTATTCTGGAAATCTCTCTTAACGGTAGATGGCGCCTCTCTCATCGCATTGGCCTCAAAGTCACTTGTCTCCGAGTCGGGAAACATACAGATTGGCCTGAAAGTAAATTAATCTCATTTACATTGTGACAGCAAAGTATTTTAAATTATTACCACGGTAGTTGAAATATTTCCTTTTCAAACGTCTGAGCAAATATCTGAATTTTCTACCATGACGAGTAACAGCCAGAATGTTGTTTTAGTACCTATAATCTAGTATATACAATGTTTCACTTCAATCTTTTCTGGCCAGTGTCAGGTAGCGAAAATTTCTGTAACCTTCGAGAATTGAACAAGCTAGGCTGTGATTAATGACCGGATATTGTGGGCCATTTCCTCAATTGCAAGGTTAATCATTTTTTTTATAAAGGTGAATAACACGCCAATGATGCTCTTGAAATAGAGCGAAACGCGGACGACACCAAAATAAAACAAAATTCAATTGCATTGGCGTGTTATTCACCTTTATAAAAAATTGATAGGCTGTGATTAATTACCAAGCATAGAAACGTGTCCTAATAATTCAGCACACCACGTCAGTTGCTACAGCAGTGTTCAGTTCTGATCTTAATTTGCTACAACTGTTTTCCCACGTTGATGAATCGTTAGAGCCACTCTTTCTGTCTTAGCGCATAAATCAATCTAAGGATCTAGAAACTTTGAAGAAACTTACCCTTCTTCGTGTTACATAATGTTAACAAATATTTGAAAGAACAAAATTAACAGGAAGAGGAACACTACATTTTAGAGAACCTACCATAATAGTATGTTGCATTAGAGAGATGGCAGAAAAAATTGTTTTGGAGACATTTTACTTGTTCAGACAAGTTTAATTGAAAACCCACTTACAAGTTCCTTAAATATTGCTGTAAGAAAAATTCGAATTGGGGAAGATTGGAACGTTTAAAGTTAATGTTTTCTCACGTCATTATACTTGTAATTTTAGCAGTATTTGACTGGAGTATAAGGAGAGGTTTGCTGTTGAGTAGCTGATCGAATCTTTCTCATTTATTTGAAATGAGTGGAACTTTTCTGGACACTTTTATACCAAAAGCAATATTTAAGTATCACGGTGTAATATTTTTTTTTTAAAGTCAATGGAATATAATAATATACTAAATTAAAATCATATGCAATATATCCTTCTCTATCAAGTTTTTAATTTCGTATTAAAAAGTTTAATACAATATTTACGTTTTTAATGCCTCATCCTACAGGAGGACATAGGAGAAAAAAAAAAAAAAAAAAAAAAAAAAACTAAAAACAACTGCGCATCTCAACCCATCCTTTATTCTATACTCAGTAGGTTTCACACCTCAGGTACCTTAGTTACATTTCAGGTTATAGAAAGAAATTAAAATCTGAATGTCAAGCAACTATTTGTCTAGTGCATCACCGAGCATAGTGGTGAGTGGTAACGCTTCAGCATCGCATTCTGAAGGACGCAGTTTCATATCCCTGTCCAGCCATCAAGATTTCAGTTTTCCGTGGTTTCCCCGAAATTACTCCAGGCGAATGCCGGGATGGTACCTACAAAGGCATGCCTACCCGATCCTTACTCCCCATTCGCTTTCCGCCTTCTAATGATGTCGACAAAGCGTAAATCCATAAGGAAAAAATATAACTGCATTATTGAATTGATACATATTTCTAAGTAGTTGTTCACATCTGTTTGGGTTGAGTGTTTCCGATACACAGCACTGGGGGCGTTAGTAAGAATTATCACTTTGAAGGCTCTGAACATTTGTACGAGTACTGTAAATAATGTCTTACAGGCATTAAGAATTGCATGTCAAGTTTTATTGAAGCTGCGTGTTATGTTTTGGAGAGTAATAATACCATTGCATATTGTCATGGAAAAACGAAAGGACGTGTTTTCGTCACTACTACAGTTACCAGAAATGTTTCCCGCAGGGCAACAATGCTTCAGTTTAACTGGAGAGAACAGTTACTTCCTGAACGCCGAAGAGGCAACATCGGCTCGCGAGCGTGAGTGCCGGTGCAACTTGTTTACTTCGAGTGTCGTACGGAAAGTGATTATAACGTCGCGAAATAATTACATCTAGAATTTACTGAGTACAGTTTCGAGATCAACCGTTCGCGTGATTAGTACGTTCGGGACTTACCGAGTGTAAATCCCACAGTGTAGCCAAAATATGGAAGACCCCCCGGACACAGGTCAAACGAGTAATACGGGACTAGAAGCGTGCTACGCTAATAACATCAACGTCCAGTCAGTGAATTATGTGCCGAATGAAGTTATACAACCACAAGTAGTATCTCTTACAAGTGATCAGCGATTCATGCTGTGCGCCACAGAAGGCCTACAGCAGCAACACCCCCATCTGCAACAACAGCCGCAGCAACAACAACAGCAGCAGAAGAGGCAACAACAGCAGCAGAACCTGCAGCAGCAACAACAGCAACAACAATTTTCTGAAATGGAAGAAGGATCAGGCAGCAATACATCGCAAGGTCCATGCTCTTCTATGAGTACAGCACTGCATCACACAGCCGACACTGCCACGGGTGAGTCGATCCAGCCAGCCAAACGACTTTGCTTACAATCACGAGTGGTAGAACAGGATGGGGTTACGCCAGTACAAATAGAGCATACGGAGGAAGTGGTCATGCGCGATCCAGTGGGGACTGTCGAAAATACTCTTCCTCCAGCTCCGGTAGCAGATCATTTCGTCCTATTAACGCTCAGTCTGAGCAACTCTAACCTACCGCAGCAAAGGCAACAGATATAGCCGTACAGATTGTGGACCATATTATGTTTTTGTGGAGAGCTTAGATAGAAATGTGGGTAATTTACATCCGATGGCAATTGGTAAACTAATATTTAAGCATAAAATGACTTTAAAAGGGATGTAATCAACATCACACGCAACGGGAAAAATCGTCTCAAAATAGAAACGAACACTGCAGGCTCTGCCAACCTAATAGTGCAGCTAGACATCTTCAAAGCAAAACGTTTAGAAGCTTATATCCCAAGTTTCCTGATACATAAACAGGGCATCCTAAGAAACGTTGATACTACTTTAAGTGAGGAGGAGATTTTGGAAGAAATAGTATCCCCATTTCCGGTGGTACGCATTAAAAGATTCACCAGAAGGTCGCAGTCAGATCCAGAGTGTGTGATACCAATTCCAGTCTGCTTGGTATCTTTCCGATCGCAGAAATTACCTTCCCATGTGTCCATACTTGGAACTCGCTGTACTGTCGAACCTTATGTTCCCCCTGTAACTCAGTGTGGTATTTGTTTACGCTTGGGACATCGACAGGGACAATGTAGATCACGTGAGGTTCGATGCAACAGGTGTGCAGGCCCTCACTTGGAGGCCAACTGCAACAGCCCTACAACGGTGTGTTGCGCACTTTGTGCAGGCAACATTATGCCTCTGATAGAAACTGTCCGGTATATCTTCGGCACCGTCAAACGAAACTAGCAACAGCGCATGGAACAAGCGCATCGCTCACCGACAGAGAACATCAAACTCGAGGCTATGCCCAGGTAGCATCAATTCCACCAAATGTAAGCAGCCAGGAGTTTCCGCCTTTATCGGCACCACATCCACAAAGTCCGCCGCTCATCAGTTGATACAGCATGCAAACATCTTTCGTCCACAAATCCAGCAATTACAACAAACACAGCAGACGCAACAACCTTCTTCACAGTACAGCAACCAGTGGTTCAGGGCAACGTCTCTGTGCCCAGAGGGCACCCCATGCATACGCAGGAGGCACCTCCTTCCAACCCAGCTTTCCCTCCGGCTCACCAACGGTTGTTTATCCCCCAGCAGTTACCCATTTCTCCCATTACTCATAACCCTTACCCACCAAGCCCTCACAATATCCAACTCACACTCCAACACGGACTGACTTCCTCATAGAAGAAATATTTCAACTGATCATGTCCATTATTACTTCGCCCCAATCAACACTTATCGGAAACCCTCTTGCTATCCGTGAGTCATTATTTGCTCTGTTAAATAGGTTCAATGGCTTTTCGAATACTACAGTGGAATGCTAGATCGGCCATCGCCAACAAGGAAAGTTTAGAATATGAGCTCCATCATAAAGATATAAAGATAGCAGCAATTTCCGAGACGTGGTTTAGAGAAACATCAACAGTGCGCTTTAGGAACTACGCCACAATCCGTTCGGACCGGATGGATGGAAAAGGAGGAGCAGCTCTCCTCATTCATCATACACCCTTCAAAGCAGTAAACGTTAGGAGGTGCTAGATCATGACATCCAAATTGTCGCCGCAAGAATCAAAACTCCTACACTAGAGTTCACTTGTGTCTCCGCCTATTGCAAGCCTCTCAGGACCATATCACAGGAGACGTGGAATAAACTCTTAAATCTCCTAAACCCACCTCTACTTATATGTGGGATCCTTAATGCCCATAGCACCGCATGGGGATGTGCCTTTACTGATAGACAAGGACATAATGTCTTAGAGATGTGTAACGAGTACGGCCTTCTATCCTTAATGACGGATCACATACACTCGTCCCTCTTTATACCACCGTCCATCGGCAGTAGACATCACACTGTGTTCTCCGTCCATAGCCACCATTGCTCATTGGTCTACATCAAAAGACTCACTCGGCTCCAACCACTACCCAGTAATTATAGACATCGACCATTCCCCTCCAAGCGGCCCTCAACCAATCCCGTCAAGCAAGTGGAATATTAACGCTGCTAATTGGACACTATATGCAGAGGCAATACTGCATGAGGTACGCAATTTTCAACACCGTGATTCAGCGATGGACGACTATAACCTCTTCATAGAAGCCCTGGAGCGCGCAGCCTTCAGCTCTATTCCTCTTAAGAAGAACCGCGTACAGAAGAAGAGTACTCCAACCGTATGGTGGAACACAGACTGTTCTAGGCATGTCGCTCTCCGACGTGCTGCTCTGCGGGAATACCGAAACCACCCATCCCAAGACACGTTTCTCCGGTATCAGCAGGTGTCTGCCCGCACTAAGCGGTTCCTAAAAATGACAAAAAGACAGTCTTGGCAAGAATTCTGCTCCTCCTTGAACAGGCAGACCAAAATAGAAGAGGTATGGCAACGTATAAAAGTCCTGCGCAACAGAAAATATAGCCCGCAAGAACGCTCCGATGATACTACTTGGCTGGAGGACTTTGCTGATAGAATTGCTCCACCTTCTACAGCCCCTCCTCCATATAACTTCACCGAAGAAGACTCAAACCATTTTCTGTGCACTCCTTTCACCCTTAACGAACTTCGAGCAGCCATCAAGAACTCCAGCAATACCTCACCAGGCACAGATGACATACGATATCCCATGCTACAGCATTTACCTGAAGAAGCCCTAAACCTCTTACTCAACATCATTAATAATCTATGGTTAAGAAAGCTGATACCAGAAACTTGGAAGACTCAGATAATAGTCCCGGTATTGAAACCTGGAAAAGTTCCAGGAATTGTTACATCGTACCGTCCGGTAGCCTTATCCTCCTGCATAGGCAAAACCGTGGAAAGGATGATGAAAAACAGACTAGAATGGTGGCTGGAAGCTCAATCCCTGTTACCCACCACACAATACGGGTGCCGCAAAGGAAGGAGCCTATGACAACCACAGCATCCTAGTTACGGCGATTCAGTCAACCTTTATGAAAACCAATACCTTACGGCGTTGTTCATGGACATAGCAGCGGCCTACGACAACGTCCAAATACCAATCCTGATTGAAGCTCATAGCACTAGGCCTCCCCCAGGACTTTGTAGCCGTAATTTACAACTACTACGAACAAGAAAGCTGTTCTTCAGATATAAACACGTGCTATTAGGTCCACGACTTACCCAGCAAGGACTCCCGCAGGGAGCGGTATTAAGCCCACTATTGTACGCTCTATATGTGCGGGACCTGGAGAAAATTCTTCCCCCCGAGGTGCAGATCATCCAATATGTCGATGATGTATGTATATTCGCCTCTGCAGCTACTATCGCGATAACCAAGCTCATCCTTAAACAAGCCATCCTCATAGTTATCCACTGGCTCCAGCAACACGGACTAGAATTCTCGACTAGCAAATCCACTGCTGTCATATTTACAAGAAGAAGAATGCACCCCCCGATCTACAATCTAGTTTTGGGTACATGCAGCGTACTGGTCAAATCGAATGTCAAATTCCTCGGCCTAGTCTACGACTCACGATTAACCTGGGCAGCACACGCTCACCAACTCATTCCTAAACTAGAACAAGGACTCAACATTTACGAACCCTGACACGAGTATGGTGGGGAGCCCACCCATCGATATTACTAATATTGTACCGCGCTATAATCCGATCTAAAATTGAATACGGGAGCATGTTCTATTTCAGTGGCAACAAAGGAACATAGATAAAGTGGAGAGCATACAGAATCAATGTCTCCGCATGTCTGGGGGCTATGAAATCAACTCCGATAAATGCCCTCTACCTGGAAGCCGCAGAAATGACCCTGAAATTCCGAACCCAGTTACTAGCTAACAAATTTTTATTAGCTCGAATACAAGATAAAAATTCAACTACTCTCCAACAAATCACCAACCTTCAGCATCTGGTGGAAGAACAAGGACCTCGCTCTTACAACCAAAGATACCCACTGCTACAAAGCCTCGTTCTTCTGACTACTTTCCTCCCGAACGGCCATTGCAGGAAGCAGCAACAATACACGACATTCCCTACCAAGAATGCGTGAGGCCAATGTCGGTAAGCTGTATTCCGGCACACCGAGATCCGGCCAGCCAATTCAGCAATTTTGTCAGGGGTATTTAACAGAGCATTGGCCAACTTCAATCCATATCTACACTGATGGATCGAAGATACCCTCACAGGGAGTCGGGTGCGCCATCTACTGTCCTGAGACGCTGCACGAGCAAAAATTAAGGCTACCAAATCATCTTCCAGTTATGCAGCTGAAGTGGTTGCTATTATTCAAGCACCTTTCATATGCGAGAGAGTTTCCTGGGCGAAATGTCTTAATCTTAACGGACTCTCTCAGCGTACTTCGTACTTTAACAACACCGGCCATCCTACACCGCTCCAATGTATACCACATTAGCATAATACAGAAAACCTACGAACTTGCGCAAGCGGGTTCCTCTGTGAACTATATATGGATCCCTGCCCATACTGGTATAATATTTAATGAACATGCAGATCAGTTAGCCAAGGAAGCATGTAATTCGGGCCAAGTTCTCATCCCTCCACTCAACACCAAAGATTACCACGCAGCAATATCCAATCACATATATCAACAATGGACCACGCTCTGGGAGGAAACAAAAAAACTCAAAGGACGGCAATACGCAAAGATACAGCCACAACCATCTCGTCGCCCTTGGTTTACAAATTGTAACATGCAACGCAACTTCATAACATCCATCATACGTATGAGGTTTAACCATGGTGCGTTTCGGGAACATCTACATCGCATCCACGTAGCAGATACACCGCTCTGCCAATGTGACGGGCAATCAACGCAAGATGTCAACCATATGTTCTTCAGGTGCCCCCTATACCGACAGCAGCAGCAATCATTCATCAACTCCCTAGTGAGAGCAGGACAGCCGGGTACCAACAAAGTATCACCGAACTACTTGCATCCTAACAAACAGGAAAATATATACTATTGTTAGAGACTTTATAAAAAATACAGAAGTATACATTTAATGTAATAATACATGTAATATACACGTAATGTAATGAAACAAAATGAGTGTTTATGTATATTAAGCTGTCTGTATGGTATATCAAATCCTAAAGCCAATAAACAAAAAAAAAAAAAAAAAAACTGGAGAGAACAACGTGTTGATAGACTACCGTAGCCGCAGTGAGAATGGGTCATCCCACTTGCATACGGCGGGTACCCAAAGTCGAAGCAGTTCGCTCATATTGACAAGGGAGCGTGCATAGACTACGTGGCTCAGTAAAATGAGGAACAGAACACACTACAGCGTGTGAATATTTATTTCCCTCAGTTAATTATCTCCGTATGTAATTTTACATTAGTCTGACAGGAGGAAAACAGTGTAAAATGTCTTCTGGAATCAAAAGGGTAAAAATCTACGTGCTCCGTGGAGGGAGGTTAAAGGTAAAAGCCACATAGGGCTACGTGGGGGGGGGGGGGTACAGGAGGCCAAAATGGAGCTACGTGGTTTATGGACGCTCCCTAAATAAATAACGCCAAAGCAATTGAATTTTTGTCCATTTATTGCACTCCGGAACGCGTTTCACTTCTTTTGCAGAAGCATCTTCAGCGGGTTCTCCTGATAATTACGTACGCATGTTACAATTTGGTTATGTTGTTATGTTTTGTACAATGGAATTATTATCCAAATTACAATCTATTTAGGTTTTTCAGTTTATTGCATTTACTCATGCGCCACTCTCAGCAGCAGTGATTTTTGCTTGCTTTGTGAGTAGTAATTCATTTTCCAGATAGTTATTTCACTAGTGATAATCACAACACTGCTCTGCACTGTATGTTTATTACGAATGGCCTGTCCGTTTTGTTTACTTTCGACTTAATGTCGCTATACGGCGCAGTTTTGTGTTTTAGTCTGTCTTCCATTTGTTTGGGGCGTTTTACCAAATGTAAATGATTGTAATTAGTTTTTTATGCTTTAGTGTGTCCTTGTTAGTGGTGTTTGCATGTTTAGATGTTTTTCCTTTTATTTTCAGTACTGTGTATAGTGTCGAGTGTGTCAGGTTTATGCATTCTTTTATTATTTGTTTTCCTTCTGCTAGTGATTTCTGTATGTGATAGTTCCTTCGGAATGTTATTATTTGTAGTTTGTTCTTGTCAGTGGTGTGTATATGCATGTCTGTGTCAATATTTTTTGGGTGGTGGTTGTGATCCTGTAGGAAGTGTTTGGTGATATGTTTAATGACCGTTCCGTCCTATTACGAAATTCGGCTTAATTTTGAAAACAGGAAAACTTTTTTTTTTTCTTTTTTTAAATGGCATTCGGCAACGGAGGCCATACAGCCAGCTCAAGGTATATAATTGCTTTCAGTGTATAGACGCCACAGGACGGACAGGACAGACACACAACACTTAACATCCATGCCCGCGGCCGGATTCGAACCGGCGGCCTTCGGCACGCGGAGCTAGCACTCCAGCCCCTACGCTACCGAGGCCGGCTCAGGAAAACTTTAGTTCCTGTATTCTTCGGTATATTGACATGTTATCGCTTGGAGGCAAGATCACCGACTATGTTTGTGTGGGTTATGTGGTGAGTTCACGGTCACCCGCTGTCAGCTACACTCTGACTGTACAGGTACACCATTACAGAAGAAAAGAACAAGGGCTTGTGGAAGTGTCCGTGCAAGCTTTTGCGATTTATACCAGTGTACGATTGTATTTAGAAAGAAGACATTCAGTTTTGTATAATTTGCTGTTTTTATACAATGTGTTAAGTAAGATCATAACCTTCGACAGGAATACTTTATGTATGATATCTGATACAACACATACTAGAATAAACCGAGGGCCATGAAAATAGTACTATGGTTGTTAACAAAAATCTCTATTATTCCGTCGTCCTATTTTTGCCATTTGGTGCCATTTAATACACCGAAGATAATATTTTATGGCAATATCAGCTCGATGATGCCAGAGCGTCTTGTTGCACCGTGGTATTCACCGAAATATGCAGATCGAAATTTGAATGACAGCCAACTTCTAGAGGCCGCAGCTGTCAGACGTGTGATACAATCGTGCTGAATGGTGTGTTAATCTCTCCGATAACAATATAATTAGGGTACTAAAATATCAAATACATTATTTTTCTGAATTCTATTAGAATTTTCTGAAAAAGATAAAATTTCGTGGAGGAAGTACGACCGAGAAACAAAGAAAGTGGCACGATTCTAGAGTCTGAACCGCAAAAAAGAATTGCACCTACTCTGAAAGCTCTTGCGTCCATGTTTGAGTTAAACCGAAAGCTGAGTAATTCAATGAAGAGTTCCGTCAAGAGCAAAATCGAAATGAAGGACTGGCCAGCAATCCCTATAAGTAGGGACCGAGCGTGGTGGTGTAACGGCTAGCGTTCTGGCCTTGCATTCGGGAGGACGGCGGTTCGAATCCCCGTCCGGGCATCCAGATTTGGGTTTTCCATGGTTTCCCCAAATCACTCCAGGTGAATGCCGGGATGCTTCCTTCAAAAGGCCATGGCCGAATTCCTTCCCATTCCTTGCCCCCCCATCCTTTCCCGTCTCTAAAGACCTAGTTGTTATAGGAGACGTTAAGCAGTTAAAAAAAATATACATGAGGACCGAAATTATTATTATGGCTTTACTTTTTGTTTTTTATTTTTTTTATTGTATTAAATGGTCTTTGGCTTTCGCCAATTTGACCAACTACCAGAGATACATTTGTTTACACAAAAATACAAACACTTGTAATACAGTATTTATCATTGGCCATCGTTATGATGTATTTTAGCAATAAGAACATTTTAAGTGCTTCTTCTATATTACAAACCGTTTTTAAATTTAAACAAAGGTACAATTATAATTTAAAACTAGAGACAACATAGTCATTTATATTATATTACTAGTTCTCCTTAGAAACATATTTGGCAGCAGTAACTTTCAGTCACTTACAAGATATTTGGCACATACTACCACTTATATATTTATGCGCTGCCAAATTGTTTGCTATCGATCATGGCATTGGCTTTTCTTCTCGTCGAAGTCGAGTATTACATCTTCGATTGCTCAGAGTCGTAACATTATTTTAAAAATCTTATTTAGTGCAACCTTTGAAGTGCTACATATTAAACACATTACACTAAAATGCCAAAAATCAGTGAATACCTCGTATGAGACCCCTTTTCCTGGGCTAAGTGCAGCAACCGTCAGCCAAACTTCCTCTACAACCAACCATAATTGCCGGGCTCAAGACGTGCAATAACTGACCTTCCGATCATGTACCAGGTTTGTTCGATTGGATTCATGTCCGGTGGTCTACGTGGCAAAATCATTCGCTGGAATTGACCAGAATATTCCTCAAACCAGCCGTGAACGATTTCGGCCAGGTGACATGGCGCATCTTCGTCCTGGTAAAGTTCAGCTTTGTTTGGGAACACGAAGGCCATGAATGGCTGCAAATGGTCCAAGTAGTTGGACATAATCATTTGCAGTCAAAGGTTGCTTCAGTTTGGAATGCCATGTGAACAGAGCCTATACCACGATGGAGCTACCATGAGCTTGCACTGTTGCTTTATGAAACATATTTCCACTCTGATACTTCGTTATTACATTATATTACGGGTGATCATTGTAAAAGTAAAGGAGAATATTTTGTTTGGCTCTACTCACAACTTCGTTACTCTACCGGGCTCGTCAACCACTACCAACCACCAGTAAATATAATCAGCGCTGCCATATTATTTAGTTATTACCGCAAATGTTCGGTATAACGAATGATGGAAGAGACGACTGATAATTGCTTACGAAAACCTGTAAAATAGTATGCTCGGTAAAAAAACTCGCCCATTTCCCATCTTACTGACATCGGAAGTTACCATTGAGGGTGTTATCTAACTCCCACGGAATTTAGTTACTCTGTTGATTTCCCGTCACGTTTTCAAGTAGTTAGTATGTGGTGATTGGGATGTAGTGTGATGGTCCTGTCATGCCTTAGAATCAAAGAAGAAAGAAGACGAAATACAATGGGGGCCCTCCACACCTGTTCTTCCGAAAGGCACCCGTATCCTCGGATACGAGGTAGACATTCTGTAACGGGTTTCCCATAAATTGTAAGAGGAGGTGGAGATCATCAAAACGAGTCAGAATTGTATTTGAACCCACGAACTAAAACATCATGGGAATCTGGTAGCAGAGGTATAAGAAATGAAAGGACATGAGGAAGAGGTGAGGGGAAAAACATTTATTCCATTTCATAATGCTTCAGTAAGTTTCCCCCATTAATTTCGATGCATGAGTTACATCGTCGGACCATGGACTGGCGTACATAGCAGACCATATCTATTTTAGAATCGACAGGTGTTTTATACACAACAGATTCAAGTACACCCAAAGAAATAAATCCAGGCTGCTTAAATCCGGAGAGCATGGGGGCCAGGCTCATGAACGGCGCTGTCTAGCGACAAACGATGTCGTTTCCTGTGATGGTTCCCTACACAATTTTGAATTTTTTTGATGCCCTCCGCCTCTTAGAGTTTGTAGTATATTTATGGGATAACCTTTATACCAGGTGACGATAAATATCGTTGAAAAAACTGGAGAAAAAAATGTGCAGTCTTAAATCTGAGTAACATGTTCACTGATGATGAAAACATGATTTTTTTTATCATTATTAGGCAGCAAATAGGAATAATTTGTGACTCAAACTAGACAAGGTAATACAATACTTTCGAGCTGAATGGTCTGGTGGCTCCGTGATTTCAGGCGTTACGAGAAGTCAGATTGAGGTGTAAAACGATAATTTGAATATGTGTTGATGAATGCATTTTATTAAAATTTTGCTACCAGATGATACATGTTCCTGCGGCAGAGTTGGGTCCTTAGTCTTACATTTAAACGGTGATTCGTAGGTGAAACTAGTTTTTTTTTTTTTAAAGTAAAATAAAATAAAAAGTGGTTAAGACGCTTGCTTCCAACAGTTCGGAGTCCGCCACGGGTTGAAATCCCGGTGGGAACAGGAATTTTTAAGAGTTGTGTTTGATCATACGAGCTACGCCACAACGTTCCACACTAAACTGCAGGTCAGACAGAGGCGGAATGTGTGGTTAATCGAAACTCTGTCGCAAGAACGAACGAATTTACTTTACTATCCAGTTAATGATTTGCTATCAGAGAAGTAAACTAATAAGAACGTAAGTTTTCCTAAGAAATAAACTGACACTGTGATAACTTATTTTTTTTAAAAAAAATATTGTAGTTATTGGTACGTAGAAATCCAATTACTCGAACTCCGAATATCCGAATCGCTTTTTAAACTCATGCCACCGAAGAATTGTTGGAAAGAGGGAATGGCCAGTTTAAAACAATCTTTTTACCGCCAAAAGTCACAAGTTTGTTGCAACCAATGGACCAGTCTGTTATCGAAACCATGAAATACTATCACAGAAGGAAACTTTTAGGGAAACTTTTGGTGGAGAGCGAAACGAAGAAGGTGTGCTGGCTAGCCACAAAAAAATAAATTTGAAAAATTCCCCTTACATGGTGGCGGAAGCTTGGAGCCTGGTTAAGGCAGTCCCATTAAGACGCGCGTGGTACAAGTTGAAAGGCATACCAATTGAACAAGAGAAGGAAAAGGAGAAAAAGGAAAAAGAAGCTCAAGAAAAGGAAAGGGAAGAGACAGGAAAAGATGGGGATGACGTGTCACTTGAGGAATTGTGAAGCATGCTTTTGAAAATTCCTGGATGGTCAGAAGTAAATGCTGAAGATATAGGAGAGTGGGTGCTGTGTGATTCGTCAGACCCTGGGTATGAAATGCTGAATAATGATGAACTTATTGAAAGTGTGAGAGAAGAAAGTGTCGAGGAAGAAGATGACCTTAACGTCGAAGCTGAAGCAGACATGGGACCATCAGCTGGTCAAGCATTTGCCGGCCTTGAAACTGCATTGAAGTGGATGCAGCGTCAGCCCGAGTGTGATCACATGCAACTTGTCACTGTCAAGCGGATGGCGACTTGGCTGGCCGAAAACGGATGAATACAGTCAAACAGCTTACTTTGGCCGAGATGATTAGCAAGCAATGACTTTTATTTACAGTACGGTACGTACAAACTGTACTGAAGTACAGCACTTGAAAGTACGCTTAACATGTAGAAGTGTTGCTTTTTCTTTTAATTAATTAAAAGCTCTTTTTCTTTAAAAAAGAGTTTTTTCTCACATTTTCAACATACATATAGTAATTAATTAAAATAGACCATTTTCTGAGAAAAACCAATTATCCGAGTTTTTGATTATCCGAATGGGGTCCGGTCCCAATTGATTCAGATAATTGGAGTTCTACTGTGTATAGTTTTTACCTTAGTTACGACAAGCAAAGTGCTTGATTTAAACTCCACTCTTCTAATGCAAAAACTGAAAAGGAGTTCCAAGCATGTGTATGTATGAAAGGATAATTTAGTCGTATGTAATTAATATAGTGTACTGAAGAGAAATCTTGCAGAAAATTTTCTGGGTTGATTTGTTACTACGAAAAAATTTCCAAGGTCATAATGATAGTGCAGCGTGCTGGTGAATGGTAATTGGTATTTTCCAGGCAGCAGTGCCATTGTTGATAAGTGTTAACATGTACGCAAAGATATGGTAACATGTGATCCATTATGCACTGTGCCTGCAAGTCGACCCGAACAACGTGGTGGTAACCAAGCTTACCTCAAGTCGCGCTAGTCGCAAGTTAGAGAATGGCCACAGGTAGAGGTGGTTTATAATTTTTTTGCTAAACTGGCGTTGGCTACTACTTTCGACATTGCGTACATGCAAAAACAAACAGTGTACTCTCTGCCAAATAATTTTTTAAATTATTTTATACGCAATAACAAATTACGCGTTGCTATTGAAACTAATCTGAACTATTTCGTTTGTTGGGCCTTCCAGAGGACGTAGCTACCACCAAATATAGCAGCAGAAAACTTATTTATTTCCTATCAGAAATTTAGTAGTTTAAGATACTAAAAACACAGTTTTAAATATGAAACATGTGGTTTGATAGGTACAGACTGAAAAAACAAATATAGATGTTTCTAACATTTATTACCGTTCCTTGGCTTTTAGATTTGCTAAGTTTTGTAACAAATGAATACGAGTATCGACATCTTCAGGCGAAGTTTTTTCTTTGGTTACGTGCATTAATTACAAGGAAACCGAATAGAAGTAAATTTTCGTTGGTGAGATTTCACAGATTCTACCAAGTTGTAATCCAATAAACGACTTTATGCATCCGTTAAATATATTATCATCCTGAATTAAGTAAAAATTCGTGTCCCATACTTTGGTCCGAGATTCATTTTTGAGAAATTTATCAACTTCAATTTAGGGCATTATGGCTCTTCGACGGCAAAGTGTTTAGAACCGGTGGAGGATTGGGGGCGAGGCACCTGAGGGAATTCGGTCTAGGCCTTTCATACAAATTATCGTGGCATTCGCCTGGAGTGATTTTGGAAACCATCGAAAACAGAAATGTGGATGGCCGAATGGCAATGTACCGTACCTCCATATACCAGACCCTAACGTTAACCGCTCAGTTATCAGGCTAGGCCGGAACAACAAATCCCAGTATTTCACTTTAAGTATAGAAATCTAGGAAACGTGAAACACATTCTTATACGTGTGTACAGAAGGGTAAAGCTGTGATCTGAAACTCCATTTTTTTTTATTTTAGCTTAATGCTCTCGAATAACAAGCCAAGTTTCTGCGATAGAATACTCCATCCTCATCTACCGGCAGTTTTTTTCTTTTGCTTTAATGCATTACTTGTAAGGAAACTGTATAAATGATACAAATTTTCGTTGGGGATATTTCAACAGACCTTTTCAGACGTTTTATTTTTTAAAAGAAGCACATGTCATATTTTTATAAATTCAACAAACTCTGGTTTCACCAAATTTAAAAGTAGTTTTTCATTTAAGTATTGTGAATTATTGTCTTTGCATCTTAAGATGCTGCATTTATACTTTATTTGGTTTTTCTTAACATTTCGGCTGAACTGTAACGAAAATTTAGGAAGAATTGCGATAACATACGAATCAGAGATATTACTGTTAAGTATAAAAACCTTCAAAGTCTACTAATGGTAACATTTTCTCTCTGCACAACAGATTGAAAAATTAAGATTCGATTTTAATAAAATATTGAATATAACAGTAGCTATCCTATCTGAATAAAATTTTCAGCTTCTAATTCTTTAAGGCTATTTCTACTACTTTTCAACATTATTATATACTAAATTTCCTATTCTTGACTATAAGAAAAATGAATGAGATGTTGTATGAAGATACGGAAGGTCGAATCTTTGGAAGCTTTAATTTATTAGGTAAAGTGCCGTGGCTAAGAAAACGGGATGCACGGGGTATTGTTGGCGTGCAATAATTTGTTCTGAATACTAAAGCTAGAAGTATTTAGTCTGGAGGAAAGCGTTATAACACCTCTGACAACATATATGGTTGATGCATTGTTTTAGTGTAGTGCGTTTTACTGGCAAAAATTAATACTAATAACACATGATGGTTGAGATTACCCATTGCTGGCTTGGCTGGCGTCTGAGGACAGCAGTGGCTGTGACTCGCTCCCCGAGTCTGAGAGGTGTCTCCAGGTCTTCCTGCGTGGACCCATGCTCTGCTGCTACTGCCGCTTCCACACTTGCCGAGCGTGACGTCACCGAGGCTTATCGCCCTCTCGAGCTGCTTTACATACGTCAGAGGTCAGTTTCGACATAGTTTCTATTTACTGCAATGAGAACTCTCATGCAACTGATTTTGCCTTGAGAATCAACCTACTTAGCGTTGTATTACTTAAACTTGGAACACTGCTGAAAGTATCCTCTCTTAAGTACTGAGAACAATTATCTGCATTCTGTTGCCTTTGGCTGTCTACCAAGCGCCCAAAGTCTGATATGTAATCGTGGATGAGTCAAAAAAACGCTTTCGTTTTCCTGATCTTTGAATGTTTGGGATGTACATCTCCTCTGGATTATTTATCAAACAAAATCATTTGCAGGGCATTCTCTTGTAAGCTGCAGAATATCGTATACAGACAATCAGAGTAGATATTGCCGTGCATGTTTTTTTTAGATTAGCAGCTAGCTGGTGCCCACGACTTCGTTCGTGTTTGTAAAGAATTTTGATTGACAGCTACCGACATGTAACCACCATAGTGGCCGTTGGGAGACTCGAGGCTAATACCATACACAAACGTCAGTGATCTGCGCTGGGTATTTATGGCTGCAAAGTGAAATATAGGGACACACATGTCTTTGGTCGAAATATGAAAACGCCCTCCGTCGACTAATTTGAATCATCATATCTCCCACACACACATAGCCAACGACATGACACCACCATGGTACACGTTGGGAGACTTGAGGTTAATGCCACACACAATCACCAGTGGACTGCGCTTGATAGTTTTGGCTGTGGAGTGAAATGTCTGTTTTTATATCAGGCCCGCCACTTTCAACCACCATGTCTACCACACCCCCACAGCTACCGACGTGCAATCAGCATAGTGCACGATGTAAGACTCCAGGCTACTACCACACACAAACGCTAGTGCTCTGCGCTTGGTAGTTTTGGCTGCAATGTGAAATATAGCGACACACACGTCTTTGGTAGAAATAGGAAAATGCCCTACGACGACCACTTTCAACCACCATATCTCCCACACCCCCATAGCTACCGACATCTAATGACCATAGTGCACGGTGGGAGACTCAAAGCTACTACCACACACAAACACCAGAGGTTTTTGCTTTATAGTTGTGGCAGCAAAGTGAAATATACGGACTCATACACCATTGGTCGAAATACGAAAATATCCTTGATCGGCCACTTTCAACCACCAAATCTCCCACACACCCACATTTAATGTAATTAGGGGAACGTTGTGCACGATCGGTGAATGCATACAACTATCACACTCAAACACCAGTGATTTGCGCTGGATACTTTTGGCTAAAAAGTGATCGATTGGGACACACATGTCTTTGGTCGAAATGCGAAAGTGCCACAGGTCGACCAATTTCAACCACCATATTTCCAACTCCCCCATAGGTACCGACTTGCAACCACCATAGTGCACAATGGGAGACTTGATGCTAATACCACACAAAAACACCAATGACCTACGCTATGTAGTTGTGGCAGGAAAGAGAAGTATAGGAACACACAAGTCGATATCTACATCGACCACCTTTAACCGCCATATCTCCCACACCCCAACAGCTAGCGGAATTCGGCCAACGTTGTGCACGATAAGAAACTCCATGTTACTACCACATACAAACACCAGTGATCTGTGCTAAGTAGTGGTGGCTGAAAAGCGTAGTATAGGGAAACACACGCCTATATATATATATATATATAAGACAAGATTTACAGAAACCACTTGGTGCTCTTTATCTTAAAAACGCATTAGTCTTTGCATGATGATTATTTTCATCCTAATGAATAATTATACTGTAATGTGGAAACTAACACTCATTACTGCCTGCTGGGATAATTTCTACCTCGGTACAACGAACAGATTTCCCTTAGCCCCCAGTGTCCTGAAATGTACGGTTGTGTTGCTTTAGACATTGAGGTTGCTTCTGATAACTACATCCAACGACTTGCGTTAATATTTTGCTTGTTATATTCACTGATCGTCATGAGTTATGCTGCCCAATAATTTTTAGTTAGAACAGACACAACTAGATATTCAACATTTAATACACCATTTCGAGTCATGGTTTCGAAATTGTTGTTTTTAATTAAATTTTGCGACCTTCGTCTGGTTTCTAAACAGTCAGGAAAACAAATACTGAGATATCTCAATACGTACACTAGTTGAAGCAACACAGTAAGGAGAAAGCCTACATTGCAGGAGCCGACAAGTTGGATTTTCTTTAGAGGATGAATATCCAGAATCCCAACTAGATATTCCGCACAAGAAAACAATAATGTGCTATTTCAGATAGATAGGAGAGCAGCTCATTACACGCTAGCATCCTTAGCAAGAAATATATGGTACGTTGGGTAAGATCCAACTCAGGGTCCTACGAGGTTGAACGATTTAAAACTGGTGAATGATTCCTTGTGTAATCGCGACACTAAGGAACTTTAAAGAATATTTTGCGGAAGGATACGGAACGAAGAAAATGGGAAACATCTATATATATAAAGATGAATGTATGTATGTTTGTTTGTTCTTCATACAAATCCACAGTTTTCATCCGATTTCGATGAAACTTTGCACACTTATCCTTTGAATCAAGGAGAAAAATACTGTCTACATTGGGTTGAAAATTATCTGTATAAATAATACATGTTGTCTTATAATTTCGAAATATTACTGAACGGCGATAGACGCGTTGGATGTGGAGGTCTCTGTACTGTTCTTCCGTGTAGCGGTCAATTAGCTCAATGGTTGAAGCACTTGCTTACTAATGTTTGGGTCGTGGTCTGCGGTTCAAATCTCCGTGGAGGCTAAGATTTTTAAAAATTGTTTTTGATAGTAAGAGTCACGCCTGGGCCGTCGGTTATTCGGATTGAATGTTAAACTGTGCGAGGCAAATCGTAGGTAGTCTTGCAATGCTGTTGGTGTGCACTTTTTTACGTTATATTGATTCCTCAGGGGTGATTCGCAGCCAGTGTGTATGTGATCTGCAGTAATACTACTATTAATACAGAAGTAAGTCTCTGTCTTATGTTATGTTTTGACAACTAAATGCCTATACCTATATTGACGGAATTTGACAAGAAAATCTGTAGAGAGGGCACAGGGCATTTTTTTCGGTATGATTTAACAGTTGTAGTCACAAAATTTTGAGAACTTATTGAATGGTGACAGAGTCGCGGATGTGTGTGTTAGTTTGTAATGTTACGTCGCTTGCTCAAGCTATGCTTCTCGCGCATTATGTTAGTGTTTAATTTGTTAATAAATTTCGTTTGGAGATAAAACGTATTATTTGGATAGATTTCGATTTACTCTGTCCTTTTATTTTGTGTCTGCTTAAATGTTTCTGGCACCAGTTTATTTTGCCTTCTTTTTGACATGCCTTGCATGCGTAAACTGGCCTAAGTTGTAGCTCTAGGAGAGCACAAGCAGCTAAAGTTATTAGATCCCCAGAATCGGATGCTCATGTTGAAGAAAGAAGAAAAGTCCAAGTTGAAATAAAGCTGCCCTTAGTTAACACCCCCCCCCCCCACATCCCGTCACATTCGTTTGTTTTTCTGTTTTTAAATATGTTAGAAATTGATTCTCTTCAAGATACATGTTCGATGGTAGAATGATATAGTGATGGCTTTCCGGTTATATTATGCCGACTCATTGTTGTTTGGGACCAATCATGGACTTTATAGATGACCGAGAACGTGTCGAGCATAAAACGTTTTCTTCTCGTCAGAAAACATATACATCAGAAGGAGCTTTTTCCTCAAGCAGTACATAACCCACCTGAAAGATTGTGCCAGTGGATTGAAAAGGATTGTTTAACTGTTTGTAACCCAACTCTGGAGGGGTAGGGGCTAGTTAGTTGGCTTGGCATCGCAGGTGTTGTCGGTTCGATTCCGGCCTTGGACATGGTTGGTTGTGCCCTGAGCATTCTGTAATAAGTGGAACCAATCCACCATAGACGTTCAGTCATACATCAAAATAAAATTGGAGCTGCTTTGATGGTATACAAGTAGAATAACATTTTCTAAAAACTGTTTGTAACTGTTGAAATATTTCTAATTCATTTTTGTTTTCCCGATATCAAAATACAAAACTTATCTGAAATCGCTCCTGTCAGAGTTCATTACAGCTCATCGGATGATAATGACGAAGAGTACCATTTCAGGGAAAAAATCGTGAAGAGGCTGCATTTTTTCTGAATATCAAAGCAGTTTATCTCGTATGTTGTAATAAGTACACATTACTTTAAACTCAGTCTACTTATTAATTTTAAGACATTATCAACTCCCTAAGAAATTTTCCCAAGCATGTTACCATAATTTCAAGGTAGCAGTTGCAAATACTCAGCCTGCCTGTCGTATTATCGATTCATTTTTCCACGTGTTTTTTGATGTAGTCTTCTTTACACGGATTTTTAAAGTATTAGTAGTAGCGTGTATGTGTCTCTTCGAAATTTAACAAACTTTAATATCATGCAGTCATATAATTCTTCGCTTTAGACGGTTTACCGTCAATAGAAATTCATCCAAAAATGTTAAAAATTTAAAAGGGGTCTGCTCATACATCTTCAGCTGTACCAAATTAGGCTGCTGAGTTTAAATTTGATTGTACATCTTTTAAAGACGATACACGTGAAGGATGACCAAAAACTGCAACTACAGATGAAAACATCGAGAAGGTGCACAATATGGTATTAGGCGTTCGGTGACTAAAGGTGTATGACATAATTGAGGTCACAGACCTAGAAGAATGTGAAAGCTACAATTTACATCAAGAATTAAATATGAATTGAAAACACACTGTTTTGCTGTCTGGTAGAGATTGTTTCACCTTGCTCTCGTACACACTCTCAGCAGCTATACTTCTATAAAGATCTTTTTTACGTAAGAGGGAGCCCAGTGATCTTGGGTCACGGACGCTTCCAGATAACACTCCACGTTTTTTGTATTATTCGTTCGAGAATTTTGTTGGGTGATGTGTCCCGACGCGGTTCACAGTCTGAACATGGTCGTTGTGTCCTCGCTTATCTGGCGGCCTGGGCCTTTCACCGTCTTTTTTTCATATAGCTCCACAATCAAATAAGAAAATTCTGGATAAGAAAAACATAAGTACTAATTTCATAATATCAGAGATGACTAAATTATCTCAAAGTGATTTTACTTGTCTACAATAAAACTGTAGCTGTGGAATATGAGCACATTGACATCAGCGTGAGAAAATTTTTACAAGGCCGTATTTTTTGTTCCAAACTTGTCATCAAACATGGGCCCTGAAGCATTATTCCCAATAAACTAGCTGCTGAGAAAAAGACCCATCTGGTTTAGCATTTATGGAAATTCAGGTAACTTAACTGTCCATTATGTTTTCTGACTTTTCTGAATAAACTCAGAACAGCAAAAAAATTCCTCGCCTCTGGCTAACCTCGTAACTTTGCAACGAGTAACCTATCTAATTTTCTTAGAATTGGAGAGAAACAAAAGAACTGACACCTGGGAGAACATTTTGAACAAGATACGGTCTCTGCAAATGAAGTTGCAGAGATAGAACTTTGCAGCTCAGATATATTAATTTACCATCACGACATGTTGAAAAATCTTATTTTTTGGAGGTTAAAAACAAGCTTTTGAGATCAATAAATAAGTTAAGTTTTTTTTGCGATTATAAATAATAGTTTTATCTTTACCAACTATGATCTCATATCCATGAACCGTCATTTCAAAAATATTGTAAAGTTGAAGCAAATATGTGAGATTTATAACTGCTTACTGTGGGTCATATGTTAGGAGTAGAGTTTAATTCAATTGATAGAAGATCGAATCTCAGCGAAGAGTTATTACTACGATATCACCATGTCAATTTCTATACGTTATACTTATTTTGTACGAGAAACCACATAATAAGCGTATTTAAATGCAAAGTTATTGTAAAACAAGTGAAAACGCATATTATGGCAAAAATATAAATAGGACATATAAATACAGATAAAACAAACGATTTCATAGTTATAGGTGTAGTATTCAGTCAATTGATTGCTCCTGGGGTGACCCTGTGAACTCCTTCCATACTACTGAGAAGCAAAAATCCAGAATCTTATACGCTTTCTAGGTGCTTCGCCGTAGTATTTCAATGAGTATATCACGAAATCAACCACAATAGGCTGCCCCAGAGCTTATTAGCTAGGTTGAAATCTGGAAGCTGGAGCTTCGGGTTTGTTACCAGTCGTCGACCTTTTGGTCCTTTACTAGTTTCTAATTCGCTACTTCCCTATCCTTTGAGGTCGAAGGTTCAGCAAGGTTATTTTCAAGCCAGATTTAATTTCGGGTTCGAAGACTGCTAGAAAATAAATTGTTCATATCCTGCTGAATATCCTTGCAGACTCCTTATTTTGGTTTACCCATTTTCACTTAGAATATGACGAAAGTCTTTGCCATCAAGATATTTTGGACATAAACTTATATGTAGTGCGTGTCATAAACGTATCGGTGCGTATGCGGTAATTACACAGAAATTTCACAGAGACACCAACCGTGATAGCAACCCATAGTGAAAGAGTTGCTGTACGTGTGGATGGCTTGTCAATTCAGTATAATATGATATTATGTTGTACATTAGAGATGAATAGATGTAGAATTGAGGCCTACTCTTCCGAAAGATTCCAAGGGGACTGCCAGGTTTTAACGTCCCCTTCGACAGAATCAACGTGATTGTATGGCCTCACTCCAAACGCAATACAGAAATATTTGGGATTTAGCCTACGCAACTGGTACAGTCTGGTGAATAGGAATCGTGCCCCATAAGCTCCCCTACCCTGCAGGCTAACTTAAGAATCTGATAATTCCTTCCGACCCCGGGGCTTGAACCAGACATAGTGACGATGTTTCAGAGACCTCATACAACGGAGCGGCTCTCGCAAATATAAATATGCCGCAGAGACGCCTTTAAAACTTGTGTTTAGGAGTGGAATACATGGAAAGAACTTCCTTTAACATTGTTTATAGTATCTCTTGTCACATGGATTACCAAAAGTTGTGGAATAATGAAATAAGAAAATACGACTTTTCTTAATAGATAATTTTATTTCTGCAATATTTCTTTTGGCATTGTAATATTTCTTCCTTATGGTGCTTTATATAACATTTTAGCTTTCTTTATTTTTTCGAGACAGACTAGATATTTACCTGTATACGTAAAATATTCTCGGGCCTCCCACCGGGGCAATGCGTCAATTCCAAGCGACTTTTCGAAGTCACTCTCAAACTAAGTTATTCGGTTATTCCCGGATTGGCTACTCTTATGTAGCCCACCCAAGTCAATAGATATCAATTCCCAGTATCCTTTTGGAACTGCGTGATTAAGTATGCTGTGGAGATTCGTCACGTGAGAGATATTGTAAACAAATGCGTGACATCTAGTAATTAGTCAGATACGAGGGAGGAGACAGCGCCGTTAAGCTCATTAGAGAATGCGCTCCGACCAGCAGCCGACCCCTCTACCGCATGTATCCCACCTCGACATCCACCCCACTGTGCTTCTGGCCTCCCCACATCCGCACGGAGAGGCAAGAAACTAGAAGCCACCGGCAACTGTTGGTAACCACTCGCCAGAAGATAAAGTCGGCGAGTGACTTCTAAATGTCACATCAAATAAACGCGTCCCACCGTTGGGAACCCCGAGAACATTTTGTATCATTGATACAGTGGTTAATAGGGTTAAACTCATCAGAGCGCACAAAGATCTGACTGCTGGATGGATGTATGTTTAAGAGGTAGGAAGCAAAGAGTCAGGGCAGGAATTCCGGTTTCAGTGGAAAACAGATGTTTTTTATATTGTGCTTCTGATTTTACGTCTCGTCGGTGCCATTAGAGCTGGGAAGAGATGGAGGGCAAGGAACAGTAAGGAATTAAACAAGAGCTCTTTGAAGGAATCATATTCGTTAAGGATTTCGGAAAATCATATAAAATCATGGAAAACTGGAAGATCGGACAGAGGTTTAAGTCCGTGTGCTCCTAGACCCTAGCATTACCGCTCACCCACCGGGCTAGGTATCAGTTCAGAGATATGTATTGGGACCATGGCTATTGATGATACTATGGATTAAAAAATAATAATAAGGAAATTTGTGTACGAGGCCATACAGCCAGCTATAATATTGTGATTTCCACAGCATGTTTGTTCTACGGAGTGCAGACAATAGAAGACGGACACCACAATTAAAACCATTCACGCCTGAGGCTAAGTTCGAACGTGCGTCCCCTGCAATGCGAAGCTAGCACGCTCCCCTACACTGCCGTAGTCGGTAATACGGTAACCAGTTAGATTGTTGGTGTATGATATAATGCCGTGTAATAGAACTACATCGAGAGAAGTTTTGCAAACTGTTATATAAAGATCTGGACAGGAAACATAAATGGACAGGTCAGAATCGAATGAAGATAAATGCTAGAAAATGTCAGCTTATTAGGTACACAGATAGTGTTGTATGGTTATAGGGTGGAGGGGAACGGCTGGTGGGAGGAATAAAATTTAAATAAACGGGAATGTATTTTTTTTATAATAAGTTTATTTGTGCAGTAAGCAGTAGTCAGGTCGTGGGGGAGAAATGTTTCGAAGTCCTGCATCTATTTGACAGGGTAATGAGAGAATTTATCAGGGAAGTAAAGGAACTGGTTGTACGAACTGAGTGTGGCGAGATGGTACGGAATCTGCAGAATGAAGCGCATTTGTAGCTGATATGATATAGAGGCTTGGGAGGCTTGAGAGGAGGCTAAAGAGAGCGGTGGAACAATAGACAATTGATTAGGAGGTCTGGATTGATCGGGAGAAGTCTTAAGATTAGAAGTATATGGAGGGGGTAAGACCGTGATCACAAATCAGCACTTTGTTTTAGGCGATAAAGGAGTTTTTTTGTTTTTTGTTTATGGCTTTACTCCTCGTCGAAATCGAGGTCATTAGAGGGGAAAAAGGACTGGGGACAAGGAACGGAAGGAATTCGGCCACGGACTTCTGAATAAACTATCTCGCCTGGAGTGATGTCGGGTGAAATCTGGATGGTCGTACCGGGATTCAAACACGCGTCCCCCCGAATGCAAGACTCGAACGTTACCACTCATCTACCACGTTCGGTGATAAAATTCTATTTTATAAGCAAGGGATCCACAGCAAGAAATATTTTATCAATGGAAGTACTACCCAAAACAGTAAAAGAATTTAATGTTAAAATGCACATGAACATAATACAAAGAGTGGTGTGTTTATCATTGACATATTTGGCTCTGTTCGTTTGGATTATTATTTATTACTTCGTCCATAGTTTACCTAGAGTCATAAAACATACAGCCGTTTATAAGTTAGACCCTCCTGTCAAAACTTCGTTCAAATCGGTTAGATAGATTTGCGAGATGGCTGGAAAAAGAAATCCCCCGAATACGATCGCTTACAGATTTATATATGCAGTAATAATCAACTCAAGAAGCAATTTTTGTAAATACTTTGCCATTGATAATAACATCAGAGAATGTATTTAACGGAAGTCGGCATTCTGATACTGATGGTGCCAAAAGAAAAATAAGGTAACTGATTTTAATAATTTAAATTTAAATATCGTAGAAAGGACAGACTACATTGCTGAAAGAGTAGTGTGAGAGGGATTTGCAGTAATGTTGCGACAGGTGTGGAGCACAGCTGTCAGCTGTCTCACACCTGTAACAGACCAACTGACCCAGTTAATACTGCATAAATCTTATCTGTAGTTACTATTCAAACGTGTTTAGTTTCATCAATAAATTAAACCTGCACTCGCAAATGTAAACTTTTGCAAGTTTATTTTCACAGTATCCTTCGAAAGAAGTATTTTCTAGAATATACTGTCAACTATTTTGATATCATCACTGAACAAAATTCATCTATGGACCACACAGAACTGTCAATTAAATATTCTTTTAATTTTTTCCTGAATTTAACCTTATCCCCTCCCAACTTAGGAACTAGCTGCTGAATATTTAATTACTTTCTGAATAATGAAGACCACATGTAATCATTGTTGAGATCATTTTAACTTTCAGTGCCATAATTGTTTATTTTACTATTTGTTTGAAACAGGTCATGATTAGTTACTAAAATTGCATTAATGTGAATTTACACTCTGTTACCAATATTAAAATTCCTTACTTTGTGATCAGCTCTCTGCAGCATCTTCTACTGCTCCACAAATAATTCTCATTACTCACTTATAAATTTTAAATATTTTATCCCTGTTTAATTGTCCTAGTTGATTATTGCATATCATAGTAAGAAGTGAAAATAAACTAGTTTATTCACATTTATTACTGAAACTGTGCGAATTACAAATGTGGTTGCGTTCGATCGCTTTAGTAATCCAGAAACGTGTATTTTGAAATTTAAATAATGACCAATATGAAATCCTATTTGTTATACTGGCTTGGAAATTTTATAAGTATGTATGTCTGGTATTATTTTGTGTAATGCACTTAACTGCAAATTGAATTTTATCAAAATTTAGGGACAATAGCTGTGAAGCAATTATTAATACGATCAAAGACATGATTTTCAATACGTTCAGGAGAAAAATATATAGTATTTTCAATTCCTATAAATCTATCATCTGCAAAAATTTACCAAATTTTTGTGTTATCAGCTGTGATACATGGCAGATTATTTATATATGCCAAAAAAATTGTGGACCCAATATAGAACCTTGAGGTACTCCGCATCTGATGAATCCCCACTCAGAAAATTGTGAGCCACACTACACACATTCCAATGACAATTTCTGTTTTCTGTTCAGAAGGTAAGAGATAATCCATTTATTATCTGTTCCACATATACTATAATACTTTAATTTCTATATGAGGAAGTTAATCAGAACAATAATACTCATACCGAACGTGGTGGGTGCACGGTAACGCTCGGGCATGGCAATCGGGAGGAAGCGGGCTCGAATCCCTGTACGGGCATCCGATTACGGTTTTTCATGGTTTCCCTAAATCGCTCCATATGAATGCCGGGATGGTTTCTTTAAGAGGCAAATGGCCTAGTTCCTTCCCATTTCTTGCCTCCAGTCCCTTACCGCCTCTAATGACATCGATGTCGATGAGGAGCAAAGTCCGAAAAAAAAAGACTCCTTAGTGTGTTTCAATTCCTTGACCTTTCCTTTTGGTTGTTGAAACACACAAAACAATGAAAGCCCATTAGCAACTTATATCCACGTAAAGTTACGAGGTGAGAGTTTTGTGCCGTTTCCGCGCAAGATAAGGCGGCGTTTCCTGTGGCTGTTGGCTACGTGGGACGCGGCGAATGAACGCCCGCTGCGGGTGAGTGAGCGTGTGTTGTTAAAGTGAAATGAAATTGTCAGTTGACAGAAGGTTGAGCAACGCAGATAACAGCGGCGCTTGTGCAGTAGAAGCAAGCTTTCATTAAATTAACATGTAAGTTCAAGTAATCTACGTTAACAACACTGCATGCCACACATTAAAGTCTCAACTTTTTCCATGGTATTGATAAGACTAATAAAAAATACCGTAAATTCATTGAAATAATCTGCTGTCAACCACACTGGAATACTCTGTTTCCTGTCCATTTTATTTGGAACATGATAGATTTTTGCTGTCGAAAAAAGGAAAAATGGATGTCTACAGCATATCGTTTGTAATATAGATAACAAAACAAATACTCTGTTTTGATCCATTGATTTTTCTCGTGTTTCTACACACAACTATAGGTGCATATGGTAATAAACTGTCTTTTCAGAGCCAACCGAATATTTTGGTTTGTGGCAAAGCAACTGTTTCTACGACTGGTGACATCGGCAGGAAACTACCAATCGCAGTAACATTTCATATGGATTACCAAATTACAAATCGATTTTGTGAAATAGATTTATCTTGCAATCGTATCTAAATTGAATTACATGAGGCGTTAGATTTAACATTTTTACTGCCTTATTGTTAAGAAATTATTCCCATTTTCTATGCCAAAAATGTCTTAATGCATACCTGTATTCTATGTGCCATATCCCGTATATCCCTTCCGAACTATTACACTTTCGGATAGGCGCACTGCACCCTACACCACCCACTTATAGTGGATCGTGGAGTAATAATAATAATAATAAATAAATAAAGTGAGTATCGTCTTCCGTTTTGTGAGTCAGAGTGTGGCGTTATGTGATTCGGACTCCATGTGGTTTTAATGTAGGAATCGGAGCATTTTCAAAAACTGTGTGGCTATATAGTAAAAAAAAAAATCCTTGAAAGGAAAATTCAGTTTATGCACACAAAATTCAGGAACTGCAGCGTTTTTGTAGGAAATTCAAGAAGTAACTATCACTAATGAACTGAAACTAATGTTTGCTTCGTGCATGCAGTGAAGTTGATGCATTAGTTTTAGAAGGCTTTAAGTCTAAAATCATACAGGAAAATCACCCAATCATATTCAAAACTATACAAAAAAGAAACATATCCCAAACTAATATAGAAGATTTCGGTATACTGCTTTTAGACGGTAGATTAAAATATTTAACTGACAGTACCATCCGCAAACGTGAGCAATGTTTAGTTAAATTTTATTTATGATTCTAAGAATCAAAATAATTGATTAAAAGTTAGTAAATATGTAATTAAATCGTAAACGCATTTAAGTAATTTACACTTAATTACCAGCGTTAATTATTACGTTATTAACATAATATACAAATATTAAAAGCCAGTATGACAGTGATTTTAATTTGTTGTTCAGTCATATTTGTTATATACTACACCAGCTTATCACTCCCATGCAGTTTGCTTAAGTGATAATTTAAATTGCTCTACAGAGTAAAATGAGTAATGAAACAGAAATTTAACATTCAAAATAAAATAATCGTTCAAATAAGTTAAAAATTATAACTTTAGTTTGTATCACTGCTATAAATATTCCCCCGTTACCAAAGTATTCTATTGTTATATTGTTAGATATTTAAGATATGAGTTTCTCCATTCACTATAACTCTACATAGTTCCCGATTGTCCCGTTTCTAATCACCTGCGTTAGCTCGAAAATGTAGTAATACTATTAACCTGGCGGGTGTTAACATTCAGAATGTTTGCGTTAACATTACCATTGACGTATCGCAAAAAAGCAACCGCGAGTAAAAAATTGTCTCTCATGAATCAATAAACAGCGGAGTAAAAGTTCCAGACTAGGATTCCCACGCTCATGAGTGTAATAGTTCCTTGCAATTCACGACCATAATTTTAGAATCTGCGACATTAAGCTGTTTCCAGAATTAGATTTCGTCTGCCGGAATCAGACTATGAGTTTAACAGGAAGTTTCCAAACTCGACAAATGGACTTCAAAATCGATCACCATCAATTTTGTTGGTGGTGATCGATTTTTCCATTTTGCAATCTGCAGAACGGAAGACCCGTTATTTTACTTCTGATATGTCTAACAGGGAGAGGATCAGAAATGTACACCACCATTTTTGGTCAAATTTTGCTCATTTGTTTTTCACCATTTAAAAGTTATTGTGTGATGCCGCTTGTTACGACTCACAGTATGTTTTTTGAAAATGTCAACTTTTTATGCCACGACTGTATAAAGCCTTTGGGTTGGGCAGAATCGACAGAGACTGAAAAAATATTAATTTTGATTAATGTATTATAGCCCGGGAACTAATAATTTTAAAGAAATTTGATTTTATTGAAATAACTGTAGCTTTCCTTGATGGTGTATGTAGAGAAGCCTCTTTTCCACTTTCATTTCTTCTAGAATGGAAACTTTTTTTCAACCATGATATTCCCAGTATGCTACTATATGCCATCTCGAATGTATCTATTATTCTTCAGTCATCTGCCTTGAAGATCTATAGTGTTTCACCGATAAATTATATTATTCCTCGCATTTTCTCTATGCAGCAGCCATCCTTACTTACCACAGAGCTCGGTTAGACAATGTGATTATATTTTCTAAAATAATTCAAGGTAGCCAACTGCTTGACTGGCTCCTCAGGCCATTTACTTTACTGTATAATGTTTGCATTACTGAAAGATGTGTGAACAAAAGTAATGCTGTGAGTATGAGTCAGAACATTAGCGGCATTGAATTCTGCTATTTTACGAAGAAGTTACGAAGTATCTCAGCTCATGATTTGCGCGCGTGAACACACGCTTGAAACTTATGTGGCCACTCTGAGATAAGTACAGTCATATGTGGCTTTTTTCTGTTTGTAAGAAGGAAATAAGGAAGGCAGATAGGCTCAACAATAAATGTTATCAGCTTCATGCACTTTGACCTTAGTAACTGTATGCCACTGTCCAGCTACTCCTGCGTTTATTTGAAGTGTTTCTATCCCCATACGGAAATACGAGGCCAAAAGTACACCAAACAGTGACCTGTTATGCAAAAAATAATGATGACGCATTCTAGCACAAGATGTTTTTTGAAACATTTATTTTTGAGAGTAGTGTTACGTGTGGAATCTTTCGTTTGAGAAATTAAACTACACACCATTAAAAGCCAATGGCAATTTACCGGTTTATGATGAAAAATAGTCTGAGAATACATTTTTGGGACCGGCAACAGTTCTGAAAATTTGTTTCTTTGTATCCGGGAGAAGCCGCGTTGATTATTTGAAACCGGACGTTTCAGCTTTTCCCGCTGTAACTTTACACAGAGCACCGAAAAATGTTCGCTTTGAGTTGAGGATATATGTATGTTCGTTTGGGCCAACTAGAACCTCGTTAGAGTTTCGTTTGGCTGGAATTTACTTCGGATATGTACACATTCATGTTACAACAAGAGTTTGTAGCCATCGAAGGGACCTACATTCTAATGTGGAATCAAAATCACGCAAACGTTCTGGCATATTACACATTACACAGCAATCTATGCTAGAGATAGCAGGGATAAGGCAGCTTCTGAAGTAATTCTCGATTTGTTGTCAGATAATCATCTCGAGCAGCTAGTTAATGAACCTACGCGGTGTCATAACGGTAGCGAAAACATTTTAGACTTGCTGGTTACCAACAGGCCAGAATTATTCACCGACATTTCAACGACCACAGGAATAAGCGATCACAAAGCGGTAATTGCGACTATAAAATTAATAACCAAGCGAAAAAGGAAAAAAGGGCGGATTGTATACAGATTCAGTAAGGCCTCAAAGGAGTGTTTTAGAACCTACCTGAGGAATAATTACCATAACTTCAAGTCAACAAAGGACACCGTTGAAGAGATGTGGCATCGTTTTATACATATAGTCAGGGAAGGAATGGAAATACATATACTAAAGCGGACAATAAAGGGGGAGAATGATCCACCGTGGTACACATGCGAAGTCAAAATATTACTAAAAAAACAAAGGAAAATACACGCACGCTCAAGAAGGAAGGGGTGTCGCAGCGATTTAGAAAACTTAGCTGATTTAAGAGGACGTATTAAGAATGTAATGCGCGAGGTCTTTAACGATTTTCACTCCAACTCTCTCTCTAAGAGTCACACAGAAAACCCAAAGAAATTTTGGTCGTATGTACGAAAAGTTAATTGTACCAACAACAATATTCCATCACTAATTCGTGAAGGTTCCGAGGTTAATGAAAGCCACGGTAAAGCTAACGTACTAAATACTGTATTCAAAAATTCATTTACAAATGAACATAAGAATAGTATTCCCGTTTTCCCACGCCGTGGCGAGTCGGTGATGGAATCATTACGAATAGATACTGCAGGTATCATTAGGCAATTAGAGCTCCTGAAGTGAGGGAAAGCACCGGGCCCGGATGGAATTCCAGTAAGAGTATTTTCAGAGTATGCGGCGGAAATCGGGCCATTTCTGTCTGATATATTCAGTAAATCATTAGAAGAGCGAAAAGTACCTTCAGACTGGAAAATCGCGCAAGTAACTCCGATTTTCAAAAAAGGTGATCGAAGTGATCCTGGAAACTATCGTCCCATATCTATAACATCTGTTTGTAGTACAGTTATGAAGCATATTATATGCTCGAACATTATGAATTTTCTAGATTATAATAATTTGCTTACAACAAATCAACACGGATTTTGGAAGAAAAGATCATGTGAAACACAGATGGCCCTATTTACACACGACGTAATGAAAGTTATCGATGCAGGTTCACAAGTAGATGCAATTTTTTTAGATTTCCAGAAAGCCTTTGAGTCTGTGCCACACAACCGCCTTTTAGCGAAGCTTCGAGCGTACGGTATATCGGATCAGCTTTGTGGATGGATAAAGGATTTTCTAACTGGTCGGTCGCAGTATGTTGTCGTTGAAGGAGAAAGTTCTTCTAATCTAGATGTTACATCGGGTGTACCTCAAGGAAGTGTAATAGGACCACTTCTTTTCTTAATTTTTATAAATGATCTCGGAGACAAAGTGAAAAGCCTGTTTAGATTGTTTGCTGATGATGCGGTTATTTATAGGGAAGTAAGTAATTTGGCCGATTGCTTAGAAATTCAGCGCGATCTGGATGTTATTTTGGCTTGGTGCGCTGAGTGGCAACTTACTCTAAATTGTAAAAAGTGCAAGACAATGAGCATAACTAACAAAAAAGAATCCAATTGTTCAGAAATACGAGTTAAACAATACATTTATTGATATGGTCGATTCTATGAAATATTTGGGAGTAACAGTAAAAAGGAACATGAAATGGGACATACACATTAATTCGTTAGTAGGTAGAGCAAATTATAGGCTGCGATTCATAGGTCGAATCTTGAAAAATTACAATGAACAAACAAATGAGATAGCGTACAAATCTCTTGTGCGTCCACATTTGGATTATTGTTGTGCCATTTGGGACCCGTTTCGTAAGGGGTTGATCGAAAGTATAGAGAAAGTACAGAGAAGAGCCGCTCGATTTGTTACCGCTTGCTACAGTCCTTATGAAAGCGTCACAGAACTGATTAGTAGATTAGGTTGGGAGTCTCTGGTAGATAGACGACACACGTTTCGTTTAAACTTATTGGTAAACATGCGTACTCCCACTTTCACTTTTGAGTGTAGTGAAATACTTCTTCCACCAACCTATTTGAGTCGGAAGGACAGGAAAGATAAAATTAGAGAAGAAGGTGCCGGACTGATTCTTATATGAATTCTTTTTTCCCTCGTACCATTAGGGATTGGAATGCACAGCAAAGACATTAGCTTTGGTGCTGAGCACCCTCTGCCACCCACAATTTTGTGAATTGCAGAGTATATATGTAGATGTAGATGAATGATGGGTTAAGAACTTACGAAAATCCCCGCCAAGAGAAGGATTTGATCCGGGGACCTGTCGATGGCCAATCAGACACCTTAACCACTGAGCCACCAGGCCACTCCTTTGAGTTGAGAATACATATACTATCTTACATTAGTGCACAAGGGCATATCTTGTAATGTAATGTGAGATGCCACGGAATAATGCTACTTACGCTTCGGGCTACTAGGTAATGTTCCAAAATCCTAGTAATTGTCCAGTAAAGTGGGACGTTGAGTTTGTGCTTAAGGTAAGAGACGATGATGATCAAGAATGCAAAGTAAGCTCCTTTTCAAAGACAAACTGTAGCGACAAACAAACCTAAAACCGTCTCCTTCATCAAATCTCCTAAAGCAACTGACACAATACATCACACGAATACATCTTTTCCATAGGCGTCGATCTCTAAAAATTTTCTGGAACAAGACAGTTCATTAGAATAGCACTCGGTGTACGTATCACGAATGATTGAGGACATTCTTAAGAAGTGTGTTTTTAAGTATTTTATTGTATTATTTTTCCTGCCTTTTAGTCGGTCGAAACAATGGGGTTGACAATTGTGATCATGCAACTTGTGCTTCACTCCGAGGTGGTGGGTGAACGGTTAACGGCCTGGCTTCGCATTCGGGAGGATGCCGGTTCGAATCCCCGTCCGAGCATCCAGATTTGGGTGGTCCATGGTTTCCCCAAATAACTCCAGGTGAATGACGGGATGCTTCCTTCAAAAGGCCATGGCTGAAATCCTTCCAGTTCCTTGCCCGCAGTCCTATTCCTCCTCTTAATGACCTTGACATCAATCCATAAGTAAAAAAAAGAAAAAATTGTGCTTTAGTAATTACTAATTGATGGATATGTTCCAGAATCTATTCTGTTTACCATTGTCACGTCAGCCACAAATTAAAATCTGTTCTGAACATTAAACTTTCTGGTATAAGTTGAAAACTTCTGAACTGATTTTGATGCAATTTTCCCAGCTTGAGCCCTACGACTCTGATATGATCTTAGAGATATTTATAACCGAGCGTGGTAGGTAAGCGTTAACGCTCTCGGCTCGCATTCGGTAGGACGTGGGTTCCAATCCCCGTCCTGTCATCCAGGTGAGGGTTTTCCATTGTTTCTCCAAATCACTTCAGGCGAATGAAAGGATGCTTACTTCAAAAAGGCGATGGTTGAATTTCTTCCCATTCCTTGTCCCCATTCTATCCCGCCTCTAATGACCTCGACGTCGAAAATACGTCTCCTGGCACTCGAGCAAGGAAGCAGAATATCGTTTGACTATAAAATTCTCTGATATATGGTACAAAAGGGCATAATTTAAAAACTACAGAACAAAATTTAACGGGATTTTCACATATAAATTCTTCTCGGGTATGCCACCGAATTACATTTTCTACTGTCAAGCTTTCGGCGACTTTCACTGCCGCCATCATCAGGTCTGTTGTGTCTGAAGGAACAACAAGAACTGGACTGAATAGCGGAACTGAACGAGCCAGGAACGTTGTCGACTTCCGATTGGCTGACTCCAATGACGTAACCATTCCGTGACTGCGCAGTCACGGAATGGTTACGTCATTGGAGTCGCCAATCGGAAGTCGACAACGTTCCTGGCTCGTTCAGTTCCGCTATTCATTCCAGTTTTTGTTGTTCCTTCAGACACAACAGACCTGATGATGGCGGCAGTGAAAGTCGCCGAAAGCTTGACAGTAGAACATGTAATTCGGCGGCATACCCGAGAAGAATTTATATCGAAGATACGCCGAGAAAGACTTATATCTCGGGATTTTCACAGTTTTAAATCTGATGGTGTGGCATAAAATTTGATATTTATGTCATTACAGTACGTCTATTGGGACGGAACAGAAATTTAGTTATCAGATCAAACAGTATGATAGAAATTACGCTATCGTAATCCCAAATATCAGTTCGTTTTTTCTGTAAATACGGGGTGTTCAGCCCCCACACTATAGATGGCCATAGGGTTGTAAAGATGAGGAATTAGTTGTATTGATAACAAATTTATCAATTGTCAGATCAGATTAATATGATGCGAATTCTTAAGAGCAAATTTGTAAGAATGGAGGCGATTGTTGAAATGAGGAAACGAGATGTAAAGGAAATACTACTTAAGCCGTCGATTCTTCACATAATACATTACAAATGTTTGTAAATTAATTATGGTAATTTATAAGTGAGCGAAACTTTTTTTGACATTACGTCTCGTCTACATCGAGGTAATTAGAGGCGAGAAAGGAGTGTAGGGGAGGCAACGGAAAAAAAAATCGTTCATGGCCTTTTGAAGGAACCATCCTGGCACTCGCGTGGATTGATTTGGAGAAACCGTGGAAAGGCCAAAGCTGGATGGATGGCCGCACGAGGATTCGAACCCACGTGCTCCTGAAAGCGAGTCCAGAGCGTTTCCGCTCACTCATACGCTGGGTACCCATCTACAGATATATTAACATACGTATATATGAGTAACGTAATATCATGTCGGAAGAATTGTAACAGCAGTAAATCAAAATATATTATTCTCTTTCATAAAGATTTACAGTTTGGGTAGGCATAGAGTACTTTACTAAGGCATATCTTATGCGAAAAAAGAGCCAAAGAAGTAGAAAGAAGACAAAAAATAGAGCATGTAGAAATCTTAGGGCACGAATGTTACTGAACAAACTGGCTGATGTTTCGTTGCGCTGCAGTTTCAGTCATGGACGTTCGCCTTTAAGATGTTCCATCGCTCCTTACAAGCAAAAATCCGTTATATCTCTTGTCCACGCCTACACTGAAGATGAGAATCAGCTCACACACCACAAAATTATTCACAGAAATCAAGAAAATGGTTCCGTGTAAGGTGCTCTGATTAAATTTCAGTCCGGATACGATGAGATAATTTTTCTAGAGGTAACTAATTTCAAATAATTTTTTAAATAAAGATTGATGCAATAGACTTAACTCTCTTTCTTTCAATTTGTCCATGGAAAGGGGATCTGTTGACTTTATTTAGAGTTATGCAAGTCCACTAACAGTTGCCGTTTTTGCTAATGTGTCATTCATCTCGTTGACCTTTAATCCTGTATGAGCTCTGAATCATCTAAAGCTAACACGTTTGACTATCTTCTGTGGCCTCATTATGACTACTGAATGACGTATGTCTCTGCTACCAATAAATAATGAAGCGACTCAGGAAGGCCTAGAATCCGTTAGTATGAAGACGCGTAATCAACTTTTGCCAGTATTGGCTGGCTTTCTGCTGTACATTTTGAGGCCTTGTGTGATCGATATACTTCTTCATTTCCGGGAGGAAGACCTGTTATTCTACTTAGAAAACAAGTATACAAATACTGGTGAGTCCTCATATCGTTGATGATAATGAGCTAGTAAAATTAATCAACCTATTTTATTTCAGACACAAAAAGACGAACATCGTTTTCCCCCAACTGCAAAGTAATTTTAATACACTGAAGAGCCAAAGAAATTGGTACACCTGCCTAATATCGTGTAGGGCCCCCGCGAGCACGCAGAAGTACCGCAACACGACGTGGTATGGACTCGACTATTGTCTAAAGTAGGGATGGAGGGAATTGATACCATGCAGGGCTGTCCATAAATCCATAAGAGTATGAGGGGGTGGAGATCTCTTCTGAACGGCACGTTGCATGGTTCAATAATGTTTACGTCTGGGTAGTTTGGTGGCCAGCGGAGGTGTTTAAACTCAAAAGAGTGTTCCTGGTGCCACCCTGTAGCAATTCTGGACGTGTGGGGTGTCGCATTGTCCTGCTGGAATTGCCCAAGTCGATCGGAATGCACAATGGACATGAATGGATGCAGGTGATCATCCAGGATGCGTACGTGTCACTTGTCAGAGTCATATCTAGACGTATCAGAGGTCCCATATCACACCGACTGCACATTCCCCGCACCATTATAGAGCCTCCACCTGCTTGAACAGTACCCTGCTGACATGCAGGGTCCATGAACTCATGAGGTTGTCTCCATACCCGTACACGTCCATCCGCTCGATACAATTTGAAACTAGACTCGTCAGACCAGACAACATGATTCCAATCATCAACAGTCCAATGTCAGTGTTGACGAGCCCAGGCGAGACGTAAGGCTTTGTGTAGTGCACTCAGCAAGGGTGCACGAGTGGACCTTCAGCTCCGAAAGCCCATATCGATGATGTTTCGTTGAATGGTTCGCACGCTGACACTTGTTGGTGGCCCAGCATTGAAATCCGCAACAATTTGGGGGAGGGTTGCACTTCTGTCGTCGTTTTTTCCCGTTCTTGCAGGATCTTTTTCCGGCCGCAGCGATGTCGGAGATTTGAAGTTTTACCAGATTCCCGATATTCATGGTGGATTCATGAAATGGTTGTTCGGGAAAATCCCCTCCTCATCGCTACCTCGAAGATGCTGTGTCTCATCTCTCGTGCGCCGACTATAACACCACGTTCAAACTCACTTATATCGTGATAACCTGCCATTGTAGCAGAAGTAACCGATCAAACGCCTGCGCCAGACACCTGTTGTCTTATATCGGTGCCGTACTCTGAGTGTTTACACATCTCTGTGTTTGCATACGCATGCTTATACCAGTTTCTTTGACTCATCAATGTACAATATCCATCGAAATATTACAGTGTAATGAAGGTGTGGTCTGATATTTTTCTGATTCGAAAGGTATTCTGTACGTTCTCTTAGAGCTTCATTAAGCATCTGTATGTTAAACAGTAAACTGATTATAATATGTCTTTGGAACTGCTTTAAAATGGGTTTCAAACTTAAATAGAATCTGTTATGCTCAATTTTATTTCCAGTTCTTCTGCTTGCAGGGTCGTTATGAAAGTTTATTTTGCCGTTCCTTAAATGAAGTATCTTAAACTGGACTACTCCTACAAGCTTTCTGATTCCGAGACAGCAATAACCTTCTATTGAAGCAACATATGTTTTATGCAAAACAGAAATATCCTTTGAAATTTAATCTTCACAGCTTCTTCGCTGGATGGTTTTGATAAAAGATGAGCTTTCGTCTGCCACCATCTTTAGGTCTGGTGTTACCACTCTGTCGCAGCAGTAACACCAGACTTGAAGCTGTTGGCAGAGCACGCCGCCGAATGCTTGCCTTTCTTCAACACCATCCGGCGAAGAACCCGTGGACATTATATTTCAGCCATATGCTGGGAAAGCCCTCGTACAAACAAAAATATATTTCTTTTTTTCTCATGGCTTTACACTTTGTTGTTGTCGAGGTCATTAGAGGCGCAAAGGGACTGGGACAAGGAAAGGGAAAGAATTCTGCCTTTGTTTTTGAAGGTACCATGCCGGCATTCACCTAGATTGATTTTGGGAAACCATGGAAAACAGTAATCGTGATGGCTGGATGGGGGTTCGAACTTGTCTCCTCACTCATAAGGCTCTGTAAGTATTTTCTGTTCTGCTCCACACCATAATTTTGACATCGCTTCGATGTTTATTTCGTGTTCATATTTTCACTAAGTTTATTTTAAACGGTATGAGAAGATCAGTTCTTATATGAGTGGAGACTTTCGCAGTGTACTGATTCAATGTAAGCTTCATGTGTGATCAGCCGGTTAGCGTCATAGAAACACAACGTTTCGACTGCTGACTCTGCTGTCTTCATCAGGTGCGAAAAGCGTGAAGCATAAAGCTTACATTAGGATCAGTTCTTTTCTCAATTAGTAGCCCGAGGATGGTTTTATGTGAAAATAATGGGAAAATTTTGTGTGACGAATGTTTATGCCTTGTATACAGGGTGGTTAAAATTTTAAGAGTTGATAGGACGCATCAAGACAAACGTAAATCATCATAGAATACTTGGTTAATTGTGTAGCGTCGCGGTGCAATCATAATAAACACGCAGAACAAGGAAACAGCACATTTATTAACAGACATTCACAGCAATTGGTCAAATGAGCGACCACTGACAGTAATGAATTCATCATAAAATTGACTACTCACCAATGTAGTCATTTGCGTTATAGTGCCACCACAGAGAACTGGAGAGGTACTGTGGGCAAGTAAAATTCCCGGGCGTCCTGATAACGTACGGCAGTTTTTCTTAACCGTTTTAGCAAATGCTGGGACGTTCCACAATCTCCTCCTCATAAATAACACATCTTCACGAACATACACTTATCATACAGAACGCGTATTACCCACGCTAATTATAGTTACAAGATCCTCTGGGGATGCAATAGTAATCTCGTAGATGAGGCTCGCCATATGCCACTGCATGAAGAAATTTATTTAGGACAGATCAAAAGATCGAAGAAGCGTAGCAATGTGACCACCGCGTCAAATACAAGGACGCTGGAAGCTGCCCTCTTGGAGGACCCGCACCCTGTTCTAAAAAGTTTTTCGCTGGTTTCAGCCTCTAGGACGTCAACCGCGGTGATCGCGTTCATAGTGCCTATTGAAGCAATCGTGGATGAGTCCTAAAACAACGTTAAAGGAAAACTGCTGCAGGTTGCCAGTCTACAGAATTGCATGTGGATAGTCGATGGCCCACACGTGTGCTTTATACGTGTTAAACATGAAACCCATGTGTCCGCACAAATAACAGATGTCGCGAAATCAGGTTACATCACACCCCGTTGGAGGAATCAGCGGACAAATGTATGTAACACGAAGTATGAAATCCTTAGAGACCGAATCCCACTCGTCTGCCGCATGAATCGTGGCAATATTATCATTTAGGATGAAATACACTATAGCGAACAATTTAAGACCATTTCATGAATGATGAAAGTAAATGTAAAATAAAATTATGACGTTTTTAAAGTGAAAATATCGGAGTACGTGCTGAGAAATTGCAAGAAGAATCAGTAGAAAGCAGGCAGAAGTTAAACAAACCCCCTTATAGGTAATGAGAGATATCGGATTTATCGATTGAAGAAGAAAGTCTAGCGAAAGAAAGCCATGGGTGTCCATGGACTTGGTGGAACCTAATGGTACGGTGGAGGGAGTTGTCTCTTGTGGATTGCCCATAGGAATACAATAATACACTCCTGGAAATTGAAATAAGAACACATTGACGCCGGTGTGTAAGACCCACCATACTTGCTCCGGACACTACGAGAGGGCTGTACAAGCAATGATCAAACGCACGGCACAGAGGACACACCAGGAACAGCAGTGTTGGCCGTCGAAGGGCGCTAGGTGCGCAGCGGTTGGGCACCGCCGCAGTCAGTGTCAGCCAGTTTGCCGTGGAATACGGAGCACCATCTCAGTCTTTAACACTGGTAGCATGCCGCGACAGCGTGTACGTGAACCGTATGTGCAGTTGACGGACTTTGAGCGAGGGCGTATAGTGGGCATGCGGGAGGCCGGGTGGACGTACCGCCGAATTGCTCAACATGTGGAGCGCGAGGTCTCCACAGTACATCGATGTTGTCGCCAGTGGTCGGCGGAAGGTGCACGTACCCGTCGACCTGGGTCCGAACAGCAGAGACGCACGGACGCACGCCAAGACCGTCGCATCCTACGCAGTGCCGTAGGGGACCGCACTGCCACTTCCCGGCAAATTAGGGACACTGTTGCTCCTGGGGTATCAGAGAGGACCATTCGCAACCGTCTCCATGAAGCTGGGCTACGGTCCCGCGCACCGTTAGGTCGTCTTCCGCTCACGCCCCAACATCGTGCAGCCCGCCTCCAGTGGTGTCGCGACAGGCATGTATGGAGGGACGAATGGAGACGTGTCGTCTTCAGTGATGAGAGTCGCTTCTGCCTTGGTGTCAATGATGGTCGTATGCGTGTTTGGCGCCGTGCAGGTGAGCGCCACAATCAGGACTGCATACGACCGAGGCACACAGGGCCAACACCCGGCATCATGGTGTGGGGAGCGATCTCCTACACTGGCCGTACACTTCTGGTGATCGTCGAGGGGACACTGAACAGTGCACGGTACATTCAAACCGTCATCGAACCCATCGTACTACCATTCCTAGACCGGCAAGGGAACATGCTGTTCCAACAGGACAATGCACGTCCACATGTATCCCGTGCCACCCAACGTGCTCTAGAAGGTGTAAGTCAACTACCCTGGCCAGCGAGGTCTTCGGATCTATCCCCCATTGAGCATGTTTGGGACTGGATGAAACGTCGTCTCACGCGGTCTGCACGTCCAGCACGAACGCTGGTCCAGCTGAGGCGCCAGGTGGAAATGACTTGGCATGCCGTTCCACAGGACTACATCCAGCACCTCTACGATCGTCTCCATGGGAGAATTGCAGCCTGCATTGCTGCGAAAGGAGGATATACACGGTACTAGTGCCGACATTGTGCATGCTCTGTTGCCTGTGTCTATGTGCCTGTGGTTCTGTCTGTGTGATCATGTGTTGTATCTGACCCCAGGAATGTGTATATAAAGATTCCCATTCCTGGGACAATGAATTCACGGTGTTCTTATTTCAATTTCCAGGAGTGTAATACAGTCAATCAGCCTTGGCTCTTTTACTTCTGTAAACACGTGTTGTAGCACTTAAGTACTGTGATATACCATCGGGTACTTAGAATGACATGTGCGTATTAGCATAGCTTTATTTAGCCAGGTTCGGACGGGGTTGAAAAATTCCACACGACATTGTTGACAGCGATAAGCCGGTGACTCGATACTTGCGCTAACAGATGGGACGAAGGATTTATTTCCGGCACTAAAGTTGAAAACCTAGTCCACTGGCAAAAATACAGTGAACCGTATTGGATATATGCCCACAAATGCCTTCCCGTTAAAGTAGAAAGTTGCAAACAAAGATGCGGTTCCCTGCCCTCTTTCTTGGAAAATGACGAGTTGTGAAACGCCCGGTGACCCAAAGATTTTGTTAAATGGTGATAAATCATTGAATTTTGCTAGCTGGTAAGGAAAACCTATGGACGAAATGACTGAGAGCGACCCCGATTGGCTGGAACTGAGCGACGGCGCCCAATAAACGAAGGTAGCGGAGGTCCGCTATTTTCTGACGCAAGGGAGGATTTCATTTCTGAGTGGTAACACAGCCCGCCAAGTAGAACTCTCCAGGGACCACCGGCCAGCCGCCAGCATCAACAGCGGACAATAGCCCGCGCCATGCAGCTCAAGTCACAGGCGAGCCCTCGCCACCTTGCAGGCACCTTCCCACCACGTTTCGTAGTGTCGTTTCAGCTACCCGGGCATTTGATGTTTACCGACTGGGCGACGGATAGAGGCGCGCCATCCCCTGCCAGCAGAGCGGGTCCCTTCCCACGGCCCGTCCTTCATAGCTAGACCGGCGCGGCCGGCAAATGTACAGGCCGTGGGAAACCACCTTTGAGTGCAGCTGATGCACAGGGTCCATTAAACTACGTATTCGCTATTTCTGCCTTGCTACGGTAAAGAACTCCGGTGATGCTTAGAGACTCTTGCTTCGTTCAACTCTAGTCAACGCCTTGAGATGCCAATCGTACTCTAAATTGCAACCTATTTGCTGAACGCTTCACTTTGTATCGTTCAAGAAAAACGATCTTTCTCAGTTCTGTTAAATAAATTGATCAATTTTATAACTAAAGAAAATAATATCGGAGTTATAAAACCTGCTTTAAATGATATCCTGTCCACTATGTCAGTTTGACATTTGGCTAAATAAAGATGTGTACATTAATATTTATTTCATAATTACAATTGTTTTGCTAAAAAGTATTATAGAATTTGAAAATCGCTTTCCTTGAATAGGGAATACTTCCATTCTTGGCGCCTACCTGGGATTAATTATAATAATTGTTTTGGTAATTAACGTACCGAGCGTGGTGGTGTAACGGTTAGCGTTCTGGCCTCGCATTCGGGAGGACGGCGGTTCGAATCCCCGTCCGGGCATCCAGATTTGAGTTTTCCATGGTTTCCCAAATCACTCCAGGCAAATGCCGGGATGCTTCCTTCAAAAGGCCATGGCCGAATTCCTTCCTATTCCTTGCCCCCCATCCTTTCCCGCCTCTAAAGACCTCGCTGTTAGAGAGACGTTAAGCAGATTTTTTTTTTTAAAAAAAGGTAATTAACTTATCTCATTAACTTGTCTATTTTAATAACTTTATAAACAAAGACACACTACAGTACTGGCCAGAAATTTTTCCAATGTACCCAAACAAAATATTTAGCCATTAAGTACCAGGGAGTAGATTTTTCATGCACCTAAATAGAGTGCTAAGTTAAAAACATTATTTTTGCTTTTCTAAACCTCTTTTGAAATACGTATTGTAATTGTTACGTACTGAGCAGTATTTTATGTTGCTTCCCTAAATAAAATGATTAGTTGTTAAGTATCTAGTAGTATTGATAAACAATATTTGTCGTTTCATTGGACATTTGGTTAATGAGAGACGTATTAACGTCAACACTTGCGGGTAGTAGCTCCGACTACTGCCTTCGCACAATTTTTTATTTTAATTTTGTCTTGATTATAGTTTCAAATACTATCGTACGTAATAAACATTATTTTCTGTTGATATCTAGAAACTTGTAAGCCTTATAAGTGAGAATACAACGCTGTTGAATATGCAAGATAAGAGGTATTATCATTACAGTGTGCAAAGAAAACATTAGCCGAGAGTTGCAGTGGAAATAGGAATTGAAGGTGGGTGAAATACCTAAGGGTAGTTCGGCCGCCGTAAAAGAACCACTTCACTCGGCGTTAGCAGCGACACTATGAGACCGATGTAATTCGGCTGCAGTGCACGAGATTTGACATCGGGCGACCAGGTCGGTCGTAAACCGGGCGACCACACTCGGACGAAGGGGACAACCGGACTAAGTTGCCGTTGCAGGCACTAAAATGTTTTCCTACTGTGAAATGATGCAATACTCTTACTGGATAGTAACCTCTACCGTATGACCAGTGAGGACTGGGTTACGTATTAAATGACGATAATTTTTTTATTTTGGTGAGTTCTGTAACCCCTTAAATATTTGCCCATCTTTTCTTAAAGATCCTGTATCGTATTCCATTCAGACCTATTTGTAAGCTACAAACAGATATTCCGATTGTTTCTTTGCTTTCTGTCAATGTATCTGTAAACGCTCATATGCAAATATGTTAAATAATATTCGAATGTATTGTTAAGAAATCATCAGTAACTGCTATAACTGACGGCTGTAGCGACTAGCCTTGAAAAAAAGTCTTATTTATCCGCGTTATAATTTCACCTATTTTCTAGAAACACTAAGTTCTTGTAAACGAGGGCTTGTGAAGTTCCTATCTTCTGGGGTTACGTTGTCGGTATCAGTAGTCCGATATAACAATGTACAGGGCAAAACCAGATTTGATTTCTTTACATGGATTTGTTAGAACTTTGCTAATTTCGCCCTCTCCCAAGCGTCCGCTTGTAACGCAAGTGTTAGGAAGTGAAGTGTTTTGGTACAGGTGACGGGTTGGCAGAGAAAGTCTTAGTCGGCAAAATAACGCAATAGAATAAGGAGAGACTCAAAGAATGTAGGCGAGAGGGGAGACACTTATCAAAGGAGTAATTTTTGTTGAACTAAACGAAGAAGAAAACCACGATTGGTCAGATTGGTCGAAGGACTAAAGGAGGCAAGTGGCCATGTTAGTTTTGAACAGTAATTAAAAGAGTGCCTGGTAGTTCAAACGTGCCTGTCGGTAGGTGGTGAATTACGATGTGGAACCATGAGGAGAACTGACCACGTTGTAAAAGCGTTTAAATCACCCGCGATGTGCTGAAATAAACTGGAAGAACAAATTAACGGTGTACAGCAATCGTGTACGATGTTAGGTGAGCGCTTCCGGTTGCAAACATGTAATTTTCTGAGGAGAAATCCATTGTTAAGTACAAACTTTGTAATACGTGCCTGGATATTTGTGTGATGTTCAATAAACTGTTTTGAAGTAATATTCCGAATAGTTGTCAGATTCTTTGTAGAATCCTTTAGAAGAGAACTTTAAACTAAGATTCCAAATCATATTTTACCTTACAGGAGTGGTGGTCGTTTTGACTTTTAGAACCTGTATAAAATATGGGGTTGAGGATTCCTACACGCCACTCAATTAATATATAGCTATATGGCGACTGGTGGAGTAGATCCACACACACTGATAATATGGAAGGCAATAAAGATGCTTCTAAAACAGATCGAATTTGTTTCTTAACATCCTCTCTATAAACATTTAGAGGCGAATCAGGTCTGTAGAATATATGAACTACCGTTTCTTTAAATGCAGTAAAATTGGTATCGCTTTAAATCGTGAAATTTGTAGCCAGTTTTGTTAAAACATTTTCAATTGTGAAATTTCCTGATGTCAGAAATTTCTTCATTATGATAATATAAATTATCATGGCTAGGTAGTGTACTACTAAACGACAGCTTTATCCAACTTTTTCAATATTAGGACGGCTGATTATAAGAGCATTTAGAATTGTTGTCTAAATTTGTGTGGCATGTGTCTTATGGCCTGCGGCGCAGAAAGAATGTGCTACGATCATAGGAATCTGTTCTGCTGTATCCGTAGTTATAGTGGTGATAGGGGTGTAAGGGTTTGGGACAGTCTATATTAGCCTCTTTCAAACAAATGTCAACCTCTCCTTGACGTAGTGTTTTTTGTCTGCACGGAAGAGGCACAAATGACTGAAAGATTTCAGGAATGAGGGCAGTCACCCACTGCTGAAAGGACGGTGCAGGAGCGGGGAATAGTCCAGAGCACCATCTTACCCTTGGGGTTGGAGAGAGTTCGTAAAAGAGTATGAATCAGAATGTATCAAAAGTTAAAAGCCTCTACATTAAATACCAAAGCATATCCGAAACCATATTAAATTCTCATAATATATAAATATAGAATGATGACTTTAACATGTGTATAATATATGTGAAGTGCGAGAAAAATCTAATAACGGTGGGTAAAGTGGGGAATAATTTATGAAATTTGGTCTAGGAGAAAGAAATAAGAGAAGAAACAAGTTGTTACAAGTTTGAGAGAAATATATATTGGTCATGGTGAACATACTTCTTAGGAATAATCCACAAAGGATATTGTTCAGTCTGCCAGTAAAGGCCCCTGCCAGGCAGACCTCACACACAACGCGCCTGCACGCCGGGATACATATACGACTCCAAACAGGCGCAGAGACATCAAAACAAACCAGGAAAACAAATAGAATCATCTAGAAGCTAAGTGGGACTATTTCTTACAGAGGTCGCCGTACTACCACACAACGGAATTCCTGCGCCAGGCCGCCTATATAAGCGTAGCCGGCCGCTCCACCGCCAGTTCCGGCCTGACCGCGGAACCAGCTTCAACTACAGAAGACCACCGGAAGTTCGCGAGAAGTAGAAGCCGTCTCTCTCTACCCCGGATCAGGACCAGGCTAAATTTCTCGACGGTCATCCGCTAACTGTACCATATTTGTTATTGTTTACCAGTGTTTTGTGTACATAGTAATAAACCTCAAGGAACCATTAAGTGTAGTTCACTTCAGTGGCGACAAGGGTGGAATAAGAACTCTCGACCATCATGGCTACGCCAGCAGCACCTACGGAATGGCAACAGTTCCTCCAAGGACTTCTACATCAGTTCTTCGAATCTCAGAGACAACTGATTGCGGAAGTCAGGAATCTCCGCCAACCCACGGCCCCGCCTCCGTTCCCAGCATTCAACGACGACGTCGAAGAATGGGAGACCTACGAGAAGCGCATAAAACAACACTTCGCAATTCATCACATATCCAAAGAAGAAGACCAGCGTGCATATTTCCTTTCCTGGAACCAATCGAAGATGTATGTCTTGCTCACCAAACTTCAGCCACAAGACCCCGACACCCTCACCTTCACGACCATCTGTACGACACTGAATGCATACTACAGACGCCGGTACCATGTCGTCGCGGCCCGCGTCGAATTCTATCAATGCCGGAAGAAGCCCGATCAGACGTATCGCCAGTGGGCGGCCGAACTCCAAGGCCTTAGCAGAAAATGTAAGTTTCAAACTCGTTGTTCCCACGAATCCTACGCCGACGACATGGTGCGTGATCACATCATACAGGCTGCACCAGATGCCGCACTCCGGCATGACGCCCTCAAGTTAGAGGACCCATCCCTGGAGCAGGTCATCGAACTTGCCTACAAATTCGAAATATCTACGGCCGCAGATCGCCGCCTGGAGTCCTGGGCGGATGTGGCCGCAATCCGAACCGACGTAGAGGACACACAGGACGTCGCCGCCATCCAGAGCTCCCAGTCGCGCTCCTCCCGACACCACAACCGGGGACCGCTTCCTCAGAAGGACATCGAACCGGCCCGTTCCGGCAGGGGCACCAAGTCTCGGCAGCAGCAGCGGATCCCGCAGCGCCGACGCCGCAGCCCGCTCCGCCTACCCTCCTGCCCCGCCTGTTATTCAGCACATGAGAGGGAAAATTGTCCGGATCGTTGGGCTGAATGCTCACGTTGCGGCAAGGAAGGACACCTGGCGTCCGTCTGCCGCACCAACACCACCAATGCCAATCCCGGCTCTCGCCGCCCAGGGTCTTACCAAGACAGGTTGAGCGGCGCACCTATGGATATCAATCAGGTAGACACTTCCACAGCATCCAAACTTTTTATTGACGTTACGGTCAATGGCAAGCCCCTGCGCCTACAAGTCGACACAGGAGCAGCAGTCTCATTGCTTAATTATACTACTTATGTGCAAATTGGCTCGCCCCCCCCTCTCGCCGGCCCCCAAGCGCCTCCTGACATACAACAAACAGGAAATAGCACTCCTGGGACAATTCACAGCAAACGTCATGTATAAGTCTGTACATCGTTCAGTCCCCTTTTTAGTAGTTAACAGTTCTCTCACAGCAGACTTTTTTGGACTGGACGCTTTCCGCTTATTCGGATTTTCAATTGAGGATAACATACACCTCGTATCTCAGCATGTTCCTTTTCCTGAAGTGGACGCCCTTTGCACAGAGTTTCAGGACCTGTTCTCACCAGGCGTCGGCTGTGCAAAGGACTTCGAAGCATCACTCCAACTCCGGCCGGACGTACGGCCTCGATACTTCCGGGCACGCCAGGTACCCGTAGCGCTTCAACAACCACTTCAGGAAGAACTTCAACGTCTCCAAGACGAAGGGATCCTCCAGCCGGTGCGGTTCAGCCCCTGGGCCACGCCGTTGGTCATAGTTCAGAAGCCAGGACGCCGCTTACGTCTCTGTGGTGACTTTAAGACCACCGTCAACCCGCATCTGCTGGTAGACGACTATCCACTTCCGAGACCGGACGACCTCTTCCGTAAACTAGCAGGAGGTACCTACTTTACAAAAATTGACCTGGCAGAAGCATACCTTCAAATCCCTTTGGATATCCAGTCCCGACAATACACAGTCATCAACACTCCCTCTGGCCTCTTCCAACTCAACCGGCTCATGTTCGGCTTGGCCAGTGCTCCAGCGATTTTTCAACGGTATCTCGAACAACTTCTCCAGGATATTCCGGGATGCATCAACTATCTCGACGACATAGTCGTCACGGGACCCTCCGCTGCCGAACACATGACCAACCTCCGCCTACTCTTCCTCCGCCTCCGTGCAGCAGGATTGAAATGCAACCTTTCCAAGTGTCAATTTTTTCAACAATCCATTTCCTACCTGGGTCACATCATCGCTCAGGAAGGCATTTCCCCAGCATTTTCCTACTGTGGACGCTATTTCCAACTTACCTCGGCCTCAGGATCTACATCAGTTGAAATCTTTTTTAGGCAAGATTTCATACTACAGAAAATTTATACCCTCAGCAGCACAAGTGGCAGCACCCCTGTACCACCTCTGTCGCAAGAATGTCCCGTTCCGTTGGACCCCAGCTTGCGAGACCGCATTCCACACCCTTAAACAGCAGCTCAAGTCCGCAGCATGCCTCATGCCATACACTCCAAACCTCCCCTTGATACTTGCCACAGATGCATCCGATTACGGTGTGGGGGCAGTTCTGTCTCATAAATTACCAGATGGCACGGAACGCCCCGTAGCCTTACATCTCCAAAGCCCTATCGGCTGCTCAGCTTAAATATTCTCAAATCGAGAAAGAGGCGCTAGCTATTGTTTTTGCCTGCTCCAAATTCTATTCCCTTTTATATGGGATTTCTTTTCATCTCATTACCGACCACAAGCCACTCCTATCACTATTTGATCCGTCCACACGTCTGCCTACCAAAACATCCCACCGCATCCAGCGTTGGGCACTATTCCTGTCCCAGTTCAGATATACCATGCATTTCCGTACCACCTCCAGGCATGCCAATGCAGACGCCTTATCCAGACTACCGCAGGGACCAGACCTTGCCTTCGACAAGTCGGAACTTCTGGTGTTCCAGATCGACGATGACATACAAGAAGCACTGAAGACATTTCCAGTCACGGCCTCAAAAGTCGCGGCAGCCACAGGGGAGGACCCCCTCCTCCGTGTCATCCGACACCACATCCAACACGGGTGGCAAACACGTTCCCCTCCACGCCATCATCAAGACCTCAAGTTCTACTACTCCATCCGCCACCAGCTCTCAGTAGTAGAGGGAGTGCTCCTCCGCACAGAACCAAATTCCACCCCGAGGGTCGTCGTTCCGAGATCCCTACAACCGACAATCCTCCAAACTCTCCACCAAGGACACTGGGGAATTGCCCGCACCAAATCCCTTGCCAGACGCCATGTATTCTGGATCGGCCTTACCACGGATGTCACGAAGATGGTGCGGCGCTGTACCATCTGTGCCCAACAACTGCCCTGCCCCCCTCAAAAGTTCCTTTCCTGGCCGGCACCGTCCGGACCCTGGGAACGCATTCACCTCGACTTCGCTGGCCCATTCCTAGGCCACCAGTGGCTCCTAGTGACGGATGCCTTTTCCCACTTCCCATATGTCGTCCGTTGCTCCACAATCACCACAGAGGTCACCATTTCAGCCCTCACGAAGATCTTTTCCATCGAAGGATTACCATACACTATCGTCACAGATAACGGACCGCAATTTCGAAGTCGGGAATTCCTATCCTTCTGTACCGCCAACAATATCCAACACCTCCTCACCCCGCCCTTCCACCCCCAATCTAACGGGGAGGCGGAACGGCTAGTCAGAACATTCAAAACCCAAATGACCAAATACACCACAAGTCACAAACTCGAAGAGGCATTGACACTCTTCCTCAGTTCCTATCGAACCACTCCAGTGGGGGCCAAAAGCCCGGCGGAATTGCTGCATGGCCGCCAACCTCGCACTCTCCTTCATCTCCTCTTACCCCCGCCCAAAGTACAGGTACCTTCGGGCCCATTCCGTTTCACCCCGGGCTCCCTAGTCTGGGCCCGCGGGTTTGGCTCCCGGGCCGGTTGGCTTCCGGGGGTCATCCAGCGGCCCCGAGGCCGCCAACTGTTCGACGTCAGCCTGGATGGCCGGATAGTGCGACGCCATCGAAACCAACTACGTCCCCGCTACCCCACGGCACCGTCCTCTTCCACCACGGCACGGCCATCCAGTTCTTCCTCTCCTTCCCTGCCACCTCCACCACTCCTGCCGTCTAACCGTTGCTCAGGGACAGTTACAGCGCCACCAACGACGCCACAACCTGTCGGTCGCTCCGACACCCTTCAGCCGCAGCCTCTCGACCACCTGCGGGGACCATCTTCAGCGCCCCCCGTACAGCCCCCGGCCATCGACGCCGACGAACCGATGCCGTTAGCTCCACAAGTACCTCCACCACAACCTGCACCACGACGCAGGTCGGCACGCATCGCCAGGGGAACAGCTCCGTACTCCCCTGGAGGTAGCCTTCATAGTCTGCTCCAGGGCGCTGCGGCAGACGACCTCGCAGACGTCGCAGACATCGCTTCCCCCCCCCCCCCCCGGGAGGGAGGTATGTTCAGTCTGCCAGTAAAGGCCCCTGCCAGGCAGACCTCACACACAACGCGCCTGCACGCCGGGATACATATACGACTCCAAACAGGCGCAGAGACATCAAAACAAACCAGGAAAACAAATAGAATCATCTAGAAGCTAAGTGGGACTATTTCTTACAGAGGTCGCCGTACTACCACACAACGGAATTCCTGCGCCAGGCCGCCTATATAAGCGTAGCCGGCCGCTCCACCGCCAGTTCCGGCCTGACCGCGGAACCAGCTTCAACTACAGAAGACCACCGGAAGTTCGCGAGAAGTAGAAGCCGTCTCTCTCTACCCCGGATCAGGACCAGGCTAAATTTCTCGACGGTCATCCGCTAACTGTACCATATTTGTTATTGTTTACCAGTGTTTTGTGTACATAGTAATAAACCTCAAGGAACCATTAAGTGTAGTTCACTTCAGATATACACCTTGAAACGCCGAGTGGATATAAACAGACATCAGCTAGATTGTATCATGCCTAAAAACAGAGATTCAGAAACTAAATTCTAGACTGTAAAGCATACCCAGGAGCTGATATAGACTTTAGCCACAATCTTATCCTTATGGAGTGCAGGCTGAAATTCAACGGAATGAAGAAGCAACCTAGAAATACCAGATTGAACATTAGAGAAAAATTTGCAGAGCTTGTAGAAGTGGATCTAAGAAATAATTCAGAAATGAGTTCAACAGAAGATGAAGGAAATGCAATGAAGAGACAGATAGTCAAAGTAATAAAAGAAACAATAGCTATTAGAAAAGAAGCTGGCAGGAAACCCTGGATCACAGAAGAAATTTTGGTGTTGATGGATCAGGGGAGAATGCACAAAAATTCTCAGGATAAAACATGGAGACAACAGAAGAGATATAAACAGGAACTACAAGAAAGCAAAAGGAAAGTGGCTGCAAGAAAAGTGCGAAGAAGTAAAAAAGGAAATGGTCGTAGGTTAAGCCTACATACGGAGATCAAAAGAATTTTTGACAAATGAAGAAAAGATGTCTAAACATTAGAGATGCTAATGATACACTTATTTTAATCTTAGAAGATAGACCTAACTGTTGGAAGGAATATGTAGAGAAACTTTAGGATGAGCACTGCTTGAACAACAGTGTTCTAGAAAAAGAGAAAACAATGTTGATATTGATAACTTAGGAGATAGAATATGACCGAACTTTGAAAGATTTGAGATGAAACTAGGCAATAGAAATTGATTACATCCTCTCAGAACTTCTAAAATGTTTAGGGGAAGAAGGAATCCAAAGACCTTTTCGAAGTGATATCAAAAAGTTACGAAACAGAAGAAGTGATTCGAAACTATTTTTATGAGAGTATCGCCTTCACACTCCTGAAGAAAGCACATGCGTAAAGATGAGAGAATTATTGAACTGCTTGCTTAACCAGGGTATTATACAGATGAATAGATAGTTACAAGAGAAGCAATTGTAGCTTCAAGATTAATACTGGAAGGATGGGTCCTTAAAAAAAAAACTCCTATAGCATTTGTGGATATAGAAAAAGCATTTGTCAATGTTAGATGCGACAAGACATTCAAACTTTTAATGAAATCATGTATAAAATATTGAGATTTAAGAATAATTTACAATCTATAGAGGAATAGGATTTTGATAGTAAAACTAGAGGATAATGAGAGACAAGCATTAGTTAAAAAGACCTGAGACAAGATTGTAGTCTATCACAACTTCCATTTAACTTTTATATCTAGGAATCACTCAAGGAAGAGAAAGAAAAAAATTAATGTGGTGTAAGTGTTCAAAGTGAAAAAAATTGGAATATTGTGATTTGCTGATGACATTATCCTGTTAATGAGAACAGTGAGAAAATACCGAGAGAAGAGCTGGGATAAAAAAAGTAATGGAAAAGTCATGAAATGTAGCAGAAACTATATCAGCAACAGTAGATTAAATAGGATCATATGTAGCAGGATAACACCAGAATGAAGGTAATTTTTAGCAGTTAGAATGTGGTGCTAGAGGAAGATGCTGATAATTAAGTTAGCGGATAAAGTACCAAGTGAACGTGTTTTTGAAATGATGGTCGTCGAAAGAAGTTTGTGGGAGAGTCTCTCAGGAAGTGGGTCACAGGGAACAGTCGAAGAAAAATACTGTAGAGGAAGACAAAGATTATAATATATGAAGCAGTTAAATGAGGAAATATGTTGTAAAGGGTTAATGGGCTGGAGAGATAATGGAATATTGCATCAAACCAGTCGAGAGACTGCTGACAAGAGAAAAAGGATTCTTAGTGCTTCACATCACAGGATTATTTTTTCTCTTTCTGGCTTCATTTTGTATATACTGAAATGTGAGATAACTTTCATTGGTATTTGTTTAAGCGTTTATCTAATTAATACAATCATGAACGTATCTTATTGGAACTGGTCAACTATTTGACCTACTCACACCGCGAGTACGGCTGGCCCTGGCAGCATGCTAGCTAGCGTACAGGCCCCAGTCTCCCTGGGCAGAGGTATCATAGTCGTCCACACGGTAACGCTGACAATAAACAGTGCAGCTGTTGAAAGAATGAAGATGAACTTGTATCTGGCGTTATATTGTCGTTAGGACCTAAGAAGTCTTTGCAAGAGTTAACACTTATGACAAAATTATAAAAAAAGTGTTGCAACTAGCATAACTGTTCCAAGCTGCATCCGGATAAGCTAGTGCTTGACTGTCTTTAGCGGTTATTAGTACTAGTACCCATCTGTTTAGGATTATGTAACAGGATGTAAGCTAGTGGCCGTGTTTTCAGTGTGGTCACTGATGTGGATCAGTTCCCAAATGTTGTAAAGGTGGCTTAAATAATCTGTAAATAAATTAAACTTTTTCTATCAACATCTCTCGCTCTGGATATGTAGTTTCATCGGTGATGTTGCTGTTGTAATACAATTTACGAACGCCTAAAATCAATTGAAATTCATAAGATGTGAAAATTATTATAACTGTGTATTTATCCGTCCAATAGCGTTCTTATAGACCATGGTGGGTGAGCAGTAACACTGGAATCGCATAGAGGAGCACGTTGGTTCGAATCACGTATAGGACATCCAGAATTTGGTTTTCCATGATTTCCCTGAATCACTCCAGGCGAATGTCTTGGTGGGTTCTTCAGAAGGTTATGATAGAATTCATTCCTAGTCCTTTCCCGCCTCTAATGATCTCAATGTCTACTAGACGTGAAGCCCTAAGAAAAAAATCAGCGTTCTTTAAATAGCTTATTGGAGTTATAAATCGGTTTCTGTTTTGGACAGTATGACAGCGTGGACACTGAACAGTAAAAGTTCCTGAAGAATTTACTGTAACAAAAGGCTCTATATCAACAAACTATAAAGTTTCTTCCTGGATAAGAGGCTGGTCTACGTGCAGGTAACATTGCTGCTCGTATGGGACATAAAGTAACGAATTAATGGACAGAAAGGGATTGGATACGAAACGTTTAAGCTGCAGTCTACAACGAGTTTCAATTAAATTCGCATGCTTATCGGCAAAAGGTTGTGTTTTCAGACGAGTCACTCTCAGTTACTTTAAGTTAGATTGTAATGGTGAACGTAATTGCATTAGAAGATATATTGGGATGAGACTTTCCTTCCAGAATGCGAATAGTAGAAACAAACCATCGATTTTTTTCGCATAAAGGTTATCAAATTTAGGTGTTCGCTTCGGAAGTCAGTATAACGTTGTACAAAAGGGGTTCCGCCCACCTCAGCTTCCCCCTCGCACTTTTTCTTATGATGCCAAGCTCGTGGAGATCATTTTCAACTTTAATACCCCGATTTCTAACCTACATGGATATTTCGCTATGGCGATAGAGACTCGCAAATTAGATCGAAAGTTGATTACACAATATTACTTTCTCAGCTTCGTTACGTACTCATCGTTGGTTTTTTTTTTATTTTTTTTTTATTTTTTTTATTTTTATTTATTGGCTTTTGGTTTCCTGACCATACAGCCATCCTATGTATACAATTTTACATTATGTATTTGCAGATACTAATACTAAGCAGAGTTAACATGACATATACAATTACATTATAAAAAAATTTATGTTTTCGTATATTACACTAATACTAAACAGACTTTAATTTACAGTATATATACAATTACATGCTTTCCCAATTTCCCTGTCCCATATTAAAATTAATACAAGAAAGAACAATATACAACATAATCTCAGAAACATATCTATATTGTAATTCCCATCGTTATAAAAAATTCATATATTATTTTATACGTTCTGACGTCCTCAGTGGCCAGAAGTGTGGTGACCCTGGTTGGGCCCACGTAACCCAGGTCGCGTAGTTTCTTGAGGAGCTTCTCTGTTGCTGCTCTTCTCATCGGGCATCCTAATAACAGATGGTTGGTGTCCTCCACCTCTCCACACTCACACTAAGGCGTCTCTTGGGCTCCGATGCGGTGTAAGTGTTTCTTAAAGGCTCCATGGTTGGCTTTCAGACGCATAATTGTTACATAAAATTTTCTGGTTACCCTCCATTTTTTGTACCAATGTGATTTAGGTATATGCGGGTGGATTTCCCTGTAATGACTTCCTTTGTACTCTGCTGTACGAGCCCACTCGTCTTCCCATCTAGATCTCAGTGCTTCTTTGAATTTCTTCAGGTGGTCCGACGCAGGTATCTTGTGTGGGCGTCTTACTCCGTCCGTGATAGCTCTCTTGGCTATGTTGTCTGCCATTTCGTTTCCTCGCATACCACAGTGGCCTTTAACCCATGCTATTGTTACTTCTTTCTCCCTGCTTTGTAGCTTATCTACTTCCTTCATTATATCATAGACTAGTTGGTTGTTGTGACGCTGGGCTATGTGGTTCTTCAGTATCATTACTGCTGAACGAGAGTCGGTTAATATAACAATCTTATCTTCCCTACTTCCTCCGGCATATTTTAAGGCTGCCAGGATTGCTGTAAGTTCAGCTGTCATTACGGATGCTTGGTGGTTGAGATTGTAGTATCCGAAGTCTCCTGTTTTGGGGTCTATGAAAGCGCAGCCTGTCCCCATTTCGTTCTTCGCTCCGTCCGTGTATATAGCTTTCGTTGGCGACGTTTCTTGCAGAAACTCTTGAATGGTCTAGGTCGGGCAGCAACACTAACATTTTATATTAGTCAACACTTTTTTTAATTACTAATAGATTAATAAACACCTCGATCAACTATCCGTCAAAAAAAAGATACATGCTTTTTTGAAGAGAATTTACTGGTGCAATAATAAAACTAAAACGTAACAAAAGTAAAGGCATTAAACAGATGTACACTTTCATTGAGTTCCTTTTAACATTTTTTCGCATGTTTTTGTACTCTTCGTTGGAGAAATCGTATAAAACTGGACAGTTTGCGGCTATTTTAATGAATTGATCAGTCTTTGACATGATAATTCACAAGTAAAACTAACAGCAGCGACGAAAATAACGTTGCACATGTTCGTGAACGTTCACCTGGTATGAACTTATACATAAGCTATTTCAAGCAGACTCTTCCTCGAAATTTTATCATGCTAATATTTTGTCACCACTGCGAAAATTTTGCGCCGTCTGTGGGAGACTATATTCCGATTAGTGATGTTATTTTCACATGACATCATTATCTAAACTGAAACACCGATTAGACAAATTACCTTAAATAATCCGAAAATCTGGAATAAAATTTTGTCCGTGTGACGAAGAACCCATCCATACTGAATTCGAGCTGGTGCCATATTTGAAGAGATACCTAAAAATTATGCACTGCTGGGATACATCTAAACGTCCCATTTTTTGCTGTACAAAATGCGCTAATAGCATAGAAAAAGTCCACAACTGAATCCCTGGATTGTTTCTAAGTGCACGTTTCTAAATATTTGTGTTTATTTTCGTGGGAGGTATCGATGGAAATAGCTGACTGAAATTTCAGTACTCGTTCTGTTTGTCAAAACAGGAAGAGATATTTTTATTCTTATTGTTTGCATGAAGCCGTACAAAGGATCTTGGGCTGTATTGTTGACATAAATTGTGGTCAGGTAACAGATTTTCAGATTTTAAACAAATTTACATAAAATAAGTGGCTACTGTACTTCTGACTTTCAGAACACATTCTTATAGCTTGTCGCCTCGTCAACACCGAGGACATCTGAGGCGGGAAAGGACTGGGGACAATTTCCGTAATCGTCGACTACATTGCAGAGACTGTACAATTTTCTTTAATAACTCAGCACTAAGTACAGCAAGACGATTAATGTCCAAAACTTGCTTATGTTATAATTTTAGATGTGTCCTGTAGGGATGCTTTGAGAAATAAATCCGGAATATGAAGGGACCAGTCACAGTTGTAAATGAAACCACTTCTTTTACTAAAATCATTTAGTAATATATATTCAACAAACGTTCGATTTCCCATGCAGCAAATGACATAAATTATTACTGTTATTTGAGGTGGTGCTTATGTGTGGTGGCAAATCCCTGAACACTGACATTACCAGAAGTTTTAATTTACGTACTTTCACTGTTTGAGATAAATCTTTCATCACCTCTTTCGATAAATTTAGTTTCCAGGTCTCATCGCCCTTATGTGTCTAATGCGATATCCATCTCTCTCTTTACCTGACTCCTGGTTCCTTTATCATATCATATACTGTAATTTCAGCAAAAAACTCTAGCTGCTCTCCTTTGCACTCACTCTAACTGCTTTATTTGATACCCAGAATCCAACCACTTTCAAACAAGGGCCTAGTCAAAATTTTGTAGCCTAGTTGTCTTACTACTCTGGCTTCGTTCCCTCAATAATGTCTCTAATAGCTGCAGGAGCTGGAAACCTTTTCCTACCACCTCTTCCAATATGTGCTTCCCAACTGAGTTTATGTCAAACGATATTTCAAGAAATTTAAATTTTATGCCTTCAGAAAGCAATTTCCTGTTTAACGTATAATCTTACAAAGCCTTTACTTTCCATCTGCATATCGAATGCGTTGGCTGTTTTAGGTATTTATCTTTACTCTAAGTTGACCTTCGCAACTGGACATTCTGAAGTGATACCTCTTCATCTATTTACAATTGTTTCTCATTTAACCCTATTGTACAATATTACGTCGTCTCCAAGTTCCTAACTTCTGACTAAACCAGCAACACAATCATTCATTAGAATAATGAACATCAATGATCCAAGTAAACTATTCTGTGACACTCCTGTTCCGACGCGCTGCCTTCTCTGAAATCGCATTTCCTACCCTAAAACTTCTCTTCTATGTATTAAAAATGTCTCCATCCAGAAGGCCATGTTTTGACTCTCCTCAAACTTAGTCACCACCTTCTACAGCTTTTGAAGACATCCACATTCTCTTGTTCGTTACATTTGGAGTTCTCTTGTAAATTGCCAAATATATGAAATTCACATGAATAAGCTCTACTAAACACTTTCCTGATACAGTTGGTTTTCAGGCTCTCTATCACGTGTGTCAAACCACTCCATTTATGTTTTTTTTTTTTTTTATCGTCTTTCCTTTACAAACCGGTACTCTTAATATGGTGCATTTCCCGGTCTCTGATATCTACAAAGTCTCTGGGCTCAATCTAAATAATATTTCCATGTATGGTATGATGGGGCGTCCATCTATCTTTAACACATGAGGCGTAATATTATCCATAACGGCTTGCTACTATTTTATAAGCTATCTAGCTCCATTCAAATATTCCAGACTATATTCCCGATTTCCTGGTCAACTCATTTCTAACTACGTGGAAAGCTCTTGATCTGGTATTTCTCCTACTACAGGGCGTTCGCCGGGAAACGCAACCCACTGTTAGCGCTACAAGGAAGAAACTGCTCGCGGCGAGCGAGCGGTCAGCTCCCGGCATTGTTCGACCGTCGGCCGCGAACTATTTCATAAACTTGTATGTGCTAAGCATTTAAATGTGACGTAATTCATTAGCTTACCTTATAAAAGATGCTGGAAGTGTTGACACTCTTGTGTAATGCACATTTCACATCTTCTGAACATATTTCGAGACACACGCTGCCCTAACTGACTTAATGATTTTTTGGGTGACTGTTCTAGTCGAAAAGCGATATCGTCAATTTTCTCCTCTGTGAGAATACGGTTGACCGACAGTCTCTTTTTGTTAAAAAATGAACCCGTTTCTCTTACTTTTTTAACCAGACGCAGAATTGTTGATTTAGCTGGCAGTAAAGCGCCAGAATATTCGCGACGAAATTTACTGCGACACTTTTTAAACGACTTCTTCTTCACATATGTATCGTAGAGAAATATTCTTTGTTGCAAACTGTAACGTACCATAATTTTACTCACACTCAAACACGGTACAGATTAGTAAGAGTATGAAGCCCCAAACCAGCCAAACCGCAAAGAAACGTTTATTCACAACACTGATTAATAAGAGACTGAAGTCACAAACTATCTACAATGCAAAGAAACCGTTCTTAACAATGTAAGGGTCACTGCACTGCACTGTTGGGGCAGCGGAGGTGTTAAACAGTGCGGTGATTCACGGTGCCGTGTGGCGGAAACAGCTGGCTCCGCTGTCCGAGCAAGTTGCCGACGGCAACAGACTGGGAGGGTTGCGTTTTCCGGCGAACGCCCTGTATAATGCGTATCAGTCCCTAACGACCTTTTTTTTTTCAAGATTTCATCCTTTTCCATATCGTCGGCAACTTCTTCTCCATCTTCCGTCTCTCTATCTTAGCTTCCTAACAAAGCCATAGAAATTTTTATTGCTGTTCCCCCTCCAACCGTAATATTATTTATAATCTTACACTGACTTCCTTCTTTACGGCTATGAATTCGTTGTTTAGCTCTTTCATATGTTCCCTGCTACACTACTGCTTCCGTAGTCTGTTATGGTCTCATAGTATCCAACTGTTTAGCCTCCTCAACTCCCTTCTATTGTAGTATGTTCCGTACTCTCATTTTTTGTTGTTGTTGTTGTTTTGAAATAACATTTCTAACCCGGTTATTTGAATAACTATCTTCTTCTGGTGCCATCCTTCCTGATAGCAAAGTTTCACCAGTAAAATTCTTCAGTTTGCCTACTTATAATTATACTTGTATCCACTTTATTTCTTAGCCATTGGTTTAGTGAATTTTCTTATATTCACTGAAACAGATTCTTGAGGCCTAATATAGTTATCATTAGGGTTTATTAGGAAGACATCCAACATGTTTTACTCCTTATCCTTTGGTCTACAACTTCTATGAAATATCCCACCCCACATAAAGTGCTTAAAAATATCTGCATCATTGTATCATTTACCTATCAAATTAAAATACATTGTTGTTAAAGTATTTGACCGCTTTTAAGGAAACACTATTCTGTGATGAAGGCTCATACTCATAGGTAGATGGTTAACCAGACACACACGTGTTTAATAAGTTGGCAGAGGTTAATGAGTCAGACATAAATACAGACAGAACGAGGGTACTCTGAGAGTCTGAAAGAGACTGCAAGCCAGGCAGACACAGAAGTGCTACATAAAGATGAGAAGAATAGCAGATAATAGGGACAAGCACACACACACACACAGACAGAAACACATACATACTTACCGATGGGTGGGCAGACCGATAATGTCGTAGACATAGTAATACACAAATTTATAGTCGGTAAGACATACAATTAAAAAAAAAAAAAGAATTCTCAGAATTGTGATTTATCCAAAGCGTCATTCTCAAAGGCTTGCCATGGCTTAAACTGCAGATATATGACTACTCACAAAGGTGGAGACGACAAAGGAAAGTCATAGTTAAAGAAACACAAACGTAGAGTAAAACTGAAACTAATTACAGTTGTAACTTCTAGATCTGAGTAAATGATTTTTTTTTTTTCGAAACGCATTTTCCATATATCTATAAATCAGTCTTAAATTTAAATGCTTTCGACGATTCTACTGTGCATGATGATATATAATGTTAACAACGTGACTAGTATAATAAGGTTTACATCGTCATTAAATTGTGTAGTCAATACTTTCAACTTAAGTTTCCGAAATCTATAAAGTTTTCAGAAGCACTGCTGATGTAGTAATTTTTTTTATATTTCCCGTAATTCAGTCTTATAGTCAGAATTTCATTTTTATGTAAAGCAGAAAATGTCTCATTACAGTAATAACTTTCAACACCGCAGGAAAACAAGTAGTTGAAAAGTTACTAAATAATGAATATAGGTTAAATAGAAAAGTTACTTGTTACTTTATCCATTATGACTTTCTATTACGCACATATTAGAAGGTTCTGTACTTAAAATAACGAGTAAGTAGCAACGTGCTGAAATGTAAACAAGCGTTGCATGAGGCAACGTGAGCGCTAACTGAAACGGGGGCAGAGTAGCTGCTATGTCCCTCGTGGGCAATCTAGTAGATTGACGGAGCCGGGGTTGTGATGTTTGAGGCAGATATGCTTCTGTTGGCTTTTGCAACGTACCGTAGGTGCTCGGTCTAATCCGCTTCCTATCACAACTCTATTTAGTCACACGTCAATTGACAAGAAGTCAATTTACATTCACTGAGATACTTTGATGTCAAGAAAAATAATCCTGAAAATTTTTCACTCCTCTTGTTATTTCTATTGGTAAATCGTTTCTAAACGTGTGCTTAGTAGTAGAGTGTTTAGTAATAAATTTTTCTTTAGTCAGAGAATTAGTGCAAATGGTACATAATGTTCAGTGGCCGTAGTTTAGGGAAATTTTAATTCTACGACAAAGTAAAGGTATTAACATTATCATTTTATACTGTCGTACTATTAACATATTTTTATAAAAGAAAAAAGCTTTTCAATTAAGTGCACTGATAATAATTTAGCTTTAGTTCTATAAATGAACATTTTTGTTCACATACCTTCTGAAGCACTTTACACAAACAATGAAAATAATTATGTCGTGATGATAAATATGAAATAATTACTCGAAGTACCACTTTCCACTTTGTTTATTTTTCTTTCGTAACATCTAGTCCATCCAAAGATATTAAGCACAAACGTAATCAAATGTCCCAGCGATTAAGCTCACACACTTCCCAGAACTCCCTCTACTCGCCATCTCTGCGCGTTTAAATAGATTATAAATATCCAGAATTGTTCAAAATTTCCGACCGATGTTTCTCGAATTCTAACAATACTTTAACAAATAAATCCATACGAAACCATTCACAATCATAATGAAATGAAAATTAAAGATATTTACAAGTATTTACACAAAAAAATATCTACATAAACCAGTCCAAACCGTTGCAAATTGTTCTCCAAACATCGTAGTTCACTTCAACACTTAACACTGTCCTTGAACATATTAAATAGTATTTACATAGTTTGTCTCCATAAAACAATGTTCATATACACAAATTCACAATTACTTATACGTAAAATACTCAAAACCATAATTATTAATCCACTCCCAGCTAGCTGTACACAATTCTTAAAATAACGATCCATAAAATCGGTTGAGTATGAGGGCTGTTATAGTGATCTGCCGCTCCCAATGAGTTAAAAGCTATTGAAAATTGTCAAGTTTAAAAAAATTTGTATGATTTTTCAAAAAATCTCATCTGCTTTTCTAAAATTCAATATTATCAATTACTCAGAACACATTTAGTGCTAAGACTAAAGTCACCTCTCTGACTTCAGTAAAAGAAGACACTTCAATCAGAGCAAAATCTAAATGTTATAAGCATTTACTTTAAGTTATGAAACCTTCCTACGGGTAATTGTTTTTCTATTAAACAAACTCCTACAAGTACTTTATTCAAGAAACGTATATAGAGCACCTTTGTGAAAATGAAATTATTAAAGTAGTTTGATTTAAATTTGCTTTTAATTTTTGATAACATTTAACTCGGATGAGGATATTAACAAACTTTTCTTTTTTAAAAAAGGTCATTTTGATTGATGTAGTGCAACCTTATTTGCATGGTAAAATGTTTAAAAAGTCTATAACTTCTAAACAAAAAGTAATATATTGATTTACATCATAATTTACAACTTTATTTCGAATACAACACACAGTTCACCTCCTTTTGATATCCATTCAGACTTCTGCATATTGCATCACGCTAGTTTGGTCAGCCGGCTTCCTAACTGCAGTTGCATTTAAAGTAGCGTTTCCCTGGAGCAGTTTATTTTTCAGGAGACATTCGTAAAAAAAAAAAAAAAAAAAAAAAAAAATCTGCTGCTTTTCTCTTTTTCGTGTATCTAACTTCCGATTTTAGTTATTTAAATTCTAGTGCTACCTTTCATTTCATTTATTGCTTTTATATGGTTGTGCAGGTATAAGCAGGCATAAACTCTCATCTCGTCGGGTCCGTTGTGATATCACAGAATATATTTCACTCTAGAATTTACAGCCAGTAAAACGCAGCTTTCAGTAAAATGATTTTTTCACATGTTTCTAGTGGCTGACTGCTCAATATGTTAAAAATAATGTTACATTTTCGTTGCTATTTGAAGGGATAAAACAAGAAAGCAAGTCGATATACCACATTCCAAGATGTGGACAACCAGTTTAATTTTTGAAAGTTGCACTCATATTTTTATGATTGTGATTATTAGTAACCAACAATAATTTATTAATAAACTAGGTTAGAATTTTAAGGTTTGAAGTCGCTCTTTTCCGAAACAATTCCTTGTCCCTAAGGAAAATCATTTCTGTCATTCGTTAAATTACTACAAATAAGGTTTAAAAATCTAATACGTTCTACGGTCACATCTTTTATTTACCTCTGGGTGCATCCAATGCACCGTAATCTTGTTTCAATATTTAATCGGCTGAAAAATTCTCTAGATCTTTGATTAGCCTGAAGTAAAGCCACAGCAAATGAAGTGCGTACTGGAATCAGAAATGAACAGTTATGTTAATTGTCCAATTTTGACAACACAAAAAAGAAATATACTAGCCCATTGTTTTTCTTCGTGATGCTCACTAGCGCAAAACAATAGTGCAAATTTTGTATATGTTCTTCGAACATTTTGAAGTAGAGGTGCAAGACGTTCTGTATTTGACTTTATTTACTATTCAGCTGTAAACCTAGAACTGTTAGAAATGAATCACATCAGATATAGTCTTTTTCCTGCACATGTACCATATACAGAATAGAAATCCCACAAAGTGAAACACATAATTTCCTCATATTGACAAACGAAAATTTTCAAACATTACACTATTAGGAGTTACTTTGATAAGTGATTTTCTGATTTTTGGTTAAGTGCCTCTTAAAATTTTATTCTTAGTATAGTTAAAATTAAAATATTAACAAATAGCTTCAACAAAATTGAAAATAGGATCTTTAAAAAATTTCTTTTTGATACTACTTCAGAGACAACTTATGGAATATAAAAATTTATCTGCTACACACATTATAAATTTTCTTTTAAATGCAAATTCTATCAATAATTTTTGTTTACTTAAGGAATTAAAATATTACCCTGGTTTTGATTGCATTTTGTTCCGCAATTTGTTGGCTTACTCTAATTCTGAAATAGTTTTCTCGACTTCTGATTCCACAATTATGAATGTTACGGTTGGCTGAAGTTTTGTATATGCTGTTTACTGCTGTGAGTATAACATTTAATACATTTAGAGAAAGAAGTGTTAAAATTTCATTTTGCTGAAGGAATTCCCTATTTCACACAAATGTAAATGTTGGTACCCTTTTCTGCTCCTTAAATAACTTTTACAAAGAATATTGTGCTGTCACTCTTCATATTTCAGTATTAAATGTTAGGCGAGGCTGTATTACAGTTAACTGAAGCTCAATTGTTAGGTAATTCAGTGCTGGATTTTACTCTGTACAAGATCTGTGTCATCAGTAAAGTACATTTTTGCCATAATAAAAACATAATATTTGGGTGCAGTGATTCTCGTTGTCTGATACCGGTAGAAAGATCCTGCTGCGAATTGATGGGATCACTTATGGTATGCCATCTCGTTTTGCCTGTAATCAGAAATGTGCTGTGAGCTTGGTAGATCTTCGAAACTTGATTTAACTTTAATTTAATTGAGCATATTTCCCTATACAACTGTTTCGACATTACTTATTCTTTTGTTTTAAATTCTTTGGGTGCAATTTCCCCACCCAGAAAATTTTGCCCATTACGAATTTTAATCTTTAAATTTTTCAGGGTCTTTGGTAAATGGTTCAGGACTTACCTTGGTAATTTATTGCAGCTGCTGACTCCATTAGTAATTTTTTTTAAAAAGGCAAAAAAATCCCCCATCTGTATGCCTCTTGTGGTCATTGTCTTTTCCCTGCCTTAAATTGCTATTAATTCTCCTACCAGGATCCTGTCAAGCCTCATCACCAACACTCCCAGTATCCTACTTGCCTTATTTTGTTTTCAAGTAACTCCCACTCAAGCTCCTTTATCATTTCAGTTATTGATTATGTTCTCCAATAATTTCCAGTAACAGATCTAGCAACCCTCCTTGCCACTCCCTTCAACCCCTATATTCGACACCCAGAATGTGGGTCCCATATTACACGTTCATACAATTATCTGACAAAAGTTCAGGAATTCAATACCTTCACTTCTTTGATACATTCTCTAATCGCTGTATCCAATACACGAAAGAATTTTGAAACTTTTTCCTACCACCTTTCCAATCTGTCACGACCAATAAAATTTCCTTTTAAGTGTTATGCCAAATATTTACACTTCAGGTCTTCAACAAGCAGTTCCTACCCAAAGCTATAATCATAAATAACTTTTAATTTTTTATGTATGAAACTAATAAGTTTACTCTTCTTTTCATTTCTTTTCATTCATGCTGACCTCTCCTGCTAGATATTCTGACAAGGTCACACTGCAGAACTTCAATGAATTCTCCCGTTTTGATTTTATTATATGTCATAATGTTATCTGCAAACAATCTAAATTCCGACTAAAAACCATTAACATAACTATTCATTAGAATAATGAATCGCAGTGGTCCAAATAAACTATACTGTGGCACTCCCATTTCGACTTTCACTCCTTTTGACACTGCATTTCCTAACCTAACTCTTTGTATCGTATCTTTTAAGAATTCCTCTACCCAGCAAGTCAATTTTTCATCCACTCCAATGCTTTTTACCTCATCCAATACAGTTTTATGGCACACTCTGTCAAATGTCTTTGAATCATCAAGTGTTACACTATCTACCTGGCCTCCTTTGTCCATTTCATCCGAAATTTTATGTATATAGCCCACTAATTGGTATTCACATGAACATATTTGCCTAAACCCATTTTGATGTAATGCAAAATAGTTTGTTTCCTCACAGGTATTTCTTCTGTTGTGTCACATCAATCTCACCTCTGATGTTAAACTAATCGGTCTGTAGTTTTAAAATCCTGTCTACTAACCCTCCTTTATAGGCCGCTATTTTTGTCGTTCATTTTCGGTCCTCTGTTAAGCAGCAAGTCTCCAGATTAATTGTAAATAACACTAACAGGTATTGTACAATGTCGATTCCTGCTGTCTTCAATGGTTCTGTAATAATATTATCGACACCGGCACCTGTACGTCATTTCAACTTTATAATATCCGCAGGATCTATTTCAAAATTTTAATCTGCCTATTTCTATTTTCTTTTAGAAGCTCCTCATCGGATTTATGCCTTTTCGTCACTATGCAATAGTCCCTAATGGTATCTTTAATGTAACTACATAATATTCCTGCCTTTTAAAGTCATCAGTATCTTCTTTTCCATCCTCATATACAATTGTCTGAATACCTTCTCGTCGCCACAGTTTTCTAACACACCCATAAAAAACTGGATGCGTCAATCAGTGGTCACCCTGCACGCAAAATAATTTTCATAATCCCATCTTTAGTTTTCCTCTTTGTTGCTTATAATTCATTCTGAAGTGTTGCCTTAACGTGCGCCGTTACACTGGCGGGTTTAAAACTGGTTATTAATATTCGAATTACATTTCTTACAACATTCTATCACTGCCATGAATACAAAGTGTCAGAAGTTATGAAAACTGTTTCGGATATTCTAGAAAAGTAATGATCCATTGATATCTGAATATACGAATTTTGTAAGATTAAAACCATAAAAGAAAAACATTAGAATTGGATGTTAGAACTAGTAGCACTTTAAGTTCTGTAAGTCAGTTTTCAAAACAGATTAATTTTTAGCCTTGGAAATCAAGAGTGTATTCAACCAGTTTTAAATGTGTTGTCTGTCAATGCAAATTCCACTTAAATATGATTAAAATTATTTGGGATTTAAGTATGGGACAAAGAATGTATGTCTAAATGGTTGCAGAAATAAATAAAAAATACAAATATTTTTGTTCACTGTTTCTACCAAGAGCTTAATTGATTACAAACGAAATTCAAACAAACGGAAAAAATTATATTTTCTTTAACCATGGTCCTATATTCTAAAAATATACAGACTGTTTAAGCAGATAACAAACCGTAAAACTAAGACCATCGAACTTAGTGCTACACTAGGTAATATAGATATAAGCGATTTTCTAAACAACAACAATATTCGCAACATTCTGCTATGATTTCGTTGTCAGTGGTATTGTGCTGCCACCAAGCGGCGACGGAGTCAAATAATTCTACCCTGAACTCGCCTAGGCACTTAATCAATACAATACTTGTGCAAGATAAAAAGTATTCCTATTTCAACAAGATTAGAACTAAAATTGTCATTGAACTACCACAATTCTCTCCCTTTTGCAAAGCGGCGCCGTGGCTTAGTTGGTTAAAGCGCCTGTCTAGTAAACAGGAGATCGGGGGTTCGACTCCCTCCGGTGCCTGCATTGGTATTTTGTTTCATTTTTATTTAACAGGAAAGTAGTACTACTTCCTACATTTGATGTCACAAACAAAAACGCAAGAGAGTATGAAATAATTTTAAAAATTAACGAGTTACAAGGCTTAAGGAAAATTTTTCAGGTTTCAGCAATTGAATTTATTGAAAAAATTCGTTATGATGTACTTGATAATTTCATGACTTGTTTATAATATTTATTCTGCTGAGGCTTCGGTTAAAGCAAATAAATTGAAATTAGTTACTGTTGTTAATGCTTATCTCATATAAACTCTACAAAAGGGTTTCTAACAATGACCATCGCTGCAAAAGCATCCATCTGAAGCTGCTGTTGGCACTGCGTACAAATCACAAAAAGGCTCTGAATTGTCATTGTTCCTGACGTCTCTCGCGCCTGAGTGATACGCATCCAACTGTACATCAGGCCATAGGTTGTCCTATAACAGCTAGGCGTTAATCACATTAAAGTGGACCCAACACGTTCGATAGTATTATCAATATCAGTATTGAAAATACAGCCGTCAATATTCGCGACAATCAATATCAATTCAGCACTACCTCACACGATCAATATTACTGAGATACTATTGTCAATAAATTTGCTCAGTGTCTCCCTTTCTGCATAACAGGCAGGGTGAATCTGCGTGGTTTTATTTTGTTAGCTCTGGATTCTGTACTTCCAAAAAATATATAATCGTACAGAAGGTTGAGTAGCTATTGGTTTGATGCTTGTACCTAATTAGCGAAACTAGTAGAAACGTGTAAAATGCTTATACATGTTATATAAGATCGTATGAGGGCAAATTTTCATAGTTCTGTATTTATTCGCTAATTTTATATAAAATATTTGTATATAGTTACTTTGGATTCTTAATTTATTACCCTCCTATGCACGCACCTACCGTCTTTCACAATAATATCGAAGGATATCAACATATTGGCTGGTTGACATTCATCCCTGCATAGGTGTAGCAGTGAGTTAGTACATTATCTCCCTTCACTGTTTAACTGAAAAGTAAACAGGTGGCGCATACTTGGTCTGTAGTTTACAAAGTGAATGTGAAACAAGGGGATGCGTTAACTACTCGAATAGAAGTGCGTATATTGACTATGACAGACAGTTCATATTTAACATTTGTCTAAAAACTGAAATAGCTATCAAACATTAAAATACCGAAGTTAACGACAAAACTAGATCTAGCACATTAAACACGACACAGGTGTGAAGCTGACGGCTTCGGAATGCGACATCAGTTTTGGATTATGGTGGGCTTGTTGATAGAAAACATGTAGCCATAACGAAACCAGGTAACTCAGGTTACTTATATTGTAATTACAAGAGGTTTTTTAGTATCGTGATTTTGGCTCTAGTTGATGTGGAGAAGGAGCTAATTATAGTTGATATCTGAATGAACGATTGAAGTTTGGATGGAAGGGTGATATTCAATTCCAAACTCGGAGAATTGTTTCGGGAAGAAAAATTGAATTTACCCATACCTTTTCCTTTGCCGAATACAACTGATCTTTTCCCGTATGTATTTGTTGGTGACGAGGAATTTGCATTACACAACAATTTATGTAAAGCCTACTCTCAAATATTACTGAATAAGCCCTACAAATATTCAATGAGGGGTTGTACAGAAACATTTGGAATATTGAATTCACGGTTTGGAGTGTTTCAAAAACCACCAAAAGCATATGTTGCTGTTTACATAATTTCCTTGAAAACGGAAAGTCAACTGTACCTCAGCTTAGATGATCGAGATGAGGAAAATTTAATAGAGGAGTACTTTACAAAGAAACAGTTCCAATGCTGCGAGTGCAGTACGTGACAAATTTTGTTAATGTTATAACAATTAAAGCAATTATACAGACCTTGTTTAGAGAAGATTTCGTTTAAAACTTTGTCATGTTATACTACATTTTTAATTTCTTGTAATCATTGCCATTAATTATAATTTCTTTGAAGTTTCTTTTAATCTGATACGGACTGCATAGCATGGAAATCACGTAGAACATAGTGGGTGTGTTTTTAATATTTAAAAATAAAATATTTAAGTCGGAAACTAGATATTCTTAAAAAAAAGCATAACCGCGAAACTATGAAATTTCAAAATAAACTTGACAATGATTTTAACGTTTGAAATCCCTGTAATCATTTTTTGAGAGGGGGAGAGCGTGTTTTCAAACCCTTTTGAAATTGCAAGACAAAACATAAAAATTGAGAAATGGTTATCGCAGTAGATGCTCAATCCCTAAGTGAAATGTTTATGTTTTACTGTTGGTCATTATTCTAATTTCTCTCTTCTGAATGCTTATAGTACTTTATGCGTATAGTGATGAATCCTAGAATATTATTCCGTACTTCATTTGTGAATGAAAATGTGAGACGCGTCCACAAAGGAAGAAAGTAATAGCGTAATTGTTGCCACTTGTTACCATTCACCTTAGCCCAATGTGAATTAAACTGAGAATTGATGGAAATATTGACGCTTGCCCCTACACCGTAAGTAATTTTGACAATTCCAGATTGCAGTATTGATCCCTGAATAACAGAAAATCCGGCTTTCCATCAATATCGACCATCTATACAATGCTTGCACACTACACGATCAATTTTATTTCCAATATCGTTAAGTAGTGTCATTACTAAATCTATTGATCGTGCAAAGTCTGCTTTCCCTTTCAAACCATGCTAGACTAAAAATAAAAACAGGGGATATTTTCTTGTTTAAGCTTCGTGGGAATTTAATGTTAACGTTGAAGTAATAAACATCATTTTCTCACTGTTGTTATGGGATTATTCCGGACAGCACGCGGCGTTGGGAGTCGACCTGAAATTGTGAAGGTACCTGGTTCGAAACCCATTATTTTAATTCCTTTTCAGGGTTCTGTACAAAAAGTAATAGGAAGCCTCTGCTCATGTCACTGTGCTGGGTGCCCGTCTGTTTGCCCTCCAAACACTTCTAGCTCGGCTTCAAATTTCCACATGTATTTTTAAATTTTTGTAAAATTATATTTTAGGGAGGTTTCGTACAAGTAAGATTGAACATAAAGAAAATTTATACTCTAGTATGTGGGGTATAGATGTTAAGAGCTCTTCAGTTAGGTAATACAGAGCTGTACAAATAGTGTGCAGCTACATATTACTACATCCTTTTTACTGGGAGAATTTAAGACTCTTCTCTGTATACAAAAGAATAATCAATTAAGAAAAACGAAAACCTGTTTTTTCTTTGTATTGGTTATTTCGGTTTCAGTCGAATACTAATTTGCTGAGATTATTTAAAAACGTGAAAACAATGGTGTAGTATTCGTATGTAATTGTATAAATGAACTAGGATAGAGACAGATGGTGAGTGTCTTTCTTTCTAGTGTTTTCTCACTATTTCGTGGGATCCACTTTTACATTATAGTTATGACAAACAACTTATACCGGTATGTTGATTTGTCTAGAATGCCTCTAGCTGGCCGCTGGGGAACCTCAAATGTCTTATTCTAACGATGAACGGTATCACCTCTGTTCAGGAGCGATTAGCATAATTTTTTGTGGATTCATTGAGGCAGGTGTGAGGGACCTTTCCCAGCATGTTTACGGATGATCTGTAATCAGGACGGCCGATATGTTAGGTCCGAGGTTAAAAACTTGGCTCTTTGTAGTTCCCTAGTTCAGTATGAGGGTACTTTAAATCATATTGCCAAATTGTCAGGTAGTACCAACCGAAACCAATAGTACATTACATGTGCATGACCCTGGTTTCACCCTCTGCCTTCTTCATCTCTCATTTCGTACAGTACAAACAACACAAGCTATCACAGTCATCCACACCTACAATATCATTGTAGAAGGCAACGGGAAACCATCCAAGTTCATCTTCCCAAGAGAGTTTCTATGAGGTATGTACAACCTCCATGGTAATCTTCTATGCACAGTATTGGGTATGGGATCAGAAGAAGAAAATTAACATTGCGTTTTTGAGAAATAGTGGTCGCCATTACGATACTTTGTTTGCAGAAAACTGACACTGCTTAGCAAATTATAAAAAATCAATACAAAGTGTGTGGTGTAGGGAGTCTTACACGTATCCTAATGTCTAAACGTATGTCAATGGCAAAGGATATGGCATGGGCTATCTCATGGAACCAACCATGCATATTACATGTAAAACATCTTGGGAGCAAAATATTTTTATTTGTAAAAAATTAAACGTCTAATGGGAAGCTCGTTTCGGAGCAACGACATTTTTAACTCTTCAGAAATAAAATCATAAAAGCTGTTTGCTTGTTCTTGTTCACTCTCCAGTTTCAGTTATGTGTTGTGCCAAATTAATGTTGTATGCTCTACTATGTCACTGAAAATATAATTTTATAACTGAACGTCGCAACTTGTGTTTTAAGAGATAAATTGCATAAATAAAAACAAAAACTGCAAATGATAATTCTACAAATAAATGCCTGAATCGATACAGCATCCACAATACGCCAACTAAGGCAGATCAGCATGTTATGGTTACATCCACAAATTTTCACCACATAGATTTCTCTTCGGCGGTTACATGAACCATTATTTTGGCTAACCATCCGTACATCCTGCAATATTACTACTCTGCGATTCACTACAAAGTGTGTGGTGGAGGGTGTTTAATGTTTAAGCGTATGTGAATGGGACTGGAGCCGTCCTTGGGCTATCTTACGGAACGATCCGGGCATTCACATGCAAATAACGTATTAAATATCTGGGGAGCAAAAGATTTTTTTAACGGTATAATAATGTTTTCCATCTCCTAATATTCCACAAATAATAGAACAGTAACATGTTATGAGTTTCAATGACCAAATATCATTTAAAATTCACGCACCTGAAGAAGAAAAAAAATTTGTTAGCTACCATATGTGAATGATTGATAGTTTTCATAATATACCCTATTCTTGTTTCCCAAAACTCCTCTTATCATAATCACTACTTCTGTATTCTTGTTACTCCTCCCAGAATTCGACGGTAGAAGATGAAACTGTCGATATAAAGCCTGATAATGCGTGCAAAATCCACCAAATATAATGAGACAGCATATATAGAAACTACTGATAGCTAAAGGTGCTAAAGGATTGAGTATAGATGATGATCATATTACCAAACTACGAAACACAAAGTTTCACGATAGGTTTGTGTCATCAATATCCAGAAACAAATGTTAGGATAGTCTTTAAAGTGGTTTAGCATATAACACAAGTGACTGACGATAGTACTCATCATTTTAGCGCATTGTAGATTCCATTCTACTTCTTTGTCAACAGTCTTAATTTCAATTGTAATGTCTCTGCTTTCAACGAACCGGAAAGCAATAACGGAAAACATTTAAAATTATATAAATCTTGGCTCTTTCAATATAGTTGCTGTATTGAAACAGGATGTGGTCCTTCCGTTAATTAAAAAGTTATAATTTTTAATCATTCCTGCTTATTGCTTTGCATCTCAGTAATTATTAGATTTATTAATGGACGAAAGAAACGTTTAAAATTGGTTTTTTAAGCACATATAAATCTAAAAGGATGTCATAACTAGACAATCTATTATATAAAGATATATGGCAGACAGACGGTAGGTATATTTGCTATTAATTCCATAAACAATAAAAAAACATAGAAAAACTGGACCTGCGTCCTGCATTAAAGGTCGTTAAATTATATAAAGTACTATCTTAAAGTTGAATGAAAAGCATGTGACAGTCAGATTGACTGAATTTAATATAAACTAACAATCTTACAAAATATGCATGAAAAAACAACCAGAGACGCGGAACGGAATGTATTCTACTTATTTTCCTTTTAAATTGCGATTTTTTTTTGCTCAGTTTAAAGTTTGTGACATAATGTATAATTGCGTGTGGTCGTAATGACATGGTGACAGGGTTTCCAGAGGCTGCGCATTCCGCCCCTGTCGTTGCCGCCTTAACCTAACCCGTTAACCGTGCCAGGTACAGGGGACCTGCAGTTTAACGTGGAATCCGAACGATGGTAGTGTTCTGGCGTACTTGAAATTACACAGCAAGCTGTACTAGAGGTGAAGGTCGGGTTAAGGACCTTTGAAAAACCCCGATTCGAATCGGGGACCTTTGTATCTCCAGTCAGATATCTAATCCATTGCCACCAGACCGCTCAAAGTTTGTAATGAAAGAACGCGACTTCGCTCAATATTGGTACGGTAGAGAGATTCTTTATCATGTGGATTTAGTTTCCCGTATGATTGCAATGAGTTTATAATCAGATACAAGCTGTTACTGTACCGTGGCAGTAGCTGTAGACTATAGTAGATAACAGTAAGATGTTCTGGGACAGCTTCACTTGAGAAAATCTATGATTCCAGCCACTGTTGGCTAATAACCTAAGTCCCTTTCGACTTAAAATCTTAAATATTGGCCGATTATTGATGCTATCAACTCCTGTCCGAACCATCACGTTCCCCACTCCCTGATCCTTCCAGCATTTCTTCCCAAGCTCGCCGAGTCCTTCCCCCTCCAGGCTGGTCTTGCGTCTTCCAGTAGGGCTATCCGCCAATCACATACCCTCCGATTACTCCATGATGTTAACAAAATGATAAACAATTGGCAACATTTTTAAACAATTTTTCTATTGACTCACATATTATTTTACAGTCGTTATGAAATTTCACCATGTTCGTTTGTTGTGATAGGTTGATTGAATCGTATGGCTCGGGTAATATTTGATTCTTGGCTGTCCGTGTGGCGCCGCGTCATGTTTCTTGAAACTGACGATTCGACCCTCATTCTGAGGTCTTCTTCCAGGGCAGAACTGCGTCTTCGATCAGTGAGTGGTCTTGTTTTATAGCCGAGGCCCGCGTCCGTCTAGAGGGCGTCGTGTAATTTAAGCCCATTGTCTTCATTAATATTGTTTGGGCGTTTATAAATTTCTAACGCCTCCTTTACCCTCCTTGGCCACCATTTATCCTCGCGCACTATAAGGGTGGTGTTTTCGAAGTCTATGGCGTGATTGGTTTCGGCTGCATGCCGTGCAATGGCGGATTTATAAATGTTATTAGATTTATAGTTACAGATGTGCTCGCACAGCCTGTCCCTTGTAGTGCGCCCCGTCTCTCCTATGTACACCCGACCAAAGGTGCATGGAATCTCATAGACCCCGGCAACCTGTAGTGGAGGCAGCTAGACTGAAGAGAAACAACATCTCTACTCCTCGGTTCTATGGCTTTCCAAAAATACATAAGCCAGAAGTTCCTTTACGGCCGATCGTCAGCGCCATTAACTCTCCAACTCATCCACTAGCCCACTATGCACCGACAACCTAAAACACTTGTCAGAAGGCATCGCTTCGGCTGTCAGAAATAGCTCACACTTCGTAGAAATCATATCATCACTCAAAATCGAAGAAACTGACATTCTAGTGAGCTTTGATGTTGTGTCGCTCTACACCAACGTACCTGAGGAAGAAGCAGTGACAATAATACGCACCAAGCTATCGGCCCTTAACATCTCAGAAGAATGGGCGGACTTGGCCGAGTTTTGTCTCAAATCAACGTTCTTTCAGTACGACGGGAAATTTTACGTCCAAGTGGAAGGAGCGGCCATGGGCTCACCGCTTTCGCCGATAGTGGTGGACATCTTTATGGAGGCGCTAGAGACGGAAATGTTGGATAACGCGCCCCTCAAACCGCGTCTGTGGTTACGCTATGTTGACGACACATTTCTGATGTAGGTCCATGGACAAAGTGCCCTTGACAAATTCCTGGATTATATAAATAAAGCACATCCTAAAATTAAATTCACCATGGGAAACGGAGGAACGAGGGCAGCTGTCGTTCCTAGACGTGCTAGTAACCAAACGTGACGACGGGAACCTTGGACACTCAGTGTACCGGAAGCCGATACTCACAAACAGATATCTACATGCCGCATCGCACCACCATCTAGCGACAAAAAGAGGCGTCCTCACGACCTTGTGTACAAGAGCGACGAAAGTGTGTGACGCAAATAGTTTGACGACGGAGTTGGAGGCGCTGCAACACACATTCAAGTCCAACGGATACCACAATCATTGTATTAGACGGGCATTGCATGCAGCCACGACAGATAAAGACGCCAATTCAACATCTAATCAAGCCATCTCTCAGGAACGCCAAGTAGTGACCATAAGTGGCGTTACTGACAGATTTGGGAAGCTGTTCAAAAAAGCTGTCATAGAACCTGTCTACAAAGCGTACAACAAAGTCAGTAACCAGCTCGTCAATGTTAAGTACAGGCTGCCACCACTACAGGTTGCCAGGGTCTATGAGATTCCGTGCATCTGTGGTCGGGTTTACATAGGAGAGACGGGGTGCACTATAAGGGACAGGCTGCGCGAGCACATCCGTAACTATAAATCTAATAACATTCATAAATCCGCCATTGCACGGCATGCAGCCGAAACCAATCACGCCATAGACTTCGAAAACACTACCCTTATAGTGCGTGAGGATAAATGGTGGCCAAGGAGGGTAAAGGAGGCGTTAGAAATTGATAAACGCCCAAACAATATTAACGAAGACAATGGGCTTAAATTAGACGACGCCTGGCTCTCGCTGGTGCGGACAGAGCATGTCACGTGTCACCTCTCACCAGACCGCGCCGCGCCCCCCCCCCCCCCAACCCCTCCAGGAAACACATGACGGCGCGGACCTTTGATTGGCCGGGTAAATCGAACCCTCTCGACGGACGCGGGCCTCGGCTATCTATAAAACAAGACCACTCACTGGTCGAAGACGCAGTTCTTCCTTGGAAGAAGACCCCAGAATGAGGGTCGAAACGTCGGTTTCAAGAAACATGACGCGGCGCCACCCGGACAGCCAGGAATCAACTGACTCTGGCCGCGGAAGCCTACGATTGCACTCGGGTAATATTTGTTTTGTTCCAGAATAGCTTCATCTTACTCAAACTTATTCGTTATCTCTGTCTTGCATCGTATGTGTAAAACAGCCTCGCGGTAAGTGTCCACAATTGACAGCTGGAGACTAGTATCTGATTTTTTTTTAACTGGCATTCGGCCATGTTACCCATTCGGCCAGCTCAATGTGTTTGTTTGTTTTACAATGTATAGATTTCATACAAGTGTGATTGTTTTCTCTCTTTTGTATGGACGACTCAAGACGAACACATCACTTAATTAAAACCACCCATGCCGGACTGCAACGAGAAGCAAGCACGCTACCCCTACGCTGCCGGGGTGAGCTATCTGAAATTCTCTACATCGACACAAGGAATCTTCCCTCCCGCGTCATAAACAAGGCCGATTCTGTTTGCGTTGTTCGAGTATCTGTCCAGAGACTATGGGCAGTTAGAGATACCTGGAAATACCCGGACCGTTAGGATGCAATGACCTGCCTAGGGTGTAGAGTTTGAATATTTCGACACACACTGATTGAAAATATAATCTGCCAAATACGGTGAAACGCATATTTTATGGCACTGACAATCTCAGTTTTCTAATCATTTGATTACCAATGCAATATCAAGCGTTGCGTTCTTCTTTTTTTATTATGGCTTTGTGCCTCGTCGACGTCGCGGTCATTAGAGGTGGGAAACCATTCGCCTGGAGTGATTTTTGAAACCTTGGAAAACCCAAATCTGGATTCCCGTACGGGTATTTGATCCCGCATACTCCCGAATACGAGGCTAGAGCGTAATCGCTCACCCACCACGCTCAGACTCAAGCGTTAATGGACACACGCGTACACTCACAACACAGAGTTAAATAAGTGTTACTTTCATTTTCTTATGACGTTGGAGATCAACAATCACCATAGCAATGTTTACTCTATAGACTGATGGTTGGAGAAAACTGTTACCCAAGACGCAACGTCATTATGTTCTTGTCATTTTAGGTTTTAAGCGTGTGTTTCTTATAGCTACATGCGAAACTTGGTCTTCTACTGCATACCCATTGTGGTAATTTTCAACATTACTTATCTATATTTAAAAGCCTTTCTGTTGACGATATTATTTAGAAATCCAGCTCATAGGTATGTGAACAAATTGTAAGCAACGGGGCACATCTAAAGCCTGAAATTTATCATTCACAACAATAAGTTTCATAAAAAATGGTGACAGATTGCTGTTCTCACTAATGGCCACTAATAATAAAATTTGTTGTGTACTGAAGTAGTATTATAATTTCAAAACTTCAGTGAAGTTTTCTGTTCAATAGTCTCATCGATATTTTATATATATAGTTAGAATTATAATGATTTATATATTTTTGTTCTATCACCCGCATTTTGAATTAAGAAATGCACAACTACTTTTGCGTCCATATATGTGAGATGAATGTATATTACAGCTCTCGTCCTACAGAAAGGCCGTTTTAGCTTATTATTAGCACGAGAGTTCTCTGCAAATGTTGATCCGTTATTATTTCTTTTTTTTTTTTCCGGATCCCACCAGCTAACTTGTTGTACACGGATGGCCAATGTGAGCCATTAGAGGCGGGAAAGACCTGTTCCCTGTCCGAATTCAAACCGTGTGTGTTAGACCCGGCTTACTTAATCTATTGGAGGAAAGTTTGTGCTGCCATCTGTGTGCAAAACGTGTAACTTTTCGCGTTCTGTATGGTAAGTGTATTTTTGTTTGTGAAATATGTAGTTTATGAGAGGAAGATTGGGGACTGTCCCAGCATTCACCTAGATGATTGCAGAAAACCGGCTATAAAGAGCAATCAGAACGGCAGGTACGCGGGTACCTGGGGTCGTGCCCGGTCACCGTTGTACCTCCGCCAGTGGGTGGTGCCTTAACGCACTGAGCCACACTGGTGGTTTGTTATTTCAATTAGCAATGTTTTATACAGACATTTTATGAATAAGACAGTAATAGTAACTCCGACAGTTCTAGTGGGGTTTCTACGAACTTTCTTAAAGTTGATAGTATTTTTAAGACAAAAAATGATTGAAACAATTTGACAAATTTTACTACGTAATGCAGAATAAGGGGGAAAAAATTACAGAAATTGTATGGCTCAGTGTTGTCTTTATATAGCAGAGATGATTAATTGAATTACCTAATATCAATGAACAAGAGCTTACTTTTTGGTTATTGTAAAAAGCTTTTTACTTATGGTTTTATTATTATTATTCTCGTATCAAAACCATCAAAATACACAGTCAAATACATTGTGCAAATCAACAACTTTAAACACACTTAGACCAGTACTTCGCAACCTCGATCGCATTGTGTGTGGCTTGAAACAGGTCTTCGTTGTTGCAGGATGATGGGCACATAGGGCACTCGAGCATATGATTCATAGTTTGGTCTTCACCACATTCGCACTTAATACTGGTAGTATCAGTATAACCCCATCTCATTAGGTTTTCCTTGGACCTGCCCACTCCTGTTCGCAATCGATTTAAGGACCGCCAGACGTTCCAGTCTTCTTCATGGCCAGGTGGCAAGCGCTCTGCAACTGTCAGTGGTCCCGAGATGTTGGGAACCCTCATTTTCCAGAACTGTACTCTTGCCTTTGCAGGTGACCCAATTAGTTCCCGTGATGTTCTGAGAAAGCTTTTTCTGGATTTGAGTCTCTGGGCTGATGGTATATGGCCGTGCAGTGGATGAGCGCTTTCTCGTACTACTTTGGTCCTCTCCTTGTTCGCAGCCACTTCTCTCCGGATACTGGGTGGTGCAATGCCCGAAAGCTGGTAAAGCCTATCAACTGGGGTAGGTTTTAAACAACCTGTCACTAGCTACAGGTGTTATTGAGGGCTACATCCACCTGTTTGGTATGAGATGATGAGTACCAAACTGGGCATGCATATTCTGCAACAGAGTAACAAAGGGCCATTGCCGATGTACGTATAGTTTGTGGTTGACTGCCCCACTGTGTTCCAACTAATTTGCACAGTAAGTTGTTTCTTGTAGAGATCTTCATTTGGCAATTCATGCAGTGCTTCTTATATGTGAGGGTTCTGTCGAGTATCACTCCCAGATATTTTGGGGTGTTACATGTCTGCAGTTCAATACCTGACCACATTACTTTTAACTTACGCTGAGCTTTCCTATTTTTTAGGTGAAAGGCACACACTTCAGTTTTTGAGGGGTTAGGTCTTAAGTGATTTTCCCTATAATAGCTTGATAGGCCTTCAAGAGCAGCAGACAAATTTCTTTCTACAACTTCAAGTTTTGTGCTCTGTGAGGCTAGAGCTAGGTCATCAGCGTACACGAAGCTCCTGGTAGCTGGATGTAATGGCTGATCGTTTGTTGAAAAGTATTGGGGCCAGTAAACTACCTTGAGGTAGACCATTCTTTTGTACCCTCCATTGACTGCGCTTTCCTTGAAAGTCAACGAAAAACCTACGATTCTGAAGAAGCGATGAGCTTGGTTAATCCCGTGGCCTTTGTCAGACTGTAGACCTTGTCAAGTAAGTAATAGTTGGTGGTTAACAGTATCGTATGCTGCTGACAGGTCCACAAAGACCACGCCAGTGGCTTTACGGGTCTCAAATCCATCCTCTATAAACTGTGTTAGGTTCAGCAGTTGCCCAGTACAACTTTTGCCAGGACGAAAGCCAGCTTGTTGTGGAATAAGTTTTGGATCAACCATAGGCTGGATACGATTCAGAATTAATCGTTCAAATATTTTGTAGAGATGACACAAGAGCGCTATATGTCTAAAATCTTTAGGATTGTTTCCTTCTTTTCCAGGTTTCAGCAGCGCAATGACTCTCGTCTTCCGCCACACCTTCGGAATTTGATATGAGCTCATAAATTTGTTAAAAAGCTGTAGAACCCAATCTTTGGTTTTATATCCGAAGTTCTTAATTTGTTCTGATCGTATGTCATCGAGGCCTGCCGACTTTCCTGTTTTGCACTCATGAATAAACTTTTCCAACTCTGACATGCTAAAGGGCCCAGTGAGGTTGTTCATATCTTCCTGACTGTTTCTGTGCGTTTTTCTTTGTTTTTCAGATTGTCCACTTTTATGAACCTCCTTCCCATTCATGAGTAGCTGATGTGCAATTTGGTTTGCGTTTATATTGGAATGTCCAGTGATCTTCGATGGATCATTGTTGAGGCGTTTTAGAATTCTCCATGCCTTGTGACTATCTCTTTTCAGGTCCAGCTCTTCTAATGTTTTGATCCAGCGGTCTCTTTTTGCTGCACTTAGAGATGAGATAAGTTGATTACCAGCTTCTATTGTCTTTTCACCAAATGGATCATCTTGGAAGAGAGTTTTATAACCCATTAACTGGGCAGCTAGATCTGAGGTGAGACCCGGAATATATGATGAGCGGCAACCACGGGGAATGAATCTTCTGGAGAATTTTTTCACAGTTGCAGTGAATGTGTCATATGATTCTGGTGTTGGTTCAATAGTAGACACAGCCGCATCCAATATTTCTGTGAACATGGACCAGTTAGCTCTCTTGAAGTTATACCTCCTGTGGAATGGAACTCGCTGGGGTCTTACTGTCGCAAACACTTCACACATTATTGGCCTGTGCTGCGTGTTTGATATTGGGCTACAGACAGACTTCACACATTGCTGGCTGATGTGATTACTGCTGAATATTAGATCAGGGTTGTAGCCCCGTCTCCATCTCCCACTGTTGAAAGATGCTGCCAGTTTGGGATCATGTACGATAGTAAGTTGATTTACATCTGCCCATTCTTCTACTGCAGTGCCATTCTCGTCATCGAAGTCGTAGCCCCAAGCAGTACAATGAGAATTAAAATCTCCAATAACAATCTGCAGATGTTGATTATGGAAATTAAATGGTGGTTTGACAGTGAATTTACTGCTGGGTGGTTTATATAAAGATGAGATTGTGCAGTTTTTAAGCTCAATGGTGAGGACTTCGATGTCATTCTCTTCTGTGAAGGCCGTGGACAGGATCTGAACATCTGGTCAGACAAAGATGGCACTTCCGTATTTATGGTGAGGTCTCTCAACCACGTGGATCATTCCATTTATTTTAGGTCGGCGCATTTCAGTACTTCTATGTGTCTCCTGTACACATAAAATGTGGCATTTGTGTTGATTGCATAGGTCTTGTAGCAATTCTTCTTTGGCTGTTGACATGCCTTCAATGTTGATGGAGACAATCTTTAACTGTGGCCCTGACAAGGGCTAGCTTATTGATGTTTCTGGTGTGAAAGGTTTGGCCGGCATTATACTGTTGCCCAGGGATCGCCCGATTGCTTCTGATAACGTTTTCAAATCGCAATCTTCGGGGAGGCACCTTTCATGATCCCCTACTTATGGTTATACGTCTCGTCGACGTCTAGGTCATTAAAGGCGGGAAACGACTGGGGCAAGGAACGGGAAGGAATTCAGCCATGACCTTCTGGATGCCCGGATGGAGATTCAAACCCATGTCCTCTCGAATTCGAGGTGAGAGCGTTACCGCTCACCCACAATGTTCGGTGGTTATTGTAAAAAGTATCCAATGACAGTAACAACCTCTATAATACATAGTTTATTGCTTAATTTCTCGGAAATTCATTAAATAACATCAAAGTTATTGTGATTTTTTAAAAAGGGCCTAAATAAGCGGTGTTAACATAAAAATAAAAAAGGGTATACCTACTAAGTTATAGGTCTCAAACATATGAAGCTAAAATCTTCATTTATAGCCTTCACAAAAATGGAACTTCATGTTATGCCGACTAGTGCTGCTTCACTGAACCCCAAAACTGAGGATAGATGAAATACTGAAATGACAATCCAATCATTCACTGTTAGATACGGGATATTCCGACACGAGTTTCGTACAATTAGGGTTCTGTAATCAAAAGACCCAAACGCATATGTCATATTCAAGTAAGAAGGCTGGCAAAGCGTAAAACAGTTTCAGGTTAGGTATCGGACTCTATTACGCCACTCTACGTAGCCGCACACGCTCTTAATGTCATTGTTCAGTTCCAACAAAATTTACTGTAGGTCCATTACGATGCAGTGCACTCTGAATTCAAATAAAACTATTTTATTAAACGGCAAAGTAACATCAGAATAAAACCTTTTGTCGGTTTTGCTCACAACTTGGTATAAGTGATTAAAACACAATATATGGTCGATATTAAGAACATTTTTCAAGTTCTTAGGCAACAGCGTTATAACTAGATCGAGAAGCAAAAATGGTCTAAAACTGACAGCTTTGACAGTAATCAAAGTTTTTATTTTCCAGCAAAAAAAAAAAAAGTCCTATACTTTAGGAATTAAAAAATGCATACCTCACACGCTTCGGTAAAATATTTTTTTCGATCCCTCTTACTTGTATGAAACCCTGCTAGAGCATAATTTTGGAACATTTTTAAAGTGATATTTGGTTATATATCAAGGAAATGCATAAAAACTATAAATGTTTTGTCTACGAAGTAGAGGCCTGTGATCAGCGGAGTAATAGCAGTAAGGTCCCCATTCCTGTGGGTACAGAACCATAAAAATGGTGGAAATGATTGTAAGGTCGGTATGTGTACGACGTCCTGCACAAACAATACTTTCGCAATTAAGGACGGCTTCAGTGGCAGCATTGCTGAATATTTCTTCAGAGGACTTTCAACGACTTGTTGAGTCAATGCCACGTTTTTTTCTTTTTACTTATGGCTTTACGCCTCTTCGACGGCGAGGCCATTAGTGGCAAGATGGGACTTAAAACAAGGAACGGGAAAGAATCTGACCATTGCCTTTCTGAAGGAAGCATCCCGGCATCCTGGGGTGGTTTGGGTAAACCATGGAAAACTGGATGTCCTGAGGGGTATTCGAACAGCCGTCCTCCCGAATGCGAGGCCAGAGCGTTAACCTCTCACCCACCACGCTCGAACATAGCCACGTAAGGTCTTTGCACTTCGTCTAGCACACGATATTATGAGGTGTCACATGACTTCCGCCACTTTAGTGTAATATGTATTTATTTATTAAGATATCGGTTCAAAACAACAAAACCAAAGCGATTGCTTCTGTAGGAATAATCTTTGTTAAAGTCGAAAAATGTGTGAAGGTTAGCAGTAGAATTAGATTCTTTGATAAATAAATCTGTAACCGAAAAACATATATTTTAATGCTGAAAGTATTCTCATCACCAGGACGACAAAAGGCATTTATTTGATCTCACTCTAGGAAGGTGTTAAACAATTACAGTGATATAAACGCTTTACTACCGCCGTCGGCGTATTCTAAAACACAAACAGTAAAATCAAATTTGTCAGAGTTAGGCATGCATCACTGCGGAAGCTCCACAGAGATATTAATTAAAACGTGTGGAGCAAAAAGGTTTAAATCAACTGTATTCAAATGGAAATATTAATACCGAATTTAAGTTGGGACCTCATAAATTCATATTTATTACGAAACAATTATCGCTTTAGCTATTGCGAGTTCAAAAAAACTGAAATACTGGAATAGACGGACATCATCGGGAACGTGTGTATTAATACGTGAGGATCCCATGCCGCTATTGAAATTGTTTACAATTGTAATATTTTTTTTCTTATCAGAAGAGAAATTTAAAATGGTGTAATTTTAATCCAGGATTAATCCAAAATTACTTGCAGATATAGTTCTACCAGGAAACCGAGCACATCACCTTTAATCAACATCATTGGTTTTTAAGAAAATTTAGTCTGAAACAACAACATTACTGCTCTACCCTAATACTATCCTTTTACATAAGAAAAGTGAATCTTTTCACTCGACAACATTCATACCATGTGGCGTAGTACCACAGAAGCACTCGCGTTCTTCTAACACAAATTGTTTCACTGTATCAGAATCAATAGTTTTATTCGAAAATTATATGACATGGATTATTTTAGCTATTTAACGTCAGTCAGGGAGATTTTTAGCATTGTAGGATATCTCTTGGAAAAACTTTTTCTGTTCAGCGAAATTATTTCACCCTCAGAATCTGTGGGCTACAATACAAGGCACAAGTTTGTTAATCGTTTAGGAATTCACAGTAAATTAGAAAAAACGCAGTCTTGTAGGTTAAGATTTTTGATTTCCTATGTTCTACAGAATATATAATGTATAACACAGGAAAATGTTTATTTTTAAGCAGGTCGATAGAATTTAAGTTTGTCTGAAGCCTTTTTAGTGTTTAAAGCAGCGGATATTCATGTGTCATAGTTCCACTTGTTACTCATGAACACGATACTTTTAATAATTGTCCTACTTTAAAATTCATACGTAGATGTTCCCCTATGTACTTTTGATGGAATAATAATTAAAACACTTTTAGTTAGTCCTTTATTAAATATATTATTTAATTCAACAAATTTGACGATAACTGAAAATTTTAATCAAATTTTTCAATGATGTTACAAATAAAGTGGTATGTAAAAATAAGTGGCTGCCGGTTGGTCGATTAGTATGTTCTTTTATTGACATCCTACTTTTTGAAAAAAGGCAAGTGAGTTACAGTATGTCATACGTAGTTTCGGGCGTGCAGGGCGGTGATATGGAGGCGTTTGTACAGTTTTCGCAGGGCCGAATTAAAAAGACGCGGTAGAAAATGTAAAAAATGGGCCCTTTGTTTCAAGAAAGGTCGCCTATTTTGGCATGACGGGGAGGCTCCCTAGGTGTGGCGCCCCCCCCCCCCCTCCAGAAGGCGCGGGGCTCGTGGCTAATCCGGTATTGAGTTTTCATTTTTTAGTTTTTGCACATGTAACACTACAATGCAAGTACTCGAATGATGCAAAACTTCTGTTTCAAAACCTGATAAACTGTTTGTGTTACCACATCATCAGAAGTTGATTTAAGTACTTTAACGGTGTGTCCGATGATAATTTTCTATGATTACAATACGTCAGATATTAAAGATCATAATTTAACAAAGTTTTGTATATATATAAGCTCACTTACACAGCCTTGATTTGAATAATTTTGTACTACCCTACCTAAACACAAACACACTTTATTTTAGCTTATTGCTATAGCTGTTTTTTCTATAAACATATTTACTAGTGACGTGCAAATAAGAAACGTGAAGTGTAGAGATTGGTTAAGATTTTGTTTGTATTATCATTTCTTTTCAATGTCGGGATGATTCCTTCTAAATCGCTAATGGCCATTACTCCACCGGCAAAGTCTCAATTATCAGTTTCATACCAAATTGTTAGATTAATCAAATTCCTTATATTATGTTAGTAGATTGGGGTCTAAGAAGTAACTCTGAAAGGAGCTCAACTAAGGGTGAATGGAATGGATTGAAGAGAGAAATAATGAAAGCTGGAAAAGAAACATTATGGTTTAGGCATCAAATCGCCACCTTGGATAACAGAAGAAAATTTTGGAGTTGTTGGATCAGAGGAGAAGGCATAAAAATGCTCAGGATGAAACGGAAAGAAATGAGACAATTTAGAAGTCGGATAATTAGGAAATGCAAAAAAGCAAAAGAAAAGTGGCTGCAAGAAAAGTGTGAAGAAGTAGAAAAGGATATGGTCGTAGGCAAAGTAGATGTGACATATAGGAAAATCAAACAAAATTTTGGAGAAATGAACAAAGCATGTGTAAACATTAAAGCTACAGATGGGAAACCTCTTTTAAGCTCAGAAGATAGAGCTAACTGTTGGACGGAATGCATTGAAAAACTGTATAATGGGGGTGACTTGAAAAACAGTGTAATAGAAAAAGAAGACGATGTAGACATTGATGACTTAGGAGATTTTGTTTTGAGGACAGAGTTTAAGAGAGCTTTGAATGATTTGAAATCATATAAGGCAGTTGGAATTGATGAGATTCCTGCAGAACTTCTCAAATCCCTGGGAGAAGACGGCATCCAGAGATTATTCAACCTGATATCACTAAGATATGAAACAGAAGAAATTTCAACTGATGCTAACAAAAGTATCACCTTCACACTTCTGAAGACAGCTTAAACCAACAAATGTGAGAATTATTGCACAAAAATGTAACATCACATGTTTCAAAATTACTGACTAGCTTAATACACAGAAGAATAGAAAATGTAGTAGAAGGAAAAATTGCTGTACAAGGGAAGCAATTCTGGCTTTAAGATTAGTACTTGAAGGGCGGATCAAGTAAAAAAATATTCTTTTATGGTGTTTGTTGATTTAGAAAATGCTTTTGATAATGTTAGGGGGAACAAGATGTTCAAAATTTTAGAGAAATCAGGTCTAAAATATCGAGACAGAAGAATACTTCATAAACTACATAAGAATCAAATTGCTGCAATAAAGTAGAGAGTCATGAGAGACACGCATCAGTTAAAAATGGTGTGAGACAAGGTTGAAGCCTATCCCCATTAATATTCAACTTGTATGCGGAAGAAGCAATAAAGGAAGTGAAAGGAAATTTTTCATGTGGCATAAGTGTTCAACTAGATAAAACCAATATACTACGATTTGCTGATGACATTGTCTTGATAGCAGAAAAGGCTGAGGATATTGAGTGAATGGCATGAACAAATTACTGAAGGACCAGTTTCGACAAATACAAATCAAAGCAAGACAAAAGTGATTAAATGTAGCAGAAACTGTATCAATAATAGTACATTAAAAATAAAAATATGATCGGATGCGATAGAAGAGCTAAGTGAATTCTGCCACTTGAGAAGTAAAATTACAACTGATGGCTCAAGCAAGAATGATGTTAAAAGCAAAATAGCAATATCAAAAGAAGGAGGAATCTTTTAGAAATAACATTTTGAATGTCTGTGTGAGGATCACAGCACTTTATGTAAGCGAAGCGTGGTCTTAAGGAATACCAGAAAGAAGGAAAATTGAAGCATTTGAAATGTGATGCTATAGAAGGATGCTGAAAATTAGGTACACAGATTAAGTACGAAATGAACGATTTTTGGAAATCATGGACGAGAAACGAAGTTTGTGGAACAGGCTTACAAAAAGAAGAGACAGGATTGTTGGTCATATTTTGAGACATGCGGGATTAGTTAATTTGTTAGTGGAGAGAGCAATCGAAGGTAAGAACTGTATAGGAAGACAGAGATTAGAATATATTAATCAGATAATTGAGGACGTAGGGTGTAAGGGGTATGTTTAAATGAAAAAAAAAACATTTTTTTTTTGCTAATTTTGTTACTTTAAATTTGGAAGTTATATTAGTTTCATACGATAACTACCCTAACAGCTAAAAAAATTTAAAAAAATGAACTTTATGTAAGTATATATAATAGTAATATAAAATAATACTTATAAATTTAATGACACTATACGACAGCCGCAATACGATCTTTGCCTAAATTTCGCTGAAAGTTGCTTTTGCATTTGCTGGTTACAGTATAGTCAGGTTGTGAGGTTGAGTGCTCAGTCAGGCCGCTCTGGCTGAGTGGTTTGGTTTCTGGGGAGTTGACTCCGGACGCGAGGCGCTGTTTGGCGGGTTTCCTTAGCCAACGGATAGAGAGTCCCTCTCGGCGGGTGATCTCAGCCATTGAAGTTAGGGCGTTGGAGGAAAGGAGAAGGCTTCCTTTGACCGTGAGAGGTATTGAAGTGGGTGGTTGTGTGGTAGACACAGTACGGTGCGGATGTGAGCAGACTGTTGGCTCGAAGACAGTTTACGGAGCAGTTATGTAAGAGTTAGTAATAAGGTGTAATGTTTTCACTGTATAGCACAAAGTGAAATAATTGTTCATATTTAAAACTGTTATTCCCTCCCCATCGTTCACCGATGAAATCGAACCTGAACAAACGTTGAATGCAAACAGCTTTAGCTGACACAGTCGGCAGAAGCGGAATCGGCATAGGTACAGAAGAGGAGTCGTGGACCTTCCGAGGACCTAGGCAAGAAACTGGATTCCTTGCAACCGTCTTAGGTTCCTAGCAGTGGACGGATCAGCACTATTGTTGCAAGGTTTCGTTTCAAACAAAGATTCCGTTTTCAACAAATTCATTTTTTTTTCACCGGCGTTTACCAAATGGTGGGTTGCACCCCGGAAAAAATGCAATGTTGCCTAACCTTCGCCTCAAAATATATTAGGGAACATTTACTATACCTGGAGACTAATGTAGAGGAATATTTCCCTCTATCAACAGCGAAAAAGAATGGATACGGAATTAATTTGCATTTGACGTAGATGTTGAGTCTATAACTGAACTGTCGTGTGACAAATCACTCAAAGACGAGGGAATACCATTGATGGATTATTGGGTGTCTTGTCTTCAGAAGTAGCTGTAAATACAGTTTTGCTATCGAAACGGACCTGTGAATTAATATATTTTCCTCCAAACCTGAAGTTTTTAGATAGCAAGAAACAGCTCCATACATCTCATTAATAACTTGATATAAGATGTTTCATAAGACTGTATTCAGTTATTAAAATTCCTTATGGTAACTATTTTTCCATTTCAGTTTGCAGGGCATTGTTACCACAAATGAACAGAGAATTTTTAACTTTATATTAGGTTTTTGTTGTTTCATTGGATAATAATTTTGCTGCAGCAGAATATCGCATTTTCACTTCGTATTTTGTTTAGTATATCATTTCCGGTAGAGAATATGTCACATCAGACAATCATCAAAGGAAGCATTTTGGTCTGTTTCAGTAGCGCCTATAAAAATGTGTCTTCTTCTCATCAGTAAAATTCATGACGAAAGTGGAATGGTTGAAATTACCTTAAAACAATGAGTTTACTTGCAAGAAGTGAAAAAACTGTACTATCCCAGTAACCACTACCGTATACATTTCTGACACTGTGTTGTTCCTTTCGCTGTCTGATGCAGTCCCCCGATGCAGCTTCCTACTACCATCGTACGGGCTTTAGTGCGTATCCCTACTTGGGTTCATAGTGTTGTAATCTTTTGTGCCAGAAACGGGCATATTGGTCCGGAGTACTCAGTTTTGTGGGGGAATCCATTGTTTTTATTCTCAATGTGTGTATAATGTGTGCTATCATCATTTCATTAATCATTCCACACTAAGACATTAAAACATTAAAATATGATTTTATTTCATTTCCATGTTTTTGTGATATCCTGGTTCTTTGTTTATTCTATCTCGAAATCCTTTGTAGCTTTTACGCTTCGCTACTCGTACACATTTGAGATCATGGCAGGCAGAAACTGCTGTTGTGAATGACTCGAAAGAAAAAGTTTTGTTTTTGTTTTTACTGTTTCGTTTCCCTGTAGAGACAAGAAAGAACCGCGAGTAGCTGGAATGAGATTCGAATTTAGAATCCCTGTCCTATTATCTGACTGTTGGACCATGTGGCTCACCATTAGTCCTGGCCAATAATTCCATCGCGTTTACGTTTGCAAGAGAACTATAACGTTCTGCCTGGATGTCGATCAGGAAACACCCAGTTTTTGATTCCAGGTGTGAGCAACAGTTTCCGTTTTGAATGATGTTCAGGAAACATTGTAGGTGAATTCCTACCCTGATCGTTACGTCATAAGAGCTGAGGTGGACCGTCCTTTAGTTTATTTTTCCTTTTATTTAATTTTTTTCCTTCGGCGGTTCTAATAACCTTACTACTGATGAGTCACAAAACATCAATAGAAATATGAAGCTAAATTACAAGATATTAAATGTGTTACAGTTAATTTTATGTTTATATTCCTAAGCGTTTCTTCAAACTTCTTAAATTCAGCACCACCAATCTGTTGTTACAAAACAGGTTTCAGTGAACTTAAACTAGATTTGATATACTGTTGCAGTTTAAGAGTTGTAAAGAATCAGTAAGTACTTACTACCGAGCATGGTGGTGTAACGGCTAGCGTTCTGGCCTTGGATTCGGGAGGACGGCGGTTCGAATCCCCGTCCGGGCATCCAGATTTGGGTTTTCCATGGTTTCCCAAATCACTCCAGGCAAATGCTGGGATGCTTCCTTCAAAAGGCCATGGCCGAATTCCTTCCCATTCATTGCCCCCCATCCTTTCCCGTCTCTAAAGACCTCGATGTTGAGAGACATTAAGCAGTTAAAAAAAAAAAAAGTACTTACTGTAAATAATCTCTACTAACTTTTGTAGAAATTTCCTACTGAAGAAAATTATTTGCTTTCCGTTCCATTTCAAACAAGATTTATTTGGTGATGCCTGAAGTGTGTCTTCGTTGGGAAGACAGAAAAAAGTAATGAAAACTTGTTGTTTTAAAATGGTTGCAGAGTGCTGCTGGAGCTATGCACACAAAATAGAGCACAAATGCGAGTAGCCGATCCACTGCAGGTCTGCATCGCACCTTAGCCTATCTAACCCCTTACAGATGCTTAACGTGATATTTTCTTAGGGGTTTTCCCCACCTGTTGTCCCACTTATGCAGCTTACTTCTTTAGATTCCGATGTTAATTACTGATCACCCTAATTATAGGTCCGTTCAATACAAATTACACTGTCAATGTTAGTCGTAACCAGCAGTCTACGAGAAAGAACTTGTCTAAAATTTACATACACAATTTTAGGTTCATAATTAAAATGCATAATCACACTGCTCCAGGTGTATGATCTTGGTTTACCAATATCACCGAACTGTCTTCTAAAACACAAATACATGCTTTCCTGTACAAGTTTCGAGTAGTTTGCTGGCTCAATGGAAATATGTGTGACTGCTGAACAAGAAGCCACCTGGGATTGTCTGAAGCATTTAACCTGTCCTTCACCTTTTACAATGATCGCTTTGTGCTTGCGGAGTGCACTATAGTGCTTCCATTGCATGGATTTCTATAGATATGCTTTTCCCCACGGGACTGTGACGTTAGGTTAGGCGATTATGACAAGTTGAATTCTGTCACACAGATTGTGGAAATTCGTTTCGGAGTTACCTGTTGTTACCGATTGTTTCATACACTTTTACCTTACCCGCTCATTTGCCTCACTGGACGAAGTAATTCAGTAATTTCAGTCTAGGGTTTTTTGACTGTGGAGAAGGTTTATGTTCGACTGTTGCTAGTGAAAATCAGTAAATCGTCATTGCTCTCAACAAGTGATTCTCAACTTGTGTTCCGCAAAGATGGAACAGATAGTGAGCAGACAAAACAGTAAAAATTTAATTCTAATGAATGTAAGATATCTTAACAAAAAATAAATTAGAATTTTTTTTCCACATAAGTGTAAGGCTATAAGCCTAGAAACCAAGCATTCTAAAAGCCGTGAATATTTCAACGTCCAGGAAAAAATCTGATATTTCCAGGATGTGAATACATTCTTACAAATATAGACTACATTTAGCATCAAAGAGTGTAGTAATCTTTAAAAAATTAAGTTAATAACCGTTTTAAGATGGTCTTAACGAACCGCCATACGCATCGATACCAATTGGTAGGGATGGTTAATAATATACTCATAAATAAAAAATTAGGTCGATGTAAGTTAGCGGTGCCTACAGTTATTTTTTATATTTAACTGGCCCTTGGGTAGAAATTAGTTGGAAAACGCTACTCTAAACATTTTCTTTCCTTTCGGAAGAGATTTTTTTTCGAAATGGAACTCTAATATTTATAGGGCCGTACAAACATTTTATCACATGAACTGGAAGTGAGTTAAAATTATAGCTGTTTTTTTTTTCACTTTAGATATATTTTTGAACTCACTGTTTGAATTACAGAACAACCTTCATACTAATAACTCTTTGCCATTCCTTGTTTCATTTCATCTCTCCCCCTCGCCTCAAGCTTTACACCTCACGTCGACAGAGAGGCCGTTAAATACAAACTGTATTTAGGAATTAGAATGACAGTGAGTCAAATTCTTACGTGGCTAGGTGCTGGTTCATATTTTGAAACGTCGAGTCTGTTTTATAAGACATTACATTCTATAGTGACCAGAAAATCCCAAATACAAACGAATTATGTAAAACAAACTTTCGGATATGAAACAGAAAATTTAAGAATGAAGTAAATAAAAAACTAGTCTACAGTACCACATGAAATCTGTGGCAGCCTGAAAAAGTGATCTGCTACTTGTCAATTTTATATTATGCTACTTTCTCATTAATATATCACAACCTACACATTAACGATGATGACTATTCTTTAAAACCGGCTGATTTTCGTCAGTAGCCTCGTGGAATCAGTGGCATTTTTATGTCCGACATCTTTGACATTAAATAGCATCATGCTTTTTACAAAGCACAAACGAATCGTAAAACAAATAATGTAAAGCAAATGCCAGGACATGGAAAATTAATTACGTTGCGTAGATCATCAAAGTATCAAAGAGTATTAAATGATTTAAAAAAAATTGAATAGGAATCAGTCAGAATAATAATTAATTATGTAAATTTAATCAAAGGTCTCAGTTGATTTATTCGTTGAGGAAGAGAGATGACAAACATCGCTAAAGAGAAAATTATTCTATTACATATAGTTTAGTGGGGAAAACAAACTAAAAAGATAGCTCGGATATAGAAACTATTGCTCCACACACAAGAGTACTAAAATCGGTTTTGCGATTTGGAATTGCGTTGATATCAATATATATATTTTTTTAAATCTTTGAGAATCAAAAATGCTCACGTGCTACAATAAAACAACAGTTATAGCGAGAAGCAATTGTCGCCACCAACGTAGATTCTGCTGTTAGAAATTTAAATCCAAAGAAAAACATTATCACCAATCTGTGCCATATACAACACTTAGTTATCTTCTGAAACGACAATTCGAAAAACACCTTAGAACTGTAGTTCTTACTTAAAAGAAATTCTAATATAATGGTAACAAGCAGTCTAAATGTAAGTCTCGAGGGTATAACACCCTTCTCGGCGTACCGACCAATAGCTTTTTAATGCCTAATTTGCATCATGGGAGGTCAGCCCCATTTTATATATTATTCAGGCCCTTCTCTTCCAAATTTATTTGAAATAAAATAACAGTACTTTACTATTATTAAATGCCTTGGTTTAATTTCTTCAAAATTAATTTACAAAGCCAACTTCACAGCTACTCTCAATAATTCTACCACACACAGAGATTCTATATTCTTGTTGAATTCAACGATATTATTACATATATTTACTATATTATTATAAACACTACTGTCTGTGGAAGGCAGTTTCGAATTAAACATTCACATCTCTTATCTTTTCTTAGAGATTATTTATAATGAAAAGATTAATACACACACAAAAAAATAATCAATTTAGGAATTATTATAACAGATATGTTATAATTGCCCCCACATCGAGGCACAACTAAATGATGGCACACATTTATTTGCCGAGATGTTCTTTAGTTTTCAAATCACTGTCTCTATCAGTCCACTTACTTCTTTCACTCACAACTTACATCTCGATGTCACTGAATCAGTGTCTCACATCTACACAATGAAATTAACATATTTACAAACAAATACACCAATCCAGCATACTGTCTTTATCAGTCCTTCCTTGTTTATAATGACAACTATTTCTCACACAACTCAAGTGACAATCACTATTTGCAATTACTACCTGTCACAATCTTTTGATCTTCCCTTTAGACGAGACTTATACAATTTCAAATCTACAACGTTTCTCAATCCTAATCTTTTATTTTACCTAGGATATGCCAGTTCATATGCGCTAATATTCGGTTTAGAAATGACCCTAAAAGGTCCGTGATATATTTTGAAAAATTTCTTTATTTCGGAATTTATTTCTCTGGATTTTTTTTTTTTTTTTTTTCATTCTCACCAAAACTAAATCTCCTATCTCGAACTCGGTCGGTTTTGCCCATTTGTCATACCGCCTTTTCCTATCTTCAGCTTTCTTCTTAATTATACTTTCATCACATTTTATCTGCTCAGTGTTCTGCCCCCATAACTTTCTGTTTTTTTTCCAGTCTTTTAGTCCTTTCTCATATACTCCATGAATCTTAGTTATCCTATCCATTTCTAATTCCATCCAAATTTGCGTTTTTACTCTCTTGCTTAGTTTCCCGGTTGCCCCCATGATCTGAATGTGGTTTACCACCATTTCCGTCACCTTATATCTTGCTATAATGTTTTCATACAACGTGTGTGATATCTTTGTCAGGTCGCTTCCGGAGTCTACTAGCGCTTGGCATTCTATTCCAAATATCTTCACATCAACTAATGGCTGCCTTATTTTATCCTCTAAATGTCATGCATTTCTTCACTTAACAAATCTTTCGCAATTTCTTCGTGCGACAATTTATCTCTTTGCGACTCTGGCAAAAATTCCCTCTTTAAATTGTTTACATTATACCGCTGTCGGCCGTCTTCTGTTGTACCCTGTACCAACAATTTCTTGCATCTTTCCCTATGGCTGAAATCAGAACAAGTTGCGACTTCGTTATTTTGCTGCGCTGACGCGTTCGTACTGTTTGGACTACCTTTTGTTGCATTTTCAGGCGCTCTTCTCTGAGACACACCTGGATTTACTTCTTCATCGACACTCTTTACAAAAAATATTCTCACTTTATTTCCTTCATTTTCATTGCATTCACTACTGAACCTATTTTCTTGAATTATATCTTCACCCTCTTCATCGTCGCTACTCCACGTAACATCACTGTCAATGCTTAGAGGTAGTTCATTTCTTTCGCTGCATAAATTTCCTTCTACAAACACATCTTCTTCCAACTTATGTAACTCCGTCGCTCTCCTTACTCCATGTTATGCACCACCATCTTTGCCATTATAATCATGTACTCTGATTCTGGCCAACTCCGATATATACTCATTTTCCCACTTGCTTTCGCTGTCCACTGACATGGTCCCACAGTTGTTGTTATTCATCCTATGCAAACATTCCCACCACTTTAGATATTCTTCTTTGCTAGATTGCTTTGTCCGGTAGTCATTGTAATCGTTTACTGCTTTTTTATCACACATATTGGATGGTCCTGCAACCACTGTATCCGCCACTGATAGGACCTTTACAGTTGCGGACTTAAGTTTTCCGCTCCTTTTTCCTCGTTAGGTTGCCTGTTACCTTTCATTTTCATGCACATAGTTTGTTTGTATTGCGGTCGCTGATTTCTCCGTCCGTTCGATACATAACCACGCTCATTGCCATTGTTAGCGTTGCCTTCAAACTATCGCATGTCACTTCTGTCTTGCCGATTCACCTGTCCTTCTCCTCTTCCATACACATTATCTCCTCTGTGTGGCCAATTATTTGATTTACCATCAAGATGTCTGTCCCCATACTTTTTATTCTCGTAGCCGTTTTCTCGGTGGCCTTCCATATTGTATTCGTACCATTCGTTACACCGATCTACACGCTCAAGTGCGTCTAAGAAATCATTAATCCTATCCCACTTGTTAACAACTAGTTTATCTTGCACTTGTCTCGGAAGTTTCTGCAATAATATTTCGACCTGCTCAACCTCTCCTACCGGTTGATCCAAATAACGCAATTCCTTTCGCATTGCGTCGCAAAAATCTCGCATCTTCCCGTCGCATCAGCCAAAACGACGACAATTGTAAAAATCACTTTTCACTTTTCTCTGCATTCGTGCAGACCAGAACTTTTCGCGAAATCTTCTCAAGAATTCATTGTAATCATTGCACTCTTCAGCTACTTCACAGCTCCAGGAAAAAGCTTCGTCCTTCATTTTACCTCTAACATAGCGAATCTTCTCTATATCCGACCATTCTAATGGTACGTTTATTTCATAGATCTTTACAAAATCTGCAGGGTGAATCCGTTCTGTTTAAAAACTGCATCAGGTAACATCGGCGGAGTATACGTATTCACCGTTCCGGTAACAACCACCTAGGTCGGCGTTCAACCTTTTCCAATCTTTCTTCTACTTGATTGAATCTATAACCAATCTGTTCAATTTCAATTTCAACTTCACCTATCTTTTGTCCTACTACTTCATCAATCTGTTTTTTCAATTGAATGATACTGCCTGCAGTTTGTTGCTTCACCAAAATTATTTCTTCCCGACATTCTTTTTGACTTTCAAACATGTCTTCTCTGATGTTTCCGATAATGTCTTTTTGTCTTTCATTATTATCTGCTATACGTTGATCCATTTTCCCGGCTACTTCTTGTCTAACCTCTTCTTGGAAATGTTATATTTCAGTCCGCACCTCTTGCTTCCAATTTTCATGAATTCTCTTCATCTCATCCCACATAACCTGGAAACTTTCTTCATTCTTCTTTTGATTTGACATAATTTCTATTTTCAATTCCTGAATTGCTCTTTCCTGATTTAACATAATTTTTGTTTCCATTCTTTGACTTGTTTTTTCTTGATTTGACACAAGTTCTGTTTTCATTTCTTGCATTTCGATTTTTTTTCTATGGCTTGATTTAATATCATTTCTTGGAGTTGCTTGAAACATGACATGATCTGTTGAGGATCTACACTCCTTTCTCGAGCATCAGATGTTCGACTTAATTTTGGTGAGACTGCGTCATTTACATCATTATCTCGCCCATCGTCGCTGTCCCTATCATTTAACCCATTACAGCCATCATTAGTATTAATATTACTGCTTTCAAAATACTCTGCAACCCCTTTTACCTCAGCATTAATATTTGGACTGCTAGCCAATTCCGCTTGAACAGAATTACTATTACCACTTCGGACTCTAAATGCATCTTTATTATCAAAACTAACAATTCCAGAACTACTCGTCTGCCATTCTGACGTATTATTTTGGTCCTCACCCAAATTAATTTGCGCATCCTCTCTAACCAATTTAAGGCAACCGTTTTCCATCTTTGCAACAAATTAAAATAATTTAGAAACGATAATAAATTTTATTTACGCGGAAAAAAAGAAACCGATAGTATTTAACAATAACTGCCCTCTAATTTATACATCACAACACCAATAGTAGTACAACGATGTATTGCAACGCCGATAATACTATGCATAGACTTGAATACAGGACCACAAAAACACTTACAAAATTTCGTAGTATCTATAATGCACGAATGCTACAGAAAAAAAAAAAAAAAAAAAAAAAAAAATCAGTTCTTTACAGTTACGATATTCCACGAAAAAAAAGTTTCCCCCTTATGATTTTGTTTTAAAAACTTGTATTATTCTTTTGACTTAGCTATAGTCTTCCACAGGCGCCTATAACCTATTTTAAACATGCTACTGCAATTTTACAATCTTTTACGTATATTTTTTGACGTTCGTTAATTTAATTACTTTCTGCCAATCTGTCTTTACTTAATTCGTTGCAAAACAATAGTTCTTACATCACCGTTACAATTTAATTATAAATTCTGAAAAGTCTTTACTTTTCGCAAGTTAGTTTCTAACAATTGAACTTTATTTTCTTGCTGGCTCAGTTCTTGCCTCAATTAAAAATTGCTCTAATTGAAACATTAATATTAAATGAAACTTCTCCTTTTTGATGAATATGAGACCGCAATTCCAAAGAGAATTGGAATCTGTACTTGCCAATCTGCGCCGATCTGCTCCACTTCGTCCTCAGAAAAATCCTTGATGAAATGATCCTGGCAGTAGAGTCTCCAAATGTAACACCCTTCTCGGCGTGCCGACCAATAGCTTTTTAATGCCTAATTTGCATCATGGGAGGTCAGCCCCATTTTATATATTATTCAGGCCCTTCTATTCCAAATTTATTTGAAATAAAATAACAGCAGTTTACTATTATTAAATGCCTTGGTTTAATTTCTTCAAAATTAATTTACAAAGCCAACTTCACAGCTAATCTCAATAATTCTAGCACACACAGAGATTCTATGTTCTTGTTGAATTCAACGATATTATTACATATATTTACTACATTATTATAAACACTACTGTCTGTGGAAGGCAGTTTAGAATTTAACATTTACATCTCTTTTTTTTTCTTACAGATTATTTATAATGAAAAGATTAATACACACACACAAAAAAATAATCAATTTAGGAATTATTATAACAGAGAGTACTAATATCGGTTTTGCGATTTGGAATTGCGTTGATATCAATATATTTTTTTTAAATTTTTGAGACTCAAAAATGCTCACGCGCTACAATAAAACAACAGTTATAGCGAGAAGCAATTGTCGCCACCAACGTAGATTCTGCTGTTAGAAATTTAAATCCAAAGAAAAACATTATCACCAATCTGTGCCATATACAACACTTAGTTATCTTCTGAAACTACAATTCGAAAAACGCCTTAGAACTGTAGTTCTTACTTAAAAGAAATTCTAATATAATGGTTACAAGCAGTCTAAATGTAAGTCTCGAGGGTGAGCGGTAACACACGTTCCTGGCATTTGGGAGGATATGGGTTCAAATCCCCTCCGGCCATCGTCATTTCGGTATTCCATTGTTTTACCGTGATCGCTGCAGGCGAATGCAAGGATGGTTACTACTAAAGGCCATACCTAATTCCTACCTGTTCCTTTCCGTTAATTACCCCCCAATCTTTTCTCGTCGTTGTTGAGGCATAAAAAAAATTTGCGCATCTTTTGTACAGACAGGTAATTGCCCAACCTTGGGGGTCTTAATTATTGTCATTGTAAATTAGTTTTAGTAGTTTAGCTATTACACAGAAATTTCTTGGGAATAACTTTGTGTAAACAAAAATCTGCGTATAAACTGGGTTTTTCATCGGTCATCAAGTTCTGAAATGATCACGGCACAATGTTTAAAAGATTCTGTTCACAACAATAACGCAAACATTGCGATTCATAGGTCGAAGGTTGAAGAATTTTAACGTACGTAAAGGAGGTAACGTACAAAACTGTGGTGCGTCAACATTTGGACTTCTGGGATCCTTGTTGCAAGGGATTGATTGACAGTACAGAGAAGGCCACTCCCTTAGTAACTGCTCGCCACAGTCCTTATGGAAGCGTCACAGAGTTTTTATGTAGATTGTGCTTTGATTGTCTGGTGGACAGAAGACGTAGCATTCGTTTTAATTTATTGTCAAACATGTGAATAATTCCTTTCATTTAACAATGCAATGAAATACTTCGTCCACCAACCAATATGGCTGACACTGGCGGGAGAGATAAGAATAGAGAAATAGCGTGAACTCATGTTTATATAAATTCTTCCTTCCCTCGTGCTGTTTGGGATTGGAATACGCAGAGTTAATTTTAGTGCAAAGCACCTTCCGCCACCCACACCTTTTTTGAATTTCAGAGTATAGATATAGGTGTACATAATTTTTCCAATAAGCACACTCGATTAATAGAAAACCAGTGTCTGTGATCAAATTGCTTCTTTTAAGTATACGCATTTTTCATAGAAACAAAATCTCTGAGAGAAAAGTTATTTTGCAGCTTAGATAAGGCATGTCACATAAATTTAGGATAGCATCTGATAATCAGTTTGATAACTTGCGCAATTTGATGGGGTTTAAATCGTTTAATTACGAAGAAGCTAAGTAAACGTGACTAAATTTAGCTTTCGCATAGCCGACATCGACTTCTGTGTTAGAATGATTCAATTACAGTCTATATACCTAAAGAAATGTGCAAGGTATTTATATGAAACGCTTAGATAGTATTCACAGGTCTCTGCAAATGAAAGAATAGACTTAACATTCATAAGCTTTCAGACTGGAAATCCCATCATAGTAGGTTCAGTTTTTTAATTATTTTTTCTTTTCTTTTTTACGCCGGCACAAACAGACACTATCCAGTTACAGATAATGGTAAACGACATTTTAAATTTTTAACGTATTAGGCGTACATTGAATAAATCATCCATACAACACAAAACAAAGTATAGCCTTTTCTGATCCACAATAATATTGTGTAATTTGAAGAAGTAGTTTATTAGCAGCTCTTTTCAGGTATTGTTGCAGACTATACATCTACGTTAATGAACAAAAGTGAGTTTCGACATCTGTGTTCGTAGTCCTTAGTGGCTCTGCAATTAGGAAAAAAGAACCTCTCTACGAATCGTGTAAGCTTTGTACTCAGGCATCTTTTGTTATTCCGTTTGTGAGACTTGTGTTCTTGAGGCGAAACGGGATTGGGAGCGGATGATTACTAACTACGTGTCGGAAATGCTGGCGGACGGAGTCCAGTATACGTTCAATTCTGGAACAATTATGGACCAGTAATTCAGATATTCAAGTTGAAAGCACATTAAAAATAACTTTAATCACTGTTGATGATTGCATTCACTTTTTAACAGCAGTTTTGCGTCAAATACGGACATTCCGGGACGCGCATCATAGCCTTGTATTATGTATGTATTTATTGATGGATTCTCTACAAAAAGAAATTTGACCATTCATTGATTAGAACAAATTTTTTCTATCATCCCTGACGATGCTTACTTTGTGGCTTTTCAATTTTAGTAGCCTATATCAATAGAAAAATTGCCTGTATAAACAAAGAAATGTGAGTTAATATTGATCATTCATTGATTAGGTCAAGTTTTCTAAATAATCCCTGACTATACTCTCAATAGAAAAACTACCCTTATAACAGTGAATAAATGCATTATAATTATACCTGTATTATGTGTACACTCACATCATTACGACCACGCCAGCGTAGGCCTGGCATTGCATGCTGTAAAAAATAATTCATATACGCTTGTACAACCACAAATAAAATCGTCGAAATTTTAGTCGGTTTTGTCTTTTTGGTCTCACTGTCAATTTAAAATACTGCTACAAAATTCGTCATAAATTTGTGACAGGGTTTGACGCGACACTGAATTAGTTAGTGTCATGAGGTCAAAAGCAGCTTCTAATAAGAAATATGTAAGGCTAAACAATGTTCTTACGGCTATCAGTATTTACTTGACAACATAACATATGTATCACAGATTCTTTGAATATTTAATCATTAAAGAGGGTGGAAAGGATAAATCGTCTTTATTGCTGAACGTATCACATCAATTTCAATTATTTACCATCAGTAATAATTTTGTTCGTCTTCTACATTTCTATGGGGTAGCACTTTTTAAAAATATTTTCCAAACTGAATCAAGTGTGGTAACGTATCATAAGCGTAATCGTGTACGAAGTTCACTGGTTGATGGGTCGATCACATAGCATTTTAAACAGCCGAAAGCCAAAAATCATGTTAGAAGTACACCTGTCTGTAAACTTTATACCGAGTTGTAATGATAAATTATTTTAAGCAATATCATGAGAAAATTTCATATATATATATATATATATATATATATATATATATATATATATATTTGTAATCATCGAATGTTTTTTTCGAAAGCATGGTGGTTTCTGGCTGGGGCCAAACGGTATTGGGGTTATTTTTTCCGGATTATGAGATCTACAATAAACAGTTATCCACAAAAATATGAATACAAAAGCGTAATTATTTCTTTTTTGTCAATAAAACCACAAATAACGTATTCCCATACTTTACCCCCCCCCCCCCCCCCCAACAACGTTACTGTGGCGTACAGATAGAATGTATAAGCTGTAGAAAGATAGATATGGAACTTTTCTAGAAGACATTATCACTAGTTTTTGTCACATTACAGCGAAACAGTCAACTTTAGGGGTACTTTAAGGATTAATGTGAGATAAAATACATGCGATATATATTTTATGATTTCTCCTTCTCGCATTAGTTAACTGTATTTCGTTTAATTGATTTAAAACAGGAAGACTAATACAACATGCAGTCCGCTCTTCCTCCGACATGGTCAAAGTCATCTAAACACCATTTTACTATGGTTAGGAACAAGTTACGAGTTTAATATTTTGAACCTGGGTGAGACGGCACGCAATCTTCAGTAACTCACTGCAGACAGAATAGAACATTAATTGAGTTTCAGCGATTCCGCTAGTTCATAGAGTTTTAATTACGGTACGCGTTGTAATCTTCACTAATCCTTTACAACTTCGCGCGCCAATCCGTAATACCCTTAGGCTGCTTGTAAACGTACATTTATTCTTTGAACGTGATTATATCTTTGGTCAAACTCTTTGATAAAGTCGGTAATAAGAGAAGGAGATTATGAAAGAGTTTTATTAGCAGGCGCTTTGGAGGCTTCATCGGGTTCGATTAGTAGATGGAAGAGGCGTTGTAATAATACATTTACGTGTGTGCTGTGTGGCAGCTACGTAGCCAGGCGAGGACGTGAATGAAGAAGGGTGCGGGCCCCAATCAATACCAGCAGCTGACTACACTCACCACCAGAGCGCTCCCCCGGCGCGCGCCATCTTGTAACGTTGCCATGATCGCGTACTGAGTCACATCGCATTTGCAGTGCTTGTTGGTGCTTTATTCTGCAGTGGCCCGCTTTCCCGTCCACTGGTGTACTACACACGGCTGAGGGCTCATTCATACACAGGTTCGTCCTCGTCATCCTTGCTTACGCGTTACCTGTTCGTTTTTCTCCCGCAGGGATGAACTGGGGAGACAGTTGTGATCTGATAATGCATCTCGCACGCAGTGCAAAAGCTTAGGGGCATGGTACCTGTTGCAGTCACTTGCTTTCAGCTTGAACACAGCATCTGAGCTCTATGCAGTATTTCTATAGTTCGTTGTCGTGATTTAACTTAATATTCCATTGAACGATGGCTAACTTATTCTCCATTTTCTATTTCAATTCTACCATATATAAATAAATAGTTGAATTATTGATTTGTTAGACTAAGCGATGACATTAATACCTGATCATTTCATTTTACACAAGATCTTTTTATAATATTTTTTAATAATACCAAAATAGTGATAAATATGAATATTCTATTCGCATCAGCAGCAGAAATCCGGATTTTATATTTACCTGACTTCGCTCAAGAAATAATTGTTTCGATATCAAGTGTACAGTGCTCGTCAAATTCTGTGCAATGCAAGTTAAGGTACATTTTGTTTCACATCTGTCCGGAACTACTATTTCTATAATTGAATCAAAAGCAAATACAACAACTCGAATCTTGCAGACTTTTAATTTATTCATTTTCAGCATAAATATATTTAAAAATATATTGGATGAATCTAATAGACCGTACCATTGTAGTGCAACATCAGTGTAAACACCTTTATATGATCAAAAATATTACAGGAAATAGCTTTTATTCCTGCGACTCTTCCCATCATTATACTTTTCCTTCATTATCATGAAATAGACCTACAACTGTGCAAGAATTTGGGTTCCTTGGGTTTCTCTAGATGTATGTAGCGAAAACGCTTATGTACAAATTGTTGTGCTGTTAACCTACAACTATTTTCAGTATTATGGTGCAAGAATTATTTTTATTTATGGATCACTGATACAATTCTGCATTAATTATGTCTTTTAAAACTTGTATACTGTGTCATTTCTTTTCAGAGTAGTGTTCCACTTTTCCACTGCCTTCTAAACAAATGTTTCATTCTTTACTTCAGCCGTATATTAACATTACGATGTAGAGGGTTACGTCAGAGTAATATAAAAAGTTAATTTCTGGCAGTAACATGAAGATAGAAAGCTCCTCCATTAGTCTTGATTCTGTGAAGATACAACTTTCTAAATAATAAACCGACACATATGTACATTTTTGCAATTTGCAATGGCGGTGTTCCTAGTTGTAACGCTGAAAGAAGTATAAATTGTTCATGCTTTACGAAGAATAAAATAAATTACTAACATATAAGCAGGGAATTTACTGGAAAGACTTGAATATGATGCGTAATAATGCATATCGATTTAGTAACTACACGTTTATAGCGCAAACAGATCCTCTTTAAGAGCATAGCTCATTGATCTTCCTGTACAATGTGGTTGAGTAACGACTGACTTGTTAGTTGTATGATTGACACAGCTATAACGTAGACTCAATAACTTACCGCATGCAGCAAAAACATTTAATTTCCTTTCTGAATCTGATATCTGCACAAAACGACAGCATCATATCGAGTTCTACATGCTATTTCATTGCAATGCCCTGCAGAATATAAAATCGTGAAAAAAGTTATATTCTTTAATGCAGAAAATTAAAATGGTACCCTGTTTCTATTTACCCACTTTAGGATTTACAGTTTTTGAAATGACCTTTTTTTCTTGTTTAATTGTTATGGAACGTCACACAATGTGTCCGTAAATCTTTGTTTGCAAGTATGTTCTTCTCTTTTTTCAGTAAAATCGAACATAAAAAGGTCTGAAAGGTGTTATTACATTGGTCATTTATTGTACTGAGAAGTAATTTTAATTTTCTTAGAAATTTAGTTAAGATGATTAGGAAAATCATAATATTTGTATGACGCAAATATATCATTTTAAAAGGGTATAGAATTATTTTAATTCAACGTATAATGCTGTAACCATTATTTTATCCACTCGTTTCTGTTATTTAGTTTATTTACAGAGCCATGCGGGTTACATAACATTTGGTGAAAAAAGTTACAATGCGAAAATGGAGAAAAAAATAAATTTACCCGTTACTGCAACAAGAAAGATTTTTTAAGACTTCTTTTAGAACCAACTCCAAATGATATCGCATTATTTCAGAAGTGTTAGAGTAAAATGATTTAACTATAAGCAATATTATTAGTGAGTAAGTGCGTGTGTGTGTGTATTACATTAATTTTAAATTGGAAACCGACGAAATTTTTAGAACATATCAGCCAAATGTTCATCTCCATTCTAGAACTTAGTCACTGAAATACCTCATGTGAGTATATTATTACGTCTATTACTACATTCTGAAGAGTATTATATACTGTTATACGAATATTAACACCGAGAAAATTGAATTACGTCTGCCAAAACTTTTAGTCGAGAAATGTGCTTCAGTGACTGCTTTCGTCATAGTATGACGCATTGATCTAAAAGAAAGATGGATTTGTCAACACTGATATTCATATTTGATTCTAAACTTTTGTATACTTAATTTTTATTTTCCTGTTTTTACAACGATTGTATAAATCTCGCTGAAGTTAAACAGCAATGCTTACGCAGAATACTGTTAGGAAATTAAGATACCTTTGATTTCATTCGAAATTTATTCAATATTCTCAGCCATAGACTATTAAATAAAAACGAAAAAAATCAGAAATCAATTATTATCAGCAAGTTTATAATTACGAAATCTGTTAAATATGAGACATTGTTCCTTCCAAAAGTAATCATAAATTGTAGAATATTTCAACTCCCTTTGAATTAACTGGAACTTAACACGGTCTTTCATTCACTTTTGTTAATAACAGTGCAATAATCACTGACAGATTCCCTATGGAAGTAGTGAATCCAAAAGTGACTAACCCATTAAAACTGTCGATTTAACTGCCAGATATCAGGCTGAAAAATGATGAAGGAATTGCAGGACGAAGAGTTCACCCATGAGACGGTCCAAACGGGTCTAACGATTTATATGTCATTATTGATTTATTTATTAACAGGTGAAAGATACATAGACTTTACCTCTTAGTACTTTTGAAATCAATTAAAGTAGCATTTCCAATAGCTCAAATCACAAGTTCACTAAATGTCTTCCTCTGTTTCTGTGAATGTTTCTTTTGTCCTTCTTGCCACAAATGTCCACATAAACATAATCCAGGTAATTTCTTCATGAGCACACTCTAGAAATTCAGTGGAATCTGTGTGTGTGTTTTTTTTGTTTTTTTTTTACTCAGATCCACGGTTCGATTAAATTGAATCTGAAAAGAAGCTTATATATGAGTGTTGTAAAGGCGTACGTCTAACATCAAGTGACTGTAATAGATAAATAATACCAGATGCAGTATGACTTTTAGATTGGCTCTCGCATTTGTGGATAATGTGTTGTGCAAACCATTATTTTATTGGTTCTCTGTTTGGAACCGCACCGATTTATTGAGATCCAGCTTTTCACCAGTCCTATTGTTGGTTTCATGAGAGTTCACGGATTCCTGTTCAATAATTGATTCTTTTAGTGCAAGTCTGCTTTCGAATGTATGATGACATACGGTATTGACTGCAACACACATACAAGTGCAATTACCTCCAAAACAGATTTAACTCGCAGAGTTGAAATATTACTGAAGAAGGATGCGTAAGAATGGTATATACCATATACATCAACATCTTAAATTATATGAAAATGAGAAAAAGCAATACGTAAAACATATAACCTAATGCGAACGTAGTTACAACAGCAATACAAAGTTGGTCCGGGCCTGATGAATGAGAATATAATCTGGAAATACTTAATAACGAATTTAAAGTCTAGTTCATCAGGTGAAATATAGATTCCCCGAAGATGTTTTAGCTACCCACAGAAGTAAATTCTGAAACTTAACTCTTCTGTAGTAGATAAAATTTGCGGCATTCATAGAATGAAATACACTATGTATTCTCATAGTAAACAATGATATTCACCAGTGTTAACTGATATTTATAGTAAATTTATGGAAGGGATAAAGTTCGCACACGGTGCCAAATGGGGTAGTTAGCCCGATTCCAAGAAGTTATCATCTGCTATTGTGATATATTTCGTGACAAAAGGAAACTCCTTACTCTAACCTACCACCGATTTAGGAAAACGACTAGCGTAAAAACTCATATTGGAACTGTAAGATTGGCACAATATTACAAGAATTGTATAAAACACCTGCAAATTAACTCGTTGCACTATGCGAGGCAAACCGAATATTTAGTTTTGTAAGATGGATCGAAATTTTAGCGTGTGTCGTTGGCGAATTTTATTATATACAGGGCAGTCATTTATTTAACACAACTTCTTTGTCCAAAAATCTAAAACTACTCTGCGCGGACGAAAATGTTTTTGTAAAACGATGCTTGAAACCGAGCTTAGCCATTGCTAATTCCTAGAGGTACACCTTTAGAAGTAATAACCGTCCGTGCAGCATTTTGTTTTCGAATCCACTTCTTTCAGCCACAAATGTTTTTCTTTCTTTCTTTTGCTTATGTCTTTATGCCTCGTCATCATCGACGAGAAATTACTGGGGACAAGGAACGGGAAGGAGTTCGGCCATGGCCATTTTAAGGAAGCAGCCCAACATTCACCTGGAGCAATTTGGAGAAACAAAAAAAGGGGGGGGGTTTATTAAGTCAGAAACTGGATTTAATCACTGAAATCGTCTCGATAACTGGATTCTTTACTTTCGTCAGATTCTGATTCCACCTTTTTCACACACATTTTTATTTAAAAAAAAATTAGTCATGTCTTCTTGCGATGGCGTATAGAATCAAATCACTGCAATATCATTAATGATATTTAAAATGGTTCTGAAAAATCCAATTCCAATAGATAATTTCTTTTTACTTGTTTTCAGAGACGTATAATAAGTAATTAGTGGGTTCATTTGTAATTCTTATACCAAAGGTAGGCCTACTACATAAACTAATTTCACAAAATAATAAAAATTATTCATAAATATAATTTTATAGAAAATGTTATTTAGTTTTACGTGCATGATACAAGGAGAGCGAGTTACTGTCATCGCGATATGGATACAGCGTGACAAACAGTTACAATACGTTTATTATTACTGAGTGATGCGGGTGAGCGGTAACGCTCTGGCTTCGCAATCGGGAGGACTCGGGTTTGAATCCCCATCAGGCCATCCAGATTTGGGTTTTCCGTGGTTTCCTCAAATCATTCCAAGCGTATGCCGGGATGATTTTTTCACAAATCCATTGCCGAATTCCTTCCTGTTCTTTGCCCACAGTCCTTTCCCGCCTCTAACGACCTCGACATTGACGATGCGTAAAGCCAGATGCAAAAAATGTTTACTATCCCGTTTTTACTTTTTCTACATATTCAGTCAGCCCACTCACACAGTTCTGTAAGGGAGGCAGTATAAGTGTTTTAAATGCGTCTTCCATTCCTTCTTGTCTGCAATCTTACACATTTGAACTTGGAATTTTTCTTCCCTGTAATGGTGTTTACGTGCTAATCAATTTGCCAGTATCTACATATTTCACAAACATATTGCTCTGAATTTTGATTCGCCTACTAAATATTATTTTATGATCAACTTATTCTTGTACGTGTGTATTTTTTTATTTTTATTTTGTACTTTCTGCCCTTTGAACTACAATTCTCCAGAAAGTATATAATTATCTGCCTATTCTCAAGTTAATTTCTATTTTTTGGCCAGGAGAGCTGAGAAAAGAACTTATCAAATAAGATCATTTTGAGTACTACGGACAACTACCATGATGGCACAAAAAGACTGTTCTTTAAAAAATTCATCTATTCGGTCGCAATGCAGGGAGGTATTTCGTATGCTGCAGTTAATCTCAGAAGCCTTCTGCACATCGAAGAGTACTAGGTTAACTAGAGGTCCTGCGCTGATAATATTAGATACACGGTGCGAAAAAAGCTGTTTGCAATAATTAAAAGCAAATATTAAGTAAGTAACTTGTTTTCATGTAATAATTTCTTAATGTTGGAGCAAATTTTTCTTTTAAATGCTTTTAAAGTTAATCATTGTAGTGCTTCTTGACAATCTCAACAGTAGCTCAAGTTTATTCCCAATTAACACATTCATCTTCGGGGAAATGATATTCCCAGATCATTGTGTAATCTTCGGCGTTGTAACAATATTGAGTGAGCAAAGAGGAAGGAATAACAATTCATTAAAAGGCAAATAATGTTAGACTATGAATATGGAGAAGAACAAAAACGTTAGGTTTTAAGTGTCATGCAAGTGGTGCCATTTCCAAAATCAAAGTAAGCGATAGACAATGAATTTTAAAGGGGTTAATAGTGATAAAATCTAGTTTGTGTATATCTGTAGTGTCGAATAATTTGGAGAAACTGTTTTGCGCGTCTGTGTTTCTGCAAATACAGAACAATGATATTTAAGGAAAATTTAAATGTGGCATAAGTTTTCAAGGATAAACGGGTAATTTTCTGATACCATTATCGTATTAGTAGACAACAGTGACGATATTGAGAAATTACTGAATAGCGTGAAAAAAAATGCTGCAATAAATCAAAGCAAGACAAAAGCCATTAAATGTAGCAGAAATGACAGCAATGACAGTAAATTAAATGTGAAAATAGGATCAGTTGTAATAGGGAGATGTAAGTGAAGTCTATTATTTAGGAAGTAAAATTGTAATTGATATCAGAAGCTAGAACACTACCGAAGAGAGCCTTCTTCAAAAAGAGAATTCTTTCAGTATCAATCGCAGAGAGAAGTTTCTCAAACTGTGTGTATGAAGCGCTGTTTCTTATTGAAGTTAAGTTTGAACTTTAGGAATACTTGAAGAAAGGATGGTTGATGCGTTTGAATCAACCGAGGGTAATTAGTATTGCTGAGAACTGAGGTATTGCCTACAGAATGATACCCTGTATATTTATCACCGAAACGGGCGTTGCTATAGAAGGATGTTGAAAATTAGGTGCACAGATAAAGTACGAAATGAAGGTGTTATTGAATTGGTGGGTGAGAAAAGAAGTTTGTGAAAGTCTCTAAAGGAACGAAAGACAGGATGGCGAGTCGCATTTTAAGATGTGTGGGATTGGCTAATTTTCTGCTGGAGGAAGGAGCCGCCCACTGGCTCTGGGAGGCACAACGTGACCGGGCACAGCCTAGGCCCCCGCATTGCGGCCGTCCTGACCGATATTTAGACGATTTCCAGCAATCATCTAGGCGAAAGCTAGGGCGGTTCCCAATCGCCACCTCATAAACTACACATTTCACAAACAATAAAACATAAAAATCAAACTCAGTTCCTACTTCTCCCCCCTCTCAAGATTCAGATTGTGATCCTTGGAAGCTTAATCGTGGGGGGGGGGGGGGGGGGGAGTGGAGTATGAAACAGATGTATATATGATGTATGGGTATGACGAATGATGTTGAAAACCGTGTGTTGTCTTTCCAGTGTCCAATGCCTTATGGGCGTTTTGAAGTAAGTAATATTTTTCTCATGTCCTTTTGTACATTGTGTGTAAACAACATGAGCACATTTGGAACAAGTATTTCCCCAATATTTACGAGTCGAAAAATGAGAATATATGGTGCACACTTGTTAAAATAAAGAAAATTGAACTTTGGTATGTTAGGCAGGCCACTACCTTCTACTCACTCACTGATGTAATACAGCATTAAACAGGGCAGTGGAAATACGAATCACCTTTTCCCATTCTACTTTTTTTTGCTGCGTCATTTAAGGCTCGTCGACTTCGAGGTTGTTTGAGCTAGGAGTGGATGGCAACAGGGAACGGTGACGGTCATTGCCTTTTAAGGGAAAAGTTCCGACATTCGACTCGGTTGATTGCGAGAAACCATAGAAAACCCAAATCTGAATAGATGGACGGGAATTTGAACCCACGTCCTCTGAATGCCAGACCCGAGCCTTACTGCTCACCCACCTCGCCGCTCGGGTCCAATTTCCTACACCTTTCTTGGTCGCATAAAATAGTGAACTCCGAAGGCTTGTGTAACAGTCACTAAGAACATAACTGTAAATACATTTTATAATTCGTGTGGTTCAACTAGTTATCTTATTTCAAATGTGCTTTTATTTACTTATTTATTAGTACTTAAGATTTTCTTAGTATCTAGGAAGCTTCCAGTTCCCAACTACTTACTGCATCATTAAACAACAGAATGTGCAGATATTATGTAAAGAACATAATGGACTTTTCAGATATTCCTGCTGTAAGATAGATATGACGATGCTTCACTTCCGATAAAAATTGTGGATTGTTCTGACAAGTAATATAGCAAGGAGTCACAAATGTTTACTGCATCGTTCACATTTACGAGTTCACATTCACATTGTTTACTCAAACCACCGCATAAATTTTGATGTTGCTGGAGAAATTCTACCATGCAGCTGAATTCGCGAACTAGACTAGTTTTAGAAAATCCCACCTCACATCTGAAGTATACAATTCAATGAAGCGTGGATATTAACTGAAATCTCAATTCGTCTCTAAATACTGACTCTTATACATAAAGTACAGTACAGTATTTTACTTAATCTCTTAGGATAGCAAAATTTTGAATTAAAAAAAATCTGATAGTTTGAGCGAGTCTTTCAAACTTTCTTTGATATCAGGTAGTTACATTCACTACAGCCATACGAATGCATCTTCAAGTTGATTCCTTTTGTTTTTTAGTCTAACAGCGCTGCTTCTGAACAATGCACACACGTCAGAAGTAAATACTTATGACAAATATCACAGCGTTTGAACGAGTAATGGTTTGTTAATAGTGGCCATATGCTTGTGCAGAAGTTAGACTAATAACAGCTGTCAATTTTTGATTTCCATGGTATTTTTTTTATTCGTAGAACTCTTAGACTTGTCGGCAGCTACAGGAAAGGTAAGAAAGTTTATAGTAGGGTACATAGGTTCTTCGAATGTGATCCTGCTAGTGGCCAGGAAAGGAACAAGAACGAAGCTGCTCTCGGTTTTTAGTAGGAATCTATCAAGGAGCGCTCTGGCCTCGCATTCGTGAGGACGTAGGTTGGCATCTGAGTCTGGCGAACCAGATTTCGGTTTTCCGTGGTTTCCCCAAATCACTCCAAGCGAACGGCGGCATAGTTCCTCCGAAAGTCCATGACCGAATTTCTCCCCGTTCCATGCCCACAGTTCTTTCCCTCCTCTAAAGACTGGACGAGCCTAATTTGTTTTCGAAAACCGTGAAACTCCTTGGATGTGAAAATGCTGAAAATCACTTCTTTTTGGAAAGCTTCCAATATGTGTAGACACAAGAGCAATTATACAATTTTTAAATTAATCAATGCACTTAATTGGAGTCTGCTTACTGCTACTTTTTAGTAAAAAGTATTAGGTTTCATAAATTGACACTTAATTTGTGGATATTTAACGATTGAATGACTTCCCTCAATATGAAAATTGCATTGACTGTAACAGCGTTTTCTTTTCCTCCCGCCTTGTCACTACGCATATCATTAAAGATATGTAGCAAAGTAAGTGGCGTAGTCGTTAACGCTTCCAAATGTTGGAATGTATATTTATGAGGGACTAGAGCACGTACTTCTGTAAATCCTCACCCAGAAGCCAGTGGTTCCTCTACATAGTGCAAATTTTAGCCTTTGGTGTGGTGGGTGAGAGGTAACGCTTGGGCCTGGCGTTCGCGAGGACGCGAATTCAGGTCCCCGTCTGGTCACTCCAGGGAATGACGGGACGGTTTCTTCAAAAGGCCATGGCCGGATTCCTTCTCGTTTCTTACCCCCAGTTCTCTCCCGCCTCTAATGACCTCGATGTCGACAATACTTAAATCCCGAATTAAAAAAAGCGTATATTTAGTTTATTCAATTGTAACCTACTTTACAATCGACTTTAACATTATAGCTCTTTGAAGTTGATAAGTATTGCATTTATTACGTTATTTCTACGTCCTTTATTCCTGGAGTTAATTTGTTAAATACTTTTGTCTGCAGGTATTTACATCTTGTCACCATCTTGAAGATGAAAGCCATTTGTATCCTATTACAATGAATGAGTGTAACCTTCTATTTGCAAGTGGTGTGAGTTTTTCTCAGTATCTCTGCGCTATGGGGACACGTTCAGTACATAATTTTAGAGTAGCTGACACAGAACGGATTAGATCTAAAACATTTATTAATCTTGGATCTATAACAGTAGTTTTCTATTTACCACAAGCTATGTTGTGATCGAAAAACTCCATACAGCTGGATGTTATATACTATTTCATCTCTGATTGACCGAATGAATATTAATACAAGGTTCACTGTTCCTTTTCCTCTCAAGCAGCAGAATCGTTCTTCAGTTTAATGTCACCAATTACCACGAAATGTATCTTTTTGTTACCACAAGTTGATTCGTGTTCTTTAGGTATAAACATTAGTGGTTGTATCCAAATAGTCTTGATTATCCCGCATGGAAGGTCACACTATTATTTGTATCATATTGCCACTGTTATTCAAGGATCTTTTTTACTGTTGTTACTTCTCTAAAAAGTCCATAGTTAAAAGATGAAGGATAGTAAATGAAGGAGATTCAGGTTGTGTCTACATATTTTATCTCCGATAAATGTACACTGATCAAGAGCATTCTTTATGTCGCGTTATCGTGTTTGTACAGGTATCTAGTGCGAAACAAGAGGCGGCGAACGGAGGCCGCCGCCAATAATAGAACCAGATAGTTAGATCTGTAGCGTTTATCCTAAGGGTGTAACATTTGTATTGCCATCTGGCTGCGAAACTTGTAACTTTTGTTCTGTAGGATAAGTGTATTTTTGTCTGTGTCATTTGTAGTGTATGATGTGGAGATTGGGGACCGTCCCAGCCACAATCAGGAGGGCTGGTAGGCGGGATCTATTCCCCGTTCAAGTATATTTATTCTTACCTATGTGTTACTAGTTTGCCCAGAGCTATTTATATATCGTCACGGTTATCTGCTGCTCGTCCCCTACTAGATGATTTTATTTGCAACTGTTGCAACTGTTTTTGTCTAAAGGCTCAGGCATTAATTCTCCATATTTAAAGTATTGGCAACGGTATTTTAGTGCAGATGGATCTATTTTGAGAATTGAACAGCTCACGCTGATCAGTATCTCTTGAGCATAGTAACTTTCAATCACGTGAATGAATTCACTTAGTTTAAATTTTCCATGTTTTTGGTCCGAAATAATTCGTTAAGAGCGAAGAAAACGGTCGGATATACCAACAGGGTTATATCTTAATATTTATTCTGATTTAAATATCTAGAGTCTAATGCATCCTTACTTACATATTCAACCTAAGGCGTAAGTATTCCTTACATCATGCATGAAATTTATGAGTAAATTGCTTCTAATACGTTAATACACTTGGACGTTAATGTTAAATGAATTATTTTTACTAGTAATCGTATGGTCTTATTTATTTCTGAAAATTCCATGGTAGTGCAAAAATCTACACAATATTGAATGATGCACTTCAAATAGAGCTGACATCTCATTCGCACTAAGAGGATCACCAAGCATTTTGATTAGTTTCGAGAATGACATGGTTTTAACTAGTTTACACTAGTTTACACCTAGTATCAGGAAATTAATTGTAACCTTACAATAATTGGTTTTCTCAACAAATTCAACGTTTGAAACAAAGATTTTTAAAGTTACAGCGTATGACGAAATCTCAGAAATATCTTGTAACAAAAATAAATTTCGCTATTTTTAACGGCTTTTTATTTTCGTGTACTATTTATCTGATTTTTGCAGGATAGAGTAATAAATACATCTGTAATAACTGTAATCATTTGACAGTGTATCCATTGCAGATTTGTAAAATCAAGGTAGTTACAACCTGCTTAGAAACAGAAGTCGGTGACTGGTTGTTCAGGCCACATCATCAGTCCGCCAGCCAGCACTGTCGAACCAACTTCAAAAGCTACAGTTCTGTCCAAAATGAGTCACTACTGATTAGCTGTGGTTGTGGTGTCCAGCGCCGGACACGATATTAGTTGGTTTTAGTTGGCTCGAGTGCTGATTGTGGAAACATATTTCATCCTCAGCAGGGTAGGGGAGTTGGTGCTGCACAATACCTAATCACTAGTTTGTGAACCTACGGCTTGGGTTAAGCTACAAACCTCTCCGGATTGCGTATGGAGTGAGGGCATAGGAAGGTGTTGATTGTGATTCGTCCGCCGAATGGCGACGTTAAACTAAGCGATCCCCTTTGCAGAAATTGAGCGTGGTGGGTGAGCGGTAACGATCTGACCTCACATCCGGGACGACGCGGGTTCAAATCCCCGCCCGGGCTTCCAGATTTAGGTTTCCCATGGTTTCCTCAAATCACTCCAGGCGAATTCAGAGATGCTTCCTTCATAAGGTCATGGCCGAATTCTCTCCCGTTCGTTGTTCAGAACCCCATCCCACCTCTAATGACCTCGACTTCGACGAGGCGCAAAGCCATTAGTGAAAAAAAGTAAATTGCAAGATTTTCAGTACAGTTCTTTTTGCCGCAATGGACGCCAATTAGAGATTTTTATATTTCCAGGTAGGTTCCCAAGGAGGAATATTTCGTGGAGTGTTTGTCGAAATTCGAGAAATTATTGACTTATTGCAAACTCAACCTTCCAGAATATTGCACTTTACCAGTGCCGATGGTATTTATAGGGGACGATGGCTTCCCTTATCATCAGTCTTACTGAAATCCTACTCTGAAACTCAAGAGAAAGGTTCGCTTAAAGAACATTCAATTACCGTCTCAGTAGATCAAGAAGGAAATCAGAAAATGTTTTTGGAATTTTATGCTAACCAGAAACTGCAGAAGCTATTGTTATGGCTTGTATTTAAATGCATCATTTTTTAAGGAATAGTTCCATGGACCATGGAGAATGGATACGTAAAGTAACTCTTTTAGCTCGTACAAAAAATTTCCACGAAGTGCATCAAATGAAGTAAGAAATATTCAGCAAGGATTTGTTGATTTTTTTTGTTTCACTGATGGGGTTTGTTCCTTGGCGGGATAACTACTAGACTGTAATTATTTTATATATATGTACGTATTTGATTAATTAGCAACATAACATTGCTATCTGGGAACCTAGTTTTTGTTTTTTTCCTCACTATTTCCTCAGTTCCTCTTTCCTTGCTAGGGTGGACTTTTTTTCTGGAGGAAATAGAAAAGACTCGTAAACAGAGCATTTTGAATAATCTGAGCACCTTTTACAAATTTTTTTTTTTCATTTTGTGGTACTTTTTTCGTTCTATGTAAAACGGGAATACAAGTTTTCGATTTTTTATTTTTCAGTATCTTGCTGACATGGTCACGACACAGTTGCACAAATAGCACTCCATGCATCATTTTTATTCCTGTATTTGATAATTTAGTTTTGAATTTATACTAGTCTCTGAATGCCACTTAAACGCCATGCTTGCTACTGTGTTTGTCAATATACAAGTCTCACTTCCCAACAAGATGTCCACATCCAGAGAATTTTGACAACTTTTTCGCTATGTTGCTTATTACTCTTTGATATTTACTGCCATAAATGGATTTATGCAACGTACAGCAACTTTTATTGTATCGCAACGGTAACATAGTGCAACACAATACAGCTTAGTACCACTTGTGTCAACTTTTCATGTTGCAACGTGTCGCAGTTGCACTGTGTTACATAATGTTGCCCCAGTGTGGAAGTTTCTTCATTTCAGCCACTGGGAAAAACAGAAGGAATCCATCCAATACACTGCTTAGATAAGTAAATCATGCAGACATCTGGATCACCAGGTATGGTGAGCATCAGCAATTTCTGCAACAATCTGTTATCCGTTCTGTGCAATTGTTGACAGATTCGTAAGGAGAGATACCTTACCGCAAGCCGAGTCCAGATTAAGCGTAGCTGCCAACTGGATATGGAAAAGCTGTTTATTAAGTAATCATTCAACCATTTGGAGCTAAACCGCGAAACTGAAAACGCTGCAAGAACGTCTCTAATTACAAAACACGTGTATATCGTTGCCAGGTTAGTTCTTAAAAAAAAAAAATACTTGTGTGGTTTTATGGCGAAGGTACATGTTGCACCTCTTTCATCTTTGGATCTACAATTTAAAGTAGAATACGAAGAATGGATAGTTCATAGCTTACCTAACATACGTAATGCGAGTTTTGCTGAAAGATAAGTTGTGCCGTAAAAAATTCCAGAAATCGGGATTTGAACGGGGCATCTGGAGCTACCAAAGCATTCAGAAGAGTAAGCCGACTGCAGAACAGAAAGTTTCCATAGTAGAAGACAGTCGTGAGATATAATTTTAATGAAATGTGTAACAATTACTGTGTTATTCAGTTTTGTTGTTACTGTCTAGATATCGGGATAATTAAAGCGTCAGTCAAGAAAAGCTTAAACAACGAAATTTCCGGCACTATTTGTGTGTGTGTGTGTTGACCAACTCGTACGTCAATTTCATCTCTACCTATAACCTATCGACAATTTTTAAGGTTTGTGAAATTTGAAACTGTATGTGTAACTATTTAGGTGATTTGCTTTTTGGAAACCTATTAATGATTAACTTCATGTTATCATGGAAAAATCACAGAGCACATCATTTAAATTATAATTACGAAAGTAACTCTTTCTCTTTGTCTGTTCATTACGTTTTCTCGACGAAACGGCTAACACGATCATGATAAAATTTGACGAGGAAATTCTATGTGTCGTTATGAAGGACACAGGATACTTTTTCTGGATATATAACATATTTTGCTATGAAATTTTGAAAACTAACCAAACGGTGACAGACAGACAGATATGGAAGTCTCTATAATGTTGTATCGGCCGCTCAGGGTTTGTTTCTATCGTAGTCAGCTTGTTCATAACTTTCAGGTACAGACGCGACTTATTATGTAGACTAGCTCACGGGTTTTTAGCCGAAAATGGCTAGATCTCTTAACAAAGGACATCAAAACCAAAAAGTTGTGTACAAAACGGTATTGGCATAAAATGTCCCCAGAAAGTGAAAAAAAAAAAAATTCTGTGGGGAGATCTGTGGTAGGTAGTTTCCCACAGTTAACCTCCGCTATTTTTAAACATATTGCAAATTGGTTCTCTTTATGAGACAGGGTCAGTGGTAGGATGGTATGGTGATGGCTTTACCGTCATATTATCCCCACTCCGTGCTTTTTGCGACACATTTTACGTAACTTATCTAAATCCAATTCTATGAATAAAATTATAAGTCCACTCGTATGAAGTCGTGGGTAATAACTAGTTTATTATATCATCATTGAGTCGTGAATCTGAAAATTTTGTTTACAGCAATATGATGAGATTGTATTAAAGTCAATCAAATTTGGTTGTTCTAGGGCTGGAAATTCACCTCTGTAAACAGTGGACGTAAGGGTTACCGAACATGATTTTGGTGGTGACTGCCAGATGGTAATAGTAGCGAATGCAGGCAGCGAATGAAGACAGCCGAGACAAGGCTACCGTATTTAACACCGAATTCAAAAATTCATTCACGCGCGAAAACATGTAAAACATCCCCACTTTACCACATCGTGTGGAATTAGAGATGGATCCGATAGAAATTGATAGCGTAGGTATTGTAAAGCAATTAAAACTCCTGAAGTGGGGTAAAGCGCCGGGTCCTGATGGTATACCGGTAAGAGTATTTTCTGAATACGCGGAGGATATTGAACCATTTCTGTCAGATATATTCCGTAAACCTTTAGAAGAGAAAAAAGTACCTTCTAGCTGGAAAATAGCCCAGGTAATTCCCGTTTTTAGGAAAGGAGATCGGAGTGATCCTAGGAATTATCGACCCATGTCTCTAACATCTGTCTGCAGCACAATTCTGGAACATATCATATGTTCGAACGTTATGAAGTTTCTAGATGAGGACGAGTTACTTACACCGTGTCAACACGGATTTCGGAATAAGAGATCGCGTGGAACAGAATTGGCCCTATTTTCCCATGACGTAATGAAAGTTATCGAAGCAGGTTCGCAAGTTGATGCAGTTTTCTTGGATTTTCAGAAAGCTTTTGATTCTGTGCCACACAACCGACTTTTAGCGAAGATTCGAGCTTACGGTATTTCGGCTCAGATTTGCGAGTGGATACGTGATTTTCTAACAGTTCGATCACAGTATGTCGTTGTTGACGGGGAAGCCTCTTCTAAGATAAATGTTACTTCGGGCGTTCCTCAAGGAAGTGTAATAGGTCCACTTCTTTTCTTAATATTTATAAACGATGTAGGTGACAACGTCAAATGCTGGTGGCGATTGTTTACCGACGATGCCGTTATCTATAGGGAAATAAGGTGCTCCGACGATCGCTTAGAAATTCAGCTCGATTTGGATGCTATTTTCGATTGGTGCCGTAAATGGCAGCTTACACTTAATTGCAAAAAGTGCAAGGTAATGCGGATAAGTAACAAGAAGAATCAGTTTGTTCACTAGTACAAAATAATCAATTCAGCTGTTGACACGGTTGATTCCGTGAAGTATCTTGGGGTGATAGCGCAAAGCAACATGAAATGGGAAATGTACATAACTTCCGTCGTAGGCAAGGCTAATTCAAAATTACGATTCATAGGTCGTATTTTGAGGAATTGTAATGCTCATACAAAGGAGACAGCGTATAAAACACTAGTGCGTCCGCATCTGGATTACTGTTGTGCGGTTTGGGATCCGTATCGCAAGGTTCTGATTGACTCAGTGGAGAGGGTGCAGAGGAGAGCCGATCGATTCGTGACTTGTTGTTACAGCTCTTATGAAAGCGTCACAGAATTGATACATAGATTGAGCTGGGATAATTTGGAAGACAGACGACGTAGCTTGCGTCCGAATTTATTGGAGAATATGCTAAAAAAAATAAATTTCGAGTGCAATGAAATACTTCTCCCGCCAACCTATTTAGGTCGCAATGACCGGAGGGATAAGATTAGACAAATAATATGCCTTACTGATGTTTTTATGTATTCCTTCTTTCCTCGCACTATTCGGGATTGGAATGCGCGGGTTAAGGATTGGTGCTTAGCACCCTGTGCCACCCACAATGTTTGTGATTTGCAGAGTATGGATGTAGATGTAGATGTAGAATGCATTCAATCTGGCAGATAGCCAGCTGTCTGTTTTCTCCTGTAGAACTTTAGTTATTAGTGACAATAACAACAGACGTTTCACCAAGGAGGGCACACTGACTAGATGCGACATCTTGATGGTCCACGTCGGAACTATCACTGCTTTGCGTCTGGCGTCTCGCTCTCGAATAGATGTCCTGACGAAAACTAATAAAAGATTAACTGTAATTAACTAAAGATGTAATAAACAGATCTTACTGGACCGCAATTGAAATCTGATTGGATGATGTTAGAAACATTCTGAATGTTTTTTGATTTGCGTTTTTGAATGGTTCTACTCCTCACGCCGCTGTTATGGGAGGGGTAACAAGCGCACTGCTGAGTGTGACATGCGACCCATTGCAAGCCATTAATTAAAGCCCCCCGCCCTTGCGGTGTATGGGATTGTATCAAGCAACACCACACGCTAAACAGTGTGCCCGGATAAGTAAAGAAAATGTACATTGTACTGAATTTTAACCTACCATTGATTGAGAACTAGCGTACGAGGCGTGGACTATTATTGCTAGAATTGGATATTACATAAAAGGTGTACCAAAAACACGGAAGTCGTGACAATATGACGGGGAAACCATCACCGTACCATTCTTCCATCGAACCTGTCTCATGAAGAGAATCAATTTGCAGCATGTTTAAAAATATCAAAAAACTAAGATTGACGAGGGGGTACGGTGAGGTATCAAAATTGCATGACAAAAATGTTATTTATTGCAAATAAAAATATTATGTTTTATTACTGTTGATACAAAGTATTTACTTGTCAGATTTCATTAATATCGCTATAGCCGTTAAGTCGTCAAAACGTAATGAACAGAGAGTCAGAGTTACTTTCACATTTATAATATTATTACAGTAGACCATACAGAAACTGAATGCCAGAGAAACAGGTTTAACATAAAAAAGTAAACGTCTATGGCATTGTAGGCCGCCTACCTGACAGTGTTTCTCTGTCGTTGCTGGACCTACAGTTTAAAGTAGAATCCGTATCATGGAACATCCAGGCGTGACTCATATCATCAGAATCTTAAAAATTTCTGATCCCACCGAGATCAGAAGCCGCGACCGGACGCAGAACATTCCAAAGCAAGTGCCTTTACCACCTCTATGTTTGTTTTTTTTTTTTTTTTTTTTTTTTTTTTTTTTTGAGGGGGGAGGTGAGCGGGTCTCCTTCCTCTCTTTCAGCTCATCCTTTCGCTCTCCAGAAAGGGATTCTTTGCCTGGCTCTCTACCATATTCCTTCAATTTTTGTGGTTAAAATAATCTTTCTTTCTTTTGTTTTAACTTTTCCCTCATTATTATCACAGTTACAACAAAATTATAGTAATTTAAAATTTATTGTAATTTAAAAATGAAGGAAGCTAAAAGAGGAAAATGAAATTAAGGAATCATTCTTTTGCTTAGTTTAGGTGGTGGTCTTTACAATGTTTGTATTGTTCTCGTGATGTTCCTAATTCGATGCCGTGCGTTGTTTCTGTTTTCTTCTTCTTTTTCTTCATGTCACCTAGTGATAGCACTGAGTTTAAATTTTTTTAAAAGAGACCCTTCTAGTTCTTATGATTTTAGATTTTATGATGGTTCTCTATAATGTAATACAGAAACTATTCTATAGGTGTTTTTTTCTGTTAGTGCATATTTGAGATATTGACCCAGTATCCAAATAGTGCTGTTGCTTTTGGTTTCCGGGTATGGCCAGCACTGAGGTTTTAATAGATACTCTAGAACTATTGTGCTGGCACTTGTTCTGTTTCCCCTGTACCCATTGTCATGCACATTTGTTATCTTACCATATGAACTGGTGCTGTATCGTATTGATTAGTTTGCATTCTTGGCATAAGTGTGTTGGACTGAGGTGGATTTTATTTTATTTTTCTCCTGTTCTTACTATTCCCGTTACCACTTGATACCAATGTGACCTGGTTGTCAGGGCTAAAGTTCTGTTATGTGTATTGAGCCAAATTTTTCCCAATTCCACTTGCTGAAACTGGGATTCTATTCCGCTGGGCTTGCAATTGTTCATTATGGTTTTGTAGACGTCCTTCGTTTTTCCTTTGACCTCGCCAATGTAACTCGTTTCAATGTAATACGTTCACTTTGTTGATATTGCTGACATCGACGTGTGCTGCTGTTCAAGGTGACACCACTAAACCACCATTACGCAATGCATCAATCTGTCACCGGTCAGTCAGTTTTCAAAATTCCATGACAGGACATACTATTTATACAGAAAAATGGTAAACAGCATTTTCTTGTCGAATTTAACCAAGATTGCTTTAGCCATTTATCCGTGAAAACTTAACAAAAAGAGAGACAGAGTTACACTCGTATTTATAATATTAGTATATACTGGTGTAGATAAACTCATATAATGTAGCTTTTATTTTAGGGACAGTATTCCAGTGCGATTTAGAAACATCTTAGCACTCAGCTTCCTCTATATGAAATGGAAAAAACCATCACATTTACAGTTACTGGTTTGCTGCTAGCTGAGTAAGATCGGAGCAGATCGGAGTGGCGCAGGTTTAAAGCAACTATTTGCGCACCTCTGTAATTCCAATTACGGTCCTATACGGTGTGCCATTGGTTTTTCGGGGGGGTCGGTCGGAAAATTGTTTACTAAAATATATTTATTTCACTAAAGACTAACACTACAAGCAGTATTGTGAATTCTGATCCAGATGACTCAACAAGTAAACCGTTGGAATCAGTCTTTGGATTCAAATTGTGATCATATTTTTGTTTTCTCAAATCAGTTTGCTAAAATTGTATAGTACAGGTTGTAACCGATTCTCTCACTTTAGTGTCCAGCGTAGAAGAAGAATTTTGGCAGTCTGCTTTTTCATACACGGAGGGGATGTCTTAATTAGATTATTGATCGATTGGACACTTGCTTCATTGTCAGTGGGCGCCTACATCCGCTGCTAGCTGAACGGCGTCTTATATATTCTTATTAGCTTCTTTCCAGCAGTCACTGAGGTCGATAATAGTGGGAAGGCTGCCCTCTTATCACGACTATTTCAACAACTAAATGATATTTATGTCTCCTTTTTTTTATAAAAGGTTATTTATCTGACATGAGTCAATTTTTAAACAGTTTTACGAAGCACTAACGATTTTGTCTATCTGCAACAAAAATCTGGTCTTCTGGTTCAAATTGTTATACAGTCCATAAAAATTTCGCCATTTTTCTGAAAAATTATTTACTTTCTTAATTTACAAAAATGAGTAGTATCGTTAATTTTCACGATTCCTTTGAAGTTTTATTCTTGAAGCAAATACGTATTACGATTTGAATTTCTATAGTGAAGTTTTGTTATTGTTCTTACGTATCTATCCGACTCTTTTATTTGCCATGTTAATACTCTCACTTTATGACAATGGTTCTGCTTTTATAGTATACGAAGAAATATTCGTTCGCTCATTCATTTAAGGCAATATCATACCTACGCAATGGCACTTTTTATTTCTTATAGTATCTAGAATGAAGTGAATTTCTTTTACAAAGCTACTATGCAAAGATAATTTTTGCTTTTTACAATTTTTAGCTATAATTTAAGCCTCCAAAACAAATAATAAGCTGCAAACTCACTGAAAATTCTATATTTCTCCTGGAAAAACAGAAGGCTTTGATCTTTACGTGCTCTAAATTCCAAAAACTGTTATTTAACCGAATTTATTCAGTTTTACTTAGCACTGATGATATCTGTCTACAGCACAAACTGGTATTTTGTGCTGTACAATCATAAGAAATGTCTTCGTTTCCATTGTTCACCACTTGACACTTGCAATATTGTTCCGAAAAATTATGTATTCATTACTCCATGTCTTTTATTACAAAAAGTAGTAGGAACGTTGCATCGTAACCATAGTTCCTAAAGGATCGATTGTGTGGAAATCATACATCTGTTACGAACCATATTACGAGTCTTCATACCTCACTCTAAATCGCAAAATATCCATCTTAAAATATTCGATTCGCTAGCGATATTTTAACAGACATTACATCCGGTTTCATTAACTTTTATGTACCATTTCCGCTGGCTGCTTGTGTTCATAATAATTTTCTCACCTGATTTGTATTGTTCTAATCTTTATAAAATTTCATGTCTGCTATTCCCCACAATCTATTGCCGAGTATAAATATTTCTGGCGTATTGATTGTGGTTTGTACCTGCTCGTCCATAAAGTCGCTTTATCTCATTGATTTTCATAATTTAACGTAGGGATCAATCAACAGGTTCAGCCTTTGACAATGCTTCAAGCATGTATTACTAAACAACTTATTAACGAGATAGGCTGTTTCCCTGTTTACGTTTATTAACGCACAGAATTGTCATGAGAAAATATTTTCTTTTCACACACTCTCATAATTTTATCTATCTGAGCACATCTTTGTGTTCTCCACGCCACCTTTCTAAACTGAATCTACCGCATTGGTGGATACATACTTTAAGCTGTGTAACTAACACTATTTGACCCATCAGTTAATTTAGAATAGCAGCCGTCCGGGCATCCAGATTTGGGTTTTCCATGGTTTCCCAAATCACTCCAGGCAAAAGCCGGGATGCTTCCTTCAAAAGGCCATAGCCGAATTCCTTCCCATTCCTTGCCCCCATCCTTTCCCGTCTCTAAAGACCTCGCTGTTAGAGAGAAGTTAAGCAGATACAAAAAAATAGAATAGCAGACATATCTCAACCAGCTTTATACACTGTCATCTTCCATAGCCAGGAAAACTGTAGAAATTTTGGTAGGACCATTACTTGATTTTTATTATTATTATTTTTTATTTTTATTTAGTTTTTGCTAAGTCGAAGTCATTAGAGGTGGGAGAGTATGGGGGACAAGGATCGGGGAGGTATTCGGCGATAGACTTTTAAAGGAGGCATCCTGTCATTCGCCTGAAGTTATTTGGGGAAACTATGGAAAACGCAAATCTCAATGCCCGGACGGGTATTCGAACCCGTATCCACCCAAATGCATGGCTAGAGCGTAACCGCTCACCCATCACGCTTGGTAGCCATTACATGAACATAGTGGTGTAGTATAGGACCCACATTTTGGGTACCAAATACGGCAGTTGGAGGGGGTACAACGAAGGGCTGCCAGATTTGTGTCTGGAGATTTCTGCAAACACAGTGAGTAACTAATATGATAAAGGAGCTGAAATGGGATTCATCGGAAGACAGAAGGGACGAAGCGTGGTAGTGAGCGGTAACGCTTTAGCCTTGCATTCGGGAGGACGTGGGTTTGAATCCCAGTCCGGCCATCCAGATTTGGTTGTTCCCTGGTTTCCCCAAATCACTTCAGGCGAATACCGGGAAGCTTCCTTCAAATGCCATGGCCAAATTCCATCCCGTTCTTTGCCTCCAGTCCTTTCCCGCCTCTAACAACCTCTATGTCGATTAGGCGTAAAGCCATAAGGGGAAAAAAAGATGTAAGGATTGTGAAGAGAGTCATGGGTGTGTACAAGATGTATATTGGTGATGAGGCGTGGAAAGGAATTGGTGAAAAATTTAAGAGTGGTGCATGGAAGGGAAAAGATGACCATGACCAGAAGCTGGCACTCGATTTCAGGCACAAGGGTGAGGGAAGATTAACTTTCGTAGGCAAGAGGTTCAAGGATGGGAACAAATTACCAACATAAATGATGAGTAATTTACCAAAAACACTGAAAAAATTTAAAGTTGAAATTAGTAGAGGGCAAACGTACTTGGGAAAAGGAAAGGAAAAAAATGTGTGGTTAGGGAAAATGCCACAGGAGCATGCGATCTATCGAAATTAAATGAACTGTGTTGATTAGGAACGCAACAACATGAGTAACGTATACTCAAGTGGCACCTCTTGTTTAATATGGTTGCGATCAGCTTCCGCATTTTTTTTTTAAAGAAATAAATGAGAGATTTTTGTTTCCATTCTCACAAGTAGTATTCATTATTTAATTATAAGTTTTATTGCTGCGCATAGTAACGAAAATACCAGACGAACACATCATTTACTTAAAACTGCCCATGACCGTAGTCGAACTCTTACCAGGCACCCTCTGTACGCGAAGCCATCGCTCCAGCCCCTACGCTTCCGGGGACGACATGGAAAAGATTTCTAAGGTTCGTCAATCAAAGTACTGCTAGTTGGTTGTTTTCACGTATCGCTCATTGTAGCATTGATTGATCATTGTGGGAATTTCCAGAGTGACGGGAGTGTCAGACATGGAAAAAATAGTAAAAAGGCTTCTGTGCTGAGCGTAAAAAAACTATAGATTCACCATAAGTATTCAGATAGCTTCTTTTATCAGTGTAGCACATCGAAGAAGATTGGAATGATTTAATGCTATGAAGTCATGAACTCATTCAGAATGGCAAACGGTGGACTTCAGAATCCGTCTGTTGGTGTACCGATGCGCCACAACTTTCAATGGATCGATGCCATCCAACGATCACGTATAATGCCAAATCATCTTCAGTTAAGGCAGACAGCTGGCGTGACTTCTACGAACAAACTTTCCTTCACATTTCTTAACAGTGGGCTTTCATTTCTGTCGTACGGAAAAAGGCAATAAATGTTCATGCTCGCCTCATTCCATGATCAATGCGTTATCGAATTCTTTCTTTGTTTATGGCTGTATGTCTGGTCGACGTCGATTTCATTGGAGAAGGAAAATGATTTGGGGCAAGCAACGGGAAGGCGGGAAGGATTTCAGCAATACCCTCTTGGAAGGAACCATCCCAGCATTGGCCTGGAGTGATTTGGGGAAGCCATGGAAACCCCAAATCTGGATGGCCGGTGGGGGATTCGTCCTCCTGATTGCGAGGCCAGAGCGTTATCGCTCACCCACCAAGCTAGGTGCGAGCCGAAAATTTGGCGCATCATTAACAACTAGTATGTAGTCAGATGTATTAGAGAATTCGTGGGAGAAATTCAGGCATGCTGTGTCCTTTGGCTCAGTTCTAGAAGAAAAGGTCGAGGGTGAGGCAACAGGAGCGCTACTAGGTCAGCCAGCGGAAATTGTGTGAGGTAGACAGAGGAGATTTCCAGACAGTCACGTGTTATATTGCGACGAGCATCGGGGCGGGCGCCTTGCCAAGGACCAGCGCCGAAGAATCCGAGCCTGACCGCTGCCTCACCCTGTAACCAAACTGCAAGCATTGCCATCCGTAGCAAATGGGACATATATACTAGCTATCTGCAAATCTTTCTTATTTATATGTTAATAATTTCTGTGGACTGAGCGTGTTTGGTGAGTGGTTAACGCTCTGGCCTCGCATTCGTGAGGACGCCCGTTCGAATCCCCGTCCGGGCATCCAGATTTAGGCTTTCCATGGTTTTCCCAAATCACTCCAGGCGAATGCCGGGATGGTTCCTTCAAAAGGCCATGGCCGAATTCCTTCCCATTACTTGTCCCCAGTCCCATCCCGCCTCTAATAACCTCGACGTCGACGAAGCGTAAAGCTATAACAAAAAAAAACACATTTATGTAAAACGTTTATATTAATATACTTTAGTAATCCCTATACTACCTCATTCATAGCTGTAATAGAAGACTCCACTAACGCACAGTAACCTCATTTGGTATTCTTTACCGCGGAGTAGGCAAGCTATTCTGATCTCGCAGTAAAGATACCCATCCCACGTCACGCTACCACTCTGGTGATGATGGTTATACACCATGATTCCAGCCAGGGCCGGATTAAGAAAGCGCGGGGCTCCTAGTAAAATGTGAAGAAGGGGCTCTTGGTTTTTTGCCGCCCGGGGTAGTAGTAGAGATACGTGGCTATCCCGGTACTGATTCCAGGTTAGCCTTCTGGTTGGTTTCTAGGACAATCCTTATCTAACTGCCGTTTGACATTAACCTAGTCGCATCTGGCACTAGTCTGTAAATGTGTCCTTACGAATTATGAGGAAAGAGGAACACAATCCGCTTCTGTGGACAGTTTATCTCAGATTATAAAGCTGTGGATGTAACTAAGAGACTCCAGTCGAATCAATTCGAAGTAGCAAACAATCTTCAACACGGTGTTAAATTTTAATTAAATGTTACGATTTTTAAACCCTGTTTCCATTACAGATTTTCTTGTACTCCGATATTGTTTGTAATTATTACTGGCTTCATGTTTATACCGTATGGTATTAGTCTAAAACAAAAAGCTATAACATGTAATTAGAATTTAAGATCTTAGAAAACCAAAGAAGATGATTAATTATCGTCCGCTTGCACAAAGAATTATAGGCATACAACGAAAAAGATGAAATGACAACATATTTTTTAGGGGAAAAGGCGTAGTACAGGAGAAGAAGAGGAAGAAGGCGATACAATATCCCGATACAACAAACAAAACTAATAGTACTTTACAATTCTAAAACGCAATCCCAACCTACATGAGAAAATTAACATTTTTGGTAAATAATCGTTAATATAAACAATGTAAAATATTTCCCTCAAAATATTTTGCAACCAGTGACTTAAGTGACTCAACATAATCGGTACGCCAGTGTCTAGATATACAAAAGTTATTATCCTCGGAGTTATTTTGTGAAGAAAACTTGGAAGCAGTGGAAAAAAGCTTCTAGAATGCACATACGTATTTAGAAATATTCAACAAGGTCGAAATTTCAAGACTAAACATGGATTTGGAATGAAGTCTTAATTATAATTGTATGCTAATCGTGTCCGAAAATAATCTTGCCAGAAACTGTTTCAGCAGCAATTTTTTCGTGTCTTTACAATGTGACTAAGCACATAACTAAGCAACTTCGTGTAAATCTAACAGTTTATTATTACACGAATGTTTTTTTTTCTCAAAAAATTTACTTACATGCACTATTTCAGTCTTTAAGGTAGGGTATTCATCATATTCCTCAGTAGTTTATTCCAGTCTCCTTACTTACAAAAGAGATTTCCCCAAACCCTTTTGTCTGAAATCAAATGTTAGTTCATGGTTATGATTCTCACTTACATACCAAGTATCATTCCTAATTCATCTGCCAACATCAATCCAAGTCTCATCCCATATATATTTTTTCTCGGTTTATATTCCGATAACTACGTCTAACGATTCGGCGTGTTATTAGGATTTTAACTGGTCCCAGTAATACAGTCATCGCTCAGCACGGAATGTAGTTTTAAATACTAGGTGACAGATAACAATGGCATTTGCCATGTAACTCCACAACGGTTTGTAACATTTTTGCCCATTGTTGTTCCATCCTTTTGAATTGCTGACTATTCTGCTTTTGTAACAAATACATTTCGTTTGATTCTATCTGATGCACTAAAAGTATCTTTTTTTGTGTTTTAGCCATGTATTCTGATGGGTTTTAATATAGACAGTGTATCAATGCCGAACAGGGATAACAGAATCGGCCCATTTCATCTACAGAAATACAAACTGAATGTTCCCTCTACACACTAGAAATTAGCTGCAATAGAAAATTTGAAAACTTGTATCCGTAATTAAAGTTTGTTTATTTATTTATCAATCTTGTTCCATGGATCCCTGCTGAGGAACGACCTCTGGGTTGTGCAACGACGGAATCACAAAGCAAACTGCAACAGCAGGAACACAGTGTTGGTGACTGCCCGCAGAAGAAACCCTGGAGGATTGGATTATATCACTATATTCCAGTAAATTGCCAGTAAGAGGAAATTAATTAAAGACTTGCGAAACAGCAATATAAAACTTTTCATGGACGACTTGAGACTAACTTCTTAGATCGTAAAGACGCCGTAAAATACTGAATGAAGGAAATTGTTGTTTCAGTCTCCTCTCCAATGCTAAGTACGTCTAATGGATGTAAAAAAAAAGCATAAAAATGTACGATCTTATAAAGCACCAAGACATAAAATTAAACAAAATACGAAACTTGAAAGCACTGATGTTGTTACCTCTTTTGTTGTGCAGTGTTACGATTCAAAAAATTCTTTGCGTACTGGAGGTTCTGCGGTAGGTTAATTTTAGAACAAAACAGTCCAAGAAATCAAAAAATACCACATGGAATTTTTAAAAAGGCTTGCGGGTAGTAAAAGATAGGACTACCCAGTGCATATACTTATAGTACCTGTCACCTAATACGATATTCCTTATGCATCCTACATATCTAAATGACAGATACATGAAGTCTGCATAATTTGAATAATCATAGCATGTGATAAATGATCTACTGATTCACTACTATTTTAAAGGTATAAAAAGTTTATCGTTGGAGAATCCGTGTAAAAAAAAATAATCTTCATGTTTTTCTCCTATTTCACCGATTCCCCTAGCCTGGGAAGGTTTTGACAAACATTCGGTAATTATTTGCATTATGAAACTAACGAAGTCGATTTTAAGGAAGTATTATAGACTGTAGATTTGTGGTCATTGGTTACATTGTGATGTGAAAACTGTTTTTGAAAGCAAAAATTTGCCGTTTAGTGATAGACTTCAGTAATATTCAGAATGCATATGTAATACCCACGACTTATGTAGACGGAAATCAGTTATTAACCTAAAAAATTTGATATTTATAATCTATTGTTTTACTTATCTAGTGTTTGATGACGTGCTGTTTAAATCGGAGTCATAGTGGGCCTAATAATTATGGCATATATTCCAGTATTGGTGGTAATATTATTATTATTATTATTTTTTTTTTGTTTTTTTTTTTTTTTTTGTTTTGTTTTGTTTTGTGAAGAACTTGCATATAAAGATTTGCGACGAACTTCTGTTAAATGCAAGTCAGTTTCGTATCCGATTTCGGGTTAAAATATTATACCGGGTCACACAACTGTCGGTGCATAGAATGAATTGAATCTTGCCATTTGTATTCCGTTCTTCAATAATTAGTATGCTCGTTCTGAATTTGTCGGTGCTATTCCAAAAATTTCATGATTGCATCAGTTTCTCTATGATGTAGTTTAGGTGTGATAAGCGCCACTACACGCCTTACTGCTAAAGTAGGTCAGATTTTACAGTGTGGGAGCCATGACCAAACTTGCGGCACGCCTGCTTCAATCGATTTCGACTGGCTTATCGATCCGTCCACCGTTACGGAGAACTTCCGTCACGTAGAAAGTGTGTGAATTATTTTCATTTAGTCACCGGGCAGATATTTCTGTAGTTTGTACTTGAACTCATCCAGCCACAATATTATCCAATTGCCCAGAATAATAACGCTGATACTGGACGAATGTGGTTGCTTGTATTCTGCAGTCACGAAACCTACTCAGTCAGGAGAATATAGAATTTTATGAAACAATTTGGGGACAAGACGTTCAAGCATTATTCCGATGAAGTAGATGTGTTGTTTGGGCTTGTAATGGAGAGGCTAGCGATTGCTTTCGTTACGTGAATAAAGCATTAGTACAACGGAATTGCCGATGAAGAAGTTAAAACGATAATTCGAGATTGGAGTTGTATATTCTACAAGTTGAGGTGATATAAATAGCGGAATGTTTTTTTAAAGAAAATGTTTGATACAATTTGTGCCACGCTATGTGTTGCTATTGTAATTACTACCGTCGGTTCACCAGTATAGATTGAAATACTTGTTATGAGAAAGAATATGCAAAACACTTTGCTGATGGCTCTTCCTTTGTGGGTATCATTATTCTGGAACTACAGCTTGTATTATTGCCGTTTCGGCTTTCTTCTGCGGTTTGCACACGATTCTCTTTATTCTGCCCAATAACTTAATCGAAGGAGATGATAACGTTATTCCTGACTTGATAACGTTTTTGTTCCGGCGATGCGTTATTCAACATTTTCTTTATGATTTTGTAGCAAGTATCCTTAGTACTGTCTAGTTAATCTTTCGTAACACTTAGATCGGTGGCGACATGATATTCCCATCGTAGTATTATTTATTCCGAGATGTGTGGAGGTTTCGGCAGTATGTCGTAGTTTACTTTCTTCATGAATTTGGCTATCTTGTCCCTGTTTCTCGTTAGACGTCAGGTACTTGTCTCGATATTTCTTTTCAGTCAGTAGCTATGGAGAACTTATTTCAGGTGCTACCATTGTTTTAAAAGTGAATACTTTGTCACGGTGAATAGTTGTGAGATAACTTCTTGAAAGGTATCTGGATATTACGTCTGTGTGTGGAATTCCTGATGTCTGTGGGCTCAAGGTAGCTTCTTTCGGTTGCAAATATTAGGAACTCCGCTGATATCTGCAGGTTGCAAAGAAGTGTTATTCCAGCTACAGATAATATTCTCTCCTTTCATATGAAACAGAGTATCATATGTATTTGTTTTTTCTTGGCTGGAAGGTATCCACTTGCGAAAACGGCCCTAGTGTTGATTTTGTACAGAAGGATGTGAAAATACTTGTATTCAGAGAAAGAATGAACATTCGTGCCGTATTGTTTAATTTATTTTCTTCTCTATGTTTTTGCTTTTTCCCTTTTCAATATTTCTTGGAAATCGCACATTTTGTAAAGTAAAGTGTGCTTTCGTGGGAACCTTGGATATATACAATGATGAGCCAGAACCTTATGAACACCTACCTAATAGCCTTTGGCATGTATAACAGTGGCGACGCATCTTGGCATGGAAGCAATGAGGCCTTGGTAGGTCGCTGGAGCGAGTTGGAACCACATCTGCATACACAAGTCACCTAGTTCCCGTAAATTCCGGGGAGGGGGGCGATGAGCTCTGACTCCACTTCTAATCACGTCCCATATGTGTTCGATTGGGTTTAGATCTGGTGAGATGGGGAGCCAACACATCAACTGCAACTCGCCACTGTGTTCCTCGAACCACTCCATCACACTCCTGGCCTTGTGGCAAGGCGTATTATCTTGTTGAAAAATGCCACTGCCGTTGGGAAACATGGTCATCATGAAGGGGTGTACGTGTCTGCAACCAGTGTACGATAATTATTGACCATCATGATGCCTTGTTCGAGCACCACTGGACCCTTGGATGCCCACGTGAATGTTCCCCAGAGCATAATTGGGCCGCAGCCAGCTTGCTCCGTCCCGCAGTACAGATGTCAAGAAGCTGTTCCCCCTGTAAACGACGGATTCACACCCTCCCATCGGTATGATTAAGAAGGTATTGGGATTCATCAGACCATGCCACTCCGCCAACGTCCAGTGATGATGGTTACGTGCCCATTTTAGTCGAAGTTGCCGATGTGGTGGTGTTAACATTGGTACATGCATGTTCGTCGGATGCGAAGGCCCATCGTTAGGAGTGTTCAGGGCACTGTGTTCAGACATACTTATACTCTGCCCAGCATTAAATTCTGATGTTAGTTCCACCACAGTTCGCCGCCTGTCCTGTTTTACCAGTCTGCCCAGCCTGCGACGTGGTTTCACCTTAGATTCGCCACTTGATGAAGACACTCTCCATAGCACTCCTCGGAACACCCGACGAGTCAGGCAGTTTCCGAAATGCTTGTGCTGAGCCTCCGGGTGCTCACAATCTGCCCTCGGTCAAGCTCAAATAGATAGCGCGGCTTCCTCATTCTAAACACGGATAGCACGCTCACTGATACTACATGCACCGTGCGTATGTCTGACTAGCAGTCATTCCTCGTAAGGTGACATTGCTGTCTCCTGGACGGGTTCATATCAATAGTAGGTAGGTAGTCATAATGTTCTGGCTGATCGATGTATATATGTTTCTGGAAAGTTTCTTTTGTTGAGCTAGAAAGTATTGTTATGATCATTTCTACTATGTTTGACATGTGTAAAATTTCAACCCATTATCGAAGAGTTGACATGTGCGCCATTATATTACATAACTAGAGACTTTATACTATTCTAGCCTGGGGTTAAAGTGTTAGTTTGTTAATATCAGATACTAGAGCTTTAATGGTCATTTGAAGTAGATATAGAGAAACTCACTTCGTATCTCCCTTTCGTTCATTGCATAGGTATAGTATTGTTAATAAGTAAAAGTTTGTATTTACCACTTCTGACCGAGTGATACAGGTCGATGATGACCACATTGTAGCAGTTTGTATATTTTTGGGGTTATTGTCGTAGCTATGAAACTGATGCAAATGGTATCCACTAAGCCTTTTAAGCCCTATCTTAGAATCACTAACGAAAGAAATTTGTGTAGTTGTATAATGTTTACCGGGATGTTACTTGCTGTTTTAAATTGTTTTCTGCATAGAAATGGTGTTTCGAAACTTTCCCTCATTCTACTTCCCCGTCAGACATGTCGTCACCTAGTGAAATCAAACGTTTAACCACCTACGTCAGTATTTGATGACTTCTATGGGTTCGTTTTACTTCCGTTAATCTACGTAATAGTTTTGTTTACTTCTCTGCGCTCGAAGCCCCATCTAGTTTCACAAAGTGACGTCCGATCTTTACGTCAACAGCCAGTAGCGTGACCTTTGCTTCTGTAAGTATCGGCTTGCCTGTCGGCAGAAAGGGAAGTTAACGAGCCCCAGGATCAGCTTTCTGCGTCCTCCTAACAAGCACAGGTTGTCTTTCTGCAAATTCTGAGAACAATTTTGCTTTACACAAGCCTCGCAATGTCCGTTTAATGAACGGTGGGGCGCAACGACAGTGAGAACAAAGCCGGCAAGGATAGGGAAGGCAATTTCTGAGTATCACTTAGATTCATTACACTACCCAAATTAATTTTATTATCCGAGTTCTGTTTTAACTGATCTTCAATGGTCGACTGTCAACTCGTTATATTTCAGACTGAAAGCTTATTTTCTCAAAATATCTCTACAGTTGCAAGTAGATAATAAATATTTTCTGTTCGATTTTTCAATTTAAAAACATATATTGCTCGTATCAAATTTGTTTTTTAAACGAAATCCCTACAACGAAAGGGTACGGCTGCTGAGAAGCCGAATTTTGCCAATGAACATGTGTAGAATAATATCTACAAAATTTCCTTTCATCTCCTTGGATGCCTATGTTTGCCCATTTGCCGATTGTCTCCCGTGTGGATATCTGTGGGTCTCAAAAAAGTTATAACTGCTATCGAAGCATTTTACGCATTTTCCAGCTTATTTGGCTGAGCTGCTTAAACAGCACGTGATTCGGCGTTGTAGTTGTCACACGTCGCCACCTCCTGCAGCATAGCCGCTACATCGCTTCATCAAATTTGTGAGGGTCGCGGGTTTGAGTCTGGCCTAGGTCATAAATGCGTTCGATTAAGGGTTTTGCTGGTCCTGCTTTGTTCTTATATATGTATGCAATTATTAACTAAAATAATAGTGATATTACAATACAATACGTATGTCTGACTGAATAGCTACAAAAGGCAAATTCTAGTGATAAACTGACGCAAATGAAAAAATAAAATGTTTAGTAAATTTTTTCAATTAAATAATAACATACAGGCTGAATAGAAACTACAATAAAAATACTCAACTGCATTTACTGTTAAATAACTAAGGTAGTAATAGTTAATTTACGTAAATAGTAGATAGTAGAAGTTATATGTTGTTACAAGCACTAGAAATGATCAAGTTTTAAGTTATGGTCAAAAAATAAATTTTTATGGTCACAGGTCATGACCGCACACCTGATTTGATCTATTTCTTGAGATTCATCATTTTTGTTCCATTTAAATAAAAAAATGCATAGAGCAGAGTCTAAAAGTGACCAAAATTTTTTTATTAACAAAAAAGTGAGTTTTTATGATCAATTTTATTACGACGTGATTAGATCTTTTCCTTGAGTTTAATCATTTCTGGACCTCTTAAGGTCGATTTAAATAAAAAATTCATTCCACTGAGTTTTTTTTAGAGATAAAACAAAATAAGTTTTTACGGTCACATGTTATGACCGCGTGACTTACTCTCGCTGAAATATGAACTTAGCTTGTATTTTTACCAAGGTTTCACTCCGCACAATTTGAAGAATTTCTTTTCAGTTTGAAGGGACTTGGAAGTATTATAGAGGGACACAGAACATCTCAGTGTATAGCAGATCTATGAGGTATCGCCGGGAGTGAGTTACGAATAAGCATTAAACTGGTCCTCGTTGCATTCATCTGAGTGCTTAATTCTGTTCAGTCACTCACAGCCTGCAAAGTTGTCGCTTTAGCCCCAGGATTCATTCTGATAAATGGCAGCCCGCCGACCCAGGCAGCGTAGGGGTAGCGTGCTGGCTTCGCGTTGCAGGGGTCGCCGGTTCGAGTCCGGCCCAGGGCATGGGTGATTTTAGTTAAGTGTTGTGTTCGTCTTGTGTCGTCCTTACAAAAGAGAGAAAACAATCACACTTGGATGAAATCTATACATTGTAAAATGAAAAAACACATTGAGCTGGCTGAATGGCTAATATGGCCGAATGCCATAAAAAAAAATGGCAGCCCTCGCCAAGCCGAGTCATAAGCCGAATGCTGGGATGATTCCTCCAAAAGGCCATGGCCGAATTACTTGCAGTTCCTTGTACCTGATCCTCTCGTTATTGCGTATCAGGCAGTAGTCCAAACTCCAGCACTCATCATCAGGTGATAATTTCAAAATGTAATTTGAATTACCCTCGTATGACAAGAACAGGAGAAGCTGCAATAAAACCAGCCTAAGCTCTCAATATGAAGAAAATAGTGCATTAGCGAAAACTTTGGGCCGCTACGTGGTACTGGATTCAAAGCAAATTTTTATTGAATAATTTACTTAGGGTTTGATGCTACGTGACTTTTATAAAACTCAACAACTATTATATTTTAATTATGGAACAATTTTCTTTTAAAATATATACACATAGTTGAGCGGACAAGGCCCGCAGCTGGCAGGTGATCCAACCAGGAAAGGCACGCAGTGGGCAAAGAGTTGAAGCAGCTCTTCCCGTACCACATTTAATACGATTTAATTTACACCAAATATACCACGGTAAGTTGAATAATGGTAGTTTTGAGCCGGGATTGCTAATTTGCACTATGCCCTGTGGTGTCCACAATGTCAATTCCGCTGTACAGCAATCTGTAAGGATGAAGAAGTTAGATGTTAGAATGGCTGTTGAATAATGAAAGTTGTAAAAGAGTATTGCAGCTACAAAAATAAACCAGTTAAATTATAAATTCAAATTAGAGTTAACCTTTCTTTAGAGAACTAGGAAAGATTCAAATTTTTCGTAGTAATTGTTACGATTAATATCATGAGATTCAAATCCCTTGATGCTATAAAATCAATACAAATTCAATGTTTCTTATATGATTTCCTTCTCTGCTAATTATGTTTTCCTTTCTCTGTCGTTTCTCTTCGATTTATCTCAATTTTCTTTGGATTTCTTGTTGTAGTAGTATCCAGAAAAGAGTTGTAAAAATTACGTTTGAAGTTGCACCCAGTGAACCGCACGCTGTCTCTTCAAGTAGACCGCATAAAAGTGATTTCGGCAAGGAGGAACTCTGTATTAGTATTGTGGCGGAAACACATCATGGCATTAACAGTTGTCAGCGCAGTTCCGTCGTTGTCGCGGCGGCTGCTAACGCAGTATCAACGATGGTCGCTGACAAGTAACCGGGGCAACGATAAAAACAACCAGAGAGAGAGTACACCGTTGGTGAGGCATACTTAACACGGAGACTACATTTCCGCCAATACAGAAGCTGGAAGTATTATTAACATTCGCATTGATATGTTATTTCAATGTAATGTGCATATGTATATGTGTAGTTTATTGGTTACATTAAATACATGGATAAGAGTTTCGTCTTCCATATCGTAAACTACGATATTGTTTATATGGGCAACGTATCCCCATAATTGGTGACCCCGACGACGAAAAACCCGAACTCTTTTGAATAATGGACGAACTTCAAGAACAACTACGCCAGCTACAGGAGCAAAATCACATTCTGCGACAGCAAATGCTTCAACAGCAACCCTCGCAAACTACAGTCTCGCATGTTGGCACATCTGTTAACCGTCTTGCCGTGAAATTGCCAGTTTTCAGGCCGGATAAACCGGCACTATGGTTTGCACAGGCAGAAGCACAGTTTGGCATGGCGGGCATTACGCAAGATTTGACGAAGTACGGCTATATAATTTCACAGCTGGACAGCCGCTATGCGGCCAAAGTGGAAGATATTATAATAAATCCACCTCCTGAAAATGCATATGAACACTTGCGTAACGAGTTAATTCGTCGCCTCTCTGCATCAGAAGAGCAGCGAGTTCACCAGCTGTTAATGGAGGAAGAGCTTGGTGACCGAAAACCATCCCAGTTTTTAAGACTTAAGATCACTAGCTGGTGCCACTCAAATGCAAGACAATCTCCTCCGGCAATTATGGATCCAGTGCCTACCGTCACAGGTAGAAGCTATCTTTCAAACTCAAGCCAACACACCACTAGACAAAGTTGCAATACTAGCCGACAAAATTATGGAAGTTTCTACACCTGCTCTGCACGCCGATGTTAATGCTATCGGCATGTTACCTGCTAATACCGAGGTAAGTCAGCTTGCAAAGCGCATAGAAGAACTTTCGCAGCAGTTGGCTACATTGCAAGCCTCATTTCGCACACGTTCTCGTTCTCGAAGCCAGCCTCCGAAGTCGCGGCACGCTCACAACAGCCGTGATTCTTCGCCGCGTACTGACACCTCTCAGGTTTGCTGGTACCACTGCCGTTTTCACGGCCAAGCTCGCAAATGCCAACAACCATGTAACTTTCAGTTAAACCAGCCAGTGATGGCGGTAAACGGCTGCCCAACAGGTGGTAATCGCCTCTTTGTTTTTGACAGAAACAGCAGACGAAAATTTTTACTTGATACTGGTTCTGATTTATGATGTTTCCCGAAAGATTTTGTAAAAGGGCGTCATCAAAGCAACAAATATGAACTTGTAGCGGCAAATGACTCTACTGTTCATACCTATGGCACTTTGTTTCTCAAGCTGAACCTCGGATTGCGGCGCGATTTTTCTTGGAAATTTATAATAGCTGATGTAGCTGTTCCTATCATAGGCTTCGATTTCCTTGCACATTATCACTTGCTCCCGGATTGCCACAACAAGCGTATCATTGACAGCTTGACAGGATTGTCAGTGCCTGTACAGCCGGCTAACTGGAAGCAACCTAGTGTGAAGTCACTAAAGGCCAATACAGTTTTTCATGAAATATTGCGAGATTTCCCAGATCTCACGCGCCCACCTGGAATCCCGAGAGAAATAAAGCACTCTACCGTACATTTCATTCGCACAACACCTGGACCACCTGTCTCTTGTCGTGCTCGTCGCCTCGCTCCAGACCGTCTTCAGATTGCTAAGATAAAATTCGAAGCAATGTTAATGGAGGGCACTGCGCGCCGATCAGAAGGACCATGGTCCTCGCCTCTTCACCTGGTACCAAAGAAAGACAAGGGTTGGCGTCCCTGTGGAGACTATCGAGCTCTCAATGCACGGACAATTCCAGATAGGTATCCACGTCACCATCTCCATGATTTCAGCCACCAGTTGCGTCGACCTAGTCAAAGCCTACACTCAGGTTCCAGTGAACCCAGACGACATTCCAAAGACAGCAATTATTACACCGTTTGGACTTTTTGAGTTTCCGTTTATGTCTTTCGGGTTGCGGAATGCCGGTCAAACCTTTCAGCGTTTCATTGATGAAGTCCTATCTGGCTTAGACTTCACCTTCGCCTATGTAGATGATATATCGGTATTCTCTAAGGGCTCTGAAGAGCACGAGCGCCATCCGCGATCACTTTTCCAAAGGCTGTCATCTAATGGGATTCTCGTTAACGCTTGTAAGAGTGTTTTAGCCTCTCCAAGTGTTACCTTCTTGGGATACGAAGTCTCTGCCGCTGGCACTCGACCACTACCAGATCGGATCAGCGCTCTGCAAAACTTCCCCCTTCCACAGACAGTCCGTGAACTCAGACGCTTTTTGGGAATGGTGAACTTATACCGCCGTTTCCTACCTTCAGCAGCAGAATACCAGGCTTCTCTCCACTCGGCAGTATCCAACCTACGAGGCTCTCAACCTGTACCTTGGAATCAGAACCTGGAAAGCACGTTTAATGCCTGCAAAGCCAGCCTTGCCAAATCGACGCTACTAGTTCATCCCGATCTCAACGTACCTCTAGGATTGTTTACTGATGCTTCCAACACAGCTGTAGGGGCTTGTCTATAACAGCACGTAAACGCTACGTGGCAGCCTTTAGCCTTCTTTTCTAAGAAGCTTTCACCAAAGCATATCAGAATGGCCAGCATACTATCGCGAGTTACTCGCTATCTACGAAGCCGTCCAACACTTTCGGCACTTCTTGGAAGCCCACCAGTTTACAATTTACACCGATCACAAGCCACTTACGTACGCGTTTCAGCAACGCCGTGACAAGCTCCCGCCTGTGCAACTGAATCAGTTATCGTTCATTGCGCAGTTCACCACCAATATTGAACACATTGAAGGTTCTTCCAATGTAGTCGCAGACGCACTGTCCCGGGTCGACGGAATCGCAGACAGAAACTTGAACTTTTCCGCTCTGGCAGACTCTCAGAAGGACGATCCAGAAATCCGTTCTTTCATCGATGGCGAAACATCACTTCGCTTGGAGCAAGTCCCAGTTCCTGGCAGTACCACTATCCTCTTCTGTGACACCTCAACCGGAAAACCCAGGCCCTTTATCACCACATCATTCCGAAAAGCAGCTTTTTCGTCCGTTCACGGCCTGAGTCATCCCGGTGCCAGAGCTACCACTCGTTTGGTATCAGAACGTTTCGTCTGGCCTAACATGGCGAAAGATTGCCGCGCATGGGTCCGAGCCTGCCACGATTGTCAGCGCGCCAAAGTTACGCGTCACACGAACGCACCAGTCGGAAACTTTACAATGCCATCTGCCCGGTTTCAACATGTTCATTTGGACATAATCGGACCACTTCCAGCGTCAGGAAACTATCGTTATTGCTTAACAGCCATCGATAGATTTACTCGCTGGCCAGACGTCTGGCCTTTAGAACGCATCACTGCAGATGACGTTGCCAACGCATTCGTAGCATGCTGGATTTCACGATTTGGATCACCTCTACGTATTACCACCTACCAAGGCAGGCAGTTTGAATCCGTACTGCTCCGGAACCTGGGTCTCTTGACTGGAACGCTAAGAACCCGCACCACTGCCTGGCACCCCTGCTCAAATGGCATGGTGGAGAGATTCCATCGTCAACTCAAAGCAGCTATTATGTGCCATCCCGGTATATCCTGGCTGCAAACCCTTCCCATTGTTCTTCTCGGTATTCGTAGTGCCTACAAAGAAGACCTCGGCTCCTCTTCTGCCGAACTTGTGTACGGTGAACCAATATGCCTCCGAGGTGAATTACTGTGCACCGCGTCGGAAGAACGTCTGGAAGATACATCCGACTTCGTGGACAAACTACGTCAACAAATGCGCAGACTACGTCCAACACCAGCCACCAGACATGGTCATAGTTCGACCTTTGTTTTCAAGGACCTTGAAACGTGCACTCACGTGTATCTTCGGGATGATTCGGTACGTGATGCCCTGCAGCCACCATACACTGGCCCACACCGCGTGTTAGATCACCAGGATAGAACTTTAACTGTTTTAAATAAAGATAAACCAGTACGTGTCAGCATAGAAAGAGTGAAACCTGCCTTTCTGCTCAATGACGATTGTCCTAATATCGAACGTAGTGCTGTGACAGAACTATCTAGTACATTAGTCAACAAAGCAACGACAACTACAGATCACGATACGCCGGACAACCCGAGAACCACAAGATCCGGTCGCCGGGTAAAGTTCCCCAAACATCTTCATCCGTAGCCTCATCAACTCCGTGGGGGGCTGGTGTGGCGGAAACACATCGTGGCATTAACAGTTGTCAGCGCAGTTCCGTCGTTGTCGCGGCGGCTGCTAACGCAGTATCAACGATGCTCGCTGACAAGTAACTGGGCAACGATAAAAACAACCAGAGAGAGAGTAAACCATTGGTGAGGCATACTTAACACGGAGACTACATTGCCGCCAATACAGAAGCTGGAAGTATTATTAACATTCGCATTGATATGTTATTTCAATGTAATGTGCATATGTATACGTGTTATTTATTGGTTACATTAAATACATGGATAAGAGTTTCGTCTTCCATATCGTAAACTACGATATTGTTTATATGGGCAACGTATCCCCATAGTATTATTAACCTTCGACACTATGAAGTAACTGAAGCAGTTAGTGTTAAACTGCGACTGTACTGATTATATAGCAGATTGTCTACATCTGGAAAGTCATTCCGGACGTTCATATTCCAATGAAAATGCTAGGTTTCATTTCAAACAGAATCTCGAACGTCGGCGTTAACAGTCTGCCATCTGTACACTTCACGCATGATGTATGTTTCTACTCATTTTCATATGCTCAAGTGCTAATAAACTTCTGCGTGGCAGTCCTCCTTTCATGTATTTCAGATAACAGAGTAAAGAAGTTACAAAAAAAAAAAAGATATTTTTCAGCGACAAACCACCCGTCTCTTCTATAATTTGGCGCAAAAACAATTATTAAAGCTTACAGCACGCATTGCCCACTCCGTTGTCTCAGTTCATTGCGGCACCGTGATGGTGCCCGGCGCCAGACACAGGTTAGCTGGTTCCAATCCTTGAGGTGGAAGAAATTGGCCGGTAGGGTAGTGGTGCTCAATTCCTAATCACCAGATTGTGCTCCAATGTACTGGTTTAAATCCCCCTCAGCAGGGCGTATAGAGAAAGAGCACACGATACTATTGATTTTTTTTTTAACTGCTTAACGTCTCTTAACAGCGAGGTCTTTAGAGACGGTAAAGGATGGGGGCCAAGGAATGGGAAGGGATTCAGCCATGGCCTTTTGAAGGAAGCATCCCGGCATTTGCCTGGAGTGATTTGGGAAACCATGGATACTATTGATGAAGATTCACCCACGTGGACTCGTTGATGTCCTACAGAAGAGTAGTCCTGAATGTGCTGGCACCGCATTTCACGCTCTTCGATTCATTCACAACAGAAAAAATTCTGTGCACTGAACACACAAATTACAGTCATGTACACAAGCAATAAATACACTTTCGCCACTGCGGAAGGCAAAAAGAAGACTCCAGTTTAAAATTCCCAAGAAAAAAGTACCCTCGAACCCAGCGGATAAAGAAAAAAAGAACAAGATGACACACATTCTTGATGATGTATGGGATATGAAGAGCGCTTCTCGAGACATCAGGAGACCTGACAGCAACAGCAACTACCTCAGCTGCCCAGTATGTCTCTGCTGAGGTAGTTGTTGTTGTTGACAGGCTACCTGCTCAAACGACTCCATCACAAGTGGAAAAACAACATCTGCGCACACTCTAGTCGCAACCTTCGGAGAGCGAACTTCCTTGTGCTCGCGGAACGACTACGTACAGTTGTTGTTGTGTGGACGGACCAGGAAAACATACATATCGAGTCAAAGTGTACAGTAAAGTTACAGTACTCAGTGACAGGCGAAATACAAGACATTATCTACATATAAATTAAATACTCCTCTCAGCGAGAGAGTAAAAGAATCATCGTAACCTCCGCTCAACGCCGCCTCTAGAGTGACCAGCATCGACCATGTTTGGGGGCCTATATGGCGAGGGAGGAACTCACAGCATAGAAGAATCATCTACTAGTGATACAAATTTCAGACACAACCCAACAAGTATGGTATTACCAACTACACTGAATACAACCACCAGCCCATTAACAGAAGAGGATAACCCAACTAGCATTACACCTACCCTATTTGGTCTGCAGTCGGACGATCCCATGGGAGACTTCCAGCTTTCGAACCTCCAGACGACGAAACGGCAAATACCTGAAGAAGAGGAAGGAAGGAGATCCACGCAGCAAGCAGAGAAACTAGCAAGACTATCAACAGACGTCGCAACACCACATCGTCCAGCAGCCTTCTACAGCACGGAGCCGACACCAACAAACGGCATCAATTTGCAGAACCAACAGCAGAACTCAATGGCCAACAGGTACGAGGCAAGTGATTGTGGTCCATACATAGTAATAGTAGAAGGAAAGGACAAGAATATTGGGCGTATTCACCCAATGGCAATAGGAAAACTTATGAGGGAGCAAGGTATCATGATTTCTCACAACTTAGTAAACATTTCCAGTGTCGGGCGCAATAGAATTAAAATAGAAACCAACAGCAAAGATTCTGCAAATAACCTAGTAACCTCGGAAATATTCGCTAGACATAACTTGGAGGCCTACATCCCTAGATCAATGATACAAAAACAAGGAGTTGTGAGAAATGTAGATACCCTGCTTAGTGAAGCAGAAATTCTTTCAGTAATAGAAAGTGAATTCCAAGTATTGAATATCAGGCGGTTCACGAAAAAAATCGATAAATTAGGGAAACAAGAAACTATACCATTACCGGTATGCGTTTTAACAGTTTAGAGCGTAAGTCCTTCCCCAATTTGTTTACATTCACGGCGTTAGATGTAGGGTAGAACCTTACATACCCGCCGTCATCCAATGTTACAAATGTTTACGTTTCGGACACGGCAGTAATCAGTGCCGTAGTCAGGTCCGATGCAGCTTTTGCTCAGCGGACCACAACATTGATGCATGCCCTAAGACCGCTCCACCATGTTGTGCCAACTGCACAGGACAACACCTAGCAACTGATCGGATATGCCCCAACTACCAGAAAGCTAAAATAATTAAACAACACATGATATACAACAACGTCAGTTTTAGAGAAGCATCAGCTGCACTGGAAAATAGAGCCTACGCCCAGACAGCAGCAAACCCCAGCCCTAGATTCAAGAGCAATACTGAATTCCCGCCCTTACCAACTATCTCTCACGCCCCAATTATCCAGAACTCCAGCACCAGTTACGGGGAAGGAACCTATCTAGCGCTTCAACCTAACCAACAAACGGAAAAAATATTGTACAGTCGAACAAAAGAACCGCAGCCATATGCCAACACAGCAAATTTAAGCACTAAGGGAAACGAAGTGAGAATTCCCCAAAAATTGTTCTGGTGAAGTAACGGACCATACCAACCTATAACCCACAACCCGTACCCACCTCTCCCACATAGTACCTTAGAAGCACCACATAACTATCACCAAACAGGGAGACACCAACTCCCAAATACTGAAATCCCACTGATAGAAAAACTGATGACTTTCATAATATCCATCACTGAGCTAGTCAGAACCAACGGCACAGTGGACCCTGTACAAGTAATCAACTCACTCCAGCAAATTATTAATTCCTCCACTCCATGAACTCTACAGCTAATTCAAGGTACCACAATCTCCCCCCTTTACACAACTCAACTTAACCTCCTTCAATGGAATGGAAGGTCGGTGTACTCAAATAGGGAAAGCTTGATCATCGAGCTATGTAATAGTAAAATCGATATTGCACTATTATCTGAAACTTGGTTCCAACCACAGAAAGAAATCAACTTTAAGCTTTACCAGACATATCGAAACGACCGCCCAGACGGAAAAGGAGGAGTCGCAATCTTGATTAGACATCACATACCACACGAACCGGTAAAGTTAGTTCCCACCAACTGCCCATTCCAAGCTATTTCTATTCGATTACGCCTTAAAAACCTCGAATGCACAATTATATCTTTATACTGCCCCCGGCGAACTAGAATAAGTCAAAACGACTGGGACCATCTCTTTAAACGATTACACCCCCCATATATAATAGCGGGCGATTTCAACGCCCACAGCAGAAGCTGGGGCTGCCAACAGGACGACCCCTTTGGCTTGGACATATTACAAAGAATAGAAGACCAAAATCTCGTCATAATGAACAATGGATCCCCTACGCTAATCCCAAGAGTAGGACGGAACCCATCAGCTGTGGACTTAACACACTGCTCTCCATCTATTGCATCCGTAACTACGTGGCAAACTTTAACCGACAGTTTAGGATCGGACCACCTACCTATCAAAATCACGATAGGTTGCAACACCAACTTCGATTGGAAGGGACACCCCACGAAACACTGGAACACCAGCCAAGCAAATTGGGCACTATATAAAAAATACTTAGAGGAAGAAGTTAGGAACATCCCCACGGATATCTCGGCCAGGGAGGCATACAAACAGTTGATGCAAGCCATCACAACAGCTGCAGACAAATCAATACCGCTTAAAAAACGACGTAAACACACAAGTAAACCTCCAGCAATTTGGTGGAATATGGAGTGCTCTAAAGCAGTGGCCAAAAGGAGGTTAGCACTCAGAAATTATCGCAAGGAACCGACAGTAGAAAGATTCTTAACCTACAAAAGAACATGTGCATACACCAAACGAATACTGCGAACTCAGAAACGACTCAGTTGGATGCAATACTGTGAGAAACTGGGGAAAGATACAAACACTAGCACCATTTGGCAACAAATAAGTAACTTGAAGAACAGGAAAACGTTCACTTCAAGCAGTAAGTTAGACATCTCATGTATAGAAGCCATAGCGGAAAGAATTGCCCCGATAGTGTTAACCATAAAAACTTTAGATATTCTCCGAACGCAGAACAACATTCGGAACACGAACTGTGCTCTCCATTCACAATTAAAGAAGTGGAACGAAATATTAAACAGTCACCTGACACGAAACCAGGCAAAGATAGAATACATTACTCGATGTTGCATAATCTGCCTGCCAATGCAAATGCAAATACCAATGCAAAATGCCCAATGCAAAAATCTTCAACGAAATATGGATGAAGCAACCGAGTCCCATAGAGTGGAGAACTCAGATAATTATACCAATACTAAAACCCAACAAAGATCCCAAGCAACCAGGATCATATAGACCTATTTCCCTGATGTCGTGTGTATCCAAAACATTAGAACGCATCGTAAAAAACAGATTAGAATATTGGATGGAAAAAAACAACTTACTAGCAACATCACAATTTGGATTCAGGAAAGGAAAAAGTACACTCGACACATATCATTAATTACTACAGATATCAATATTGCATTCGCACGGAAATTTTACTTAGGGGCAATATTCTTAGATATCACTTCAGCTTATGACAACGTTGTTATCAACATTCTGATGCAAAAGCTCTCCATCTTGGGAATCCCACATGAGTTTGTAGCTGGGATACACTCGCTCATATCGGAAAGAGTTATATACATCTCAAACTCAGGGGAACTGGTAGGCCCCGTTGGGTCTACAATGGACTCCCACAAGGAGCGATATTAAGTCCTCTCCTTTATCTGATATACACTCACGACTTATAAAAAATCTTTTCCCCAAGTATTCTAATCCTCCAATTTGCGGACGACATCGTTATGTACACTATGAGCTCATTAATAGAAGATGTCTTCGAACAGTTGTATGAAGCGATACAGACATTCATCAAGTGGGCCCACCGGAACGGACTAGACATATCTACTGAGAAATCATCCGTAGTCATATTCTCCAAACGCAACATTCCCGATATGGCCAGGATACTAACTAGGTCCCTTTTGATTCCCAGTACATAAACAGAGCCGATTCCTAGGAATGATATTGGATTCCCGTCTAACTTGGAGAGACCATATTCAACATATAATAGCCAAATCAGACCAACGACTTAATATCCTAAGAGCAGTGGCCGGAGCGAGATGGGGATCCCACCCCAACGCACTTCTGCTCCTATATAAATCAATGATTAGATCTATCATAGACTATGGCAGCGTCTTTTACGCCAACGCCACAAAAGACGCATTGCGGAAATTAGATTCCCTGCAGTATCGCTGCCTCAGAACATGTTTAGGAGCATTCAAATCTACACCAACCAACGCCTTACTAGTGGAAGCAGGCGAAATGCCACTCAACATAAGAAGACAACTACTTACAGAGAAGTTTATAATCGAAAAACTGAGTAGCACCACACACCCACTAAAGGAACGGTTAGACAACCTCAAACACTGTAAAAAAGGAAATAAACAGACTGGCGCGCTAAGCAACATCTTCTACTTAACATGTACAAAACGTGGGAAGAAAGGAGCGTTAACATAACGAAGTTTTCTACACACCCGATATTCCAAGCTCCTTACCAGCTCCGATGTCTAGACACAAAGTAATGTATTTGGAACACACGCCGGGAACCAACGCCAACTACGCCCTGAACGCCCTGCTCGCCAGCCAATACCCAAATTCACTCCATATATACACAGATGGATCAAAAAATAACTCAGGAGAACGAGTCGGCAGCGCACTATATTGCCCCAAAACGCAGTACAAAGCCCTATACTCCTTACCACCGCAAACTACAATATATTGGCAGAAGCGGACGCGATATTAGAAGCTGTAAGATACGGCCGGACCAGAAGACTAAGAAGGTGGTCATAATAGCCGACTCCTTGAGCGTCATCAGGAGCATAGCAGAACCAAAGTGGAATTATAGGATGGCACCACTACTGATAGAAATACTAAATGAAATACACACAAGCAACAACATAGGCATCACAACAAGCTTAGTATGGGTTCCCTCGCATAACGGGATTAAGTTCAATGAAACTGCGGACAGACTAGCCAAGGAAGCTATCGCATACGGACAAAGAAAAGAACTACTACTACCCCCATCAGCATATGTACAAGATATTAAACAGCGAGCAAGAAATAGATGGCAAACAGATTGGAACAATACGATGCACCATAAAGGATCCTTTTACGGACATATCCAACCACATATTCCTTCCAAACCCTGGTTCTACAGCTGGAAAATCAACAGACGCCACTTAATTAATATAATCAGAAGCAGATTCCACCACGGAAACTTTCCCAGCCACTTGAACCGGATAGGACTAAGAGATACCCCAGATGTGACTGTGCCGATCGAGCAATAGGGGACATCAACCACCTGCTATTCTCCTGCAAAAAATACACCAACATCCAAAACAAAATGCTGAAGGAACTCACAAGGTGCAATCCCCTTCCCAACTAATTTAGCCATCCTGCTCTCTTCCAACAACCACTCAATATACAGAACCATAATGTCCTTTTTTAAAGAAGGAAATATTCAAATATAAGACAAAGCTGATAAGCCAATCCTAGACCAACAGCCATAAACTAAGTAGATACACTAACCCTTCACAAATACTCCACATTATCTAGAACATACACACTAAAGCAACACCCAATGAGAATAGTTACAAATACAAGTACGCAACATTATTCTCACCAAAGGATCCAAATAGATCAGGCAACCACAGAAACTATTTCATGAACTTTCAATTGTGGTGGAAATATACAAAAAGCTGCCCCTGTCTTTGGCTTTTGGCGACGACTCACACTGTGCAATTGAAAAGGTAATAACGTGAATATTTTATAAAGAAATTGTAACCCATTTCTCATGGGACTTATGAACCATTGTAAAATAAAGGATAAGAATTGTAACTTAACTAAACATTAAACATAAACCATTGTAAAATTTAATGTAAAGAACCTGGCAGTATGGCTGACCAGGCCGAAAGCCAACACAAATAAATTTTTAAAAAAAAACAACAACATCTGCGGAGCTACGGGTACTCCGCATCGCCTGCTCACTAGCGTTACGGTTACTACAGCGTTCATAGGTCCACTTCCACAAATTTACAAATGAATAATAACTATAATTAGCACATTTAAAACAACCCAAATTACACTATTCCTCATCAATTCTCATTGTTGCCATTTAGTTTAATTCAAAACATTATCCAGATTTTGGCAGTAACTGCCTGAGAATTAGGGAATTTGATTCTGAGACACATACATTAACGTATGACATGCTGTTGGTGTTTTATTTCTCTTAGAATTTGTTAAAAACAATTTTGGTAAAAAAAAAAAATCGATCCTCACGAGCAAGACTGTTACACTCGTTGAGTCAAACAACTAATTGCAAACATTTACAGTCCTATTTCTACTGGCAGCTATTGAGTTTGCACTAACAAGAACATTAATTTGGGTAGCATGTCACAGCTTCTAGACATCATCGTGATATAAAGTGTTTACGCTGTGGGGTATGATGCCTCGGTATAGTGCCCTTAGCTTCACACAGTAGTCATATTGGTCCTAAACATTTATTAATAACGTATTGAATGGTTTTATTTGAACCGAAAGTAATACTGGCAATCATAAATCACTCTGCAATATTTTAGCTGCGTGCAATCTTTACTCCCAAACTATATTATAGTCTACAGTAGACTCAGCAGGCGGCTTCTTCAGTAGAAATTTCGGGAGAAGAGGTGCATAGATCAGATGCAGCTAAAATCTCGCGTACTAGTTTATATCATACGTATGCTTTCATACAAAATTTACGTTGTGTATTGTTCAGTTTGCTATCGACTCGTTTTGTTCCTTATAAAACACAAAATCATGTATTTTTTCTTGGCCTGTGCATAAGTCGTTCAATAAAGACAATGATGTTTTTGGAACCCACTGATATTTTTGGAGCATTCGGGAGGAGTCAGGTTCCAATCCCAATCCTTCCCTCCAGATTTTGGTTTCCATGGATTCCCGAAATCACTTCAGGCTAATGCCTGGATGGTTCCTTCGAAAGGTCATGGTCTAATTTCTCTCCGTTCGATGCCCTCAGCCCTTTCCCGCCTCAAATGATCTCGACGTAGATGAGGCGTAAAGCACTAATCAAAAACATATATATTTGGAACATTATGCCTGGTTTTGTGCATCAAGGGCTGAATAGGCATCAATATTTTAATGTGTTGCCGGCTATTCCTTCCAGGGAATGAACTTGATCTTTATTGTCTGGATAGAAGTTAGACGAATATTGACGTTAAATTCTCGCCTGCAGTAAAGCCTACAGTTAAGGTAGTCTTTCAAAAATTATTTTTGTTCTTCTGTATGAAAATGTTGTTGCCGTATGTTACATAGTAGGACATATAATACTTATATAACCAGCTCGAAACCAAAGAAACTAATATAATCTTTAATTTTTTTAAAAAAAGCACAATTTTCCTGTATCGACTTAAGCCAGTTGCACATTGAAACAAAGACGGAACAACATGAGCAAATTTCTTTGTGTTACAGACGAAACAGTACATGTCAAATCTCTTTGTATATATTCACCATCTTCAAAGAGGCGCCTTTCAGTGGTAAATTCAGTTTTGGGTACACAAAACAACCGCTGGATGACAATTCTGTTTTGTATGACAGATGAAAGAGCTCGCTCACTTGTTTTCGGATCAAAAATTCATGTACAGCTATTGTTCTCTCAACCCCCAGCACTACATTGTTCTCTCACTACATACGTGAAACAGCACTGTATTACCCTTGATGCTTAGGTTGATGTTTAGGTTGAAGCTTTTTGATGTTGCCAGATTATAGGTAGACTGTCTTAATGCATGGCGTTTCTGTCTCGACCACAATAAAAATCAGTCTGATAATTATCGTACTATCATTTATATAGTATATTAGGCATTTTAGCTTCTTTGAAATGATAGGGATACACACATTTTCATTTTGAAAGAGCGGTAATGGCCCTCCTTTCCTGCTGTTACCCAACAAAAGTTTTGCTACTAAAGCGAAAAACTGTAATCATTTACATTCCCATAGGATTGTTGGTTATGTGGAAAAAAATTGCTTTTCACCCGTTTCAATATCTGCATGTTTTTGGACGAGTTTCTTTAGAACACGAAAATGTTGCAGTCAAACTTTAAAATATTATTAGAGCGTTTATTTGCTTTTATATACCTGGCATATTGTGTCTCTCAACTCCTTTTTCAACAATGATTTATTGAAGACACAGACAAACGAATCCTGTATCCTGTCTGACACTGTCTTACCATGGTTCAAGGAATATTATGAACCCGAACTTCACGTTCAGTGGTCTACCTGAGAGCAGTGGAGATTTACGAGTTGGTAGCGGCAGAAACATGAGTATTTTCGGCAACGTTTTCAGATTCAGTTATTGTCAGCGGTTTAGATGGTTGAGTAGAAAAGCAATTTATCCATGAAAAGCTCTTGCCAAGAGATTTCTGCGAATAGTTGGAGTGTGATTTTCTTGAAATGTTCTAGTTTCTGATGTAAAATATAGTTTGAGGTGATCGAGTCTGATTTTTTTGAACGTGAATTTTCGTTTAAGCCAATCACATTCTCATTGTTGTGAGGGACCACTGAATATGTACACTAGTGTTTGTGAAAATTGCAACACCGAGAATGAGACATGAGACTGCAATAAAAAAAGTTTCCACTGATTTGGGCATGACAATTCACAAACGATTAGATTTACAGAACTGTACGTGCACTTTGACCGTGAACGTTCAGTATGGCGTGAAGCCCCCACGTACTACAATCAAAGCCTCTACACGTCGTGACATGGATTCAAAGAGAGCCTGGGTATGCTATTGAAGATCACACTGCCATGTGGTTTATAGGCGCAACCACAAAGCATCGACAGTGAATTCAGGGGAACCAAAACGAACAAGTTGCCCTCGCACCATATCGCAAACATGTTTGATGGGTGACGTGTCAGGTGAACGTCTAGGCCAGGGAAGCAGTGGTACCCGGCGCTCTTCGAAGAAGGATTGCACCTTCCTCCACACATGTAGCCAGGCGTTGTTCTGCTTAAATATGGCTAGTGCGGCTGCCTGCAGGAGGGGCAGTGACTCGGGACTTAAGACCTCCTTGGCGTTGTGGTCGCTGTTCACATTGCCCTCAGTAAATAGGGGGCGAGATTGCTTGTTATTGCCAATGCTGCCCCAAACCATCGCTCTTGGCGTTTGTCCGCTATGCCACTCAATAATACCCGATTGAGTTCACCACGGTAGCGCCTAACACGTAGGGTCTATGTGGCCGTCACTGTAAGACAGGTTGAAGCGCGGTCTGCAAACACTACATGTTGCCACTCAGCCAGTGACGGAGATCACGTGTCCATTGCAATCTGAGGCGTTTATGGTTTCTGGTCAATGGTAGCCGACACAATGGCATCCGTGCACCAGTACTCAGCAGACACTGTTGAACCGAAGACGCAGTCGTGTCCGCAACCTTTGCAGTGGTCAAACGTTGAGCAATAACTGTGGATGAAGCTGTTCTGTCAGTTGCGGCCATTCGGACAATATGGCGGTCATCCTACGCTGTGGTCATATTTTATGGTCCAACACCTGCTCGTCGCTATTTGTGACACTCTTCTATCCACTGGTCCTACACACGCTATACTATCGTAGCAGCGTGCTCTGTACAAGTCGTTATGTAACGATACGACAAACCTGTTTCTGGGAGAGCAATCATTCTGCCACGTTCGAACTCACTGACTTGCACTTGTTTGCACGTTTCCAGCTGTGCACCGACTGAGCGTGGCGTAACACTGACCTGTCTGGTCGCTGCTGGCCCTCAGAGTACATCTCTCTTTAATATTAATCACTTATTATGGTTCCACTGTTCTACACATCCTCCGATTTGGGAGTGATTCTGACCGTTCCTTCTAGATGTTGCAATTTTCATAAACAGTGGTGTAGTAGCATTACTTTTCGTCAGTCTATGGCGTACTTTTATTTTGTTTCGCGTATAACTGAAGGTTAGTTTGTTTGGGCCGCTTACTTACTGTCGCTGAGGCTACTATGGAGAAGTTTTTTATGGTGAGCAGGTGCTGCCTTAGTGCAGGGTTCTGTCAGGCTTGTTGACCCACGTCATCAAACTTTATATCTTCATCTATGCCGTGAACTTATTCAGCTATAGTAGGTTGTGAAGTGCTGGATGTTTCCAAGTCAAGCAGTATCCGGGATTTTTTCTAGGATCGCAACTACTGTATGCATCTCGCATGAATTGCTGAAGATTGGAACTGTTGTGATAAATGGTGGAAAGCAGTTGCTGGCCAGGAATTTACTGATATTGCAATTCCAGGCGATATGGAATTTAAATATTCCATAGCTTTTCCAGTTGTTGTTGGTGTTCCAGTTGCCGAATCTGATATGCCTGAACTTCCCACTTTTATTGCGGGAGCTATTGTTGCTGTAAATTCCTGATATATATTCAACATCCAGAGCAGTTGGAGTTTCAGCATAAAATGTTCTTATGTTGGTGCCATATCGAAGGCAGCGGCGTCGCATTATTCAGACCGTTTGAGAACCTGAACTGCTGACTATTATTATCTGCTAATGCTTTTGTCGCAGTTATCCTACACACATACATAATTATGTTTTACGCGCATTTTTACGTTTATATTGTTCGACATCTTCTTCAGTAACTTATTCCGGAACCTGACTCATTTAGCAACAAATGAAAAATTACCAACTCCCTTATGCCCACCGAGCGTGGTAGGTAAGTGGTTAACGCTCTTGCCTCGTATGTGGGATGACGCCGGTTCGAATCCCCGTCCGGGGATCCAGGTTTGGGTTTCATATGGTTTTCCCAAATCCCTCCCTGCGAATGCCAGAATGCTTCCTTCAAAAGGCGATGGCCGAATTCCTTCCCCTAATCCATTCCCGCCTCTAATGACCTCGACGTCAACGAAGACGTAAAGCCAAAAACAAAAAAGGCCTTTATGCCTGAAATCTAGTGTTAATTTATTGTGATCTGTTCCATTCCATATCGTTCTTATAAATCTTCATCTAATAGCTATCAAGACTTTATCATCACAGTCACCCTCGTGCATATCCACAAGACTCTATACGCGCCTTCTTTCTGTAAATTTCTTCCACGTTAGCTTCTCAATGATACCAGCTGTCGAATATGTCATAAGGTAATCAACACAGACAAATCAATCTGCTCTCCTAAGCACCGCATGCAGCTTCTGTATTTCATACCCATAATGTGTGTCCCGTAACATTCCACAAATTAAAAATAAGTTTCTGACTAAGGTTTTGGCGCCCAGTTCCTATTCATATTCCGTCTCCCCCTCTCCATTGGATGCACTACTTCACAAACTTTCCCTAACACCTCATTAATGTGCCCTGTGTAATTGAACTACTTATCAGACGATATGCCTACATTTTTAATTTTTTAGGTCTCCAACCATCAATTCCATTTACAGCGTAGAACCATACTGAACCCTTTTGTTCTTATATATTTATGTACTGTACCTGATAAGATGACTGTTTTTTGCCAGTTGTCGGATCATTTCTTAGGCGGTTCAAAGTTTTAGTTTTAACTCAATACGCAGTCATCAAGCGATATTCCTTTAATGTTGTTGTATTGACGGAAGTGCTGCATTAGAAACGTCTTTCATCCCCTTCCAAAGGAAGTGAACTGGGCTAAATAATTTTGAATGTTACATTCACACAACTTGATTTTAGATTAATTATCAGTAAAAATACTGTTACGTATTTGACGAAAAAAGAAATGACTTCTCAGTGTTCCTCAACGATAGGACAAAAATCCAAAACTGTTTGAGGGAAATAGAAAAGTAAAATACCACCACCTAATCCCAGTATGGCAAAAGACGTCTATAACCGTGTCAAACTTGTCCATTTCTGTGGTAATGATACGCGGTTAGCCCATATGTTTAACAAACCTAATCAATGATTCATTATCCACTTCTTTAATTATTTTCTCAGTATAGCAGTGTGTACCAAGCCATACTATCTTTAGTAGTGGTAGTCAAACGCTTCCGCAATGAACACATTATAAAGGGTTTAGTTTACAGTTATACAGATTAATTTTCGTCGAATCTGTAATTAAATATTCCCATCACAAACAAACAAAACATAACTTTTAATTGGGTTCCACTCGCGTTCACAATGAATTATAATAGTTATCTCCTACTAACCTCAAGAATTTATTGCACTTGAACCTACACGTATTTATTCACAATCACACTGGGCTGGGCTGCATATATTCTTTAATATTATTCTTTTCAATTAACAAACTTGCTTTACTATTTCAATATTTCATCATTGTCTGCAATCACCTACAAAAATACTTGTAACAATATTGAGACTTCATAACTTTATATAATATTATCTTCAGCAAGCCAAGTACGTGCTTTAAAGTCAACAACTTGCTACTATTTTGGCAGATACTACACCTGGCTGTCAAACCCTTCTTCTAGCTACCCCAAACATTATTACAGCAGTACCAACTACTCGAAAGATTAGATATATACCTATGCTGAGCCGGTGTCCGTCTGACATTAAACATACTAATACAACAACTCCTTGCTGAATATTTAAATACTTACATAACATTCATATATCCCCAAGGTATATACATTAAAACATTATGTTCAGGAAATCACCTATCCTAACTAAAACATTGAACGAATTGTCCGCAGAGGGAGAAAGAGGGAAATGATATTAATGATCAGTCGCCTCTTTATTCTGGATGTCATTATTTTGACCACAGTTTCTGAGTTTTTACAAAGTTAATCATTATCGCGAGCATTTTAGCATACTTATGATTACTTAGACAACATGATTACATGCTACTATAACATTAAAAATCGCTCATCCTATTAAAGATCATAATCGTAATTATTAGCTAATACATTACGGTATGAACAACAAAAGAAAACGAACCAAATGTTCCTAAGGAACGCTAAAGTAGATTTTCCGGTTCGACTCTGTTTAATATTTGGCGTACAGTTACTAATCATGAAAACTCCGAAAGGGAACTATAGATTAGTAATATATGTAAGTACTACGGCTATTTTGATTATATGTTGGGTTAATTTGTGCATGTGACGGATGTAGTCAAGTAGTTATTTAGTACAGTAACAGTCGCCTGTTATATGTTTATTTGTAGCTCCGTATTTAGATTTTGTATAATCTTTGTTTATTTGGTGCGGTTAGTCAGTGCATTTGACAATTGTATTCAAATAGTTGCATAGTAAAATACCAGTTTCCTTTGGATAGAGATGGGCGTACAGCCCACTAGCCACTCCGCTTATTAAGCAGCAAACAATAGTCTACGGTTCTGTCAGCTGATGCCATTGCTCATTAGCTCTTGAATTATTTTAGTGTGGAAAATATATTGCGCCTAAAACCCCTTATTCGTAATATGACTTACAGATATCGCTTACTACATCTGCTGATAGGCTATGATTTAGTTTTATGCTACTTGCAGCGCTGTAGGATAGCGCACGTGGTTGATGTATTACAGTACGCGTCACAGATTCGCTAGTTAAGAAGTTTACAATTTTCGTTTTTAAACTCACTAGATGTGTGTATCGTCTGTGACTGCTGAATGTAGATGCGGTGTGAGATGGCCGACCTTTGCACTCAACTTTCAGCTTTGTTGAAGAAAGTCATACAGCTAGTGGTCGCAGTGGATGTTGCAATGTCTAACTATTTTTCCCTATTAGAAAATACATCAGCTTCCAAGGCAAAGAGGGAAGGTACTGTTCCCCGGCATGTATACCTGTACAATCGGTATGATGTATAGTGTCAGTCCATAATGAATGTGAATCTTTTTACCTGACAGTTTTTTCTGGCACTTCCCAGTATTTTTTATGCTTACCGAAGACTTTCCGTTGGCTTTAGAACCTACAATTTAAATCGTCACCATGAGGTTCTGTTTTATGTTTACTGAATTAATTCTTCTCATATCTTCTAACTCAACAATTTCGTAGAGCATTAACTGTGGCTCATCACATAGATAAATGAAGTCATTATTGCTCTGTATGTGCAATAACAGAGCATAAACTTCAGGTGTCTGGTTCTACATTTAAAAAGGGGCATTTAGCGTTTTTAGCAATACAGTCAGCCACAATTTGTATTTCTCTTCACTCATGTGCACGGTTGTACTTATGCACGAATTAAGGCTGCGCATGATATGGAAAAAACAAGACGAAAACGAAACTTCACTAAAACCATTCAAGTTCTAATCATACTCGAACCACCGACTGACCTCTAACCCCTACGCTATCATATGTTCGTTAATGGTTTTCTCCACAATTTTTGGAGATGCATGCAACTACATCATATATAACCGAAGAAGAAATACTTAAGCAATGGCCGTTTTATAATTCAGTCAATGGAACAAAAATGTAACTACGTAATTATTTTCACCTCATATGTGTCCACCGTAGTTTTGAATTTAATTTTTATCATTTCCTATTAACAAACAGTGTTGCCGGAGAAGGAGTAAACAATTAGTGGGACTTCTTAGAGTAAAATCTAAAAAAGAGTATTTCCCTAAATACTAAGATACGTCATCATGAAACAGTTTTGAAACCAGTAGTTTTGTATGCAGCCGAAACCTTGTTCCTGAATGCCGATAGAGGATTCTTGGGAGAATTGGAGAGAAAAAAAAGCAAAAAATGATTAGAGGAATTTTGAGTTACAACTTCAAGAATGGCGTCCATCAAAAGAGATCAAACAAAGAAGTCTACAGCAAAATAGAGAAAATCACCGAAACAATCTGCAAAATACGGGAACGATTCTATGGCCCCCTCAAACGAATAGAGGAGAACAGACTAACAAAAACAATCTTTAATTTATTTGATTCAAAACCCAAAACTGTAATACCCTGGTTCGTAAATATTAAAGAAGACCTTCGTTTGATAGGATTAGAACTAGAAGATGCTTTCAATAAAGATCTTTTTCTTAAGAAGTTATTGACAAATGGGACAAACCGAGACGAACACTCTAAAAGAAGACGCGGTACACCTTGGACAGAAGAGTGCAAACAGGAACATTCAAAACGAATGAAGGGCTTCTGGTCAAAAAGAAGATGAAACTCGCTGCCAATTGCACAAAGCCTTAACGTGGTCCTAGTTGGCCTCAATAGAATTTTTTCTTCAATGGAAATGTCAGAAATTGGATTTCGAGAATTCATATTGAATGTTTCCCCGTTTTATTAAGCAGTTGTGTTGTTCGCGAACGTTTGGAATTAAATTACAGCTAAAAGAATAGTGCCCAATTACATGAACCTTATTAAAAGAGCAACTAAACCAGTTGCACAAGGAATAGGGATAGCTTGATGCAAGTTTATGAAAAATAAGAGCAATAAGAGAATATCTAAACCAAAACCGGTCATGAAATTTAAAAGAAAAAGTATATTTGGAATAAAAATTACTGTCAACAACAGTAGCAACAAGCAAATAAAAAAATAACCATCTAGGTAGTTTTTAATTTATCACATCGATATAATAAATGTATAAAAAAATAAACAATTTGAAAAGAATGTATGAAACATAAAGAAGATCTATAAGCAGACAATTTTTTTTTATTTGCTTAACGTCTCTCTAACAGCAAGGTCTTTAGAGGCGGGAAAGAATGGGGGGGGGGCAAGGAACGGGAAGGAATTCGGCCATGGCCTTTTGAAAGAAGCATCCCGGCATTTGCCTGGAGTGATTTGGGAAACCATGGAAAACCCAAATCTGGATGCCCGGACGGGGATTCGAACCGCCGTCCTCCCGAATGCGAGGCCAGAACGCTAACCGTTACACCACCACGCTTAGTAGCAGAAAAATCACAGCATCCACAGCAAATCCCACGCTGTTATGTGGATATGAGTCACGGACGGTTAAACAAAGTGACTTAAGCAATGTGCAGGCACCAGTGACGAAATGTTTAACACTCGAAGCCTACAATGTCATTGTTACGCTGTGTTTACCGAACCCGGTGTGATTGGTAACGATCTGGATGCGCATTCGGCAGAACGCACTTTCGAATCCCTATCCGACTATCGTCTATTCATGGTTGGCCGAATTCCTTACCGTTTCCTGCTCTCAGTCCTTTCACGCCTTTAATCATCAAAAAAAAAAATCACGTTCATCAGTTTGAGCGGCTTGATTCTGATTGTGTTCGTGTGTCTTCTGAACTTATTACCTGTATTATCTTTCACTGTCGCGTATGCTTGTTGTTTAGATTGTTATAATAAGATCCGGTGTATGCATTGTTAAGTATCAAAATTGAAGACTTTCTTAATGTCAATAGTGGTACAATGTTTAATAAATAACCTTATGAACATTGTCCTAACCAAGACATGGAGCACTCCAGTTATTTTGCGGATAAGATATGACAGCATCTATCAGGAGAGTCAAATACCGAGCGTGGTGGGGAGTCTCGCATTCGGGAGGACGCGGGTTCGAATCCCCATGCGGGCATCGACAAATGTGTTTTCCATGGTTTCCCAAACTCACTTCAGGCGAATGCCGGGATGCTTCCTTCGAAAGGCCATGGCCGTATTCCTTCCCGTTCTTCGTCCCCAATCCCATCTCGACTCTAATGACGTCGACGAGACGTAAAGCCATAACAAAAAAAAAAAAAAATGCACCAGTGTTAATATCGAGAAGCAGTTCTGTTACTTTATTTAAAACGTAAAGACGGTTTTCTGGTTCTTATGTTCCGATATATGCTACCCTTATAACAAACATTTTTTCAACAAAGGGTGATGCCAGAATTTTTTAAAAAATCTTTCAGTTAAATTACTTTGAAAACCCAGAACATGTCAGATGAAAATCTAGTTGCTTCTTATTCCTTACAAGAGGCTAGTACACCTTTTTACCCTGTAATTCTCAGTCTACTATACAGTGAGATCTGGTGTCTCACTGCTTAAGGCGTATGATTGGAGACCGAAAGTTCTCAGATTCAAAAATCTGTCTTGGTTAGGATTTTCAAAGGCTTTTAACCTGACCTTCTGATACAGCTTGCTTTGTAATATGAAGTACGCCAGAACGCTTCCGTTGTTCGGATTCTACGTTAAACTGTAGCCTGTACCCGGTAGCTTAGCCAAGTTAGGTTAAGGCGGCTATGACAGGGGCGGAATGCGCAGCCAATAGAGACCCTATCGCCATGTAATTCCGACCACATGGAATTATAATAATTATTATTAAAAAGCTGTAATTAGTTGTGCGTCCACCTGTGAACTCCTGCTAAACACAGTTAAACCAAAGGATATACATTATACATCTTAGCTTCCTCCATAAGTCAACGTCATTGGCATTCTATTACTGCTTACTTCTCCCGTAATTGTTTGTATTATAGGATTAAAAAGTCAATTGCCCATCTACAGTCTTTCCAACCTCGTGGTCTATGACTGACATAAACTAATAATTTATTAATATGCACTTTTTTACTCTCGGCAATTAGTCGCCTCGAGTTCGGATTCCGTCTTAGTAATTTGGCACCGATGTAATCAGAAAAAACAAAACAAATACAACTCTCAATTCAGAATTTTGTAAATAAAACGATTCAAGACGTTGTTATTCGCTGAAGAACATAAAGCGAAGAACAGGAAGTAGGGTTTTTGAAATATTTACTTATGCATTCATCGACACACATCAAAGAGCGAGGACGAATTTACTTACCCGCAATCATTCTAAAAGCGGTACTCAACTGACTGAATATAATGGCTGCAACACCGAAAGTAAAATAATTTTATCATGTCAGCAGTATCCACTGGCTCGCAATATTTCATAAGATGCTAGACTGTAGGATACTACAAATATTCTGTGTAAGAAATTGAAATTATCAAGTAATGTGATATTAACAATCTAACCCACAACTGTCTCATTTAGGTATCGGAGCTATGGTTGGCGATTATCAAGTACTGCGGTATGAACAATGTACCCCACAACTATCTCATTTAGGTATTGGAGCCATGGTTGGTGATTATCAAGTAATGCGGTATGAACAATGTACCCCACAACTATCCCATTTAGGTATTGGAGCCATGGTTGGTGATTATCAAGTAATGCGGTATGAACAATGTACCCCACAACTATCCCATTTAGGTATTGGAGCCATGGTGATTATCAAGTAATGCGGTATGAACAATGTACCCCACAACTATCCCATTTAGGTATTGGAGCCATGGTTGGTGATTATCAAGTAATGCGGTATGAACAATGTACCCCACAACTATCCCATTTAGGTATTGGAGCCATGGTTGGTGATTATCAAGTAATGCGGTATGAACAATGTACCCCACAACTATCCCATTTAGGTATTGGAGCCATGGTTGGTGATTATCAAGTAATGCGGTATGAACAATGTACCCCACAACTATCCCATTTAGGTATTGGAGCCATGGTGATTATCAAGTAATGCGGTATGAACAATGTACCCCACAACTATCCCATTTAGGTATTGGAGCCATGGTTGGTGATTATCAAGTAATGCGGTATGAACAATGTACCCCACAACTATCCCATTTAGGTATTGGAGCCATGGTTGGTGATTATCAAGTAATGCGGTATGAACAATGTACCCCACAACTATCCCATTTAGGTATTGGAGCCATGGTTGGCGTGTAAAAGCTCTATTGAACTAATGACTGAGCGTGCGGTGACCAATTTTTGTTTTAAAAAGCACAATCATTCTTCCATCCAAACTGAGGAAATGCCGTCTTTTGAGGAACATCGTTCCTGGTTCAAAATGAACTTCTTTTGTATGTTGTTTGTGATGTAAGACTGGGCGAAGTGATGTGAACGAACTATTAACATATGGGTACTACCATATGAAATTCGTTGGATAAGGAAACATATTCTTTGGTCTACTAAAGATGATCACAAAGCTATTTTTATGAATGTTATTCTAATAGTCCTTGAAGCCGACCCTCCTTCCCTCTCTCTCTCACCTCGCACCCCCTGTCCACACACACACACACACACACACACACGCACACACACATACACACACAGACAAACACACATAAAGTACGCTATGGAAGGGGAGGAGTTAGAACGTCGACAAATAATGATCACTTCTAGGACTTACAGGTATCCTGATTTAAACGAAACTCACTCCATTATTCGGTGTAGAATAACAAATCTGATTTTGAAAAATTTTGATTTACTGAAATTACACTATGTTTGAATTATTTAATCTGTTTACTTCGTATTCAGTATAGTCACTTAATATTGAACTTATAATATTTAAGAAACATCAAAAGCAACCATTACATCAAGGAAGTTATTGAAGCAGCATATTTGAGGTACAGGTAGAAATGCTACTAATAAAGCATGCCAATGAGCATGCTTAAAACGAACATGCTCTTTAACTGAATAAATTTTTTAAAGATATGCATGCTTGTTTTAAGCATGCTGCTGAATAAGCATGATCAAAGCAAACAATTCAATACACATGTCATTCACTAGCATGCTCGCTGCCAGTGTAGTGGAAATCATGGAAAAACTAGATGACTATACCCACAGAACTGAACAAAATCATTTTATTGTTGCATCCAAAAACTTCAGATTACACGAAACAAGGAAAAAATTGAAAGATTACTTATTATTATTATCAATTTTTAATTGCGATGGAGCCAACGCTCCGGTGGCAATTCCCCAAGTCATCTAATTACCCTTTTTCATATTATTATTATTTTAAATTTGTTTTATAATTGGAGTGTTAAATTCCTCCCCCATTTACTTTTTCAATTTACACATTTTAATTTTTAATTCCTTAAGCGTTTTTGGTTTATTCATCTCTTCACTTGGTAATTTGTTCCTATCCCTGATACCCTTACCAACAGAAGAACATTTTCCGACTCCCTTATGCATGAAATCTAGCGCCCGCTTGTGGTCGTGGTCGCCTTTCCCTTTCCATGCACTACTCCTAATTCTTTGACCAACATCCTTCCAAGCCGCATCACCAAAATTCACCCTATTTGGGGGCCGTGATTGGATATCTAGAAGAGAAAACCTGGTAGCAAGTTCTCGATTGTTAGTAGAAATGCGAGTGAAGGTACTGAAAGTTTTAAAAATCATTTGGGCATGGTATCGCATCAATTTCATGAGCTATTGTATAATGTTGCAAGCGCTATACAGAATCAAAATACACATATGCGAAATGCTGTTTCAGCTAAAATGGATCGCTATTCGCTTTGAATTGTCCATTTTTTCCACTTCAGTGTGACAGACAGACTTCAAGTTTTTAATTTTAGTTTTTACAGTTTTTACAGTTTTTACAGTCAGAATCGGGTAGTTAACGTCTGTTATCAAATCTTGATCTGCGTTATTCCTTGCAATATTGTTTTGTTACACAGGCACTCGTATATTCAATAAAGAGAAACAAGTTTTAATGTTTTCTCATTTCCCAAGCGAGACATTTTGGTGCGAAGTCGAACCGTGTACGTGACGCTGTTCACTGCTCACTATGAGTATTCCCCCTCAGGTAGCATGCTCAATAAGCGACAGCATGCTCGATATTAGCAACACGTTTGACATACGTGCTTCTAGGTAGCAATTCCTTTGGTGCAACGTAGGCCTTGTTCTGGTTGCAGTTGATGTTCCTTCTCACACGTGTCCAAGTTTCCAACGTGCATTATAAATTGTAATAATTCTATTTGGAGCAAATAGATGGTGGGAATAAAAGGAATTTAGTTTTAATTACTATATTGACATACTTGAAATCTCTTGTCGAGTTTTTATTTGTTTTATGTAATCAAGCAGCACAATAAATGTGAACTGTGATATAAAAGGAAAAAACGGTGTAAGATTAATAACGTTTGTTATGAAATCATTGAATCGTGATTTGAAATTCTTATTTATCACTTATAATGTAACGCTGTCGCCATATTCTAATGTGCATTTTTTATTATATAAAACATAATGATAGAGTAATTTTCAAAATCTTGGACGACCACCTAGATAGTTTTTTATTAGTAATTTCCTAAAGTACGCAAGATTCCAAGTAAGGACTGTAATGTAATGATAACATTCAGTGTATCTTGTTGCAACGAATATTAAAGAATTATTGAGCTGTGTAGGCTTGAAGCTAATCGTGGCCTTCCCGAACCACGGAGACAAGAAGTCAGGGATAAAGGGTTTAAGGGTTTTGCGGGCTTTCACTTTGGGGTGGGGAGTCCACAACAGGCCGCTGACCTGATGTAATAACCCGCCACCCGAATACGTTCTCACCCCGGCGAACTTAACCGAAAATGTCCGACCTCTGTGATATACACCGCGGGGCGAATAAGATATCGGGGATACCACGTTACACTAGGTGCCAACCTGAAGATCCAATCCAAATGAGCACCTAACTTAAAATCCTGGGAATTTTCTGTTAAATGTGATGTTCGAGACTGCAAGGGGCGGGGCCAGATGTTTCCTCGCAGACAGAGGAGCGACGAGCTTCATTCTATTTTAGTCTATTATGTAGTGGACTCCAAAAGTTGACTTTTCTCGCTAACTTTTCTCGCTAACTTTTCTCGCTGCTGCAGTCCCACTCGGAAAACTGACGCTGCCGGCTGGCTGGAGCAGTTTTTCGCACGGCGACACAGCCAGTAATGAGATGATGCGCATTACCAGATCGTACATACCTGTAGCCGCCTTGTGAGATAGTCTCACATACCGTGGGTTATCTCCGAAAACCGCAGACATCAGACGCAGAACTACAATGGTAAATTATTACGACCAAGCCATCTGATTGTGCATTCCGTGAAACTGAACCCTTAAGCGTCTTTGAGAGGATAGATCCATGTTCTAACTTTGTAACTGAAAAACCCCTGAGCTAGCGACGTAATTTGCCAGAACTAGCTATCTTCGAATGGCATGTTGTTCATTCGTGGTGCCCACGATTTTTTTGGAATGTAAAGGCACAGTATTATGATACCTATGCCTGAGGTCGTCATAACTTGTATTGTACATTGTTTCCAAATATCATTATTTCTTGCATATTAATTCTGAGATGGATTTAAAATTAAATACACATTGTTTGCTTGCTCATGACGGCTAATTGTACCTCTGAGCGTTGCTTTTATGATTTTGCCAATTTTGTGTTAATGTTAACGGTAAATTCGCTCAAGACTTGTAATCACCAATGATACTAAATAAATGTCATATTGTGACAGTTTTCCTATATTCCAACTGACATCGATATTCTTGCAAGAATCCATATTTTCACTCCTTCTGAAAATTAAAATCCCCTTTATTAATAATAAATGTATGAAAGATAAATATAACGTATTTATCCACCAAGGCCCATTCTCTTTCCGAGGACCGAATCTTTCGTTTCTTGCGTCTTTCATCTCGTTTTTGTAATTATTTTTACTTATGGCTTTACGCCTCGTCGACGTCGAGGTCATTAGAGGCGGAATGGGACTGGAGACAAAGAACGGGAAGGTATTCCGCCATGGCCTTTTGAAGGAAGCATCCCGGCATTCGTCTTGAGTGATTTGGAGAAACCATGGAAAACCCAAATCAGGATGCCAGGACGAGGATTCGAACCACGGTCCTCCCTCACCCGCCACGCTCGATATCTCGCTACGAAAACTCAGGAGGAGAAAATTGTTAGTAATTGGCTATTTCGCCTCAAAGGGGTAATAAAACAATTGGGTCATGAGTTACCACATTGGATGAATTGAAAAACGCGGTCGTTGTTTTGCGGAATCACAAGCTTGGTCACGTTTGAAGTGTCGCCAGTGCGTCAGAGGCTCAAGCAAAGTGACCAGAGTCACGCACAGGATGTCTAGTGGCTGCTTGCAGGAATCCGGGAGAGGGGACCTCTTCCATCGGGACCACTGTTGACGACTGACACGATGTAAAGAGACCTTAGCTAAGTACACGCTATTATTAAAAGTCTTGAAGCTAAGGACTTGGAGATCGTCCCAACGATAAAGAAAGCCGCAGCATAGAATTAGCTAGTTTTTTATGTATGTATGTTGTAAAGTTAGTGTTTACTATTTCTTGCATTACTTTGGTGGTTTTTCATAAATTTCATGTTTAATGTTTAGACATTATTTATTATAATATTTCTATGGTTACTTAAATATACTAAAAGATTGTAGTTTCTTTTTAAGGGGTCGCCATTGGAGATTTACTTCACAAATAATTCGTGAAATTGATTTAGGATATTTAAATAACTTATTTCTGGCACAAAACTTGATTTTTTTATTTATAGTTGTGAATAAAGTATCATATGAACTTTTTTTTATTGTATATCAGACTTCATTTCCTAGACTACGAGACTTCTGTATGTAAAATCGTATCATTCAAAGAAATTTATTTCTTGTTTGAATATGTTTCTTTCACATAGTTTCTTGACGATTCAAAAAATCATTTCTCTTGAACTAAAATGTTACAAAAACGTATTTCTTTGTATGTATTCGCTCGTAGCCTCGGTTTAACTTGGTTTATGATATTTTAACGAGTTTTCCAACATATTTCTGCGGTGGTTCGGTGTTTTTCTATAGAGAGAGGTATTTTTTTTACAATTTTCTATGTCAGTATTAATCAATACTTGATTCAAACTATACGGCTTATCCATGTTGATTCTTGTGTAATAATATTAAACATTAGGCACAAATCTGGAGAAAAAATGTAATTTACTTTTTTTTCTGCTCATCGGCGTTGGAGCCTGAAAAGAATGGGGGACATGGAGCTCGAAAGAATTCTGCTGTGACCTTTTCTTAAGGAATCATTCGCCTGATTTCGGGAAAACCGAAATTTGGACGGGAATTGAACCCATGTCTTCCCGAATGCGAGGACCGAGTGTCATCGCTCATCCACGCTCTCTTATAGACGATATCTTTAGGATATTATTTACACAGCTCGCTTTTCATTTATGATTCCCTTATATTTCTTTTTTTTATATATAACTATTTAACGTCTGTTAACAGCGAGGTCTTTAGAGACGGGAATGGATGGGGGGGGGGGCAAGGAATGGGAAGGAATTCGGCCATGGCCTTTTGAAGGAAGCATTCCGGCATTTGCCTGGAGTGATTTGGGAAACCATGGAAAACCCAAATCTGGATGCCGGGACGGGGATTCGAACCGCCGTCCTCCCGAATACGAGGCCAGAACGCTCCCTTATATTTCGTCGTTCCTCTTCTCCTATATGCCTCATTGGCTGTAAAAATTCCCTACTTTCACGGATATACACTTCTTTCAAGCACCATCAACTTAAATACGTTTGCTTACGTGGAATTAACTTTTACATCTTGCAGGCCTTTTTTGTTCAAATACCCACCGAGTAAGGTTGGCGAGCTGTGACTCTTAGGCCTAGCATTCGAGAAGACGCGGGTTCGAATCCCCGTCCGGCCATTTAGAATTGGGTTTTCGATGTTTTCCCCAAATCAATCCAGGCGAATGTCGGAATGATTCCTTTAAATAGGCATGGCCAAATTAGTTCAATTTTCTTGCCCCAATTCCTTTCCCGCCTCTAATGACCTCGACGTTTACAAGGCGTAATGTCATTAAAATATGTTAAAATACTGCGCAATGGCTGACCAACGTTACCTTTACCCGGATATATCTAATTATATTAGATGGCTCACGATTTTAGCCAGGCCTGTGTACTTTGGAAACATGTAGCAATAGTTACTTTATTTTACAGACTTGATGAGACTTCGAGCACAAAATGAACATTCATAATAACCGAAGTACTTTCGAGCCGATTCTACAGCGCTCCGTCCGTGCAGCAATATCAGACGACGATTGTAACACATCAAATTCTCATTAATGAAAGAAGAATCAATCCAACGGAGATGAAATCCAAATTTCCTATACCAACAGTCAAAACTACGAGAATAGAGTAGTTCCATTTAAAATATTAAATATCCTTTTATGAAAAGTATTTTCCACCTTTAAGACTGCAGTATTTCATACCCTGTGATGTAACATAACTGAATTTCTTTTACTCACTCTGAAGTTTCGTATGAAGTAGCGCCAGACATCTTATCTGAAACTCCCTTTACATCATAGAAGATATGGGACAGTTCTCTACAAGAAGAGAATTATTCCCTAGATTTGTTTCAAAGTAGTCCTTTCGCTACAGAATTTCTACATGAATATTGAGCTAGTATATTGCAGTAAAAAAAAAAAAAAAAAAAGAGAGAGAGAGTTGAAATGTTGGTAGTTGGTGGCTTCCTTCAAATTACGAACAGAACAACCATTATCTTTTCTGTAAAATACGTTTGTGATAAGTACCGAAATTCTTGTTGTGTTGGGTTTTCGTTAGTTGCTGGAAGATAAAGTTTAGTTCTCCTTCCTCTCATATATTACTCAAACCAGAGGAGGTATCGCAAAAATTCAGTTATTATCGTGAAGCTACTGAACTATCAGGCTTTAATTGGATATGGCTAATCCTGGTTTCTTATGTGATTGATGTGAAATTACAGCTGTCTTTACGAAAATATTATCAATCAAGAGCTGGTAAACGTGTATAATTTTCACGATTGATGAACCTTAAGCCAGCAATGTAATCAAGTTCCTCCATTTTCATATCAGTTATGAAACGAAAGCAATTCCCAGTCTTATGACATACGACACTATTCACACAGCTAAGCCTCTACCACGGAGGCCCTTAAATACGAAATACGAATACTGAAATTATCATTAATTATATTACTCTTTGATACGCTCGAATCCCCGCCCGACCAATCAGATTTCGGTTTTCCATTGTTTCCCGCAATCACTCCAGGCGAATTCCGGGGTCGTTCCTTCAAATGGCCATGGCGGAATTTCTTCCCCTTCCTTGCCCCTAGACATTTCTCGTCTCTATAGACCTGGACGTCGATGAGGCGTAAAGCCCTAATTCTTAGTTACTCAAATTAATTACAAATTATTGAACAGCAATGGAACAAGCTCATTGTTTCAGCACGAAGAGTTTCCTGCTCATAAACCCTATTTCAATAGCGAATTCGACGTAACCTTACGTGGTGGATACCTGCCCTGCTAGAACACGTGTTAATACAGCTGCGGATGAAATCTGCTTCCATGTGTATTCTCTTCATTCCCTCTCAAAAAGTTCAAGATGCAGAAATCTTGTCCGTTTCTTGGAAATGTGAATCGTAATCCTAAGCCATCACTTTCAGAAAAGTTGTATCTCCGGTGCTTACTGCTGCACCTACCAACAGAAATAAGTAAAGCACTGAATTGTATAGCCAATGTTAGAACCAGAATATATCTATCCTCAGCAATGCACAAACCACATGCCGCCAAGAATCCGCATCGCAAGCCGATTGTTGTAGCGATGAACCTTTGTTCCATCGTTCCTATTAACTTGATCTCAGTTTTAGAGATTATTTTTGACTTCCCTGAGATAAAGAAAATGCTTCGCTGTCGGCGATCTGACAACGCAATTTACTTCCTTCTGGAAATGGAATGGGGGATCCGGAAACTTATTTTCTTAAATCACGGTCTTACTGGTAATTAACATCGTGTCATTGTTGAAATGAACTGGAAGGAAATCGACAGATACCTTTATGGGTACCCAATCCCGGCATTCGTCTGAAGTGAATGAAAGAAATCCGAAATCTGTTTGGTTGTACCGGAATTCGAATCCGGGTCCCACCGAATGCCAGGCTTGAAAGTCACCTCCCTCTCACACGTAATGTTGGATTTCTGGAGGTCTTCTAGATTGTTTGAATGAATCCAGATGTCTACTCGAAGAGGACTTGTAGACTATATAGTAGGTGCAGCTGTATCTCATTTCGTCGTTGGTTTTAGTTAAAACTTCATGTCATTATTGTATTGCTAAAAAACTTTGTTAATAGATTTAAGGGCAGATGCAGGAATGTTGGATAAAATGGAACAGTGGATTCCTTCCAATCCCGCAAAACTTTGAGACGATATTTTTAAGCATTATCAAATTTCTTTAAGAAAAACAGAAAACTCCTTGTTAGAAAATATGAATTATCTGGAATTTGAAGATCGAACGCTGTCTAAAAATATAATTTTTGAATGTTTTTAATGGCTGAAGAGCTTTCTTTTTGCTTTAAAGGCAAATCTTTTATCTCTCGTAAATATTGTTTCGTCAGACACACTTAGGAACTGCTTCTGAAATTTCAGTTTCACCATCATGGAGAGTCCTTTTTCATGTTTATTCATCTTTGTGTTCCGATTATTTAGAACAAGTGGGGACAATGAAGCGTGAGGTGCATGAGTCATTTTGATTGATTTTTTTTTTTTTTTTTTTTTTTGCTTATCGCTTTGCGCCTCTCGATGTCAAGGTCATTAGGGGTGGGAAAGGACTGGGAGCAAGGAACGGGAAGGAATTCGGCCATGGCCTTTTGAAAGAGGCATCCCAGCATTCGCCTGGAGTGATCTGGGGAAACCATGGAAAACCCAAATCTGGACGCCCGGACGGGGATTCGAACCCACGTCCTCCCGAATGAATTTATATTTAATTCGGGGAATATATCATATCGGCTGCATAATTATTTCTGTGTAAACAGGGTATTAATGTGAGAATCACTTCATTCTCTATTACAAGATTCTCGTAATTGAGATGAGCACTGAAAGTAATAATAATACAAACCCATCTTTGGATATGTTCAATGATGTTGACTGCTATTAGATAATAACGTTATATTTGTTTTAGAAAATTTATTCAGTCATTACTTTTTGAATATTTACTACTACATACAGGACATCTTGTGCGGGGTGTTTATGTAAGGGTTGCAGACTGTTGCACTCGTCGTACTGTTGTTGGTCCTTAACGAACACTGACTGCTTTGATTGCCACTTTATATTGCGTAGGGTCTGGTATACTTACGACAGGAGAGCTCAGCTGATAAAAAACTATTTATTTTCGTGCCTTACCCACTTGAAGGCTTTATGGTGTTGCTACTTGCTGCAGTTTGAGCAGTATACACCTCCAGTTCTAAACTTAATCCAATTTATGACCGCGACAGCAATAGTGGGAACAATGGAAAACTATTAAAGCTTATAGTAGTTTTTGATGCTGTTTTGTCGCAGGCCCAGTTCTCAAACATTGCCACAGTCTCGCTATAAACTATACACCTATATCCAACTTTTCTTAATCAGTAGGAAAGGCGATGCTCAGAAAGATGAATACTAGAGTCGTGCAACTTGCCGTCTACTCACGTTCGAGCTCACTGGTCGTCTCTACCCGGGCGAACTGTGACCACTAGCCCAGTCAATAAAGGGCCAAAAACAGTGAATGTCGGAACTTTCTCTGGTAAAGCTGAATTTTCTCCCAGTAGTAGATCACTATTAGAGAGACATTTTTTCAAAAGTCCCCGAAAATTCCAATGGAGCTGCCCCCCCTACCCCCCCTTTAAGTTTAAAATGTAGAGTTTTACGCAATCGCATATAACTTTTTAACCAAAAGTTTATTAAGGTTATATTACTTACAGTTTTAATCCCTGATAAATTTTCTACAACTTTTATAATAACATAATTTATGATATGTGCAGCAGTTTTCCCGTAAATTAACGAAATGTTGTAAAAAAAAAAAACAATATTTTTTTGCCACCTATCTACGTTTTTGCAAAACCATATTTTATTCGTCACCAAATGAAAAAATGCTTCGAATGAAAGTTGTAGCTCATAGATTCCTGAGTACATCGGTGTATAAACATATACAGTTATGTGTATTACTCTACCAGTAACATAGAAAACAGTAGCTGGGTTTTGAGCGCGTGAGCGCCCGGGAGTCGGCGGGCAGCGTGAGCCGGCCGCGCCCGTTGTGTAAGAGGAAGAATAAAGGTGCTATAAATTCCAGATATAATTTTTAATGCATTTAACAGCGTTCGTTTGATCTAAGGTGTCAGGGATAGTTGCTAATGTAGGAAAATCTTTATTAGTCCCTATATTTCATTACTTTTAGCATACATTTTAAGTACATCCCACCACTTCCATACACATTTTATAAAACAGCACGTTCAACAAAATTCAAACTTTAAGTAATAACGATCACCAAGAATACTACTTAACTGAAGATTTAAAGTAATTGTTGGAGCCGTAATGACGAAACTATGAAGTTGGCAACACACAATCCTTATACAAAACTATCAGGTGAATTAGTTTCATTGACATCTGGATTCGTGTGTGATGACTCAATAAACTGCGATGAAGCTTATGATGTCGGTCTCTCAGCCATAGCCAAAATGAAGGGAACTAGCTTCCATGATATTAAACTTCACAGGAAGGATATGGTTAAGACTCAAGCAGTGCAAAAGTCAGCATTGGTACGATCAAAAGAAGTTTGTGTGAACTCCCAACAACTTTTTAACCGTATTTTGTGTGTGTGCGACAGTCCCGGAAAATTGAAGACTTACTTGGAATTCGAACTGGCTCCTCGACCACCTGCTTTGTTTGATGATGTATCCTTACGAAAAGGAACAAAATCGTCACTGATGAAGGTATTTGAAGAAGGTGTCATCGACGTAACGGACCAAAATGGTGCAACTTATGTTTTGGACGGGGGATTTCTTCTACACAAAGTAGCGTGGCCAAGAAATTGTTCCTATGGCGTCATCTTAGAAACTTACTGTACATATGTTGTAAATAAATATAGATCTAATTCAATTGTAGTATTTGATGGTTATCCAGACGAGCCAACAACGAAAAATGAAGAGCAAAACAGAAGAGCAGCCAAAAGATCTTCACCTGACATAGTATTTGATGAAAACACAATTTGTGTTACTGGAAAAGAGGAGTTTTTAGGAAATACTAGTAACAAGAGAAAACTGGTACTAGCTTTGGCATCTGAATTCAGAAAACAAGGACTACAAGTTGTTACAGCGGAAGATGGTGCTGATGTGCACATTGTTATGACAGCAATTCAACAGCAGAGAAGTGACGGTAAGGTATTTGTCGTTGGAACCGATACCAACTTAATAGTATTACTTACGGCACTCGCTCCTGAAAGTACTTGTATATACTTCTGTAAAGTGATAGGGGATGCAGTTCCATTAACAGTGTACTACAGAATCGCCATTCTCATAGAAAAGTTTGGAGATCAACGTCAGTTACTTCTGTTTTGTCACGCTATGACCGGATGTGATACCACATCCAGCATGTATGGAATGGGCAAATTAAAAGCGATAGAATTGCTCAGATCGAAACCTGATATCCAGAATACAGCGAGGAAGTTTTTGGATGATTCTACAACAAGAGAGGACCTTTTGATTGCTGGTGAGAAATTTTTTTTTATGTTTTTATGGGTTAGAGAAATATTCAAATCTGAATGAGGTCCGTTACTACAAGTTCTTGACAGTAACAAAGAAAAGTTCCCTTAGATCAAATTTTCATCTAGCAACATTACCTCCAACGTCTGAGGCATGTCGTGAACATTCGCTGAGAGTATTTTTGCAAGTTCAAAAATGGTTAGGTAATACTCTTGATGCTACAAACTGGGGTTGGAAAATTGAAAACGTGAAAGAAATGAGAGGTACCAAAAGAACATTGAAACCAATTCCTACCTCGAAGCCATTTGCTCCAAACGAACTGCTGTACTTAGTGTCATGTTCTTGTAAACAAGGATGCGGACAATACTGTGGATGTAGAAAAGTGAACCTGAGTTGCACTGCAATGTGTGAACACTGTAGTGGCTTATCTTGCCTAAATTCACACTTTTATTCAGAAGAAGAAGATGAATTTCCTCATACAGATTAATATGTAACCGTAATCAAAGAGACATGCTTCTAAACATAAAATAAGTTTTTGAGTTACAATAATCATGACTTGTAAATATTAAATCGGTGTATATAATATCTGTGGTGGGTGGGAGGTCCGTGATGCTGTTTTAAAACACAAGTAATTTAAAACAGCTGCCGGTTTAGCCAGTCCGGGACATGGCGGGTCCATAGGTGGTGGATAATGGAATGGCCTGATATAACAAGGCTAGGTTAAATCCCCCGAACCAAAACTGGCATACAAATGTGTACAACAATTAATTATGAATAAAATTAAAATCTTTAATTCAAATATGTTACAATCAGAAAAACAAATTTTACTTCTCATATCAGTCTAATGTTATTTTGATTATACACAAATATTTACTAAATTACAAATTAAAGGTCGACACACTATGGGCTAGTACGAGTATAAGTGTTAAAAATAGATGTTATAATTACAGTATTAACTAATTGAATAGGCATATGAGGATAAGGCGCCTTTCGCCTACGCCCGCCGACTCCCGAGCGCTCTCGCGCTCAAAACCTAGCTACTGTTTTCTATGTTACTAGTAAAGTAATACACATAACTGTATATGTTTATACACCGATGTACTCAGGAATATATATGCTATAACTTTTATTGAAAGCATTTTTTCATTTGGCGAAGAATAAAAGTATGGTTTTGCAAAAACGTAGATAGGTGGCAAAAAAATATTGTTTTTTTACAACATTTCGTTAATTTTACGGGAAAACTGCTGCACTTATCATAAATTATGTTATTATAAAAGTTGTAGAATATTTATCAGGGAATAAAACTGTAAGTAATATAACCTTAACAAACGTTTGGTTAAAAAGTTGTATGCGATTGCGTAAAACTCTACATTTTTAAACTTAAAGGGGGGGTAGGGAGGGAAGCTCCATTGGAATTTTCGGGGACTTTTCAGAAAATAATCCTCTCATCAAGGTCTATCACCCTTGAAAAAATCAGCTTTACCAGAAAGAGTTCCGACACAAAACCTTTATTGACTGGGCTACACTGGAACTACTCCAGGTTCGGTTGTCAGACGAAGGCTCGGCAACAGGGAACAACGCATAATGTCTTCCTCGCCCGAACCGTGTAACAAGGATGGTACATCATATAAAGCTGGACAAGATTGTACAGCAGGGGCATTCTCGAATCTAGAGTATATCAGTGACTACTACCAACATTTTGAGTAAGTTATATCAATTAAATCGTCGTAGACATGAATTGTAACGTGTATGTGTTTGATAAACACATGTAACGGATGTATTACAAACCATGATATCAGAAAACAGTGCAACAAAAACCATAACATAAAAAAGTTATTTATAGTTACGAGTACTCACATCCATAAAATATACCCTTAGCCCACATTTAGCGCACTATCGTTTTTACAGAAACTTCAAATATATGTGACATTGTAATTATTTGTACCAATTATTGCATGACATTGAACTCACTTTAATGACGTAACTGATATCACTCTCAAACGTGATTGTAAATAACCAAAAGGTCATGAATATGTTTTAGGATTTTTTTTTTTTTTTACTTTTATGAAATGCCGTAATATCCCCACAGAAATGTTTAAATGTGGTGCAATAAACCGATTTTTACTTTTTTACTAACATAGAGTTGTGCCCGGTCTTTGAATATTCGAATTTTCCGAAAGCAAACGTGTACAGTCTAATAGAATAAAACAACAGCACGTAGAAAATAACAACAAGAAGCATATATTCTCCACTCTTATCTTTCAGTTAACAATTTTAAGACTGCGATGCACTTCATGGCTGTTCCGATTGTACCGAGCGAATACCAGCGTCGCTTCGTCCCCACACAGCACGTGAATAACAGACCGAGCCTGCTGCCAGGCTCGAGCTTACGTCCAGGCTCGGTCCTCTGCACTGTATAGAGGTCGCGCTGACGAGCCTGCAGTGCTCTGATGGACACATACGAGCTAGGTTGTCTTATTACAAATGATGTTACGTGCGGCGGAGCAATAATTGCGCCGGTTAGTCTGGAACACTTCTTACTGCCGTGCCCAGGCGTGAGTAACAGTGCATCTTTCACGAAAATCTAAATAGCAAACAAAATTAAGAAACTGTGGAGAATGTTGCCACATGTACGGTGACCTAAATTACTGTAGACCTTGGTTTACTTCAGTTTTTGCTAACCGTTAAACTACCAGAACCTGAAAGGAGCGTTCTACAACTTACCCAATTCATCCGTATCACTGTGAGAAGCATCTACATTAATTACGACACCCCGTTTGTGTATCAAAAACTTTGGAACGTAAGTTTTACTGTCATTTCCAGAAAATGCATCAGACATCAACATACTGTTTGTAAGAACATAATTGTTAGTTTTAATATTTGTTCTATTTTCTTCGCAATTCGGTACTTTCAGAAGATTGTTTCTTCTGACAATATCTTGCTGACGAAGCAGTTTTAGTTTAATCGAAGAATTAATTCGACCAATGTTCTCTCTTTCTCGTTTAACAAATATAACAAAAGCGCCACTTTCACTCGCGTTATGTCTATGCATACCTGTATTCTGAAAGCGATAATTGGAAGAGGAGGTTGCTTGGGTATTTTTGATATGGTATTGCAGGTAGACAAGTGTAGTTATTTACTTGAATGCTCCTTTGAAAGCTATGTGACTTTATGCGTTGTTCCGGATAGTTGCCATTCGTGTTTTTCTGTGGAACCAGCACTTGGCATCCCGTTTCACACATTTTTTAAACCGATCACGATACCTTGGAGATTCGAGACTGTGGTGGATAACTTTTTCCTTCCTTATGGCTTTACGTCTCGTCGACGTCAAGGTCATTAGAGGCGGAAAAGGACTGGGAGCAAGGAAAATGAAGGAATTTGGCGTTGGCCTTTTGAAGGAACCACCCCGGTATTCGCCTGGAGTGATTTCGGGAAACCATGGTAAACCGAAATCTGAACGGCAGGACGAAAATTCGAGCATGCGTTCTCCGGAATGCGAGGCCGGAGTGTTACCGCTCACACACCTCGCTCCAGATTAGGCTGTTACGACCTGTAGGATTTCAAGGTAGTCAGTTAGTAAAGTGATGTTTACATTTCACACTGAAATATATCTAGCGGAAATCAACTCTTCACCTGTACTGAAAAGTGAAGATATTTGCTGGATATGCACATAAAGACTAAATATAATAGTTAATTATAGTTATAATAATTAATCTTTGTTAATTCATTATAACTTTAATTATTTTTTATTGTGGCAGTGTGAATTTATTTTTAAGTCTCATTCTGCTTCACTCATCAGAATACTTTCATCGAGGAAGATTATTACCCTGGTACGCTCGTAACAGAGTTTTCTCTATCATACAGTCGGCTAGGATCATAAAAATACACATTTCAACAAAACGTTCTGTCTCTTCATCTCGTGGCGAATATGAAAGTTGTTTTAGATACAGGTTTTGCTCTCAAGCGTTATAAACCGAAGTGAACTGAAGGAATGATCCGTCAATTAGAAGAAGTTTTGTTATTCCCGTTTAAATGCCTGTATGGTAGCGATCCAGAGGTGAAAACCACATCGAAATCAGCGTCGTTTTTTATTAATTAACGTGCGCCCATTTAAACATACAGCCAGCCGCAATTGTGTTTCAGTATGTACGTATGTATATGTGATCATATCAGCAGTATTGATGTACTTCGCAGTACTGATAATATATGACAAACTCAACGCTAGTTTAAATTCACCTATGCCCAAGACCAGACTTGAGAGCTCGGAGCGGTAGCTGCTACGCTGTCGGCGCCGCTTCAGAGGACAAATTTTGCGGGAAATTGGATCGATAATGCGTCACAGGTCACGTCTTTCCAGTGCCAGGGCTGCAGTTATTTTGGTAGATGTGCGGATGTGCGTTTTTCTAACAAGCTTTTTTTGTGAAGAATAAGTAGAACAGACATTAAACCATTAAGGTGGAAGACTATTTTGTGAATAGGCTGTTGCTATTGCATATATATATATATATATATATATAACGAAAATGTTATCAGACAATGAAAATGAGGGAGCATAGGGATGGTAAACCAAACAGATACCGCAAGTGAGGCAGGACGGCAGCTCCAAACATACACATAAAACTTATTAAAGGACGTACACATGGCTAGAGGATAAGTTGAGATTCACCACGTGACTCAAACCAGAGATTAACGTGTTGGGATGGCGGTGATGATTGCTGAGGATAAACAAGATTATACTTTCCCATGGTAATACTATGGAAAAGTATAATCTCAGGAAAAAGATGAATTGTATGTATAAAATAAGGGATAGGTTAACTGGTGGGATTTTACCGTAGGTTAAGGCCAGGAGGATGGCTGGTATCAAGGATATGTTGGTAGGCTACTAACATATTGTAGACGATAAGGCATTTCCTCCAATGAAATAGCCAGTAAATCTCTCTCTTAATATGTATATATATTACTCAAACTGGCCTGGTGGCTTAATGGCTCAAGCATCTGACTGGACATCGAGAAATCCCCGGTTCGAATCCCTTGAACACCTGTCTTGGCGACGATTTTGAAAGGCCCTTAATCCGACCTTCACCTCTGGCACAGCTTGTTGTGTAGTGTGAAGTACGCCCGAACGATTCCGTGATTCTGATTCCACTTTAAACTGTAGGTTTCCTATACCAAGTAGGATTACCTGGTTAGGTTAAGGCGGCTACGAAGGGCGGATGGGAGGGAAGGAATGCGGAGCCAATAAAAACCCTGTCACCAGGACATTACGACCACACGAGCATTTACTATTACTCCTTGATTCACTACAAGGTTGGTGGCTGAGGGTTCGTCTCATCTTTCCTATGAGGAAAGGAGTCCCCCCCCCCCTGGGCTATCTTAAGTAACCATCCTTGCATTCATCTGGAGCGATCTAGAAAATTCGTGGAAAACTCAGATTACGATGGAAAAGAGATTTCTCGAGACCAATTCCTGACGGATTCTAAGTTTTCTCACTCGATATATCCTTTCTGTTCCATTCCTTACTCACTCTCGGAAAAATGAGTTTAGAAAATAATCGGGTCTGGCCCTCATTTTTCTTAATATATTTTCTCGGTCATTCATAGATATGAATGTTGCTGGTAGTAAAATGTGTTTTCTGTCATCCTGAAATAAATCTGTCATGAACTTTCCAATTAACTTCTGATGGGATCAACGGCTACGGTGTTCCAGATCATCCCAACTCAACCCCTTCAACATCACACTCTCCAGCTGATATGTACTGTACCTGTCACGAATCGGGCGGCTCCTCTTTGGATCTTCTCCAATGCCTCTATTAACCTTTTTTGATGGGGGTCTCATACAGAAAAACAATATTCTCAGTAAGGTCGCACAAATGTTTTGTATGCAATCGATCTATCTTCCGCCGAACACTGTTTTGATTTACTACCAAAGAAACTGAGAATGTCTTTTGCTTTCCCAGTTACCTTCTCAATATTTTCATTCTCCAAATAATTATTATGAAGTTTTACCGCAAGATATCTAGCGAAATCTATCGCAGGATGGATAATCAGAGATAAATACTATCACTTTTTACTTACATGCATGACTTGGCACTTGTTAGCCAAAGAAGTTTGAATATTATACACTAGAAGGAGCAACAGCGCTAGTGTTCCTTCGCAAATTGAACGATGCGCGCGCCGCCATACTGATGGCAAACTGTTGGTTTGAGTGTGTGGTTCTGTACAGTTGAGACGTGCCGAAGTGATCGAGTGCTCGTATTTTTTTTTTATTAGAAGTGTTTGCTACCGTGGTTAAGTCTTGCGCTGCATATAACTGCACCAACCGTGCTACGAAAGGCACAAATTTATCGTTTCACAAGTAAGTATGCATTTAAATAAGTTCCGAATCTTCTATCATAACAGGTGGATGTTATGTTCCGACGTGTTGGTCACAGGTTTAATATTTTCGTTCGATACAGGTTTCCGCTCCGAGATAAGAATAAATTGAGTGAGTGGTTAGCTAAAATACGCCGGGACAGTTTACAAGTCCAAAAAGGTAATATAGTCAGTTGAATTTCAGTAATTAGCCTGTGATTTGCCATTTTATCTTCGTTGAGCAAGTAAAGACCCTTAACAGCATAAAAGTTTCAAATTTTGCAGTGATTTGTTATATGACTGTACGAGGGTTTCGAAGTTCCCGCGATCACTCGCCACTAGCATGGCCGTCTTCAATTCGCTAAGAACTCTGGGATCCTTCAACACGCGATAGGAGGGGCCCGTTGTTAGCGTATAGCACCAAGATAATAGCTTCACAACATAGGCTTGTAACAAAGCGCAGTAGCCCTGGGTTTTATTTCACGATAATTAATAGCATCATCGCCAGATAGTCGTATCTTCCCTCCATTACGTCGCACAAATCATTGATGTATATGAGGAACAATGGAGGCCCTATCACGCTTTCTTGGAGGACCCCGGACCTCACTTGAGTCGGTGATGAACATTCACCATCAAGAACTAAACTCTGTGCTATCCGTCAGGAAGTCTGCAACCCAGTTGCATATTTGTCTAGATACGCCATAGCTATGAAGTTTGGTATCTTGTATGAGGCACATTGTCGAAAGATTTTTTTCTTTAATCTAATTAAATTAACCTGAGATCACTCATCTATAATACGGCCCAAGCCGTGAATTAATAGCCCAAGTTCAGTATCGCAGCATCGACCTTTTCTGAATTCAAGCTAATTTAAATTTATTTGCTCCCCTTCTTCCAAAAAATGCCTGATATTTGAGTAGATGATATGTTCGAAAATTCCTTAAAATATTGAAGTTAACTAGATCGGTCAGTAATTTTAAGGATAATTAACATTCCCACTCTTAAAAACTGGACTTACGATGGCTGTCTCAATTCAGATGATTCCTTGATCTAAGGAGGATGTATGTAATTTAATCAAATACGGCGCATTTTCGTTTGCATATCTAGAGTAGAACCGAATAGGAATACCGTCTGGTCATGGAGCCTTATCGCTGTTTACGTTACCAAGTAGTTTAGTTATTTTCTTGATGTCAAAAACAAGATCTTTCATAATTTTGTCGGTAGAGCGATATTATTCAAAATTTCTGCTTTTGCGTTAACTCGCCGTTTTCGTTAATCAGCGACGGCATCAGCTTACGAGACTTAAGAGAGCCTCGCATTACTAGAACTTTTTCGGATTGCTAATTATATCTTCAAATAAAGTCCCTGCTTAGAATTCTCTAAACGCTTCACGCATTGACTTACGCACTTCCGCCCGTAACTGTATTACTTTAAGTTAGTGACTCTTCTGATTTCTTTACCATGTAAACGCTTTTGCTTCCTCAGCAAATGCATTACTTCCCGACTGAATCACGGATAGTTCTTACTAACCTTACTAACTTCTTAGAAAGAAACTGATTCTCTCTTATTGCTTTCAAAATATTTCAGTTTCTCAACCTTTCTATTCTGCATGTAAGTTTCAAAATTTTTCACCAAGTTATGCGCCATATCTGCATCGTTCGCCTGATGAAAGCAATATACGAGTTTGTCTTTATCGTGTTTCACCATATACCTGATTTCATAGTTACCATAACCACCTCATGATCGCTTACTCCGTCTTCTATACAAACTGTATCAACAACGTCCTGGTTGCTTATAAAAAAAATATCTAAAATATACGAGGTTTCCTTGTCGTAACGCGTCGGTTCTTTGACCATCTGCTCAAAAGAATTTTCCGCGAATGATTCGAGGAACATTTCGGTTTTTAGCTTATAAACATTTACACTTTATCTGATACGAAGGATTATTTTTAAATTTATTTTTATTTTATTACTTAGTACAGCCTTTTCTCGAGACCTTTCCCATAATTATCGATTGTCTACTTCTCTCTCCCACCTCCCCACCAGCACTCCGTCACCCCCACCCTGGCCCCCACTTTCATCTCTGGCTTCGGTTATGTGATCCCCTCGCGACGTGGCTCATCCTTATACATGGGTAAGGTGTTATACTGAAATATTGCAAAGTGTGCTAGTCTTTATATGTTCGTCGCTGCTCTGCTGCTACTTTCCTTATCCTCCCATATAAGTTTATATAGTAATTAGGGATTGCAATCCAGCAAAGCGGGATCCCCCAAGGCATTGCGGACCAGGGTCAACCGTCTATGTTTGCAGTTCAAGAATTCGTTATCACCACATGCAGTTTGCTTATTTACGATGTCTGTTTGTACCAGTTATTCAGGATAGCATCTTTATTGTATTTGTGTCGTGCAATTGTGGTACATAATTTTTATAGAACTCTTGTGCCTTTGGTAAATTTACAGACGTAGAATCATAATGACATGTGCGATAAACATTTGTTCAGAAAATATCTAAAATCACCATCAACTGCGTCAGGTGGGTTGTGAGCACTAAGAGCCGATTCCATGGAGAACTTCTGCTATATAGGTCACACAGCCAACTTAATGTGATTATCATGACTCTTCCATTGTATCAGTTTCTCCAGTGTATTGTTGCTACAAAGTATGGACACTACAGGACGGAGAAGACATTTAAACACACTATATTTAAACACCTATGGCGTCGGCCCGACTCGAACCGGTGACCGTCGGCACGCAGAGCTAGTGGTGGAGAACTTGCAACATGGACCTTCGCTAAATACCGCAGCTTTTGATGGCTAAGTTATATGTTTTTAAAGCGATATTTGGATACATTGTTTTCCCAATTACAGATGTTTCTGTCTTAGCGCATTCTGCCTATATCTTGGCTTAACCCAACCCTCTAGTTCTATCGACCAAAGGAACCTGTAGCTTGACGCAGAATCGGAGAAAGTGAACGTCGTAGCTTTCTTCTTGTTCTCCTCATGATGCCCTGAAGATTCTGGAAGTAGGCGATTACCATGGAGGATATACCCCCTCCATGGTAACTCTCTTCGGAAGATGAAATGAGGTGGTAATCCTTTGCCTTCCGCTTAGTGTTTTGTTTTCGTATGTATTATTGTAGGTGTGAATGATTGTGATAGTGTATGACGTCAGTACAGAGTGTTCTTTGGAAAAACGGAGAGGGTGAAATCTGGTGCCGACCCATTCAGGCTTACTCTTCCGAAAGAAACAGAGGGGATCCCTAGGCTTAATCCCATCCGATGGATCACTGTTCACAGTGCCGTATGGCCTCAATCCAAACGCACGGGACTATGGCGCCCAATCTGGAGATTAGGAATTGTGCACCTACCCTGCCAACCAAGCCCTTCCACCTCTAGGACTGGAACCAACTTATCCCGTGTTATCACCGGACACCATCACGGCACCGCAACCAGCTGAGCTTACTCCACCTACACGCAAAGTAAGCTGTGTTAGAGGTGAAAGTCAGGATGTGGGCCACTAAATATTAGCTGAAATACCAAACTGAAACTCAGTCAATTTAACACTAAGCCAGCAGATCGATTGTTGATAAAATATTTTAAGACAACACGATGGTGAACATGATTTAAGTACCTCAAATTGTAATTCCGTTGTTTTTTTTAAACAATGATGTAGAGTAATCACTGTTCATGATATCCTTATAAGCCTTCATGCCAATTATCACATTCGATTTCGATTTTCATGTTTTCCAAAATCACTTAAGGTGAATGCCGGGATGGTTCCTTCAAAAATCCCTTGCAAAATTTCTTCCCATTTCCCGGCTATAATTATCTCGCTGTCGAGGAGCCGTAATGGCCGAATAAAGAAAAGAAGAAGAAAATGTTCTATTTTCTTTCTCGTGGGCGTGATTCTAGCCAGCGAATTAAAGTTGTCTATCTGGCTTAAGGAAAATTTAAAATATAACATACTCTGAACAGTTCAGGTTAGTCATACGTTTTATCAAGCTTTCCTCACAGAAAAGATTTATCTTGCGTCCAAGTGGATGGCATTATTGATGTAGCGTGCCATGTTCATTGTAGCATATGTTAAGACCTTTAGTGGCTTGAGTGTTTCCAGATAATTGCAAAATACTGTAATCTGCTACATCACTTTCGTATGTTCAATATACTTACATTTTCTCATGAGAGTCTGGAGACACGAAAAGTTAATGAATTTGTGCAATATGTGTGTTTGGATCTACCACTGAAGAGAGCCACAAATTTATTCATATGCTTGCCTATTAGTAGTAAGACCGTATTTCTGTCTTTTACTTCAGTCTTTAAAACTTTTATCCATGAGTACCACTCCGACCGTTGCGTCTAACTGTTAGTCTCAAAATACATACCACTTAGTTTTGATGTAAAGCTTATCAGCGTCAGTATTCGTTGATAAATTCGGTCATAAGTGAAGTAAACTTAAAGATATTTCTGTTGCATTCCTCGATCCATATGTTGGTTAGATTAACTCGTACCGTGCCTTGTCATACGTAGATAAGGACGACTAGTTCCTTTACTCTCTCTATCTTTCTGTTTTGTATTTGTGCAGATAACTGTGTTGACTGTTGTTAAGTGTAGTCTGTTTTTTTTTTTCAGAGTAGATGAAAGAATAAAGAGGTTGAAACGCGGTGCCGGCCCATTTGGGAACTACTTTTTGAAAATACACCAAAGCGTCCGCCAAACCTAACGATCCTGTCCGATGGACGAATCACCGACAACAGTATTGTATACCGTCACTCAATATACACTACACAGAGGTTTGGGATTTAACCAAGGAATTTAGTATGCAATTTGGTGATTAGAAATCGTATATAGGCATCTTTCCTGCTCTGCTATCCAAGACTCAAATGATGATCATTTCTTCCGCCATCGCGGTTTGAACCAGCTAAAACAGTAGCAAGTACCAGAAACCATTTTGTTGCCACAACGAAGTGAGCCACAGGGAGAGTTGATGTAAATTACTTACGCTCGGTGAGAACTTCCGCGCCTTTGCTACATGCAAAATGAATCGGTTACGTACGGAGCGCATTGATCGATGATAGTTTTTCCCGTATTATTTCCGTATTTTATGGGGGGTTATGTAACCGGTATAGACAGCACGGTATTAACAAAAAAATTGGCTAGGCTGTGTGCAAAGGAACAAATCTTTATCGATTTTCTGTTTTTGATTTGTTGCTTTTCTTGCTTCGGGCTCGTCAACATCGAGGTCGTTGGAGCCGGAAGAGGATGGGGGCCAAGAACAGGAAGGAAATCGTCCATAGTCTTTTGAAGGAACCATTCGCCTAGAGTGATTTCGGGAAACCATGGTATGCTGAAATCTGACAAGGATTCGAATCCAGGTCGCCCCGAATGTTCACCCAACGGACTCGGTAAAAGCGCGTGTTGTTGTTATGACCTGGCGACAAGGTTTTTATTGGCTGCGCATTCCGCCCCTATTGTAGCCGCCTTAATCTAACCGGTAATCCAACCCGGTATAGGGACCTGCAGTTTAACGTGGAACCTGAATCACGGTAGCCTTCTGGTGTACTTCACGTTAAACCGAAATGTACCAGAGGCGAAGGCTGGGTTAATGGACTTGAAACTCCCCGCCGAGACAGGGAATCGAACCGGGGGCCTTTCGAACTCCACCCAGACGCCTTAACCAATGAGCCACCAGACCGATCTACCTTTCTCGGGTATACATAGTTGAGAGTGGATTAAACTCTCGTGCATCCTCATCTAAAGTACTGTTAGAGACTGGATTACACAGAGAGGAAATTAATTTTGGTTCCGTGCACCCTCTTCCACCCGAAATTTTCTGAACTGCAGACTATAGATGTAGATATTCTATAGACACTAGGCACACGTGGTGCCTTCGAACCCAGTGAGGCCTAGCGAACACTCCTAATTTCTCCAATATCAGCCACGAAATATCCATTACCAAACGGAGCAACCACCCTCAAAATGGGACTGAAAAAATTACCCTCCACTACAAAAGGGACGGCCATTGAGAGATGGGCGCTTAGTAATCATAAGGATACCCTCGTGAAGCTACCTGTAGGCGGCTCCAGCAAGTCCGGGGAGAAGACCTTCAATTCCTCCAAAGATTGCATCCGTCTTGGCGCACATATTGCCTGAAGGCAATGCCCCGACTGCCTCGGATCAGAGGTTACAGGGTGCCCACGAAATGAGTCCCTCATTTCAAAATGTAAAGATCGACAGAACAATGCAACAAACGGTATTTTTATTGTGAAAGCTGTAAACAATTCATACAGATGCTTAAACAAAAATTTATAAAGGCTGTTAACAAATAGCACTTTACGCTGTATAGCTCGTATCAGAATGCACAAATAAACTCGTCCTCTGCCAGAAGTCTTTGCAATGAATGAATCACATCACATTTTTTTCAAAATTTTCGCCGCTAGAAGCACAGAGTTGCCGCAAACGCAGAATAAAAGTTGTCATTACATCCTGCAATGTCTCAATGGAGATGGATTTAATAGCCACGAAGATCAATGATGCAAGCTCTTCCGGCGTGGTTTGATGGTTTCGGTAGACAGTGCCTTTCAATGTGCCCCAAAAATGGGATAATCCAACGCAATTACTCTATTCCCGCGCCATCTGTTAACAGCTTTTACAAAACTTATGTATGAAATTCTTACAACTTTCACAGTAAAAATGCCATTAGTTACATTCTTTTTTCTCGAGTTTTTACATTTTGAAATCAGGGACTCCCTTTGTAGCGGATAAATGGCATTTCCCCATTACTTTGGCAGATAATTTCAGAAGTTTATTAAATGGTGTCGGTTGAAACTGGTCGTCGTCTGGTGACGTCAGTATCTTCCGGATCCATGGGCTCGGGGGTGTAAACCCCAAATTCTGGACCATGGTGTACTAGGAAGAAAGATGCACCTAGGCTTCCGGGCGGTCAGTCTGCCGTTGGTCGTTGAGTCGGTGAGTCCGCCGGGAAAGTGAACAGTCAGTTAAGTCGACGAGATCGAGTGTTCGCGCTCAGTCATTAAGATGTAGCATTAATCTGGTAGAAGGTGTTTTCTTTGGTGATATGAAGGAACTTTAGTAATGAAAAAAGTATTTGCAGAATTTTTATTAATTGTTTTCGTGGTGGGCCATATGTATGGTCTAAGAACTAGTAAGGGTTTTGATGTATGAGTGAGAAGAATGCGTGATCAGTCTAAATTTATCGGAAACATTATCTGTAATCTTAAAAATTTGAAGTACCGATAGCGAACTTTCATAAAGGTTGGGAGTTGAAGCGAGATTATACCATTAACTATTAAATGCATGTCTTTAAAATAAGAAAGTGCATTTTCATTTCATTTACCAACTTAACGTTGGTTGGCGGCCGTCAGAGAAAGAATCAGAAACATGTGAGTGAGAAGAAACTCTAAATGTTCACAGTAAGTATTGTAACCGAACCACGAGCATAGCCGCGACACCTTCGTTGATACCCTGTATGTAGGGAGCCACGTTCAATCTGGACTTATGATCGCAGCGGGTGTCGCCGTTGTGCAAGTCTCCTATCCTCCCTCCCCAGACGCCCCTGAGTTTCCATCCACTCCACTAGGCCGGAATTAAGGTACAGAGTGCACTCCACTTCTCTGTCGGAATTCGTGCATTCAACTAGGCACATACAGGCCAACGGCAGGGACGCATATCTCTCCCTAAGTTCGTTTGGGAAACCTTGCGCCTATGGCTACCAAGTGTTATTTATAGCAGGTCCATACAATTTTCCTGAGACATCCCTCTTCAATCATCCGGTGACAATAGGGGATGACCTTAACATCGGTATGCCTTCGACGCGAACTATGTAGGCACTACATCATACTGGAGGTTTGATCCTTCCCTGGTTTGAACTGCAAGACCACCGAGTATTACCCGGGAAACCGAGGTGGTGGGAGTGGCAGCTCTGGCACTCCCAGAACTCTAAATCTCTATCTGGCTGTCAATAACGGACAATCAGGACTCCTTTTAGTTCTTTGCGTTGGACATGCTTTCTTTCGTTTGACCTTATGGGATCTAGCAAAGCTATGGGGTTTCTCTCTTCAAGCTCTTCTCTGCAATATCCAACCGCGTCATTGAACCCCAACCCGAAAGGGTCGGAGGACTGCCTATGCTACGGACAAGTGTTGGACTATCTCCTGGAAGTGATGTAAGAGGGACTTCACTCTTAATCTTCAAACCCGAGCCATATCCACTACAATACCACCAGCAGCCACCCCAGCCTAAGAATTGGGACTCTATAGAACAACACGTTGTTAAAGCAGAAATCTATCCACTATTTCAGCAGGAACGGTGCGACAAAGCGGACTTGGCTCCCCTGAAGGAGTACTCGCGGGTAGCTGTGCAAAAGCGGCGCCACAACGAACCGAGTCAAAGATCCTGAAGTCCCCAGCCTCTATAGTAAACCTCTCTGCTAACCCCGTCGAGCGCGTGACCCCGGCGGCACCCTTTTGGGCTCCTCACTACGGAAGCATTCCTAGCCCGACCGGTTAAAACTACTAGCGCGCGTACGCCATACCCCGGGCAATATGTGCTGGAACCCTTACTGCACATATTGCCCGAGTATCAGAAAACACCGTCGTAGCGCACGATAGTGCATTGTACTCAGGGCAGTGCTGTCCCGCCCGGGTCAATGCAATGGACGGTAAGTCTACGTAGCCCATTCGGCAAATTCTAAAGTTAAATGAATCTATTGGCAATCGAAGATACTCTTCCATTTTAACGTGTCGCTCCACAATTAAATGTTATAATTAAGTTTTTTAAAATGATCGTAAAATAATTTATCTATACAAAAATGCTTCTTCACCAAGAGAGCCAACACATTAATGGCATTTCAGAATACTTGCGGATGTGTCAACCAGTGCCTTGTTTATCCGTTATGTGGCTGTCAGTTGGTATGCTTTACTGATGTCACCTGTTATTGTCTTCAAGATCATACAACATGGTCTAGAAAGTTATGATATGCATAATAGCCATTGCTCAGTATCTCAGCAGTTACAAATACCATCTAGCGGACGCTTGCAGCTGGCAACGCTCTGACATAGGTCGCAGTGAGCGTAATCCATCGACTCAGTGGATTGTCATGACAAGTGGCCATAGTTCTGGCACGTGTTACATTGTCAGAGCCGTGGTGCCGGTAAACGCTCGCACAAGAAAGTGTGAGAAGGACTCTCTCACTTAAAACCTTGATGTAGAAAGTAAATTGTGTCATAGTCCGTAGCTGAACTGCTAAGCTGAAATAGGTTTCAATGCAGTGGATTATGAATGTTGCACCAGATCCTCGACGTTCGCATTTTGATTCTTTGAGCCTTCTCCTTACCTGGCAGCGACTGGTCCTAAGATATGTATGGTAACTGGCTGCGTGGTTCATTGTCTGAACTTCCTGTAACCTTCACTGAGGTTTCTGGATGTTTCTTTACATCTGAATCAACTAGACGTATACGTGCTCACATTTCTTGTAACGTGTACGAAGCATACAATACCACATTCCTTAACAATACTCGAAGCTCCGGCTTACGTAAAAAGCCTTCTCCCATAGATACAGAAAATCAACACTAACCTCAAATCTACATCACATTCGCTGTGTTTGAAGTTAGTGCAGATGCTTATTTAATCGATCGTCGTGTCCCCTGAAAACTTTAAATAAAATCCACATCCAATATTTATAAAAAGATTTATTGATTATGACTTGCAATACAAATCACACGAATATCATATAAGTTTCATTTATATTTCTGTTAATTCGCCTACTCCTGTTACAGATGGCTGGTGGCCAAGATCCCAAGTGGCAGAAAGATGCAGCCGATCAGAACTTCGACTACATGTTCAAGCTGCTCATCATCGGAAACAGCAGTGTTGGGAAGACTTCTTTCTTGTTTCGTTACGCAGATGACTCCTTCACCTCAGCCTTCGTCTCGACGGTCGGAATAGACTTCAAAGTCAAAACAGTTTTCCGCCACGACAAACGCGTCAAACTGCAGATATGGGTGAGTACGAGAGTATGATACATTCCATTACTTTCCCTCATTTTACTAGATTAGAGCATGGATTTATCATACCAACCGTCCTGAAATTCTTCCATACTTGACAATCAAGTGCATTGGCTTTTACACTCATGTCTGTTCCAAAAAAATAATAGTCCAGGACTCCCTATTTTGATAGGAACCGGTTTTAAGAAGTTGCTAACATATAAATCTTGATTAGCGGACCGTAGTATTACACTTCGTATTTACTCTTTGATTTGTTAAGTGGCAGTTCGATATATGGCTCTGTGACAACATAAGGTTTTTTTTTTTTTAACTGCTTAACGTCTCCTATAACAACTAAGTCTTTAGAGACGGGAAAGGATGGGGGCAAGGAATGGGAAGGAATTCGGCCATGGCCTTTTGAAGGAAGCATCCCGGCATTCACCTGGAGTGATTTGGGGAAACCATGGAAAACCCAAATCTGGATGACCGGATGGGGATTCGAACCGCCGTCCTCCCGAATGCGAGGCCAGAACGCTAGCCGTTACACCACCACGCTCAGTGACAACATAAGCTCCTGTACACACTGCTTACGGCATTCCCGTGAACTGTCCTTGAATTGCTCATTTGATATGACTTGATCTGCCAGCTCGTAGATTTTCATATAAACCAATGCTGAGGGAAGCAGAATAAATGATAAAGATTTTGAAAAGGTTTGTAATAAAGTAAACCAAATTAAACCAAACTAAATGTTATCTCCTAATACAGTGGTTTCTTCAGCACCACAACAGTTGGGAAACCTTAGGTAAGAATATCGTTAAAGCCACCAGCTAGTAGATAAAATAAGAAACTCTAAAATTTAATCACGGTTTTTTTTTTTCAAAGTTACGTAACTATTTTCAACCAAATTTACACAGAAAGACTTAACTTAAAATGCAATAATTCCACGCATTTTGAAATGTTAATTTTTCGCTGTCCTTGACGCTTCGAAAACGACTGGTTATTGTATATTTCAAATGTTTGTTGCAATATGACCTGTGGTCGTGCTCCTGACATTATTTAACTTTTCTACAGCGTCTACGCCGTGTGCAATGCTTAGTTATTGAATTTAGAACCACTGCTAGTCGTTGGCCTAACCTGTATGCTTCTACGAGTACAGAGTCTATTATGTTGTTCAGTTTCTGAAAACCGTCTCTAAAGAGCTCGCTGTTAGAGAGACGTTAAGCAGGTAAAAAAAAAAAAAAAAAAAAAAAGTTTCTGAAAAGTGTGCTGTAGAGGGAGATTATGTTCAGTTGAGCATTCAGCTAGATGACTACAGAAAAAAATTTCCGGCTTCTAGCCGCATCAGTCTTGAAATGATGACTGTCAAAACAAGTTTACATACGAAAATAAAATAACAATTAATCACTATTTATTAATCAAGTTCGCATTCTTTTAACCCTGTGATTGATAATCCAGCCGAATCTCAAAAGTTGTAGCCGCAAATCGGGTAAAGTGACAACAAGCAGATCATTGTTTCACGAAAGCTGTGATTCTCATGGATTAGATCTTGTAATATGATAACCTGGTGACCTGCAACTCCTCTACGTCCTTGTCTTATTATAAAACAATTCTCCTATTAGCTCGTTTCGTATTTATTCAATTAAATATGTACCCAAATTTATTGTTTTTAATATCACAAAGTTTTCGGCCTTGGAGAGTATGGTATCAAGACCCTTGCGAACTAATTCCCTATTTCTATTATCCACAATAAATGAAAGCAAAAAGGAAGAACAGAAACGAGATTTAAATGTGTTGTCACAAATGCACTGAGACTTGTCAGGGAAAGGAAAAAAAAAAAAACCGTTGGGTCTACGGCAGTTTGAAAAGTCTTGTCAACTGACAGACACCGCTGCATTAATCCTGTAACGTAGTGATCTCATAGTTTTGCCCGCGAATTTGTCGTTAATACTTGTTGGTTCCACTCCTCTGATGAATGAACGTGGCAAACCAAACTAAATAGGTGAGTTACCGTAATTCTCTGGGAACCGCTTTAATGTTAATGCCTTTACGCCTCGGGTAAGTATGGAGAGAGGGGGGGGGGGGGGGGATAAGGAACGGGAAGGAATTGGGCCTTGGTTTTTGAGGGAACCACCACGGCATTCGTCTAGTGTGGTTTTTGGAAACCATGGAGAACAGAACTCTGGATGGCCGGACAGGGACAGGGCTTTGAATCTGCGTTACAGTTCACCCACTACGCTCAGTAACCGCTTTAAAATCTTGTATCTCAGTTTGGAGCCCTTTATCCTGTTGGATATAGGTTGCGCTATCTTTTGAAGACATGTACGCAGTTGCCGGCTAGTTTGAAATATCCACTGGCATCTACATGACCTCTAAAGTTTCTCAAACAATCCATTGCATCCTGCCCGTCTATTAACTCTTCTATTGAAGGTTTATCTTTCGGCCGTTGCTACGGTTGGTTCACTGTCATTTTCACGATCGTTTGATACCCTTGTCAGCATGAAACGTAAATCTAGACTTATCGTGCCACATGGTCTATCTACAGCGATGAAGAATTCAATTTCTCGTGGTTTTTACTACACGGTAGGCAGCAATTTTTTATACTGTTTGTTATCGCAGGGTAGGACATCAGATGCCTATCCGAGAACGAGGAATAACGTGTTGTGATTCGGTATGCGATATTCTGGCGCTGTAATTGGCTTACAGGTGCCCAATCGTGCTTTGTTTTCTCTACTCTGTCTCTCCTAATTTAATCTTACGATTGGAAAGTAACTCGCCGCTGGAAGTTTTTTACTTATACATGCATTCAAGCTATTTGAAAACTGACGACAATCATGCTCATTGGACAACTTAGTATGCACCCTGATCATTTTTCACTCTGCCAGCGACTAAAAAATGGGGAATTAGAAAATGTTATCAACGCAGGGCCTTGGACTAACGAATTATTTCATTTACATTAAAGCCAGAAATAGACTTTTGTGTCACTGGCAAATCGTAGTGTAGAATAATTTTTCATTCTTCACAGTTTGGTACAACAGAATCTTAAATACATAGAACAGTTTTATTTTTAATACCCTCCGTAGATTAGCTGGCTGCCTGTTTATGCTTCGTTTTTGAATGCATTGTCTTCTGCCTTTTGGTCTTTAAGATGCCATTTTCTTGTCTAACACTATCTATTCTTTCCTTGGAATTTATTATTTATGGAATATAGTTTGGCGTCTTGACTTATTTCATCGTTTCTTATTTCGTCCTGTCTGGTGCAGTCCTTAACTACGCGTAGAAACTTCATTTAGGCCACTTGTATTGTCGAATTTTAATATCTTCCCTGGTGCTATTCTTCAGCGACTGATGTATTATGCCACATGTGTGATAGGTTAGGATAATAAAACCTTGAAAAACGCCTCTCTGATTTTCTTAGCAACTCTGTCAGCAAACCCTTCTTCCACGTCCTCGAAGGCGAAAACCGTGTGCATTCTGATGTAGTATAGCAGACGGAAGAGAGTAAAAATTAGGTACATAACCCCTTAAAACTGGGGAGAAAACCCCGATGGAAATTCGGTTAGATTAGAAGCCAGCCCCCTTACCCAGCTATCCACGCAAGAGGTCGGTACCCTCTAACAGAGCAAAAATTTGGTATTCATAAGTTTAGTATGAATAAAATGCTTTATATAATAGTATCGGCTGCGAAACCAATGAGGTAGCTGCTTTGTTATGTGTTAGGCATGTTGGGAACTGATTGCTAATACGAACTAATAACTTAAAAGTGAGAAGTTATAGAAGTATACACCTTATTGATCCCAATAAATTTCTTACATAGTGTTTACTAAACATCATATGTGGTTGTTGTGGTCTTTTTTATGTAACAATATCCCTTTAAATTTGATTCTTACGCAGTGTAGGGTCTATATTCTCATGAAAAGTCTTGGTTATCAACCCGTTAGTAAATGATTATGGAACGAAAGGAAAGCGTTGGACAAAACTTGAAGTAGTTACAGAAGAAACCTACTAGTGTGAATTTATACTCATCATCTCTTATTAAATAGATGATTATAATAGCATACAACGTGCCGAAATCATAGAAATCTAACAGTCTGTCATCCTGAACAATCCACTCTTTGATTTCCAAGTACCACAGTAATGTCCTCTTCCTACATTATCGTATACGTCAATAGCCAAGAGTAACACAGAAAACTTGAACTAATTCAATCAAAAGATTCTCTGAAACTGCAATTCTCATCTTTCAATACCACTTCTTAAACACCGCTATAATGTGCGTTTTGCACACGAAATGTTAATGTTACCATAATACAAAAGGTTTATTGCTGCCTGTCTGTGATGATACACTTGTCTAACCTTGAATATATGGCTTGTTAAGCGTGTGGAATGATGTGCGTACCCTGAGAAAAGTTTAGTTCACTAACATATGGCTAAGAAGAATATTTTAGGGGGAAGTTTTTTCATACGTGGAATACTTGTTAAAAATTCAAATTCAGGTGCAAAGATTTCAGTACCTTATTACAATTCGTGTTTGATGTCTGTACAGCAAGCAAATGAATTTTAAATCAATTTAAAGTAATTAAAACGTAGTCATTAACAGTTCCGTGTGGAATATATTGCCCATAAAATAGTAGCAGTAAATTATCTGCAAATCTCTATATCTTTATTTCTTTATATCTTTATCTTTATATATATAAAAATCTCGTGTCACGATGTTCGTCCGGGATGAACTCCGAAACTACATAACCGATTTAGATGAAATTTGGCTTATTGTGTGTAATTTAGTCCAACTTAAAAGATAGGATAGTTTTTATCTGGATTATAGACCTCAATATTTATTATTTGCGAAATAAATGTTCATTAACTGTTTTTCATAAGACAATGGTTTCTAAACATTTGTAAGCGACCAAGGCTAAGCGGTCTGCTGGCTAAGTGGTTAGGGGCGTCTGACTGGAGATGGAGAGGTCCCCGGTTGGAGTCCCTGTCTCGGCGAAGATTTTTATAGACACTTAACCCGGCATTAACCCCCGGCGCAACATGCTGTACGAGGTTGAATACGCCAGGACGGTACTGTGGTTCGGATTCGACGTTAAAATGTAGGTCCCTGTACCAGGAAGGATGGGCGGGCTAGGTAAAGGCGGCTACGACAGGGGCAGAATGCCCAGCCAGTAGCAACCATGTCACCAGGTCATTACGACCACACGTAATTATTATTATAGTTCCATAAGTTTCTAACGGATCGCGATCATGTCACCAGGTCATTACGACCACACGTAATTATTATTATAGTTCCATAAGTTTCTAACAGATCGCGATGTGTTAACTTATCTATACAACACTTGGTTAGCTAGGTTGGGTAATCATCCAGTAGATCACGTTCTGTTTCAATTTATTTATGCTACAGTTTATTCCTAACAGATGGCGATGTGTTAATTTATCGAACCATCCAGTAGATGGCGTTGTATTTCGATTTATTTATGCTACGGTCTATTCCACGCCACATGTGTG